>OY821756.1:40669295-41869295 GCA_963682095.1 Potentilla sterilis | reverse complement strand
CTCTTTCCCAGTATAGCTGAGGGTCTTCACTGATTATAGGTTTAATTAGATTTTCTATTTCGACAAAGTTAGGGATTTTCTTTTGCTCTATCTTGTTAATGTATATTTTTAAATTGTGTTCTTTGATGAATTCTTCTTCACCATCTGAGCTTTCAGACTGAGGTTCTTCCTCTGAGTCTGAGTGTTCAGAACTTGCTGCTTCGTTTGGTATAATTTCTTGGAATTCTTTTAAGGCTAGTCCGGTTGCACCACTGGTTTGTAGGTTGATTTAGGGGTATGATCTTTCTTCTTCAGAATCCTTTGAAGTGCTTTCAGTATTACTTTCTGAAGAGTACCCAAGAGAATATATAGATTCATTCTCTTCATCAGAATAGGCTACTTCGAAACCTTTTAGGTTTGCATATTCTATAGTGTCATTATATTCTTCTATGAGAGCTTTAGATGTTCTTTTTTCTGTTTTAGGGCATTCATTTGCATCATGTCCTTCTGCTTTGCAGAGCCAACATCTGCATGATTTGGTTTCTTTTGTAGGATTTTGATTTTTTGGTTTTTTCCTGAAAAATCTCTTTCTAGGAGATGATTTTTCTTTATTTTTGTTGAAACTTTTTCTGAACTTATACCTCTTATTGGGGGTGAAGTTATTCTTATATTTCTTATTCTTGAATTTGCTTTTATGTTTCTTTTCTGTGTAAGTATGACATCCCCACTGCGTAGGAGTGTCTAATATTTTTGGACACATGTTCTCCAATCCTCTGAGCTGTTTCGTAGCTGTTCTAGCTTTCTGATTTTTTGTGCATTGCTTTCTTAAAAGGTCTCTTATTCTTTCTGCTATTCCTCCAATCGTAAAACACCAATGAGGGTTTTCTTCTACAGATTGTGCTACCGCATTATTCCAGAGTTCTGGTAATTTTCTGTAGTAGGTTCTAATGAGTTCTTCGTTTTCTAAATCTCCTATTGTACAATAGTAATTTTGGAACTCATTTGTATATTTCTCAAAGTATCTCATGTTACAGATACTTTGCTTTTGGATATTTGCTTTAGCTCTTTCTTTAGACTGCTCGCTATTCGCTGTTATATCTCCACATAATTGTCCGTATATGAGAATAGCAAAATCCATAGGATCATTAGTTCGAGCTAACTTGGTTGCCCAATCAGCCCATTTTGAACTTCTCTTAAAGGAATTGTACCATTTCTGGACTATTCCTGTTAAGGTTGATTCAAAATATGCATGAGCATCTTCGTAGGTAAATTTGGATAATAAAAGTGATTGGGTTAACCTTAGACTAGCAACCCAGTTGTCTATTGCTTTTCTCTTATCTCCTACTCTATCTAGGTCTAGATAGACACCTCTATCGGAGACTGGTTGCCCCCATTTTGATTCTGTAGGGATATACTTTTGAGAGCTTCTTTCTCCTAGCTTTCTTGTAGGTGCTTGTTTTTTAGGAAGGTTAACCTTATCTTCTCTAATGATCTTGGTAGGATTATTGGTAATATTTTGGATTATAGTATTTCCTCTTAACGGCCCTGCTGGGGTATTACTGGTCTCTGCCTCCATGGGTGTTTCTACATCCATGGGTGTTTCTACATTTGCAGAGGTTTCTCCTGATTCTTCTTTGGCAGCCTGGTAGGGTAGTATTTTTTTTTCTTTTTCTCTTTTTGGGTTAAAGAGATTTTTCTTATAATTTCTTCTAATCCTTCTATAGATTCACAAGTTGCTGCTTGTGCATATAGTTCTTTAAACATCTTTAGGGGTCTTTTTAAATCCTCTTCTTCGAAGTTTTCCTCTTGAATTCCACCAGAAGTGCTTGTTTGCTCATAGTTAGCAAACGAATGCCTATAGAATTGGAGGCTTATTTTTCCTCTAGTATCCTCATAGATAGAGGCATTGGTGCTTTGCATTTGTCTCTCCGAGGGAGCTAGACTCTATTCCCTAGGGAATGAGACTTCATCCCAATTGGTGATATGCTTCTATTGAGAATTGTTTAATGGATTAGTAAGGATCGAAGTGGTGGTACCAGGACTATTTATAAACCTGGTATTAGGAGTCACGTTGGAACTCATTAGCTTGTAGTAGATTCTATAATCTACAGCTAATTCCATCATCCCTTGCTTCATGGAAATCCCGTCTGTTTTGATTCTCAACCTCAAACAATGTGCTGCATCTTTTAGATGAGTAGTAAAGTTTGGGAAGACACTAAAGTATGCAACCTGGTTGCATAGAGATGCTTCTACAGTTCCTAACAGACTTTTCTTAAAATCTGTTATCATGTCATCTTGTAAGATACACAAGACTGAACAGTCTATCCCATCTCTTGCTAAGAGCTTTACTGATATTTGTACTGCACCAATGTGCATGTAATTATATTTTTTCTGAAATGCTTCGCTAACTTCTTTTGAGGTGACTAATCTGATATCTGTTTCTCCACCAGTTGCTGTGATTGTTAATTCTAGTATTTTGAATCTATGAGAATCTAGCTTAAAAGATCCTCTTTTGTAGATTTCGTTGAAGCTAAATTTAGGAGCTGAGACTTCTCTCACATTAGATTCAATTTCATTATACTCAAATTCTTGAGCATTAATGAGCTGTACAGGTGGCACCGTGTATCTTTTACTGAGTATTCTGCTCAACATTTTCATGTCTCTTTTGGAGGTTTTGGATTCTTTCCATTCGAGTAATTTTGGTTTACTAAATTTTAACCCACTTTCTGCTTTGGTGAAGGTATAATAATTTTGCTTGCTACTCTATGGGCTAGCTCTTCTTCGTTGATTCTTTCAACGATAGGTTTTTTTTTTCATTTTTTCTATACTTTTCTGTAGATTTGATATTCTTGCGTTTAATTCTTGAAATTGTTCTTCTATATCTCTGTCTATTTCTTGGAGATATATGTTGCTACAGTTTTGCTGATGTACTATTGGTTCTACATTTTCAGCAAGTTTTTCTGTAGGAAGATACAGGCTTAAAGCCTTTTCATCTTCCCTTTTTACTCTTAGATCTACTCTTAGGTTCATCATATCCTGGATATAAGAGTTTCTAAAAGTTTTTAACAAGTCTTCTTGAATTTTTCTTAAATCAACTGCTTGCTGATTAATATTATTAGCAAGATTCTCTGTTCTTATTAATTTCTTTTCAATATCCACAAGATATTGTTTTTCTTTCAGGTAATCTAGCTTTTCTTCAAGCTTTGATATTTTTACTTGTATTTCTCCGAGTTGATTAATCCTAAGATTAAATCTCTCGAGTTGTTCTGTTATTTTCTTGTTAGACTCTTTTTTGGATAAGTGTTCTAGAAAATTGACTATGCTTGGTCTTGACTGATCAAGTTCTTCTACTCCTATTTCTTTCTGTAGATGAATTTGTTCATCGTATAGAGTGTTAAGAACTTTACAGGCGTATTCAATGGAGAATTGATTTTCTTGGATATGTCTCGAGTGAAAACACGAGTTCCACTTATCGCTTTCTTTTTCTATACAAAAGGCTTGGTAGTTCATGAGTTTTGACATTCTTTCGTTGGCTAAGAGAAGCCAACTCTGTGGCATAAGCCTTTTTCTTTTACCTGTTTTTGAGCAAAACAGGCTCTGATACCAACCGAGGCGGATCTAACCATCGGCTCTAACCGCGGCTCAAAATGTTAAGGGGTTCTTGTTCTAGATTATGCACTTGCTTAAGTTCTGCGATCTGTTCTTCTAAAATATAGATTGTTTTGGTAAATCTGAAAGTCAGATCCTAAAAATCTTCTCTTCTTTTACTAATTCTTTCTCTGTAACTTTTAAGTTTTTTCAATTTTTCTTTTTTATCTTTTAATTCTTTTTCAGTAATTATAATATTCTCTAAATAGCTTAAACGCTGGGAAGAAATGATAGTGATTAAAATTTAACTGTTTACCTTCGAGTACCGAGGGTGAATTATATATATAGAGTATGTTAAACAAATAATTTTATGGGCCCACCACGCTCACTCTAAAGAAAATGACTTTAGAAAGGTAAATAAAGATGATTTTAAAAGAAAATTGAAGCTAAGGGTATTTTAGTCTTTTAGCTTGAGCAGTAGAATCTTTTAACATAATATTATGTTTCAGATACCAATCTGATATTTGTATAAGAACTTCAGGTACCTTTTTGATATTTTCCAAAGTTGAGATACTAAAACTACTAGTTTGGAGAATTTCAAACACCTTTTGTTTGAATTTCTCAAATAAATAAGTATAACAGATCAAAAAAATAATGATAATAAATAAGTATAAACAATATATTTATATTCTTTTAGGTATGTCTGGGTGAGCTACCGCTCAAGAGTCGAGAACAATTTAGGTATGTCCCTCTCCAGTGAATGTTTTTCACAACCTCTAATTCGTACCAAGGACCTCGTATTATCAGAAAAATCATGCCTAATATGCTTCTACTATGAACCAGGGCAGAATTTTAACAATATAGGCAATGTGGGTTTATATAGCTCTCTATTTGTTGTACCATATGAAGCACAAACACACCAGATTAATCGTGTGTCCTGTTTCAAACACGGAGACGCCAGAATACTTCTAAACACACACGGACACGCGTACTGTATTTTGAACACGGGTTGGACACGTAAGATGGACACGCGGGATTCTTCTCGTGGAATTAAATTGTGTTATACAAATTGATTGAGTTATGGGTTGCCCATGCCCTACAAGTTTATTACAATTTAATCTAAGTTGCTGGTTTGCTGGGTTTTTAAGGACTTGAGTTCAAAGGCTTTGTGGTTCTGGGTCATGCCTTTTGTTTAATTACTTGTGAGGATTGTGTGTATTTTGAAGTTGAATGCTTCTGATGTATTGATTGCGGGATTTGTGTGTGTATTGATTAGATATGAGCGTAGGGTGAGAACTGAGGAAGAATTGAAGTTTCAGGTTTAGTACAAAATGGATTTATTATTTTTTATAGACTCAACGATGATATCTTCAAAAACTTTCTAGCTTAGAGACTAATCCACGCTGGAGTATGTTATTAGAACGCTTCCTCCCCCTGGCTATCAAGAATAAATTGAGATTTAACTCTAATTAACGTCTGCATGATTCAAATATGGGTATAGAGGATTCCCACATCAAGGTTTTTAGTTATGGGTCTTTGCCTTTTGTTTAATTACTTGTGAAGATTGTGTGTACTTTGAAGTTGAATGCTTCTGATGTATTGATTGCGGGTTTGTGTGTGTATTGATTAGATGTAAGCGTAGGGTGAGAATTGAGGAAGAATTAAAGTTTCGGGTTTAGTACAAAATGGATTTCTTAATTTTTATAGAATCAACCATGATATCTTCAAAAACTTTCTAGTACAGAGACTAATCCATGCTGGAGTATGTTGTTAGAACACTTCCTCCCCCTCATCATCAAGAATAAATTGAAATTTAACTCCAATTAATGTCTGCATGATTTGAATCTGGGTATAGAGGATTCCCACATCAAGGTTTTTACCAACTGAATCACCTGTGAGTTTGTTGGTTGGATTGTTTTGTCTGATGACACTCTAATTTATTTTAGATAATTACATCACGTGTCTATGTTCAAAAAAATTATATTCGATATATATACATATTATATCGTATTATGTCAAATACGTACATTATGCTTATTGGGCTGTACCCTGGATAGCATTTGTAAATAACCTGACCTAAGTTCATATTATAGAGTCCAAGTGGATTAGCTGCTCATTTGAAAATAACAGTATCCCATGACAACAAGAAATTATGGATGACGATTTTTTTTTAAAATATTTTTTTTATCTAAGAAGATGATTTTTAACGAGAATACAGCTACGAGATACACCAAAATAGTATATGATATACAGGAAGTCTTTAGAGTATAACTGTAAGTCTTTAAAAGCTCAAGTACCAGTTGCTTACGTATATGAAAGGTCAGAAACTATAAGACTCGATCATGGCAACTAAGTGAATGATATTGAGGTTGGTTTCATTGTAGTTCATCATTCACAACATCTTCTTCAGCTTCAACAAGGCAGGCATCTGCATTAAGAATTAAGAATTAAAATCAGCAGCTTGATCTTGGATCAACAAAAGGAAACTTCAATCTCCTTATTCACAAAGTCACATGAAACTTCACATAGATATGATCGATATGTTGATTGATATGGGCCCGACCCAAACGGCCCAAACAATAAAACCTCAGTCAAAACCCCCACTCTCTCCTCCTCCTCCTCCTCCCACCATTTCACAACCTACACCTTCTTCATTTTCGCCGATCATGGCTCTCCGTCTCAGACCCAACCCCCGCGCCCTAACCAACCCGCCACCTCTCACCAACCTCTTCTCCTCCTCCTCCGACCCATCCGACCCATCTGATCCAAACGAACCGAACCCCGACTCCTCCTCCTCCTCCCTCTCCAATTACTTCAAAGATGTCAAAGCCAGCCTCCGCCACCAACCCACCAACTCTCCTCCTCCTCCTCCGCCCTCCCACCCCACAAAGTCCGCAGCCCTCGCCGAAATCCGCAAGAACCTCGCCGGGTTTCGCGTCCGATCCACAGAACCGAATCCAAACTCCTCCAAACCGCCTCCCCCAGCAGCGGGCCACATCTCCTTCCAGGAGCTTTACAACAAGAACGTCAGCAGCGGCAAGGCCATTGAGTTCGAGTCTATTCGCAATAGTTTGAAACTGATGAAGCCCAATGCGGGCGGTGGGGAGAGTGAGATGAAGGAGAATGCATTGTCGTCGTTTCCGAGGCTGAGGCTGAGGAACATTGTGGGGTCCAAGGATGTTGGGAAGGGAGGGCTACCGAGTTTGTTTGATAAGGAGAGGGAGAGGGAGAGGGAGGGGGAGAAGAGGGAGGGGGGGCTGAAGACGGAGTTTGTCAAGACTTATAGCTATGAGGAGTTGGGGGATAAGCTAAGGAAGTTGCGGCGCAATGAGGAGGGGAAGGAGGAGTTTTCGCTTGGGGAGCTGAGTGAGAGGATGGTGAAGTTGAGGCAGATGGAGGAGAGTGAGGCTCGGAATCGGGTTGGCGGGGTGAATTATGTGGACTTGAGGCAGAGCTTGTGGAACTTGAAGTTTGCTGATGAGCAGAAGACAAAGAAAGATACGAGTGAGTATGCCATTTTGTGCTGAATTGTTTGTTTTTGTAGGATTAGAAATGTTTGTTTTGTAAGCTTAGGAATTTTGGATGATCAAATTATAGGGGAGTTTCTTGTTTTTAGTTTAAATTTACAACTATAGCTCAAACAAGTATTTCAATGTTGTTTTTTATTGATTTTAGTTTGGGGGTCCTCTGCAATCATTGATTAATGTTTTTGTTACAGTGCACAGGTTTGCTTTGATGGAAATGGGTCAAACACCTGAATATATGATGAAACCCCCGAAGGAAGGCTTAGTTGAGAAGGCAAGTATAGTTCTTTTAACTTTTACATGTGAGTTGTGACTTTTCACATTTCTTAAATTCAATTTATATTGGGGAAAATGCGTTACAACTTAAATGTTCTCACATGAGATAATATGGTCAATGATGATCTATATTCAGCAGTTTAGTGCCTAAATGTTAAATATTATTTTGAATGCAGTATTTCCATCCAGATAACATGTCTTCTGCAGAAAAGCTGAAAATTCAGCTTGGCAAAGTTAGAGATGAATTTAAAATGTCAGAATCAGATTGTGGTTCTGCACGAGTACAAGGTATAGGCTTTGATATTTTTTCTTTCTTTTCTTTTCTTTTCTTTCAAGTTATACAAGAATGCATATTTTGTAGTCACGACAAGTTCGTATATGGTAAGATTTTTAGAGAAGGAAAGACAAGGTAATAGGTTATTCTATGAAGATGTCTCAAACCTAATATGTGGTGGAAGGTCTGGCTAGTTTGTTTGAATGGTGTATCCCGATATAGTAAACTGTTATGATAGTTACACACCAAGAACTAACAAACTATCTGTTAGGTAGCCTTTATAAAGACGTTCTTTATCAAGGGAATAAATTCGGGGGAAAAACTATAAATTTGAGGAATTCGTAAAATATGAGAAATGCCTGAACTTTTGACTTAATAAGATGAAGTGTCTACACAGATGTTAAGGGCTCACCCCAGTCCTTTTCGTGGAGGGTTGTTTGGTATGCTAAAGTACTGCTTAAGGTGACTTTCTTTGCTTGGGTAGAACCTCAGTTTCTATAATTGGAGGAGTAGTGGCATCATCTTAGTTAGCAGTTGTTCTTTGTGCAAAAATACCAGGGAATTCTACCTTTTGTAATACTGCAGGTGGCGAGTTCTGGTGTTCTTTCCTCTATTTTTCTCTCTTTTTTGAGGTTTAGTTGGTGGTTACATATGGGGCAGTTTTCTTTAAGATATATGAGAGGTTTCCTTTGAGCCCAAAGGGTAAATAGATTAAAGAGTTGTGACAGTCTCATAAATCATGGTGAAGGGCTTGTTTGATTATATACAGTGGGAAGTAAACAATCTATGCTTTGAGATTATGGTCCCTGTAGACTCTGTAAGTGCTACACACTAACACAGGTTCTTTTTTATTGATTTTGATTACAAAAACCTCCATCCATTCACAACACCCTTAGACTGTAGTTTTAGGATTTAGTGTTGTGTCTCCTTTGAGTTTGTTCTCTTTCTCTGGTTGTGAATAAGATTCTGTTGCTTATCAGTAATGGGACAGAGAGAACAAGGTGGAAAAAAAACTTGGTTTAATGTTGGAAACTGGTTAGAATTTTACATATTCTTGTTTTTTTTTTTTGGACAACTGCTACAATATGGATTTGTTATTAGCATGTAGGAATTACTGGCAGGGAAAGGGCATTGCATTTACTGCTCTTGTTCATGTAACTAGAATGAGAGAATTTATAAGTGCAGTTCAGAAAGGAATACATAGGATGTGTGTGTGTGTGTGTGTGTGTGTGTTTGTGGGGGTGAGGGGAGGGATTCGTCCGAATTGAACAGCAACTGAGGCAATGTTGAAGGGGTTGCACTGAGCATCAGACCTTTGATACGACACTTTAGTGTTCATAGTCTTGTGGGTTACTGCTACAGTATTGAGTATTCATTGGGATGGCTACAGTTCTTGTATTTATATTTTGAAAGTAAAATATGAACTTTGGGTATAAAATTGCTGGGGAGGCTATAACTCTTGAGGTCCCATGGTTTTTTATTTTTTATTTTTATTTTTTTACAGATAGGAGATTTTTTTTTTCTTTTCCTGGCTGGGATAAACAAAATATTTAAACTTTTGTTGTAAATTAGTACGTAAGTGGTATGTTTTTTATTTGTGATGCTTTTGTATGTTTGCTAACTTTTTTTCATCACTCTACAGTGGCACAACTCACAACTAAGATTAAACATCTTTCTTCAGTTTTGCATAAAAAGGTAACAATCATTTATTTGCTTAACATATAATTCGGTTGTGATTTTCTGTCTCCAAGTAACAACTCTTGTTTCTTTTGTAGGATAAGCATTCACTCAAGGGTCTTCAAGCAATGGTGCAGAGGAGGAAGAAGCTATTGAAGTACCTCCGAAGAACTGACTGGGACTCTTACTGCCTTGTTCTCTCCAAGCTTGGTCTTCGGGACACGCCAGATGTCAAACAAGAGTACAAGAAACATTACAAGAATTAGAGCATTTTTATACGTTTTCTCTATTCAGTAATGTACCTGTGTGGTTAATCATACATTCATAATTTTGTATGGATAGAATGAAATAGATAGTTCATGTTGGTTTCTTCTTTTCTTTTCACTCTTGAGTGTGTTGCAAGGCATAAATTGCATTTCACATTTCTTATCCGATAGACCGATAGTTGAAAATAAGTCCCCTAGATCAGTTCAATTTTTACACAACATCCTCTATTCACATAATCTGGTTTTTCAGTTCTGCTTTCTGGTTCAATTCCTTTTGGCTGGTCGGTAATGCCCAATTGTTGCCAAAATTTGCGCGTGGCTTGTCCGGTTCAGATAGAAACTGAGCATATATGTTTCATACTTTCATGTGGCCTAACCTTCCAAACATCACACTGACCAAGAAGCCAAGAATTAAAATAAACTTCGCCAAGAATCAGACGAGGATATACAAAATATACAAAGAAAAAAGAAGAAATGCAGCTCACATCAAAGAATTCTCTTGTGGACTTTCTTTTATTTTGAGACAATGAACTTCAGATGTTTTGAGATCTTTCAAGCACGGAGAGGTTATAATTGCAAAATCCGCCCTAATTTATCAGAACGCTTAGTGAACATATTGGTTCATATGTTGCTAAGTTTATATCCATATCTTATGAATATAATTGGCTCAATATGGAGGCTTTGCTTGTAGGACAAGTAACCCGCCTGCGACTACTGAGCAAAATTTGCTTCTTGCAACTGAACAAAATTCATGTGTGAAGATCCGAACTTAAAATTAACATCTGAAACATTATGTACAAATTACCATAGCCAGCAAATTGTGGTAAAAAGAAATTAAGCTTATAGTATAAGTCTAAAAGATGAACGAAATCATATCTTCAATCTCAATACACCTGAAATATATAAAAATTGTTGAAAAGAATGCTATAGACTCTAACCATGACGCAAGAAATGGTTTGCGTTGGATTATTCCACACTGTACACGCAACATTTCTTTGGGCTTCTTTATATATCTTCTTTTTGCTTTTTAATATTTACTTTTTATATTATATTGAAATCACCATTTCTAATATATTATTATTAAGTTAAGTTTAAAAGAAATTTTATTCAACGACATTTTAGAGAAAGAGAACATATAACTTTGTAAATTAGAAAAAAAACCCCATGTTTTTCACTTCATAAAAAATACATGTTTTTAATATGTTTATCACAAAAAGTTTTTTTCAATTTTACTAAATTATAAAAAAAATAGTAAATTACACAGTACCACCCGACTAAATTTATAAACACAAATAACTCACTTCTAATAATTTTTAAACAAAAAAGGACATAAGTTTGGCCCAAAATCAAATGGACCAAAAACTGATTGAATAATTGAGATTGAAATGCCTAAAATGCCACTGATCTCGGTAAAATTACTATGCTGCCACTCCACTAACTGACAAGTTTCTCTATCCTCCTTTTTGAGTTATTTCCGGCAATTTCAAGTTTTCCGGTCAAACCGTCGACAATTTGGAGAAAATTCAAACTACAAAATTATTCTTCATCTCATGGGCTTTCATTTGAGTATAGTGTTACATATATTTTGAGAAACTTTAAAATTTTGAATTTCAACCACCACGAGCCACAGTAACAGTAGTAGTAACAGTAGTAGTAACATATGTTTTAATGGGTGAAGAAGTTCCATGAAGCAGTAGCATATTTTGATCGGTGAAGAAGTTCCATGAAGCAGTAGCAGTAGCATGTTTTGATCGGTAAAGAAGTTCCATGGAGCAGTAGCAGTAGCAGCCAAAAAAAATGAGATTGAAGAAGTTCCATGAAACGTGATTAGGTAAAGCCGTGAACCTTCATGTGAGCCATTGACACAGTAGCATCAAATATCATTTTTCTTCGTCTTCAATCGGTGAGTAGCATCGTAGCACAAATTTTGATTTGATTTTTTCTTTCTTCGAAAAACTGCACAGTAGCAAAAACTGGACTTGTATGAATCGATTTCGATAACAAATTCACTAAATTGACAGGTTTTGCTACACGTGAAGTAGCAGTAGCAGTAGTAGTAGCAGTAACAGTAGCAGCCAACAAAGGAGCTGCTACTGACAGAGGTGGTGAAGCTAAATGAGCTGCGACTGAGAATGATACAGCTGAAGAAGATGCTACTGAGCGTGGTCATGCAGCTGAAGGAACTACTACTGGGAGATGTGATGCAGCGGAATGAGCTGCTACTGAGAATGAAGAAGCTGAAGAAGCTGCTACTGAGATTGATGATGCAGCTGAAGGAGCTGCTACTGAGATTGGCTGAAGGAGCTGCTATTGAGAAGTATGTAAAGAATTGGATTGCAATTGCTTTACGGAAGAATATTTCAAATTTCATTCTTTTTCTAGTATACAAGAGAGGTGAAAATGTCAAATTACTAGTGACATGTGGCAGCTTAATAGCATCTTGTACTAATTTGTAAATTTTAGTCCTAAATTGCTCAATTTAATATGTAAATGAGTTATTTGTAAAATAAATTATTGTCATGTACCTATTTGTAGTTTGTTATAAAAAAAAAATACTATTTTTTTATTTGCCAACGGATGATTTTACCATTTTATATCAAATTTCCTTTCCCGTTCTATTACTTTCCCTCTCTGAGCCCCTCCGATCTTAAACTCCTCATTGCCACCAATTTGCAATTCCTTTTTTGCCGCCGATTTGTAATTCTTTATTTTCCACCGATTTGCAATTCCTTATTTTCCGGCGATCTGCAATTCATCAGTTGAATTGCTCATTTTGCGATTTCGATTTGTCTCTGAAGATTTGCGTATGCGATTGCGATTTGTCTCTGAAGGTATGTTAATGTTTTGCAGCTGTTTAGATTTGTGTCTGTAGTTTCTCAGTTGAGTTGCTCATTCTGCGATTTCGATTTGCCTTTGAAACTTTGCATATGTTATTCGTCAGTTTTGATCAATTCGTGTTGTTTTTAATGTTATAGCTCTGAATGGTTAAAACTTGTTATTGTGTAGTTAACTGCCGATTTTCATTCTTACTTTCAATTTTAAGCTCTGACTTTTTCTGTCATGCATTTTTTATTTTCATAGTTAGCGAGATATATAGTTACTGTTAGTAAGATATTTACCAAGATGATAGTTAGTAAGATAGTTACCAATTTCATAGTTAGTAATTCAGTTAGTACGATAGTTAGTAAGCTAGTTACTAAGATGATAGTTACTTTTGATACTTATGTTGTCTTTGTGTGGTGCAGCGTCACGCTGCATTTTGCTGTATTTTTTATTTTTCATAGTTAGTAAGATAGTTACTGTTAGTAAGATAGTTACAAAGTAATAGTTAGTAAGATAGTTACTAAAATGATAGTTACTAGAATAGTTAGTAAGATAGTTACTAAAATGATAGTTACTAGAATAGTTAGTAAGATAGTTACTGAGATGATAGTTACTAGAATAGTTAGTAAGATAGTAACATATATAATTATGCTACCTTTGATAGTATGATAATTATTGATGTTATTATGATTTTTTCTGTAGGTGCAACGGGCAGTTTTTATGCTGCTAAGCTCGTGTATTCTGGTGAAGGAGCAGCACTTTCATTTGTTCATAATTATAGTTTTGTTGATTTTTGTCATAAGATACGTGATCGTTTTCCAAACTTGGAAAGATTGGTTTTTAAACTCAAGTACAATGTTTATCCAGATCCTACTGTTTACCGTATTGAAAATAAGGTTGATATGAGCATGATGTTTAGAGTTTTGGGACGATATCAATCTGATTTTGTTGATGTGGATGTTCATTGTTTGGATGTCATTTCTTCTGTTTCGGAAAGTGCAATTAGTAATACTGTTAGTGAGAAGAGTAGTGTTTTGGTTGAAGAGAATCAATTTTTGGGATGTTATAGGCGTGAAGACCCAAAAATGTATCTTTCTAAAGGATGGAAAGATCTTATTCACTCTAAGAGTTAGACGTTTGAGGGTGGGGTAAAAAAGTTTAGGCTGAAGTTGCGGATGTATGCTGTGGAGGTTGGTTTTGAGTATTATTTTAATAGGAATAAGCCTGAATGTGTTGTTGCTTTCTGCAAGAAAAAACATTCTGAAGGTTGTAATTGGTGTGTGAAGGCATCTTTATGTAGTTATATTTTCATTAGCCGTTACACATATTTTGTATAGTTAAATTTAATTTTTTCATGTTGATATCGGCAGTGTTACGCTGCCATGTTGCGGTGCAGCGACACGCTGCATTGTGTGCTTCATTTTTAATCATGATAGTTACTTGTATAGTTACTTAGATAGTTATTTCTAAGGAAAATATCCTGAATGGTACCTCACCTTTCTGGCTTTATAAACTTTGGTACCTCACGTTTTGAAAACATCAGATTGGTACCTCACGTTTCAAAATCTGCCTACTTTTGGTACCTCATAGTTAACACCGTTAAAAATTCCGTTAGTTGTCTTAAATTTGTGATTTTACTTATTTTTGACGGAGCATGGTGGGCATAAAAGTTGTTTATACAATTATACTGCATATATATAAGTCATCCTCTATACTCAAAGGTAAACAGTTAATTTTTATCATTACAGTATTTCCTCACAGCGTTTAATTTATTTAGAAGATATTAGAATTACTGAAAAAGAATTAAAAGACAAAAAAAAAAGAAAAATTAAGAAAATTTAAAGATTATAGAGAAAGACTTTCCAGAAAAAGACAAGGATATTGGGAAATAATTTTTCAATTTACAAGAGCTATCCATATCCTTGAAGAACAAATTTCTGTTCTTAGAGAAACTTGGGAACGTGAACAAGAACCTCTTAACGTTCTAAGCCTCGGATAACGTTTTGAGCCTCGGTTAGAAACCGCTGGTTAGATCCGCCTCAGTTGGTATCAGAGCCTGTTTTGCTCAAAAAACAGGTAAAGCAAAGGTTTATGCCACAGAGTTGGCTCCTCTTAACCAATAAAAGAGAGCCAAAGCAACTAAAGAATTATCAAACCTTTTGCATAGAAAAAGAAAAAGAAAAGTGGAACTTGTGTTTTCACACAAGACATATCCAAGGAAACCAATACTCCATTGAATACGCTTGTAGAGTGCTAAACACTCTATACGACGAGCATATTCATCTTCAAAAAGAAATAGGAGTAGAAGAACTTGACCCTACCAGGCCAAGTATAGTTGAATTTCTAGATCACTTATCTAGAGATAAGACTACTGAGAAAGTAAAAGAACAACTCGAGAGATTTAATCTCAGAGTAAATCAGTTAGAAGAAATTCAAGCAAAGATATCAAGACTTGAAATCAAGCTTGATTACCTTAAAGAAAAGCAATATCTTGTAGATATTGAAAAGAAATTAGTAAGAACTGAGAACCTTGCAAATAATATTCATCAACAAGCAGTTGATTTAAAAGGTACTCAAGAAAATCTAAAGAAACTCTTAGAAACTCTTATATCCCGCATAGGATGAAGCAAAGAGTTGAGTTAAAAGCACGACAAGAAGACTTAAAAGCAGTAAGTGTTTATCTTCCAACAGAAAAACTTGCTGAAAACGTTGAAGCAATAATACATCAACAGAACTACAGCAATATCTACCTTCAAGAAATAGGGAAAGATATGGAAGAACAGTTCCAAGAACTAAGCTCAAAGATCTCTAGCCTACAAAAGGGTATAGAAAAAATGAAAGAAAATTCAATCGTTGAAAGAATCAACGAAGAAGCACTAGCACAAACAGTAGCTAGTAAAATTATTATACCTCAACCAAAGACAGAAAGTGGGTTCAATTTCAGTGAACCTAAGCTACTAAAGTGGAAAGAATCCAAAAGGGATATAAAGATGTTGAATAGAGTCTTTAGCAAAAGACATACTGTACCAGCAGTACAGCTTGTAAATGCTCAGGAATTTGAGTATAACGAAATTGAATCCAGCGTGAGAGAAGCCTCAGCACCAAAATTTAGATTCAATGAGATTTACAAGAAAGGATCCTTTATTATGGATTCTCACAGATTCAAGATGTTAGAACTAACAATACCAGCAACTGGTGGAGAAACAGACATCAGGCTAATCACTTCTAGAGAAGTGAGTGAAGCATTTCAAAGAAAATATGCCTACATGCACATTGGTGCAGTCCAGATTTCCATAAAACTCTTAGCAAGAGATGGTATAGACTGTTCGGTCTTGTGTATTCTACAAGACGACAGAATAACAGATTTCAAGAAAAGTCTGTTAGGAACAGTAGAAGCCTCACTATGCAACCAAGTTGCATATTTCAATGTCTTTCCAAACTTCACCACTCATTTGAAAGACGCAGCACACTGCTTAAGACTGAGAATCAAAACAGATGGGATTGCCATGAAACAAGGCATGATGGAACTTGCCGTTGACTATAGGATCTATTACAAGCTAATGAGCTCCAATGTAACACCAAATACTAGATTTGTCAACAGCCCCGGTCTTACCACATCTGTCCTTACCAATCCTAGAAATAATACTCAGCAAAAGCACATCACTAAATGGGATGAAGTATCATTCCCTAGAGAATGGAACTTAGCACCTCCTGAGAGGCAGATACAAAGCTCTAATGCTTCTATCTACGAAGATACTGGAGGAAAAATAAGTCTCCAGTTTCATAGGCATTCTTTTGCTAACTATGAACAAGCAAGTACTTCAGGATCAATTCCTGAAGAATCTTTTGAGGAAGAAGAAGACTCAAAAAGACCTATAAGAATGCTTAGAGTAGAAGGGTTAAAAGAACTCTATAAGCAAGCAGAAACTTGTGAAACCTTAGAAAGGTTAGAAGAGATAGTTAAGAAAATTTCTTTAGTCCAAACTAAAAGAAAAATTCTTCCTTATCAAGCAGCTGAAGCAGAAGCTAGCAATATGGATGCTGAAGCCAGCACCATGGATGCAGAAGCAAGTACTAGCCAACCACCTTTGGCAGGAAATACTATCATCAATAACATCACGAATAATCCTACCAAAATCATTCGAGAAGAAAAAATCAAACTTCCTAAAGGACAGCCTCCTACAGGAAAGATTGGAGAAAGAAGCTCCCAAAAATATATTCCTACAGAACCCCAATGGGGACAAGCAATCTCTGAAAGAGGAGTTTATCTAGACCTCGATAAAGTAGGAGATAAAAGAAAAACCATAGACAACTGGGTAGCCAGTTTAAAGCTAACCCAAGCACTGGTTTTATCCAAATTCCACTATAAAGAAGCTCACGCTTACTATGAAGCAACCTTAACAGGAATAGTCCAGAAATGGTACAATTCCTTTAAGAGAAGTAGGAACTGGGCAGATTGGGAAGCAAAATTAGCCAAGACAAATGATCCAATGGATTTTGCTATCCCTATATACGCACAATTTTGTGGAGATATAACGGGACATAGTGAACAAACCAAAGAAAGAGCTAAAGCAAACATCCAGAAATTAAGCATCTGCAATATGAGGTACTTTGAAGAGTACACAAATGAGTTCCAAAACTACTATTGTACAATAGGAGATTTGGAAAACATAGACCTCATTAGAACATATTATAGAAAGTTACCAGAACCCTGGAATAATGCTGTAGCACAGTCCCTTGAAGAGAATCCTTTAGAATATTTTACTATAGGAGGAATAGCAGAAAGGGTAAGAGACCTGTTAAGAAAACAGTGTACAGAAAATCAAAAGTCGAAAACTGCTAAGAAACAACTCAGAGGAGTTGAAAATATGTGTCCTAAAATCCTAGACACTCCAACCCAATGGGGTTGTCATCAGTACAATGAAAGAAAAACTAGGAGCAGATTTAGGAACAAGAAATATAATAAATTCACTTCTAAAAAGAAGTATAAGTTCAGAAAAAGCTCTGAACAAGATAAAAGATCTCCTAGAAAGAGATTTTTTAAGAAAAGAAACCCAAACCCAAAGAAAAATACTTCTAGAGATACAAAGCCCTGTAGATGTTGGCTTTGCAAGGCTGAAGGTCATTATGCAAACGAGTGTCCTAAAAGAGAGAAACGATCTTCTAAAGCCCTTCTGGCAGAATACGATGAAGCCGTAGAATACGCAAACATAAAAGGGTTTGAAGTAGCCTATTCTGATGAAGAGAATGAATCTATATATTCTCTTGAAGATACATCAGAAAGCGATGCAGAAAGCACCTCAAACAGCTCTGAAGAAGAAAGTGAATATAACTATCGGCCTATATTCATGTTAATCCAAAATTGGAGTCAGAAAACTACTGATAGCATCAGTCAGTTTACTCCAAGGCCTGGAGCTTTCATTTGTGACTATTGCAAGTGTGAAGATAATAATACAGTACCCATGTACTGTAAAGAAACAGGAGAAACCTATCATAAAGAATGTTTTATAGCAGAAGTAAGAAGAAAAACAAAAGACCCTGAAGTACATACGCTAGTAAATCAAGAATATGATATATTTCTTGATCAAGCCCAAAAACAAGATCTTGAGAAAAACCTTGAAAAGATGAAGTTAGAAACTTCAAAAATTATAACCGAAGCACCTAGTCCCTCCATAGCAGTACCCGAAAGTAACCCAAAAGAGGTAGAACCTGAGCCTATACAAGAACAAGAAAGAGCTATAAATCCTTTCACAGAATTCACTAGAAAGGAAGAAACAATCGAAACAATCCAACCAGTAAAACAAATTCAGACAAGTATATATAGTAATTATATTACTATAGGTCTGAAATTTCCCAATTATAAGAAATACCATCTACATGCTTTTGTAGACACTGGTTCAGGATATAGCCTAGCAAAGAAACATGCTATTCCTAAAGAATATTGGGAGAAGTCTGATAGAGAAGCCACTGGAATTGGAATGGGAGAAAAGGCATTTACAATGAGTAATATAGCCAGAAACGTCAAGATTTCGATAGGAGGAGGAACCTTTACGTTCCAAAGAATCTGGCAAAGTGAAGCTCAAGGGTCCGACCTGCTGATAGGAAATGATTTCCTACTTCGGCAAAGGATAATACAGACAATAGAAATGATAGGTATTGAGAAAAATGATAAGTTCTACTGGGAATCCAGATTACTACATGCAGTCAACATTGCAAGTAAAGGATTCACAGAGCAATATCAGAAGTCACGAGCCAAGCGTGGTGATCATAAACCACCTTTTGAACCGGTTATACAACCGGTATTAGCTTTGCAAGAACACCAAGAAATTATGCAAAACGAAGTAACAACTTCGGAAGAATCAGAATCAGAGGAAGAACCTCAAGATTCAGATAGTTCGGATGGTGAAGAAGAATTCATCCGAGAACACAATCTAAAAGTATACATTAATAAAATAGAGCAAAAGAAAATCCCAAATCTCGTTGAAGTAGAAAATCTGCTGAAACCCATAATCAGTGAAGACCCTCAACTATATTGGGAAAGAGACCCAGTATACTGTCAGCTAAAAATGCATGATGTCAATGCAATATGCCATGTCAAAGCAATACCTCATTATAGAGATGAAGATCGAAAAGAAATGGAAAGCCAAATTCAAGAATTGCTTGAAAAGAAATTAATTAGACCCTCTAATAGCCCTCATCATGCTCCAGCATTTTTGGTTAGAAACCATGCAGAGCAATTAAGAGGAAAAGCAAGAATGGTCATAGACTATAGGGATGTTAACAAGAAAACTGTCAAAGATGGTTATCAAATTGCTCAAGTAAGAGTCTTGATAAATAGACTAAAAGGAGCAAAGATATTTTCAAAGTTCGATGCAAAATCGGGCTTTTGGCAAGTAAGAATGCACCAAGATTCCATAGCCTTAACAGCCTTTGGAACTCCTCAAGGACATTACGAATGGCTTGTAATGCCATTTGGACTTAAGCAAGCTCCATCTATCTTTCAAAGAAAGATGGATAACATATTTAAGCCATACTCAGATTTCTGTATAGTTTACATTGATGACATTCTTGTCTTCTCTAAAACTATGAATGAACATCTGAAGCACCTTGAGCAGATTTGCAAGCTCATAGTTCAGAAAGGAATCATCCTTGGACAAAAGAAAATTCATCTTATAAAAGGAGAAATTGACTTCCTTGGCATACACGTCAAGGATGGAGAAATTCGTCTTCAAGAGCATATAGTAAAGAAGATAAGCCAATTCCCTGACAGTATCCCAGATGCAAAGTCTCTACAGAGATTTTTGGGAGTTGTTAACTTTGCGAGAGATTTTATTCCTCAAGTGAGTGGTCTCACTGCTCTTCTCTCTCCAAAGACAAGCACGAAGAAAAAATGGCCATTTACAACGGATGATAGCAACACCGTTAAGAAAATTAAAGAACTCACAAAAAACCTCCCCCCTTTACAGTTACCTGAAGAAGGTGACCTGATCATTTTGCAAACAGATGCAAATGACTATTATTGGGCAGGAGTAGTTTTAGCAATAGCACCTAATACAAATCAAGAAAAGATATGTAAATTCCTGTCAGGAAAATTTATTCCAGCAGAATTAAATTATTCCACAGGAGACAAAGAAGTTTTAGCCCTAATAAAGTCCATAAAAGGAGCTGAAGCCTTTTTAGGGAATAAATTTTTGGTCAGAACAGATAACAAGAGAGTGAAAAACTTTAAGAACTATAAGCTAACAGATGCAGCTGATAGAGGAAGAGTTCTTAGATGGCAGATGTTTTTATCTCAATATGAATATGATGTTGAAATGATTGCAGGAAACAAGAATTATCTGCCTGACGCTCTCACAAGAGAAATGGCAATGTTCGAGAGAGACGAAGGCCGTAACCCAAGAAGCAGAAGGCCCGAACCAGAACCAGAAATCGAAGAAAGAAGAAGGCCCAATTTCGGAACAAGAGTTAGACCCGAAAACAAAGGATCAAAAGACAAAGCCCTACTACAGAGATACCGAGATGGAGACAAGACCGTTGGCCCATTACATGATGGACCAGGTTACCAATATCTGGTATCCTACTCTCCTGCTGGATCCAGTAGTGCCCCTGAAAAAATTCAGCCTGACCCAATAAAAGAAAATGATCTGGAAGATAAGCAATCTTCTAATGCAGAAGAAGAAACTGTAAATGAGTATTTACAGCATCCTAGAGCTACAGTCACAACAGACTGGTTTCAAAAAAGACAGCCTTACAAGTCAAGAACCACTGACAGGATAGCATCCTTCAGATTACCAGCAGTAAAATGCCTGAGAAAAATATTTGATCATCCTATGAGAATTTATGAAAGACCGGTGTTCAGAACCAGCAGAAATTTGCAGTTCAACCAGAGAGTCATCATGGACAATATTTTAGCAGCATCTCGAGAAAATAATGAAGCGTTGGTTCTACAAGCCCTGGAAACGCTTGCTGAAGAATTCTGCAGTTACGAGCTAGAAAAAGATCAGCAGCTCAAGGAAAAGCTGAACATTCAATACCTTGAGAATCCTGAAAGTGCTAAAATCCCACTTCTAGCCCTATCAGAATCAGAATGGTTCAGTTTCCATAATCTCTTAGGAGATTCCAAGAACCGCAAAGCTCTTCCAGAAACCTTGCTAGTAGTAGCAGGTCCTTACTATGGAAGATACCTGGTTGATGTTCAAGCAGAGCATCCGCAAAAGAACAAGTTATAGTTAATCGAGAACGGTTTTGTTCATAATCTTTGGACAAAAACCAACGAAGACCTAGAAGGTCTCCCTAAAGCAATTTACCATGCAGTTAAGAACATTAGACCAGCTGGTTGTATTCTGAGATTAAAGTTCATTTCTTCTCCTCCTGAATGGACTAGAGAAGAAAGGAGAAAGAGTTATATTTCTCCTTATCACTATGTCAGAATTATCCAGAGTTGTGCCTCTCCAGCACACAAATGGTCATCAAGCAATGGAAGACCTAATCATAGCATTCCTTGGATGAAGGCAATGGCTGTAATTCGTATTCAGAACCTGATCCAGAAAGATTATGATGCTACTCTCCTGGCCAAAGGAGAAAAGATCATTGTAGCCAGCTATAACCATCCTCATCCAGAGCACTGTGATTTGTACAAGGCCTTAGAAAGGCGAGAGGTCAATGGTACATTAGCAACTACCACGTGGATAGAAAAACTAGAGAAAGAACAAGAGTTCAAAGACCCATATGATTCAGATCTAGAATCCAAAGCTGAAGAAAATGACGACTCAGGAGCATCTTTTGATGATGAAGCGCTACACAACATCGATAATATGATGGAGTACTAGCTGCCGACGCATCAGGACAAGAAGCTTTAAGTGAGTGGAATCCAGCTAGTGGAAGCCAGCTCATTTGTAAGATAAGTATGAAGAATAAAGTTGCTGCCGACGCGTGAGGACAAACTACTTTGGAAAAGATAAGTGCCAGCTGTTAAGATAAGGATTCCTCTTGTCTGCCTTTCTTAATGGAATTCAATTCCGTTTTGAAATCCGAAGGCTATATAAGGAGTCTCAGAGCTCAAGAGAATTCATTCGGAAACCAAGGAAGAAAGGAGTAGTCTGAAACTTGAAGGCTTGTGAGTGTTTCTGAGTGTTTGTAAGTGTTTTAGTATAGTAAAATAAAGAGTGAATAGTGAGAGAGTGATTTCTTGCTAGTCATCTGGTGTGGATTGCTTTATTTTACAAGTAAGTTTGTATTTCAATTTCAGCATGAGTAGCTAAATAGATTTTAGCTGTTTACCCAAGAGTGAGGCTCTGGGTTATGTATATGTGAGTATGTTTGGATAAATAAACTAAATATGTTCCCCATATCCGTCGTCATTTTATGTTTATTTAAAACTCTCAAACCCCAGGTGGAGGATTACCTCCTAGGAGTGGTATTTGAGAAAAAATTATTCAGTATGTTCCTGCTTTCTGCTTAACTAGAACTTAAGAATTCCTATTTATTGGTTTTACTAGAACTTAAGAAACTTTTCATAACTAAGACAACAGTGATTCCGCCAGAACAGTAGCCGTTAAGACAGAGAGTCGTTAGGTGAAGTTGGCATGATGAAGGTTAGTTCTTAGAATTGATAAGCAATTAGGCTCTAGTAAACAAATAGGTAGTGAATAATTAAGCTCTAGCAAAAAGTAGAAAATAGTAAAAAAAAAAAAAAAAATTTCAGTTAAGTATTTAACGGAACTAACGGTCAAAGTACCAAAGTGAGTCAAAATCCAAACATGAGGTACTGATTTGAAGTTTGGCAAACGTCAGGTACCAATCCTTATAAGAAGGAAAACGTGAAGTACCTTTAGAAACAATTTTCCTTATTTCTATATTTCTTATTTTTGAACTCACATAAACTTTTATTTTGATGATTACTTTAATAGTTACTTGTATTTTTACTTTAGATAGTTAGTAGTTACTTAGATAGTTACTTTTATATTTTTCAGTTTTGAAGTTATAAGAATTGTTAATTGGATACTTACTTTTGGTAGTTACTAGTTACTTTGATAGTTACTTAGATAGTTACTATTTTACTTTGATATTTACTATGAAAAAGTATATATGCTGATTGATTTTTGCACATTTTATTTAGGTATAATGGTTTCTTTGTGATTAATGAATTGGTGAACGAACATAGATGTCGTTGTGTCATCCGGCTTCAAAATAGTAAGATGACGTGCAGCAAGATTATTAGGGAGGTGATGCTTGACAAGGTTCGTGAGAATCCCAGTAAGAAAGCTATTGATATACTGCAAGACATAAAGCTAAACTACGGCTTACATGTCCCCTATCATACTGTTTGGTATGGCAAAGAGCTTGCAAGGGAAGATGTGGTTGGTGTTGATTCTGAGTCTTGCCAGAATTTATCATGGTTTTGTCAGCGCACATATGAATGCAACCCATATTCTAGGCTACCTGTAGAGTACAAATCTGAAACACAAAGGTTCCAGCGTATGTTTGTTACATATTCTGCTTGGTTGAATGGTTTTCAGTCTTGCATACCAATTCTCTGTATTGATGCTACATTCATCACGAATAAATATAAAGGCATGCTTCTTGCTGCTTCGACAAAGGATGCAAATTGTGGTACATCACTTTCTTCATTCTTTTGTTCTTTCCTTTCTTCATTGCTGTTGTTTTTCTATTTCATTTACATTACTTCCAGACTAACAGTTATTTTGATAGATACTAGGGGTAGTTTTTTTTTATAGTTATTGTCACGTCCCGAAATTTCGAATAACAAAATCCGAAATTCGTAAACGTGATTAATCACAATTACACTCAAATACTTAAAAGTTATTATACAAATAACTAAGTATTACTACAGAGTTCACTGCGTGGCACCAAATACTCAGAATATTACATCAATAAAACAGGAATGTAAAATAGAGTCTCACGCTAACACTCAATAACAATAAAACCCAGCTAGACAAAGGACCCCACCTTCTAGCCACTCAACTCAAACGCCTCCTTCTGGCTGCTGGTCAACTCATGCAGGTCTAACCCATACACCATCAATTGGTGCACCGGGTTGTAAACAACGAACCCGGTAAGCTTTCAAAGCTCGTGTGAGTAAAACAAACAAGTTCATGATAAAAATAATTAAATCAACAAAGGAAAACACTCCCAACCAACCACGACTCGTAAATTATAAAATTCACGATGCACAATCAACCAAAAGAGTAAGACTAGGGGTGCACTGACCAACGTCATTCCCCTACAAATCTCACAAGGCAAACAGACTAGAGCTCTAATTGATCGTAACCAATCACCCGGCCAAAGGCTTGGTCCCGACATACTTGCCATAAGGATCCCTTTCACCACTTAGGCGAGATCCTCTCCCCACACATGTAAGATCTTTCACCACTATTGGTGAGATCTTACTTCAACCGTTGGTTTCTATACCAACACAACCACACATCACACCACTCACATAATCACATATATGATAAATTCATAACATAATACATTCACCCAATTGCACACTCACATTATATATTTCACGTAAATATATATATACGTAGACATCCACTCAGGAATAGTCCACTAATACCAACTATAGTCATTGATCGTAAAACCCTTTGAAAATCATTTTTATATTAAAATCATTTTACTTACCAATGAACCGTAGTCGATCAAGTTCATTCAATTTAAAACAAATATCAATTCCATAAAATCATTTTGCATATAACGATCCTTATACTATAATTAATTCATAATCAACTCGAATTTAATACGAATACACTGAGGTTTACTCACCTTAATTCACCAGAAATGGTAAATATCCGTTTATGGTCGAATCGGATCGTTGCAGAATCAGGTCAGATCGAATCGCAGCAGTTCCGGGGTCGGGTCAACGCAGGTCAACGGTCAACGCTGGTCAGTCAAAGGTCAACACGGGTCGGGTCGGGTCGGTCGGGTCGAACCGGGTCGGGTCTGGTCGGGTCGTCTGCAGGAAACCTGTCGACTGCAGATCGGATCGGATCGTTTTCGATCCGATCGATCGAGCTTGAAATGGCACAAACCACGTTCACAGGGAGGCGCGCAAGGAGAAACCCAGCCGAACAGTGGGTGGCTCGAGCTCCGGCGACGCCTGGAACGGCTGCTGCACCGCCACCGACAGCGGCGGAAACTATCGGGCTTCGCTGCTCCGTGCACGGGCGGTGGCTCCTGGCGTGGCGCGGCTCAAACGAAAGAGGAAGTCGTGCTGAGCATTTTGACAGGTAGCACGCCTTGAAAGGTGGTCGGACGAGGGAGAACTACGCGAAAGAAGCTCCGGATTCGAATTGAGACGATGAACAGTAATTCGCGATAATTTCAGATATTTTCAGAATTTTCTGATTTTTCTGAAATTAAATTACTATTTATAGAAATTTCATATTTTTGGAATAATTTCAACAGGTCGTAACTTTTTCATACGACGTCCGTTTCAAGCGTGCCACGTGTCTACGAACTCGTATCGTCGAGCTCTACGACTGTCATGAAGGAAACTTGTCGAAATTCATGACGGATCAGAAAGTCAACAGCCCCTCGAAATTCAATGTTTTTCAAATCTTTAACTCTCGAAACTCACTTCCGACGTCACACAACAACTAATTAAAACGTACGAAACACAAAACCTAAAAAATCAACCTCCAAATAGTTCACGATTAAATTACAAGAAATTAGTAATAAAAATCGGGTTATTACATTCTACCCTTCTTAAAGGAATTTCGCCCCGAAATTCAAACACACTACTCTACAAACAACTGCGGGTATTTAGCCTTCACATCAGACTCTAACTCCCAAGATGCATCACCCTCATCATGGTGACTCCATAGTACTTTGACCAATTCTATCTCCTTCCTTCGTAGCTTCTTTGTTGACCTATCCAAGATACGAACAGGCTCAACAACGAAGGTCGCATTCTCATTCACTTTGATAGTGCTATGATCAATCACATGTGACTCATCCGGTACATACTTCCTCAACATCGAAATATGAAAGACATTATGCACACCGGACATACTAGGAGGTAAAGCAAGTCGATAGGCTAAATCCCCAACCTTCTCGAGAATCTCAAAAGGCCCAACATACCTTGGCGCCAGCTTTCCCTTTCTGCCAAATCTCACCACACCTTTCATTGGTGAGACCTTCAAGAATACATGGTCATCAATCTCAAACTCCACCTGCCTTCTCTTTAAATCAACGTAGCGCTTCTGCCTACTCTGAGCAGTTCGAATCCTAGCTCGAAAAATAATCAAGATCTTCTTCGTGGCCTCTTGGAGGACCCAAGAGTGCACTCTCACCAACCTCAGCCCAACAAACAAGAGATCTACACAATCTCCCATAAAGAGTCTCATATGGCGCCAAGCCAATACTAAAGTGATAGCTTCAATCAACTATATATAAGTGATCTTCCCAACTTCCCTTGAAGTTAAATGTGCATGCTCTCTACCTCGCGACTCCACAACACCAGGAACAAAACAAACTAGTTCCTTTGGACACCTCTCGTCGACCTATTTAAGATATAAACAGGTTCAACGACAAGGACAGTAGTACCATAATCGATTCCATGACTCATACTCCATATATCCTCACAGCATTGACAAATGGATGACATTATGGCACTAACAACCAAGCGAGTACGTCAAAACGACATCCAACTCTGCTACCCTTTCTAAGATAAGGTCCAACATATAGCAATGTTGACCTTCCCTCTCCCACCACTAAACACACCAGAGAAGGGTGGGACAACCAACAAAATATGGTCGCCGACCACAAACTTATCTGTCTCCACATCGAATCAGCATAGACTGGAGTGAAAAACCACATGACCGGACATTTAAGAAAAAGATAAACATAATCGTCTAATGACTCAAGCTTTCCAAACACTTTAAAAAGGCCATCAACCTGAATGATACGACCCATCGCCTAACGATTCTTACCACGTCTTTAACGGAACGGCTCGAGTCACACAAGAGCTGTATGACATCATTCTGACGCAAGAGGGAGAATCATCGCAAACAAACTTCCTCTAAGCTAGATGATCCTCTCAACCCCCCCCCCCCCCCCCCCCCCCATTGGGTCAAACTTGTATGCTCTAAGCATATCGATCGATACCTCATCCATCGGTTAAATGCATTAGTCAATAGTGACTAACATGCTGCACTCAAGACTCGGAGAGCCTTGCAACACTTTGCATAGGCTCACCTCCAACAAGCCTAATATATCTTACCATCATACGAGAGTAAACCAACCTCACGCCTGGTGATAAGCTACACCTCACTACTACTAGAGTCTCCATAGCACAACGTCAGGACTACATAGGAAATTCGGAGTCATGCCCATAACGCTCGACTTATCAACAATAATCCCACTTCCATTCCGGATTAGATAGCGGCTTCAACATGCCCGCTGGTCTTTGGTGCTCTGCCTTCACCTGCTGATAGGTAAGACATTTGGACACATACGCTGCCACATCTCTCTTCATCCCATTCCACCAGACTTGCCTACTGTTGACAGTACATATAGTACATCGCCAAGCACATCTGGCGACCTCGTGGACCGTGCAAACGGCGTCATAGGTCCCACTTCCGGCATCCAGCGGGTAGACCGCAACCCCGGCTACATCTCCATTGTTCCACATCACCGGTGCCGCACTCGGAAGCAGTGCCACCGGGCGCCTGAAGTAGCTTCGTGAGTAGGGAATTATGTAATAGTGTAGTAAGCATCCCACATTGGAAACATTGTAGAGGAGGGAGCCTTCCTTCCCTATAAATAGGAGGCTTCCCCCTTAGTATTAAGGATCTTGGATCCAAGGTACTCCATCCTTGTAACCCGATGGCTTATTTGCTATTCCTACTGGATTCCAAGTGGACGTAGCCGTGCCCTCCGATGGCACGGTGAACCACTATACTCGTTGTGTTCATGTTCTATCTTTATTATTGTGCTTCTGCCAGGCCTACGGGTTTGTATAGAAACAATTGGCGCCGTCTGTGGGAAACCATACAAAAAGTTTCATTGTGCTCTACTGGTCGTGTTATCAGAACAGCCCAGCAATTTTCATCCTGGTCAGCAAGCAACCTAGGACAGCAGCCCTATCTTACTGTCAGCGGGCCTAGCAGTTATCAGTTTGGATAGCCCGGCCGGTTGGAAGGTCAACCCGGTCAACAGGGTCAAGCCCGCCCGGTCAACCCAGGCAGTTCTCTCGCGTGAGGCTCCGGATCCGGCAGGCTCCTCCCGGTTCACCCATCGGCCAGCATCTCCATATCCCCGGACAGCATCGCCGGCCATTGTCCATCTCTCCCGGCCCGGCATGCAACCCAGTCAGCACCATCCAGCAAGTCAGCATCGCCGACCAGCATATCCCGGCTAACAAGTGATGATTCGTGCAGCCCGGCTCCGGGGTCAACCCCGCCCAGCCAGCACAGCACCTCACCGGCCGAGAGAGAGCCAGCCCGACTTCGTCCTCTAGCTCAAGGCTCCCGGTGCAGCAGGTCCGGCCCGGCTTCGTCCTCCGGTGCGGCAGGTTTGGGCTGCAGCAGGTCCAGTGCGGTTGATCTCCAGAGATGAACCAGACCGGCCGAGAGAGCCACCGGCCGAGAGAGAGCCCCGAACGAGAGAGAGAGAGCCCCGAGCGAGAGAGAGACTCGGCCGAGAAAGAAAAACGGGTCAAACCAGTCCATCAACCGGGTCCCAGCAGCCAAACCGGTCAGCCCATCCGGTGGGTCAGCTGCCCAGCTCAGCCGGTCGGCAGGATTGCAGAGGACCCGCGCGGCCGTGCTCCTCCCGCTCCAGCCAGCAGACCACTCCAAGGCCAGCCCGGGTCAGCCGGGAGCAGCTCCTCTACGGTCAGCAGGTGCCGGCATCTCTCTCCGGTGCGGTCGTCTCTTCCGGTGCAGCAGGTCCGGCCCGGCATCGTCCTCCGTTGCGGCAGGTCCGGTGCAGGCAGGTCCGGTGCGCCTCGTCTCTGGTGCAGCTCGTCTGCTCTTCCGGTGCAGCTCGTCTCCGGGCACGGACCGAACCGGACCACGAGAGGGTCCTCGACCGAGAGCGCCACCGGACGAGATGGAGAACCCCGGTCGGGAGAGAGAGCACCGACCGAGGAGAACGCCCGGCCAAGAGAGGACCCGGCCGAGGAGGACGCCCGGCCGAAAGGAGACGCCGGCCGAGAAGAGAGAAAAACAGAAGCAGGAGAAGAAAAGGAAAATTGGCGGGAAAGAAGGGAATTCAAAGCTGCATGGTCCGGTCAACGCATGCAAGATGGGCCGGGTCGCATCACAGCACGGGTTCGGCATCTTGGGCCGGACCGGATCAGTTTCCAACAGATTGGGCTGCAGCAAGCTGCTCTCTACACCCAGCAATCTTCTCTGGACACCCACTGCTCCGAACAGCAAAATCAAGCTGCTCTCTACACCCGTAGACATTCACCGGGCAACCCGGGAATCATTCCCGCATGCTATTCCAACACCCGGCGGCTTTCTCCAAAGCTAAGTACTCTAACTTATTTATTATTACTCAACGCGTGCTTCACCTGTGCATAATCTGTTGGGAAATATTGATAATTAGACACGTGATAAAGCACGATCGCCATCATTATGCATCAGTTGATCATCTCAGCATTGCAATGCATTGCATATTAGTATGCATCGTTGCACGCATGTCATTATGCGCTTATCAGTGCTGCTCATATCATTTTGCATCAGTTGATCATCTCAGCATTGCAATGCATCACATATCAGTATGCATCGTTGCACGCATGTCATTATGCACTTATCAGTGCTGCCCATATCATTATGCATCGCATTACAGCAGCGCTATCTCACCGGTTATGTAATATCCAACCGGCTCCATGGCTCTCACCGGTTGTGTGATATCCAACCGGCTCCATGGTATTCCACCGGTTATGTAACATTCAACCGGGGACGAGTCAGTAACAACTTAAGACTTCCAAACGCATAGGCTTTATAAACCCGGGCGAGTTTACATCTACCACATGTACTCTTGTCCAGCAGGATAAAAACCCCGCATAACACTGAACTGTGATACATTTGGGGATACATGGCGAGACTCGTTATCTCAACGCCACTCCACCGGGCAGATTGTTTCTCTAACACAGAACAAGTCTCCTCGCAGGCTAACAAACCTGCACATTACCTCAACGCTTATCCAACAAAAGCTGAGAAGAACTAGCAAGTGTTAACCGGCGCTTCGACATAGCCGCAACACTCTCCGGGGTACCTGTTGGCTTATTCCACGCACCAACAGGTCTCCCCGCAGGCTAGCAGACTTACCCCACGCTTATTCCAGCACAAGCTGGGCCGAGTCACCGGGCTACTACTGGCCTGCCGTTGGCAGCAACTGTACTGGGGGACTCGTTCCGACATGGCAGTTCACCGGTCGAGTCCTCACATCATCGCATGCATTCATCCGGGTTTCAACCCGCTCCACATTCACGATCATATCAGAATGCATCGCATCAATGCATCGCCATCATTATGCATCGCATTACAATGCATCGCACTACGGTGCACGCATTCCAATACATCACATCAATGCATCGCCATCATTATGCATCGCATCTCAGTGCTCCGATCCGTCCGATGGCAGAACGCCCGGACGGAATCGCCGTGCTCCGATCCGTCCGATGGTAGAACGCCCGGACAGAATCGCCTGGCTCCCCGATTCGTCCGATGGCAGAACGCCCGGACGGAATCGCCGTGCTCCGATCCGTCCGATGGCAGAACGCCTGGACGGAATCGCCGTGCTCCGATCCGTCCGATGGCAGAACGCCCGGACGGAATCGCCTGGCTCCCCGATCCGTCCGATGGCAAAACGCCCGGACGGAATCGCCGGGCTCCGATCCGTCTGATGGCAGAGCGCCCGGACGGAATCGCCTGGCTCCCCGATCCGTCCGATGGCAGAATGCCCGGACGGAATCGCCGTGCTCCGATCCGTCCGATGGCAGAACGCCCGGACGGAATCGCCGTGCTCCGATCCGTCTGATGGCAGAGCGCCCGGACGGAATCGCCTGGCTCCCCGATCCATCCGATGGCAGAACGCCCGGACGGAATCGCCGTGCTCCGATCCGTCCGATGGCAGAACGCCCGGACGGAATCGCCTGGCTCCCCAATCCGTCCGATGGCAGAACGCCCGGACGGAATCGCCGTGCTCCGATCCGTCCGATGGCAGAACGCCCGGACGGAATCGCCGTGCTCCGATCCATCCGATGGCAGAGCGCCCGGACGGAATCGCCTGGCTCCCTGATCCGTCCGATGGCAGAACGCCCGGACGAAATCGCCGTGCTCCGATCCGTCCGATGGCAGAGCGCCCGGACGGAATCGCCTGGCTCCCCAATCCGTCCGATGGCAGAACGCCCGGACGGAATCGCCGTGCTCCGATCCGTCCGATGGCAGAACGCCCGGACGGAATCGCCGTGCTCCGATCCATCCGATGGCAGAGCGCCCGGACGGAATCGCCTGGCTCCCTGATCCGTCCAATGGCAGAACGCCCGGACGAAATCGTCGTGCTCCGATCCGTCCGATGGCAGAGCGCCCGGACGGAATCGCCTGGCTCCCCGATCCGTCCGATGGCAGAACGCCCGGACGGAATTGCCGTGCTCCGATCCGTCCGATGGCAGAACGCCCGGACGGAATCGCCGTGCTCTGATTCGTCCGATGGCAGGGCGCCCGGACGGAATCGCCGTGCTCCGATCCGTCCGATGGCAGAACGCCCGGACGGAATCGCCGTGCTCCGATCCGTCCAATGGCAGAGCGCCCGGACGGAATCGCCTGGCTCCCCGATCCGTCCGATGGCAGAACGCCCGGACGGAATTGCCGTGCTCCGATCCGTCCGATGGCAGAGCACCCGGACGGAATCGCCTGGCTCCGATCCGTCCGATGGCAGAACGCCAGGACGGAATCGCCGTGCTCTGATTCGTCCGATGGCAGAGCGCCCGGACGGAATCGCCTTGCTCCGATCCGTCCGATGGCTGAACGCCCGGACGGAATCGCCGTGCTCCGATCCGTCCAATGGTAGAGCGCCCAGACGGAATCGCCTGGCTCCCCGATCCGTCCGATGGTAGAACGCCCGGACGGAATCGCCGTGCTCCGATCCGTCCGATGGCAGAGCGCCCGGACGGAATCACCGTGCTCCAATCCGTCCGATGGCAGAACGCCCGGACGGAATCGCCGTGCTCCGATCCGTCCGATGGCAGAGCGCCCAGACGGAATCGCCTTGCTCTGATCCGTCCGATGGCTGAACGCCCGAACGGAATCGCCGTGCTCCGATCCGTCCGATGGCAGAACGCCCGGACGGGATCGCCGTGCTCCCTCCGGTTACGGGCTGCCCCGGTTCCTTACCACTACGCCAGAGCCTCGACCGGTCCTATCCGGCGGGTCACCCCAGCCAGCGGGTCTCCCCGGATTCAGCAGGCCCGGTCCTATTCAGCAGCGGCTCCGCCAACTCTGCCCGATCAAGCCTCAACGAGTCAGGACCGGTCAAACCCGGATCCTCCTTGGGCACCCACCACCGCTCCAGACCCCGGCACAGACGGTGAGGATCAGTGCCCGGCATCTCATCACGCCCGGCACCTCATCACTCCCGCCCAAGTCACATCTCCAGCACGGACTTGGGGGACTACTACTGGGGGCACATCAGTAGCACTCGAGCGGAAGGGTGGGACTCGACATTCGAACGCCCGGTAAGAGCCCAATCTCACTTAGGGACTTGGGGGACTGGTGGTAGTAGGGATGACTCGGTCACCACCTACGCTTGGCGGCATATGCTGATTAACTCCCCAAGTAAGATTGCACTCTTACTCGGGAACTTGTTGACAATACATATAGTACACCGCTAAGCACATCTGACGACCTCGTGGACCGTGCAACCGGCGTCATAGGTCCCACTTCCGGCATCCAGCGGGTAGACCGCAACCCCGGCTACATCTCCATTGTTCCACATCACCGGTGCCGCACTCGGAAGCAGTGCCACCGGGCGCCTGAAGTAGCTTCGTGAGTAGGGAATTATGTAATAGTGTAGTAAGCATCCCACATTGGAAACATTGTAGAGGAGGGAGCCTTCATTCCCTATAAATAGGAGGCTTCCCCCTTAGTATTAAGGATCTTGGATCCAAGGCACTCCATCCTCGTAACCCGATGGCTTATTGGCTATTCCTACTGGATTCCAAGTGGACGTAGCCGTGCCCTCCGATGGCACGGTGAACCACTATACTCGTTGTGTTCATGTTCTATCTTTATTATTGTGCTTCTGCCAGGCCTACGGGTTTGTACAGAAACAATATATATATGTGGGAATTAATATGGAAATGTTTTGGATTATCGAAAAATAATACCTTTATTGAAATGATGATTTCTTGGTAACGATTTTCAAATGGTTTATAAATTAAATAAATTAACTTGACATCATGGAAATTATATGTTTATTTATATGTAATCGGAAATGGGATTTCCGTGGACTATACGATTTTAATTGTTGGATATTGCGATTTAGTAATGGTGTTGATTTTATATTTGTTCTTTGAGGCCATGCTTTAATTTGATTATATTTATGGGCCTTAGATATACGGTCGGGGACCGTACTATTTTATGATTACATAGGGGAAATGTATTTTGATTTGATTTCAGATTTTTCACCATATAAGGGTCCGTTTATGATTATTGCTAGCTAGCTTATTGACCTCATCCCATGCGAGGTGACGACTTGACCATACAGGTCAGATTCACGCTCGGTGGTTGACGGAGTTGTGGTGTAGAGGTTTAGCGTGGGACGCGGACGCTGTAGAGAGTCTTAGAGACTCTGACCCTAGCCTTGGAGGCTCATTATGATTATGGTGGTTAACATTCCCCTATTTTTATTTAATTGGTATTCATTGGTCAATGGGATTGACCTAGTTATCCGTTTATACTTTATATTTGGTTTTCGGGACTTTTGATATTTTATATGACTTTATAATTCTCGAACCAGCGGGGCTGGGGAGTTTTGTATTGAGATTGTTAAAGAGAAAAGTTGTTTTAACGCATGCATCATGATTTTATTTATGTAAAATAAGGAAAGTAATAAATTCTCTTTTGTTATATTTACATATATCTATATGTGTATTTGATTTTGTCCACTCACGCTAATGTTTTTAAATTATTTTCCCTGGGCTTTTCGTTTTAAACAGCCCAGCTTGCAGAGTTCGGTACTGGTAGGAGGCAAGGTATAGAGATCATTTTCCGCTGTCAGTTATTGTAGGTTACCTATTTAACCTACTTGTATCATTTTTCATTTGTCTAGTCGCTCTGATACTTTGTAGATGTTGTAAATTCTCAAATGTTCACCTTTGGGTGTAACTTGACATTTTGTTATATGAAATTTCATTTCTGTTACATATTTGTAAGGTTGTTTCCTATTGTTGGTTTTTGAGAAGTTGATTGTTTGTTGGGGGAGCAGGTGGCTCCGTGAGTCAGGGTGGATTATTTTAGAAGTGTTTATTTCTTTTCCAGATAAGGGTTGTCCATTTTAAGAGAGGTTATGTCGAATTTTTCGGTAGAATCTCCCTTGAAATGGTCCCCGCAGGATTTACTCTGGGTAACAGTGTGTTATCCGGGGCGGGTCCTGTCAGTTTGCTATCAGAGCATTAGGTCCTTTATGTGAGTCATGCTACCTTTTATATTTGATGACGCTTAGTATCATTGAGTTGTGATTCGATCGCGGCGAATCACACACTCTTCATTATTATGTGTTCATTAAGTATATAAGTTAGCCGTTCTGGTGTGCTTATGTACACTATATTGAGTTTATTTTCTTTCTCTTGGACTATGCCTCCTAGATGCTGAACGTGTGAGGTAAATTTCTTAGTGAGAAGGGAGAGTAGTGCAGTTGGAGGTCTAACTGACACTTTAGAGCGTCTTTTAAGCCGCGTTGTATATTACCGGTCCCTGCTTGTTCGTCAAAGTAGTAGAAGAAAAGTGGTTAAGGAGGCAGGAGCCATTGAATTTAAGGATGAGTTTAGCAGTTGCTTTTCTAAATGAGACGGCCTACTATTAGTGGTAGAGTGTTATACCACAGTATGGAGAAGGAGGAGATTTGACTTGGGAGCAGTTTAAGACTCATTTCAATGCTCGGTGTTATAGACTGGTCCACCTTAGCAAGTTGAATTATGATTCGAGTTTGAATTGATTGACTCTTTCCTGGTATTGCAATTTTTATCTTGGCTCGTGATGATAATTGATTATTGTTTTAAAGAACTAGCAAACGTTTTGTTCTTATTCTATACTTGTATTCCAATTTGGTATTAGGTTGTCGAAATTTGCTGAAATTCTATATTATTATCTAGCTTTTATAAGCAAACTTTCACCATTGAGCAGTTTATTTTATCATGTTTACCTATTTTACCAAAATGAGAGTTTGTTCAATGGTTATGAAAAGGTTGTCGTTGAATATATTTCTCTTTTAAGCAGTGGTGCAGTTTTTAATATGCATGTAACTATTTTAAATTTTGTTTGATTAATTGTGAGATTTGAACGTTTGGTTTTGAATAATACCCTGCTGGAAATTTTCACAACATGAATAAAGCCCATTAATTTCAATTATTTTTCCCTTTAAACAGAGTATGAATATGCATTGAACTTGATCATTTTCATCCTGAGTTCTTTTCTTCCTCGTGAATTATGACTTATTGATCCTCGTTTGTATAAAAGGAACTCTGAGTGTTCTTATATGTTAGCGGTCTTTTATCAAGTACTGGAATAACTTCCACTTGTAAAGTTTCATAAAGGCAAAGCTCTATCATTTACTTGTTTCGTTGAAAATTTCTTTAAGTATGTTTAATCTCTATTTGTTGTTCATTGGTAAAAAATTTATTTTTGAGATTCTGCGGAATTTAACTCCTTCTGCACCGCTATTTTGAAATATCATTTGCTTATCATATTGATGCTCAAATTTCCTGAAATTTTGATATGTTGATCATGAAATTCTTAACTGCTGACCTGGGAAATTTTAGTTAATTTCGATGAAAAATAAATACTTGGTGGTGGTGGTTCGAAGATGGGATTTTAGTATTTGTCCCTTTAATGTGGTTACTATGAATCTGGAAAGTTCTTAAATTTATCTGTTGACGAATAAAAGCTTAGTGAATTTCTGGAGCCAATCTAATTTTCAAGTACTTTACTTTTAATTCTTGTGTTATTTTAGTACTGTTTTTCCCTCAATGTCCAGATTCAGCTATATATCTACTAATTTATTTGGTACAGATCAGAGTTGTGGTATGTACTAGTAGGAATATTATTTGTTGAATTTTAAAAGTTTCGGTGAATTTATGGCAAGTACTGTTTAATCATGAAATTCTTGGTTTATCGACAAAATTGAGTTCCACTTTACTCTTATTTGGTTTCATGGCCAGGCTTGTTTATTAAAATTTGATGTTTGACTTATGTTCTTCTTTTCAGGCTTTCTGTTCAATTAAGTTTTTGATTACTCTCATACTCATGATTCAGATCATGAGTATTACAGAGCTTCTATATTTTATAAAAGAATACTGTAATGAGAATTTGTACATCCTTACAATGTAGAAAGTGCATCTTGCGTACGCTTCAAACTAAATCGATTTATGATTCCACATTGATCTTTTCGTGACTGCAATTGAGTCCTACATGATCTTTGTCAAATATCTATTTACATACCTTTTATTTACTAAAGGTCATTGATACATGCTTTCATTGTTTGCATGTTGAGCTCCCTTTTGGAAAACCGAATAGACCATATCTCATTATTCACTTTATTTGTCCTTATGCCTATGAACTCTTTGTTGAAGTCAGGCCTTATTTTAAAACTAATCAAGTGGATTTCTACTAATCGGATTTTTTTTAAAAAGGTATTTAAACTACTCAAGTTTTGTTTCTTGACAGAAAAGTGATATGTTTTAAGGATTACTTCTTGATTGAGTTTTAGTTTACTAAAAGAAAGAACATTTTATTGTCTCGCTCTATCGAAAATCCTTGACTGATTTGATTTGGAGAAACTAGAGATTTTTCGGAATGATATGATTTGTTTTAAATTGTTTTATTTGGTTAGGTCCGGGATTTAGTTAAATAGAGGAAATAAAAACCTTCTTTGTAGTTTAAGATTCTATTTCAGTATGTGATGGTTGTGGTTTCATTGGAATTTGCTCTCTTTGACTTTATTGAATCTCGAGATGCACATAATTTGTTGGAAGCTTGTATGATTTAGTAAGGATACATTTGTTTACCTGTGGAGCCTCCCATATGTTGTGGTACGTAATTACATAAAGATTTAATAGATTCCAAGCAGCAGACGTTTTTGCTTCCTCTGATCATCATGTCGTGGTCTTCGATTTTAAGTTCATGTGTGAACTGTATTTGTAGAATTCTTTACTGCTAGTATAACCAAGTCTTAAAACTCTTGGACTTATTTGAAAACAAAAGTCCTCTTCCTTCTCGTCCACTTACTTTGAACTGTACATGTGTATTTATATGTTTATGTGCGGCTTTGAATTGAGAGTCAAGTTTGGATCTGAGTGTGAACCAAAGCTTTTTATGGAAAGCTGATTTCTCATACTTTGTTATTAATCTCAGTGTCTATTCCTTAGTACATTTGTTAAACTTAATTTCCTTTTTGGTTATTCTCTTACTCCTGGATTTATGAATTCGGATTCGTAACATGTATTTTAAATACATTAGCTCATCTATAGGTTATTAAATATCTTTGTTTTCATACGGATTTGTTATGTGAAAATTTATTTTCAGATACGTTAATTGATTTCAGCTAAATGATTGCTTTTGCCTTGTTTTGGGATTAACTTGTAATAACCGGGATTTTTTCTGTTCCACAAAGAAATTTTATGATTATCCCTCCTTATTGTATGTTCTCTTGTTGCAAATTTTTAGAGAACTTATATATATAGCTATTGCATGTTCAGGTTTGTTTATCAAAAGTTGACAATTGATAAACCTTTCTTTCTCCAGCTCTAAAGTCGGCTTTTGTCCAATTGATTTAGTAACATTTTGACTAGTTAACTCGTTGTACGGTAACCGTGTTGATATTACTACCTATTGTAAACAAGTTTTGATATCTCTGAGTAGTTTCTTGCAAAGTATACTCTTATTTATTAAAAACCATTGTTGCAGGCTCTTATTTACTCCATATTGTTTAGTCCCTATTAAGAAATTGATTTGAGGATGTTTTACCGTCAACCTTCATTATTCGTATGCATCTCTGTTCTGGTTTTAAGGGCAAGCGTAGTTCAAAAATATTTGAGTGTCTAATTTTCCCGGACAGAAAAGATTTATTTTGAAAGAGTTACCTGTTGCCAAATTTTTAATCCCTTATGAGAGGAGACATTTCAAGTTTTTCTTAAAATTTGATTTATGTCTTACCTCAGTTCCAGAAAATACGAGTCTATTCTTGATTTGTTCTTGTCGTTATGGTGTATGTTTTTAAACTAGTTACAAGCTTGTTGGTTAAATGAATTTCTTGGAGATTCTACGTGCGTTAGTGGGTCCTTAGAATAAAGGCTGTACCTCAGTGGATTAGAACATTCATGGTGACGGAAATTTCTAGTCTTTGGGTTCAGCAAGTACGTAAATTTCGGGGACGAAATTTTATAAGGAGGGGAGATTTGATACGTCCCGAACCCTGTCTAAATTTTGAGTAATTTCATTTAAATATTTCGCTCTTAAGTATTGTTTCATTTTCGTGGTTGAGCGGAAATTGGTTGAGACGAGTGGGAGAAAACATTAAATTTAATCGTTGGGTTGAGTTTCGTTTCGTCGAAGAAAATTTAAAAGAGTGTGTCGGAAATTAAGTTATTTCCGATTTGGGCATAGTATAAAAAGGGGGAATGTTTCCATTTTGGGAAACATTCCTTTTTTTTCTTTTTTTTCTTCTTCTTCCCCGTTTCTTTTCTTTCTCTCTTCTTTCTCTCCCTTCAGCCCGAGCTCCCACCGACACCACCACCACCGGTGCGATCCGGCCACCACCTCGACCCCCACCGGCGCCGGACGACGAGCTCCAGCCCCTGCACCCCGCCAGCAGCTGCGGCCTGGCGTCTCCGCCGCCGTGCAGCCGAGAAGAAGCCGAAACCTCCTTCCCTGTGGTGGACGAAATCCCCTTGGCCGGCCATCTCTTGGCCCGAAGTGAAGGGGGAAAGCTAGAGCCTTGTGTGGGTAGCAATTCCACCGAAGGAATCGGATCAATTCAACTTGGGTAAGGAAATTTCAAGAATTGAAATTTTTAGGGTTTGTGAAGTTTTGTTGGAAATAGCTGAAATTATGTTTTTGGAGGTTGGAATTGGGTTTGTGGTGGTGTTGGGAGTTGAATTGGTGTAATTGGAAGTTCATTTGATTGTGTTGGTGAATTTTGGTGTTGGGGGAGGCATGGCCGCCATGACAGCCGCCATGTACGGCGGCTGCAGCGGAGGAGGGTGGCGGAAAGAGGGGGAAGGAGGCACTTTGGTGACGGAGGAGGTGGTATGAGCCTTGGCGGAGCTGCTGCTGTGGCAGCGGCGGTAGGATTACGAAGGTTGAGTAAAAATAAAAAAGGAGAGTTAGAGTTAGTTTGGATATATGGACTATATTCATATAAATAATTGAGTGTAATCGGAGGAATCCTACGAGTGAGGGCGATTTGATTTGAGTTCTGATTTTGTTATCGAGTCTGAGATATTGAAAATATGTTCTTTGACAGGCCGAGGAGAGGCTCAACGTGAGGAGAACTCGAGCTAGAGATCGACATAGTATTTGTGAGTGGACTTTTGTTTTGAATTCGATGCATGCATAATTATTCGATTTTATGAAAGTTTATATATATATATATATATATATATGTGGGAATTAATATGGAAATATTTTGGATTATCGAAAAATAATACCTTTATTGAAATGATGATTTCTTGGTAACGATTTTCAAATGGTTTATAAATTAAATAAATTAACTTGACATCATGGAAATTATATGTTTATTTATATGTAATCGGAAATGGGATTTCCGTGGACTATACGATTTTAATTGTTGGATATTGCGATTTAGTAATGGTGTTGATTTTATATTTTTTCTTTGAGGCCATGCTTTAATTTGATTATATTTATGGGCCTTAGATATACGGTCGGGGACCGTACTATTTTATGATTACATATGGGAAATGTATTTTGATTTGATTTCGGATTTTTCACCATATAAGGGTCCGTTTATGATTATTGCTAGCTAGCTTATTGACCTCATCTCATGCGAGGTGACGACTTGACCATATAGGTCAGATTCACGCTCGGTGGTTGACGGAGTTGTGGTGTAGAGGTTTAGCGTGGGACGCGGACGCTGTAGAGAGTCTTAGAGACTCTGACCCTAGCCTTGGAGGCTCATTATGATTATGGTGGTTAACATTCCCCTATTTTTATTTAATTGGTATTCATTGGTCAATGGGATTGACCTAGTTATCCGTTTATACTTTATATTTGGTTTTCGGGACTTTTGATATTTTATATGACTTTATAATTCTCGAACCAGCGGGGCTGGGGAGTTTTGTATTGAGATTGTTAAAGAGAAACGTTGTTTTAACGCATGCATCATGATTTTATTTATGTAAAATAAGGAAAGTAATAAATTCTCTTTTGTTATATTTACATATATCTATATGTGTATTTGATTTTGTCCACTCACGCTAATGTTTTTAAATTATTTTCCCTGGGCTTTTCGTTTTAAACAGCCCAGCTTGCAGAGTTCGGTACTGGTAGGAGGCAAGGTATAGAGATCATTTTCCGCTGTCAGTTATTGTAGGTTACCTATTTAACCTACTTGTATCATTTTTCATTTGTCTAGTCGCTCTGATACTTTGTAGATGTTGTAAATTCTCAAATGTTCACCTTTGGGTGTAACTTGACATTTTGTTATATGAAATTTCATTTCTGTTACATATTTGTAAGGTTGTTTCCTATTGTTGGTTTTTGAGAAGTTGATTGTTTGTTGGGGGAGCAGGTGGCTCCGTGAGTCAGGGTGGATTATTTTAGAAGTGTTTATTTCTTTTCCAGATAAGGGTTGTCCATTTTAAGAGAGGTTATGTCGAATTTTTCGGTAGAATCTCCCTTGAAATGGTCCCCGTAGGATTTACTCTGGGTAACAGTGTGTTATCCGGGGTGGGTCCTGTCAAAGATAGTTACTAAAAAAGTTACCCAAACAGATATCAGGACATAATTACTAAGACAAATAGAAGGATAGATAGTAGGATAACTCTATGCTTACCCGCTCGGTGCCCTGTTCCAGTAGTTTTGCAGCCTGAGCTTTGTGTTGTCGTCCATGTATTGTTTGTAAACAATGTGGTCATCCCAGTCCAGCACCTCTCTTTGGCTGGGTTGAAAAGGTTCCTTTGAATCACCAATGATGTATATCGGTTCACCATCCTCTGTGATCTCAGCCACATCGTCAAATGACGTCTGAACAGCATTTTTAGAATTAACCTGTTCTGTTTGCTCCACCTTTCTGAAGCTTTCCTCCTTTTTTTTTTCCTCATCTCTTCTTCCCTCTTTCTTCTGTTTTCCTCTTGTCTCTTTCTTCTGATCTCCCATTCAGCTTTGACATCACCTCACCAGTAGATGTTGTCCTTTTTAGACATCTTCTTTCTGTTTTTTATTCTCACAACATATGAATATATTCCCAGCGATTCTGCCGAACTCCCAGAGTGCATTTCATTAATCGAAAATTCCGTCACATTCTGGTTTGATTTGAAATGCACTTTTTTCTTCTTTTTTTTGCCTCCGATTGATTGAAAACAGGCATTGGAACCGGTGACTGCACGATCTGGAACTTGTGAGGTTCTGCTATCATGTCACTCAGAGTTGGTGATCTGGCCAGAGGAATGGGAACCGATGGAGTTCTCAGATTTTCTGCTGGTATTTCAATTTGCTGTTGCGGTGATCCAGTTGGAGTGCTGTGACATCTCCAAGTAGATATAATCCCCAGCAAAATGTTGAAAGTAGGAAATTCAGTTACTGGTGTTTTGGGTGACCATCTTGCTTCCTTTGGGATTTTTCTACTATATTTTTGAGCTTTTTCCTTGGCACCTACGCGATAGGAAATTAGATGGTAGTTATAGTTACAGTTATAGTTACTAATATAGATACTCAGATGAAAGTGAATTAGATAATAGTTACTAAAGTAGTTACACAGAATAGGTTAAAGGATGATAGTTACTAAGGTAGTCATATAGATAGTTACAAAATTGATAGTTACTAATATAGTTACAAAATTGATAGTTACTAATATAGTTACAAAGGTAGTTACATAGATAGTTACTAAAATAGTTGATAGAAACTAAAACAGATAGTTACTCGAATGATAGTTACTAAGATAGTTACACATATAGTTAGTAAGATAGACATGCAGATTATAGTTTTTTAGATAGTTACTAAGATAGTTACTGAGATGATAGTTACTCAATAAATAGTTGGTAAGATGATAGCTACTAAAATGATAGTTACTCAGATAGTTATTCATATAATTAGCTCTACAATTACTAAGATAGTTACTGAAAATTAGTAGTTACCAATATAGTTACCAAAATAATTACCTTTGAGTTTTTCTTCCTCCATTTGTTTTTTCTCAGCTTCTTCTTCCTTCGGTCTTTGTGCAGCCAGCCTACGATTTCTTTCCATTTCCTCCTCCACTTTTCTTAAGGCGTTCAGCTGATCTGCTTCTAGATCTTCTTTTTCTGTAGTTACTCATATAATTAGCTCTACAATTACTAAGATAGTTATTGACAATTAGTAGTTACTAATGTAGTTACCAAAATAATTACCTTTGAGTTTTTCTTCCTCTTTTTGTTTTTTCTCAGCTTCTTCTTCCTCCGCTTTTTGTGCAGCCAACCTATGATTTCTTTCCATTTCCTCCTCCACTTTCCTTAAGGCATTTAGCTGATCTGCTTCTAGCTCTTCTTTTCCTGTATTTTTTTGACTGGTTTTTTCCTCCACTTCAGTTTTCTGCCCTTCTTTTTCGGCTAGATTTGCCAAGTTTTCCAGGCCAGCTAAATGAGGTTTTGGTGGTGTCATCTCCATTGAGTCGGAGAATTGAGTCAGCGCGCCACAATTTTCTTTTGTCTCTCTAACTCAGCCTTCAATTTAATATTTTGTAGATCTTGTGCCGTTACCGTCTGTTTCAGCACCACATTTTCCAGTCTTGCAGCATCTAATTCTTCTGACAACTGCGCCAATTTGCTCTCGTTTTCTTTTAATTTTCTATCTAAATCCTCAATTTTCATCTGTTTTTTCCTAAGCTGTTCTGAAATTTCGTTGTTGAGCATTCCAGGTTTTATTTCTTCTTTTTCAGTGTGCTCGGCTGGTTGAGGTTCATCTTCATCTTCCTCACTGGTCCCCTCCAGGTCTTCTCTTCTGTTTGTGAAATGTTTATGAAAAAAATAAAATAACAATTACTGACACAGTAAGCATATAGGTACAGTTCCTAACATTGTTACTCTGATAGTTACTCAGATCATAGTTGGTTGCATGATAGTTACTTAGATCACAGTTATTCTAATAGTTACTCATATCATAGTTGCTTGCATGATAGTTACTAACATAGTTATAAAATTGATAGTTACTAACATAGTTACACAGAATAGTTTTCTCAAATGATATTTACTAAAATAGTTAATCAGATAGTTACTAAGATGATACTTACTGACAAGTGTTTGAGTTGATACTTCCACATCTTTTTTTTCAACTTTTCCTGGTCCCATTTTCTGATCTGGTGTTGTTCATTCTCCCTCCCTGGAATTGGCTGCTCCAAGTTTGCCTTCATGCACAGCAAATGCTGGTTGCAAAAAGAATGTTAGTTTATAAGAAGCAAAATGATATAATATAAAAGAATAAATGAAGATAAAATTTGTGCGCTTACTAGAATGACAAGAACACATCCTCCTGTATTCTTTGATGCACGCTTTGATTTCTTGTACTTTGTGAGACATCTTTTTAAGAAGATTTTGACTTCTTTTGCCCAGGCATAGTTAGATGTCTCAGCTAAATCCTCCACAGCTCTGACCATGTCTATATAAAGGGTTCCTTTTGCATTTGGGAAGAGAAGCTTGATCATAATGTCGATGATTATCAGCCTTGCTATATTCGTATCTTTGCTAACTCTTTCCTCATCAGATTGAGGATTCTTGTTCAATTCGGTTGTTATGGCTGTATTCACCATCTTTTATTGACTTCCTTTGCTTGTCCGAAAAATCTGACAACAAAATAAGAAATGGGCGTCTCTTTTCTCTGAATGTACGTTCCTATACGGTTCAGCCCCAGAATTTGTGAAATATCTGATGATTTTATTCGGAACTGCTTCCCATTAAACTGAAACACATCTCTTACATGATCGTAAGCTTCTAGCACCATCCCCAATTGGTTGTTTGACTTTGAACCATAAATTAGGTTTTGGTAGAGTGCTTCAAACAGATTGCCAAATGGAGTCCTCCCGACCAGCTGTACTACTGTTTCTTGTATTTGGCACCCGTATTCATTGAAATTTGGTAGGGTGCTTCTGAACTGTAGGGTCTGCCCCTTTTGCTTTTGTTTCTGCTCATTTTAAAACACAATTAAAACAACAAAATTACTATGACAGTTGAATAATAGTTATTCTGATATTTACTAGTTACTTTGATAGATACTATGGTAGTTATAATGATAGTTACTAGTTACTTTCGTAGTTACTATGATAGTTACTCGTAACTTTGATAGTTACTATGATAGTTACTAACTACTTTGATTAGTTACTATGATAGTTACTAGTTACTTTGATTAGTTACTATGATAGTTACTAATTACTATGATAGTGACTATAATAGTTACTAGTTACTTTGATTAGTTACTGTGATAGTTACTAGTTACTATTTTAGTTAGTAGATACTGTGATAGTTACTGTGATAGTTACTATGATAGTTACTAGTTATTTTGATAGTTACAGGATTTTGCAGTTGACGTGCTTCTTGTTTTTTTATCACAGCGAGCTTCTTTGAATCTTTATCAGTTTCATAATCAGATTCACCAGCACTACCACATGCATGTATCATCTTCAGTTTCATTATCATCATCAACATCATTCTCTTTTTACTGTTTTCTTTTCTTATCTTTAACTCCTCTTTTTTCCCTCTGCACATTTGATAAGCAAAGTTACTACGACAGTTTTTTCAATTATAACACAGTTACTAAGATAGTTACTCAAAACAAAAACAGTTACCATGATAGTTACTTACTGATTGTCGTGCTTGCTTTCTTTTTCTTCCATCAGCAGCATCATTATCGTCGTTGCTTTCATCATTTTGTTTTCTTTTTCTTTTGGCAACTGCCGATACTTTATATTCCCGTATCTGCACATTTGATAAACACATATACTGAGACACTTTTTCAGTTGTAACATAGTTACTGAGGTAGTTTCTTATAAGAAATATAGTTACTAGTATAGTTACTAGTATAGTTACTTACTGATTGTGGTGATTTCCTTTCCCGTTTCCTCTTTTTGTCTTCCCCTTCTGGTTGTTCTGCTTTTTTCTTCTGCGGTCCAATCAATTCATAGTTAGATGATTTATACATTAACATTTTGCATTTACCAACTGCTTAATAGTTACACTAATAGTTTCAGAAAAAATAAAATTTCAGTTACAAAGATAGATAGTTACCTTTTGCTGTTTTTGTTTTCAGTTGTTTTCTGCGCATTTTGATAGTTCATTTTCTTTGTTCTTAACTCGTATTCTGTATCATCTTCACTGGTATTGACTTGTTGGTGTTATTGACTGTTTCTTTGTTTTAGTGCCATTTTCTGCATATATATGTATCAGCAAATCTCACAGTTACTAATACAGTTATGCAATACTTATATAAGATAGTTTCATTCACATAAATTAAAATAGTTTGATAGTTACAAGAATAGTTACTGATATAGTTCCATGTAGATAACACAGTTTCATTGTTTCACACACACACACACTCAGAATATTTAGCGCTCAAGCAAAATTCAAAATAAGAGCAGTTACATAATAGTTACTTTGACAATTCCAACCATTTATTCTTGAACAAAATGTTCTATAAACACTGTATATATGTATTAAACCTAAAATCATCTTCCAATTTGTCAGTTAATCCGGCCCCCCCCCCCCCCCCCCCCCCTCCCAAAATTAAAATCATTATCCATCCTCCACATTTTTCCTCTTCACTCTTTGCAACCTAGTCTAATCATCTTACATTTCTCATCTTTTTCTTTAGCAAATACTAAATCGTTTCTCTATTTGCTCAATTTTGATTTCAAACTTCATATATCTCATCGATTTTGTTCTAAAATGGACAGAAAAGTATGTGAAAGGTTCTTTAGGTTTGTTACCTGTAACTATTTCGCACGTCCGGTACGGTGAGGTGGAGAAGCAGCGATGATGGTGGAGAAGCGGTGTTTAGCCGGTGACGGTGGAGAAGCAGCGTGAGCCAGTGACAGTGGAGAATTAGCTTGAGCCGATGACGACTGAGAATGTGGGAATTAGAGAAGGAGATGTATGAGGACTGAGGAGAGAAGGAGATATATGAGGACTTAGGAGACAAGGAGACTTATGAAAACTGTAATGGAGAGAGAGTATAGTAGTGAAGTGGAGTAGTGGAGACCGGAGAGAAGACGTAACCTAACCAACTATAACGGATCAATACTCTGTTCCGTTTTCTTCTCAAACAGTTTCAGTAATGGCATGTTTGATAATTATTTCATGTTATTTGGTTTTTTGTTAAGTAATGACCTTCTTTATTACTAGGCTTAAGTTTAGACATTTTTTTTTTATAATTTTGGACCCTCAAAAGCCTTTTTTAATAAATAACCCTTTATTCGAACACTTCTATATACTAAATATACGACCTCAAGGCAGTGAAGAAGGAAGAAGGGTGGGTTTCGTGTTAAATAGGAGTGTCCGAGTGGTAGGCTGAAAATAAATGTTAACCGGGTTTTTGCTCGGATAGTGGTTGTGGTGGAATGGTACGGGTATTGCTGTTTTAGCGAGTACTTTTCTACAGGCACACACTGTTATGAATATGGAAGTGGAGGAGGCGTGTAGAATTAAGTCTTTTTTTTAGTATTAACCAAGGTTGGTCTAATATTGACATTGAAAGCGACCCGGTCATTCTAATTGCTGTTTTTACGAGTAACGATACAAATTACTCGGAGGTAAGTCAGATTGTAAATAATTGTAAAAGTAGCCAATTACAAAACAGTACCCGACCACATTTCAAAATACAGAAAACTCACCTAAATTTTGTTTATCCCAAATCAGTACTCCAAACAGTGCTTTTTACCCTTTTTACAGTTTTTTTTTTTTTTTACACCTTCCTTAGTAACACTTACTGTTTATACTAGATCTTAGTAACACCTATCAAAACTGAGCACTAGCCTTCAACATGCCATTTTCACCTACCGACTTCCTGTCTAAATGGTTACTTTTCTGGCGGTTTCACTGCTATCTAAGGTTGGAAGGTTTCTTAAGTTCTGGTATATTAGCAATGTTTCTAAGGTTCTATTACAGTAGCAGTTCTAGAAAAAGCTTTAAAATACAGTAATTAAAATAACAAATATTTCTCAAATACCACTCCTAAGAGGTAGTCCTCCACCTGGGGTTTGAGATTTAAACTTAAAATTTTCGACGGATATGGGGCACACCAACTGAAATTTATTTATTCAAACCTTCATATACATAATCCAGAGCCTTGACTCTTGGGCAAACAGCTAAAAAGGTGCTTAGCTACTCATGCTTGTATTGAAGTACATACTTACTTGTAAAATAAAGCTACACCACACTTAGTTACAGTAGCACCCTTACAGTAGCACTCTTATCTCTCTCTATTTATCTCACAATTCTACTCACCACTATTCTAGACAGTTTCTGCACTCTTAGTATGCTCTTCTTGCTCTCTGATTTCAAATGCCCTCCTCTGAGGATTTCCATTCCTTATATAGGCCTCGGACTTCAAAATTTCTTTCAAAACACCTCTGAGACTGGAAGATAAGAGGAATCTTATCTTTAGCTAAAGCTGATAAAGACGTTGGCCTCTATAATGCAAAGGAAACTTGTCTTCAAGTGTCGGCAGCTTCCTTTATTCAAAAGATGCTTTATTGTTGGCAAACAACTATCTACAGTGTCTTTATGCGTTGGTAGCTTATCCCCCTATCATATTCTCGATATTGTGTAGTTCCTCGTCATGAAAAGATGTTCCAGTTGTGGAGCCCTCTCCTTTTTCCTCTTCTTCCATGTCTGAGTCATATGAAACTGTATGTTTGTACTCTTTTTCAACTTTCTCCATCCACTTAGTGGTGGACAGCGTTCCATCTATCTCTTGCCTTTCTAAGGCTTTGGAAAAGTCACAATTATCAGGCGAAGGATGATTGTAGCTTGTGACCATTATTTTTTCTCCGCTTGCTAAAAGAGTGGTGTACTGGTCTCTTTGGACTAATTTCTTTATGAGGTTTATCGCCATTGCTTTCATCCATGACAGGCTCTGGTTTGGAGCTCCATTGTTTCTAAAGGACTTATCTCCTTGAGTATATCCCTGGATTATTCTCACATAATGGTGTGGAGAGATGTAGGTTTTTTTGTCCTGCTTCTGTAGTCCACTCTGGAGGGGTTGAGATGAATTTTAGCCTTAAGACACATTCTTCTGGTCTGATGTTCTTAACAGACTCATAAATCTTCTCAGGGAGACCTTCTAGGTCTTTATTACTTCTGGTCTAAAGGTTACGGACAAAACCATTTTCGACTAACCATAGCTTATGCTTCTGGGGGTGTTATGCTAAAACATCAACCATATATCTTCCATAATAAGGACCTGCTACTGTTGATAACATTGCTTGAAGAACATTTCTATTTTTAAAATCTCCTAAAAGATTATGAAACCGGAACCATTCTAACTCGGATAGAGTTTTAACTGGAACCCTTGAACTTTCAGGATTCTCAAGATACTGAATGACAATTTCAGGCTCCTTTTCCATATCTTTCTTGGACAGTTCTTCTGTCAAGGCTTCTAAGGCTTGAAGTACTAGAGCTTCATTTTGGTTTCTTGAGGCTGCTAAGAGGTTATCCATAATAACCCTCTGATTAAATTGCAGACTTTTACTAGTCCTGAAAACTGGCCTCTCGTACAGTCTCATTGGGTGGTTGTTTATCATGGTTGTTCTTGCTACCACTGGTTGTTTTCTTTTGTAGGCTGCTTGCCTATCATAACTTGGTCTCATTATCTGAGAAGCTGTATTAGGTGTTCGTGGGATTCTATCCCAAGTATTTTCACTCCTGGGGTGTTGTAGGAACTCTTCTAAGAGCTTTTTCTCATCTTTATCAGGAATCTCTCCTTGGGAAGGAGTTTTGAATTGATTGTAACCATCTCATCCTGTTGGATTTGGCTGCATTTTCTCAAAATCTTGTTTTCTCTCAGAGGCTTTGCTTGATTCTGCAGAGGAGTAGGATACTATGTATCGGTATCCTGGTCCTTCCTGTAGAGGTCCAACTGTTTTATCTCCTTCTTTGTACCTTTCCCACATAGTCTTTGCCTTTGATTTTCTTTCTTGAGTTACCTCTTTGTCTTCTAGGTTTGGTTTTATTCTCTCTTCGAGTTCCGGTCTTTTTTCTTCGATATTTGGCCTTTTTCTTTCTTCAGGTTCTGATCTCCTACTTCTAGGATTTCGGCCTTCACCTCTTTCGAACATTGTCATTTCTCTCGTAAGAGCGTCAGGCAGATAATTCTTGTTTCCTACAACCATTTCAACATCATAATCGTATTGAGTTAGGAATATTTTCCATCTAAGAACTCTTCCTCTATCGGCTGCATCTGTGAGTTTATAGTTCTTAAAGTTTTTTATTCTTTTGTTGTATGTTCTAACTATAAACTTATTTCCTAAAAAGGCTTCTGTTCCTTTAATTGATTTTATCAGGGCTAGAACCTCTTTGTCTCCTGTGGAATAATTCAATTCTGCAGGATTGAACTTTCCTGACATGAATTTACCTCTTTGTGATTGCTAAAACTACTCCTGCCCAGTAATAGTCGTTTGCATCGGTTTGCAAAACTATTAGGTCGCCTTCTTCGGGCAACTGTAAGGGAGGAAGGTGCTTTGTAAGTTCTTTAATTTTCTTAACAGTGTTACTATCATCCGTTGTAAATGACCATTTCTTTTTTGAGCTCGTTTTAGGAGAAAGGAGTGCCGTGAGACCACTCACTTGAGGAATAAAGTCTCTTGTAAAGTTAACAACTCCTAAATATCTCTGAAGAGATTTTGCATCAGGAATGTTGTCAGAGAACTGACTAATTTTCTTAACAATGTGTTCTTGAAGACGAATTTCTCCATTTTTCACATGTATCCCAAGAAAGTCTATTTCTCCTTTTACGAGATGAATTTTCTTTTGTCCCAGAATGATTCCTTTCTGGACCATGAGTTTGCAAATTTGCTCAAGGTGCTTCAGATGTTCGTTCATAGTTTTAGAGAAGACAAGAATGTCATCAATGTAAACTATGCAGAAATCTGAATATGGTTTAAAGATATTATCCATCTTTCTCTGGAAAATGGATGGTGCTTGTTTGAGCCCAAATGGCATTACAAGCCATTCATAATGACCTTGAGGCGTTCCAAAGGCTGTTAGGGATATAGAATCAGGATGCATTCTTACTTGCCAGAAGCCAGATTTTGCATCGAATTTTGAGAAAATCTTTGCTCCTTTTAACCTATTGATGAGTACTCTGACTTGTGTTATTTGATAGCCATCTTTGACTGTTTTCTTATTGACATCTCTATAATCTATTTGTTTTTCCTCTTAATTGCTCTGCATGGTTTCTAACCAAGAATGCAGGAGCATGATGAGGGCTATCTGATGGCCTAATTAGTTACTTTTCAAGTAATTCTTGGACTTGACTTTCCATTTCTTTTCTGTCCTCGTCTTTATAATGAGGAATGTCCTTGACATGACATATGGTATTTGCGTCATGCATCTTCAGCTGACAATATACTGGATCTTTTTCCCAGTATAGCTGATGATTTTCACTGATTATAGGCTTAAGAAGGTTTTCTATTTCGGCAAGGTTAGGGATTTTCTTTTGGTCTATCTTGTTTATATAGATTTTTAAATTATGTTTTTTGATGAATTCTTCTTCACCGTCTGAACTTTCTGACTTCAGAGATTCTTCCTCTGATTCTTCGTCTTCTGTGCTTATTGCTTCATTTGGTATGATTTCTTGGCATTCTCTTCAGGCTAGTACCGGTTGCACCACTGGTTTGTAGGTTGATTTAGGGGTATGATGATCACCACGGTTTGCTCGCGACTTCTGATATTACTCTGTGAAGCCTCTATTTGCAATGCCTACTGCATTGATAAGTCTAGGTTCCCAGTAGAACTTATTATTCTTTTCAAGCCCAATCATTTTGATGGTCTGGATCAACTTTTGCTTAAGAAGGAAATCATTTCCTATTAGCATATATGCTCCTTGAGCCTCACATTGCCAGATTCTCTGGAAGAGAAAGGTTCCTCCTCCAATAGAAATTTTTACATTTCTAGCTATATACTTCATATTGAATTCATTTTCTCCCATTCCTATGCCAGTGACTTCTTTATCAGACTTCTCCTAGTCTTCTGGTATGACATATTTCTTAGCAAAACTATATCCTGAGCTATTATCTACAAAGGCATGTAGATGATATTTTCTATATCCAGGAAATTTTAGTCCTACTATGATGTAGTTGCTAAATATGCTTGTCTGGACCTGCTTTACAGGTTGTATTTTTTTTCAGCTTTCTACGAAAGGATTGATTCTCTCTTGAGGGAGTTCTGGGAGTTCCTTTACTAGTATTTCTTTTGGTTCTTGACTCGATGAAGTCATTAACCTTATTTTCTTAGAGTCATTTTCAAAATTTTGTATTTTCTCGAGGTCCTCCTCGAGATCTTTCTTTTGCTTTTGATCATAGAATATATCATATTCTTGATCTACCAATAAGTGTGCATCATTTTCCTTTATTTTTCTTCTTAATTCAGCTATGAAGCATTCTCTATGATATGTTTCTCTTGTTCCTTTACAATACATGGGAACTGTGTTGTCATCGTAACAACCACAGTAATCGCATGTAAATATTCCAGGATTTGGTAGAAATTCTAATTTGCTGATGCTATCAGTATTTTCTTGTTTCCAATTCCGGATTAACATAAATATAGGGCTCTGACTATCTTCTTCAGAATCATCTGAAGTGCTTTCAGTATCACTTTCTGAAAGGTAGTCAAGAGAATATATAGACTCATTTTCTTTATCAGAATAGGCTACTTCGAAACCTTTTAGGTTTGCATATTCTATAGCGTCATCATATTCCTCTATGAGAGCTTTAGATGTTCTTTTTTCTCTATTAGGGCATTCAATTGCATAATGTCCTTCTGCCTTGTAGAGTCAGCATCTGCAGGATTTGGTTTCTCTCGTAGGATTTTGATTTTTTGGTTTTTTCTAGAAGAATATCTTTCTAGGAGATGATTTTTCTTTATTTTTGTTGAAAAATTTTCTGAACTTATACCTCTTATTGGGGGTAAAGTTATTTTTATATTTCTTATTTTAGAATTTACTTTTATGTTTCCTTTATGTGTAAGTATGACATCCCCACTGAGTTGGAATGTCTAATATTTTTGGACACATGTTCTCAACTCCTCTGAGTTGTTTCTTAGCTGTTCTAGCTTTCTGATTTTTCGTGCATTGCTTTCTTAGAAGGTCTCTTATTCTTTCTGCTATTCCTCCAATAGTAAAACACCACGGAGGGTTTTCTTCAACGAATTGTGCTACAACATTATTCCAGGGTTCTAGTAATTTTCTGTAGTATGTTCTGATGAGTTCTTCGTTTTCTAAATCTCCTATTGTACAATAGTAGCTCTGGAACTCATTGGTATATTCTTCAAAGTATCTCATGTTACAGATGCTCAATTTTTGGATATTTGCTTTAGCTCTTTCTTTGGACTGCTCGCTATGTCCCGTTATGTCTCCACATAATTGTCCATATATGGGGATAGCAAAATCCATTGGATCATTGGTCCGAGCTAACTTGGTTGTCCAATCTGCCCATTTTGAACTTCTTTTAAAGGAATTATACCATTTCTGGACTATTCCTGTTAATGTTGATTCAAAATATGCATGATCATCTTCGTAGGTGAACTTTGATAGTAAGAGTGCTTGGGTTAACCTTAGGCTAGCAACCCAGTTGTCTATTGCTTTTCTCTTATCTCCTACTCTATCTAGGTCTAGATAGACACCTCTGTCGGAAACTGGTTGTCCCCATTTTAGTTCTGTAGGAATGTACTTCTGAGAGCTCCTTTCTCCGATCTTTCCTATAGGTGCTTGCCCCTTAGGAAGTTTTATCGTATCTTCTCTAATAAGTAGGATTATTGGTAGGATTATTGGTAATGTTTTGAATTATAGTATTTCTTCCTAGTGGCCCTGCTGGGATATTACTGGTTTCTGTCTCCATAGGTGTTTCTTCGTTTGTGGAGGTTTCGCCTGGTTCTTCTTTAGCAGCTTGGTATGGTAGTATTTTTCTTTTCTTTTTCTTTGTTTGGGTTAAAGAGATTTTTCTTATAATTTCTTGTAATCCCTCTATGGATTCACAAGTTACTGCTTGTGCATATAGTTCTTTAAGCATTCTTACAGACCTTTTAAAATCTTCTTCCTCGAAACTTTCTTCCTGAATTCCTCCTGACGTGCTTGCTTGCTCATAGTTAGCAAACGAATGTCTATGGAATTGGAGTCTTATTTTTCCTTTAGTATCTTCATAGATAGAAGCATTGGTGCTTTGAATTTGTTAGCTGAGCTGTTTCTTAGCTGTTCTAGCTTTCTGATTTTCTGTACATTGCTTTCTTAAAAGGTCTCTTATTCTTTCTGCTATTCCTCCAATCGTAAAACACCAAGGAGGGTTTTCTTCTACAGATTGTGCTACCGCATTATTCCAGGGTTCTGGTAATTTTCTGTAGTAGGTTCTAATGAGTTCTTCGTTTTCTAAATCTCCTATTGTACAATAGTAATTTTGGAACTCATTTGTATATTTCTCAAAGTATCTCATGTTACAGATACTTTGCTTTTGGATATTTGCTTTAGCTCTTTCTTTAGACTGCTCGCTATTCGCTGTTATATCTCCACATAATTGTCCATATATGAGAATAGCAAAATCCATAGGATCATTAGTCCGAGCTAACTTGGTTGCCCAATCAGCCCATTTTGAACTTCTCTTAAAGGAATTGTACCATTTCTGGACTATTCCTGTTAAGGTTGATTCAAAATATGCATGAGCATCTTCGTAGGTAAATTTGGATAATAAAAGTGATTGGGTTAACCTTAGACTAGCAACCCAGTTGTCTATTGCTTTTCTCTTATCTCCTACTCTATCTAGGTCTAGATAGACACCTCTATCGGAGACTGGTTGCCCCCATTTTGATTCTGTAGGGATATACTTTTGAGAGCTTCTTTCTCCTAGCTTTCTTGTAGGTGCTTGTTCTTTAGGAAGGTTAACCTTATCTTCTCTAATGATCTTGGTAGGATTATTGGTAATATTTTGGATTATAGTATTTCCTCTTAACGGCCCTGCTGGGGTATTACTGGTCTCTGCCTCCATGGGTGTTTCTACATTTGCAGAGGTTTCTCCTGATTCTTCTTTGGCAGCTTGGTAGGGTAGTATTTTTTTTTTCTTTTTCTCTTTTTGGGTTAAAGAGATTTTTCTTATAATTTCTTCTAATCCTTCTATAGATTCACAAGTTGCTGCTTGTGCATATAGTTCTTTAAACATCTTTAGGGGTCTTTTTAAATCCTCTTCTTCGAAATTTTCCTCTTGAATTCCACCAGAAGTGCTTGCTTGCTCATAGTTAGCAAACGAATGCCTATAGAATTGGAGGCTTATTTTTCCTCTAGTATCCTCATAGATAGAGGCATTGGTGCTTTGCATTTGTCTCTCCGAGGGAGCTAGACTCTATTCCCTAGGGAATGAGACTTCATCCCAATTGGTGATATGCTTCTATTGAGAATTGTTTCTTGGATTAGTAAGGATCGAAGTGGTGGTACCAAGACTATTTATAAGCCTGGTATTAGGAGTCACGTTGGAACTCATTAGCTTGTAGTAGATTCTATAATCTACAGCTAATTCCATCATCCCTTGCTTCATGGAAATCTCGTCTGTTTTGATTCTCAACCTCAAACAATGTGCTGCATCTTTTAGATGAGTAGTAAAGTTTGGGAAGACACTAAAGTATGCAACCTGGTTGCATAGAGATGCTTCTACAGTTCCTAACAGACTTTTCACTGGTTACTATATGAGCTAGTTCTTCTTTGTTGATTCTTTCAACGATAGGGTTTTCTTTCATTTTTTCTACACTCTTCTGTAGATTTGAGATTCTTGTATTTAATTCGTGAAATTGGTCTTCTATATCTCTTCCTATTTCTTGGAGATATATATTGCTATAGTTTTGCTGATGTATTATTGCTTCTACGTTTTCAGCAAGTTTTTCTGTAGGAAGATACAAGCTTAGAGCTTTTTCATCTTCCCTTTTTACTCTTAGATCTACTCTTAGATTCATCATATTCTGGATATAAGAGTTTCTAAAAGTTTTCTTAAGTCTTCTTGAGTTTTTCTGAAATCAGCTGCTTGCTAATTAATATTATTAGCAAGAATCTCTGTTTTTATTAATTTCTTTTCAATATCTACAAGATATTGTTTTTCTTTCAGGTAATCTAGCTTTTCTTCAAGCTTTGATATTTTTACTTGTATTTCTCCGAGTTGATTAATCCTAAGATTAAATCTCTCGAATTGTTCTGTTATTTTCTCGGTAGATTCTTTCTTAGATAAGTACGTGTTCTAGAAAATCAACTATGCATGGTCTTGATTGATCAAGTTCTTCTATTCCTATTTCTTTCTGGAGATGAATTTGCTCGTCGTATAGAGTGTTAAGAACTCTACAAGCGTATTCAATGGAGTATTGATTTTCTTGGATATGTCTTGTGTGAAAACACGAGTTCCACTTATCGCTTTCTTTTTCTATACAAAAGGCTTGGTAGTTTTTGAGTTTTGATTCTCTTTTGTTGGCTAAGAGAAGCCAATTGTGGCATAAGCCTTTTCTTCTACCTGTTTTTGAGCAAAACAGGCTCTGATACCAACTGGGGCGGATCTAACATGCGGATTTAGCCGCGGCTCAAAATGTTGAGGGGTTCTTGTTCTATGTTATAAACTTGCTTAAGTTCTGTGATCTGTTCTTCCAGAATATAGATTGTTTTGGTAAATCTGAAAGTCAGATCCCAATAATCTGGTCTTCTCCCGCTAATGCTTTCTCTGTAATTTTTTAATTTTCTTAATTTTTATTTTTTATCTTTTAATTCTTTTTCAGTAATTCTAATATTTTCTAGATAGCTCAAGGGTTGAGAAGAAATGATAATGATTAAAATTAACTGTTTACCTTTGAGTATAAAGGATGAATTATGTATACGATATGCTAGATAAAGAAATTTTATGGGCCAACCACGCTCCGTTAAAATGAAAATTGAAGAAAATATAAGAAAATAAAAGAAAGAGAAGTAAATAAAAATTTACCACATAGTAAAACTAGTTGTAGGTACTAATTTGTTGAAGAAAAAGGGTAGGTGACCTATTTGTAAAACAAAATGCCATTAGCACTACCAGATTGGATAGAATAGCTGACGAAAAAAATTTCGTCTACTATTCAAAATTTTCGTCGGGTATTCCTTCTACTGACGAAACTTTCGTCGGCTATTATTCGTCGATAAAACGGCGTCGGTAATACCTAAACCCGACGACAATAACGAAATCGTCGGCCATTTTCACATATGACCGACGAAATAACGAAATCGTCGGCCATTATCACCGACGAAAATACATTTCGTCGACCAAACCTTGGCATAATGCCCGACGAAATTCGTCGGATATTTTCACATATGTCCGACGATATTGTAAAATATAGCCGACGATCTCTTCTGTTTCGTCGGTTATTTGTTCTGAAATATAGCCGACGAAAAAAAATTTGTCGGAATATATTAATATTTTAAGAGGCATTAATTAGTTATAGCTGACGAAACCATCATTTTCGTCGGTTATAACAGTTATAGCCGACGAAATTTGGTAAAAATCGTCGGCTATAGCAGTGATAGCCGACGAAATAATGTCAATATCGTCGGCTGTTCTTACATTTTGGGGAAAAAAATTAAATTAATTTCTAAATTACCATTCCAAGCAACCTGCAATTCACAATGACAATCCAACAAGAAACAAGTTTTTCATTAATTATTTAATTTGTTCCATCCAAATTATATTACATTAAATAACAAATTATAATTAATATAACAGGTGTCGGTCCTGGAATGAATCGTTTTTTATTAATGAATCTCCCCGCCGATAAAAGGGTCTGGTGCCGGTTGCTCACACTCCTCCGTGGCTGAGATGAATCGATCCTCTGAGGCTGGCTGGTGGTCCTCTCAGGCTGGCTAGGGGTCCTCTCGGAGTCTCCGGATCTGCCAGAACTTCCAGAACCTCTAGATCTGGAACGATGGCCTCCGAATAGCTGTCTAAATGCATCGGCCATCTAGAAACAAATAAATTAATACATTAATTAATATTAAATTATATTACATTAAATAACAAATTCTAATTAATATATAACCAATAATACTAACATATTTTAAAACATACTAACAAATTAATATTTATAATTTAACTAATTTTAAATAATACTAACCATTAACATAAATATAACCATTTATATACAAATATAACTATATTTCATCATTAACATATATATACATACAAATAACCATTTATATATTAACATAAATATAACCATTTATATAATTAGGCTACCAATTTATATATACTAGCCTTCCTGCCCGCACGATGCGCGTGAGTATATTGTTTTTCCTGTTATGTTTTGTGTATGTCAATGTCGCTTAATACTCAAACTGATGATGTGTTGCACATTACCTAACACTTACACATATGAAATATTATAAACACTATATGTCTTTAACGATCAAATAATAAAAATATAAAATAGTAATTCTCTTCTTAGTCTTTATATTAAAATCAATGTACTAAGTAAAACATAGCCCATATTACATTCTTAACTTACTTATCTTTTTGCAACTTTTCTTTTTGTGAGGGCGCCTATCTCGTACCATTCCTACAAAACAAAAGAAGTACACAAACTTAAAGGTTGTAATAAAACACGTTCAATCAAATATTAAAAAAAAATTAATGACATTTATTCATTGAGATACCTATGAAGAAGATGTATTAGAGTGAAGCAAAATTTCTTTAAATACGACATTCTTAGTAAACACACCATCTTCACCAACCACATAGCATTTTTTAACCAAAATTTTTGTGGTTGACTGTGATACTCCTCTAGACAACGCCACATATAACTGTCCATGACTGAAAACATGATCTGGGAGGTAAACTCCTACATGTGGAATAGTCTGGCCTTGAGATTTATTTATGGTCAAAGAGAAGCTCAATTTAACTGGAAATTGCTTTCTTATTAGTTGAAAGGGTAGCCCAGCGCTCTCTTGACTTTTCATACGAATTCTAGGGAGAAATACTCGAGTCCCAGCAGATTGTCCTGTAAGAATCTCAGCATCAATCAGATTTTGGTACGAACCGCGACATAACAATCTCGTGCCGTTACACAACCCCAAATTTGGATCAATATTCCTTAGAAGCATGATTGGAGCACCTTTTTTCAAAGTCAGCCTATGAGGCGGGAGCCCTCCCGCGGTTATTGAGTTCAAAAACTCAGGTTGGTACATATTTCTGGTGTCATCTTCAACAGAGTCGAATGAGTGTAAGATAATTTCTTCACCTGGAAACATATTAATTATCTTCTCATTTAACATGTCTGCATCATTGTTTAGAGGAGTAATCAATGCTCTCTCGACCATGTATCTTGCATCGTTGATATGATCATTTAAATTTGGGAAAACATCATCAATAATTTGATGGATAGACTGTTCGCTTTCCCAGGGAACCACCAAGCATTCCGGCAATTTGATCATTTCGTCACTGGTAACTTGTTCACTCCCATCACCAACACGAAGTAGAAATTCGGCAAATTGGGGGTCATTTATAGACCTCATATTTTGTTTCAGTCTCAATATCCTTATCGATCTGATCCCAAAATGCTGACTTCACAATAGATGCTTGAATGAGTTGAGACCTAGTTCCTTTAGGAACAACAGGAAGGACTTGACGAAAATCTCCTCCAAAAATCACTATTTTTCCACCGAACGGAAGTTTGACGTTCAGTATGTCTTGAAAAGTCCGATCAAGTGCTTCAAAGGCATGTCGATTTGTCATCGGTGCCTCATCCCAAATAATTGCAGTGCAATCTTGTATCAATTGTGCCAGTTCAGTCTGTTTACTAATGGGACACCTGGATGTTGCATCTACATCGAGTGGAATCTTGAATCTAGAGTGAGTTGTTCTCCCGCCGGGCAATATAGTTGCTGCTATTCCAGATGATGCTGTTGCTAAGACAATATGATTCATCCTTCTTAACTGTGCTAACAATGCACGATATAGATACGTCTTCCCAGTTCCTCCAGGACCATCGACAAAGAATAATACACTTTCTCCTCTCTCAACCGCATCCATTATGGTGTTGAATGCGATAATTTGATCACTGTTTAGGCGGTCAATTGCCTCAATATCTTCTTGAGGGACATTAATAGAAAGTTCATCTTCGATACATCTTGGCATTCCTTGACCTTCTTCTGGCTCACTTGTCATTTCAGGCAAGTCAAATTCTCTTATAACCTTGCCGAATTGTTCTAGCATTCTGTTCAGATCCCGAAGTAGTCTGTTTCTTACTGAATTGCTGTCAATATCACTCGAAGAAGTATAATCTTCATCCATGAAAGAATAAAATTCATCCCACAATCTTCGAACACCAGTTGGTTCATTGTACACCAAAATTGTAACGAACAGTCTTCTTAAAGCTGATGGCATTCTAATAGCAGAGGCCTCCAACAGACACTGTCGGATACTGTTGTCATCTTCTAGCAAACCTCGTTTCTCAGCCGCTTCCTTAAATGTTTGTTGCAAAACCCCATCGACTTTAAGCAAATCACTGAATAATTTCGGTCCACTTACATGATTGAGAAGAACACGTAAGTAAAATTTCTCACCTTCAAAGGGTGAAACACTATAAATTCTCCCAATTACCTTGTAGTTGTTTCTTCTTTTTTCCCAAACTTTGCGTTGCTTATCCCACCTATAAAATTGAGGAAATTCTCGATACAAATGTCTTCTTGCCTCCCGTTCACTATGGTTCTTATTGAAATATTCAGTAAGCATAGTCTTTTGTGCATGGTCATCTGCTAAAATGTCTTCTATAGTTTCATTAGCATCGAATCTTATCTGCTGCATATTCGGAAGATGTATTTGTAATCTTTCGACTGATGGATACAGTCTGGTTGTTACAAATTTAAATATCTTCCATAACGCTTCTGGTGCACAAACCCACCTTGCATCAACAAACTGTCTTATCTCATCAATCTCCGAGTCAGATTGCACTTGCATTGCTACTCTATCAGGACCTTTGTAGACATACTTGTATAAGTATTTGAGTATTTTGGGTAGTTCAAAAATTTAACCATTCCACATTCTTAATAAAGTCAGAAAGAAAAGTGGAATGGTTAAATTTTTGTACCCAAAATACTCAGGATATATTAATCTCCACAATCTCTCAGAATATGGTTTGAAGGATATGATTGTAATTTGCAAAACATAGAGGTTCTCGCGGAGAGGAAAAGAGAGGAACGAAAAGAAATAGAGTGTAGAGTAAATTCTGCAGCATAAAAGAGGAGAAACAAAAAACAAAAACAAAAACGCAATCGCACAACTGCCAGTGCATTATCTCAATACAGAGGACGACGTGGGAGTTAAGCGGACTACAAATGGATGCTTCAGTACTCACCCCTATTACGAAGGAGGAGAAAATTGATATCGCATCTGCTAAGATCAGACTTGAGTTTTCTGTTTCTTTGCTTGAATTTTGCTTCTTTCGTTCCATTTATTCTCAAATTCACTTGGGTTCTCTATTTTTTTTTGTTTGATTTACAGTTCCATTCGATACAGTTTACTCAAATTGGCAGTTGCTTATCCTGCAATTTGGTATTTTTGTAATCAGGTGAAATGGGGAATCAAAACCAATTTGCTGATGGCGTAAGTAGCCGATAAAGTGTCATACTAATCTTACAAGTATAAATAGATACGATGTCAACTTTAATTATCAATTTCCTCGCTTTCTGTTCGTTAATAATCATAATGGTATTTCTTCTGGTTTTACATTTTCACTTTAGGAATTAGTTTATGATGAAAGATGTATTTTTTTTTTGGGAGATACCACACTTATAATTTCATAAAGCAGCTTGAGGACGTAACAATAAATTCATGATTCAATCGGATTATATGTTCAATCTTACCAATTTACCCTTTTCAAATGCTATTGCTTTTTGTATAGGAGAAACGTATGTTCCTTATCTCTTCAATTCCTTTCGAGCCAGTTGTTAATTTGGTATCTTTTTTCTTCATCTCAGTTACTCACTTTGAACTTTTTGAATTTGTTATGTTTTATCTGTACGAAATGTGGTCATGGAAAAAATGCACAGATATGAGGAGTGGTGCGTGTGCATCTAGACTGATTTGATGCTGCATGCTAGCTTCTATTCTTCAATAACACATTTGATGGGCAATCTCTTCGTTTGCTACATGATTGTTGCTTTAGTCAATTTATTTGGTTTGGTTTCAGTAATTTCTTGATATGTAAATTTTCCATTTTGGTTTGTGCAAGTGAAATATATTTTGGTATGTTGGTTTTGAGTATTTTGATATATTTTGAGATTAATATATTTTGAGTATTTTGAGTATCTTGATATGTAAATTTTCCATTTTGGTTTTAGCTTTTGTGATTCAATTTTCACGTAAGTGTCAACGACATACTGCTGCAAGAGGCGTCCGCCTCGGAGTAAGAGATTTTCATATCCGGTGCGCATCTGGAAAATCAAGTTTTTGTAAGCAACTTTTGTAAGAAAGATGCTTGTTTTTGATGCATTTGAAGCTTAAGTGGGATAAAAACAAAAAGGTTCTAACCTGTAACATATATGCATAGAAGTCACAACATGTCATATCTCTTCCATTCTCATCATGAGTATTGATATCCCACCCATACGTTCCATAAGGTAATAGTAATGGATATTGCATGGGGTCATAGTATCCAACTGAGTCTTTGACATTCCAGAGTCGTCCACTAATTGTTTGCACAATTAAATCTCTAGGCTTGGGATTGATGTCCCCCGCTCCTACTATAATGGCCGCCACTTGTGATGTAGATGGTAAACTATATTGGCGTTGATCAGAAGGTTGTTCTTTTATGATGAGTCTACAATTAGGCAAGTCTTGGCGTTGTCCGAGACTTCGAAATTGGCGTACAAATGGATTGTAGAGATTCAATATATGTTGTATCTTCTCAACCAGTGTCCTGTCTAAAACTGCACTTTCGGACATTCTATTATCAAGTTCATGGTCAGTGTCATAAATGTAAGCTTGCAGATATCGTGGTCTCGCCCCTTCACTTGGTAAAAGTCCACCGATCTTATGATATATCGAACCTTGAGCACGGAAAGTATAAATTCCACGGTGTTGTGCATTGATAGATTCATCAAGATGCACACCCATTGAAGTGAATGCAAACACGTTATTGTAGGCTCGAATATTTTGTCTGAACTTTCTACCCACATCTGTTTGATTAGAAAAGAGTTGGATCATTTCTGGAGGACTCGGTATTAGCGGCAAGACAATTTTTCCATTTAGACAACACAAATTGAATGTCTCTCGATGGAATAACTTTGCATTACAGTATGGGCATGTTCTTAGTGCTGACAATCGGAAAAATGGGACACCACATCCTTCGTGGCAATCTCTAGCACAATTGTAATTTACTACTGCCCTCCTTGTACGTCGTACTGGGTTAACACTGGCTCGCCCGTGATTCTCTTGGTTATTATGTAGCTCAGTGTTGTTGTCACGATCCTCCCGATTATTCAAATCCTCACTGTTGTTGTGATCTTCAACGTGATTATCCATTGTGGCCTCATGCACATAATTCTGAATGACCACATTGCTTGTTCGAGACATAGATGATCGGGCTAAATGTCTTATGTGCGTTAGGCGCACTCTAGAAGACTGTTGGTCATGGTTATGGGAATAGGGTGAAGCTCTTGAACTTGTGTTCTCATTGTCTGTACGTTCTATTAACATGGATAATAAGAAATCGTCAATTTTTGTAATTCCAACTAACAAATATAAAGTTATAATTCCTAGTTATAAGATTGTTGTTGTTACTAAAGTTGTCAATACTGAAGACACATGTCCATACATTTTATGACTATAGTATCAATCGGTTCAAATTGTAACAGTGCTACACACAGAAAGAAAAAGAATAAAATGTATAGTGTCATAATTAACAATTAAAAATACCTGGAGCAACCTCATCCCTATTACTTTGGCCCTCGTCCCGTCTGTTATCATTCACGCTTTCAACCGCCGGTCGTTTTCCTCGAGCAAGTGCTCTTCGCCGTGCCAAATAGGCTTCATGTTGTGTAGGACTCATTGAGTCTCTCCATTCTTGATGGCTCGCACGTTCACGCTCCCTTTGATCCATTTTTCTTGTGCTTGTTCCCGTTCCTACAAAATCTAAACAAATGAGAGTTTAGTTTAGAAAAAACAATGCTTGATTGCATTATTCCTAAACTTTTAGGCGGAAGGTAACAAAAACCAAAAATATCTCTCAAGAATAAGGTAGGATGTACCACACGGCATTTTTTAAAACTGATTTTATCTTTTTGTCCTTACAGTATCTTTTTGTCCTTAATTTGCTCATAACCATCAAATTAACCATCTATATATACGAACTCATCACGTTGTCCTCATGCTTAACAAAAACAAAAACAAAAAACATTTAACAGAAAATGCATGTCATCATGCTATGGAGTAGAAGACCATACATACCATAAATTCCACAACGATGTCATTCAAATTGAAAAATGCAATCACAGGTGAGATTGAGAAAGATGAATTCACATGATACTACATAGCATTATGCATCTGTTACACTCAAGGACGTACATGAAAAGAAAACATGGAAAATGGTAGGTCAGTTGTAATAGAGTTCGATCGAGGCCCATGCCGTCGTGATTAATATCAGTATTGTTGACACAACTGTAAGCAACTGATCTAATGGTTACTACATAAAGCAAATACTCAATTAGTCACACAGCTAGGTAGATACATTGTAATCAAAGTAAGTCACTCTAGTAACTCTTATGTAGAGCCACAACATCAAGACTAACTTTCAACCCTCTAGCACCCAAATTAAACCAAAATTCAGTCACCCACATCATGCCCGGCCCCTAGAGTAAAAGAAAAATCACACAAACCATTCCAAATGACATACAAAGCAAATCATAAACCATGTTAAAGATGCAAACTTTATTCCTACCCCATCAAAATTTCTCAATTTCACGAACTGGGTTCAATCCTAGTTTCAGTTTTCTCCACAATGATGCAACCAAAACAACCAATCAAGCACTAAAGACTGTACCTTTAACGTGAGGAAAACCTTGATGATATGAGAAGTCACGTCAATCTGCAACCAAAGATTGAAAAACAAACAAACAATCACACACAATCCCAAATGGATTATAAAAAATTTGAATTGAAAAAAATGAGGAATGAGAGCTTACTCTGCGCTCGGCGGTTGCGATATGGATGTCCTGAAGGGTTGAGGAGAAAGCGAGCAGTCAGAGGTTGGAGAGCAATGAAAGGACTGGCTATATTAACTGGTTTTTCCATATTAATATCTGCCAACAGTCGGATCGTTTTGGATACCAATTCATAAGTTCAAGTCTTAGGATATAAATTCCATTCATATGGCAGACACTATCTCACTTTAGACCTAGTAATCCCAGTAAGTCATTTTAAGTAGATACAGAACAACTGCACAGACCCAAAAAGATAGAATTTAAGTACCATGGAAAAAACGACAGACATAATTTTGAAAAATAAAAAAAATTGGCAGAAAAAGTCTCAACTACTTACCTAAAACTTCAGAATATTGATCACCAAGGTTCCTGCAACAAAAGCCAGTGAAATCTATTTAGTACAAAATCTGTGAATAGCAAAGTTGAAGTCAATTACCCAATGATCACAACAATTTTCTTGCTATAATTCAATTCTGAAATCAATTACATACCCAAAGATCATAGCAAACTTATTGCTATTTGGTGACAGAGATAATTCATGGAGAGCTTAAACCACAAATCATAGAAATACAAATAAGGCTGCAACGTTGGTGACTACCTTTTAGTGTTAAAAGGCCTTATCTTCTTTGCAAACGAAGCATATTATAATTACGATTCTAAAAAAAAAATGAATAACAGTACCTCTATCATTTTGATGCCCAGGTTGCCAACCACCACGCCAAAACCCCCTCTAACCCTGTAAGATTAGATTGACAATGATCAGGTTTAGGGTCTCGCAATTCCAAGAATATAGGAACCTAGCATTTAACAACTCTACGTCTTTTAGACGAAAAGAATAAATTCCTAAAACGAATTTCTTACCAGACTTCTGATTATAATGAACTCGAAAGAAGAACAAAGAAGAAGAATGAGGGATGTCAGAATCACTGGAAAACAAATTGAAAAATTTCCCCATGACAAAAACGGCCATTAAGAAGCTTTCATCAGATTAAAGTTCATAACAGTGACATAGAAGGCAGAGCATAACAATTGAAAAAGAAAATATCAATCAAAGACACAGAAGACCAAGGTGATTTGAGAATGAATGGAAAAGTCTGACCTCAGCCCAAAACGAATTTTCTCCTCCTTTTGGATTTGATTCTTCTCTGCTCTTCTTTCCTTGTTTGTTTTCTTTTCTCGCGGGAACTGTAAATTGGAATAGGGATGAATACTGTTGCATCCATTTGTAGTTCAATCATCCCCACGTCGTCGTCTCTGTTGAGATTGTGGTGCGGCAGTTTTGGAGATCGTGTGCGACTGCGTTCCTTTTTTTTTTTTTTTCCTTTGTCAGTTCCGCTGTGTGATGTAGAGGCTGTGAAGTGCAGGATTTTTGAACCCTGCACGGTTTTCGCTTCCCCTTTCTTTTATTTTGCCTTTTATTTTGAAAGATTACTATCCTATCCTCTAAACCATATTCAAATATATTTGAAGCTTAATAAACTCTGGGCGTTTTGGGTAGTTCAAAAATTTAACCATCTCATCTCCTTCTGGCTTTATTAATAGAAGGAGATGAGATGGTTAAATTTTTCTTATTTTGTTCAATGTGTGTCAATTATTTACAGATGGACATATTATAAACTATAGCCTTCTTGCACGTGCAGGGGATGGGCGCGCAGATTCGTGTGCATCCTCATTTTCAAATTCTTAGACCAACATAACTATTTGAAGCCAAATATTATACTTCGATATGTGATCCTTTCCTTCGATCTTTTCCAAAATTGACAATCCGAAAATGACAAATCAGTAACCACAAAGAACTTTAATAAAAGACCACAGAAATATCATGATCTGGACATGTAGAGGATTGAAAAAACGGAAGGCCATTACATACATTAGACCATAAAAAAAACATTAAGTCATACTACCAATAGAGAAAATAAGAAGTATATTTCTGCCAATAGGAAATGAATGATATAAACATGCGGTTTACGGAAATATATTTACAATTGTTGGTACTACAAATAAATTTAAAAAACGGTTCCAATAGAAAATGTTGTAAAAGCATATATATAAATATCTACAATGAAGTTCACATGCTCAATCAACTCCATCCCAGCCATCCATTCTTCAGCACACGTTGCTGAAGCTATAAATTAATAGGAAAAATAAAACAATAAGATATTATGGTTACTTTGGTCCTCAATTTCTATATTGAAATTTTATCTTTTATTAATAAAAACACACATACCATGCAATCGGATAACTCACACACTGCATCACCCTTGCTCCACTTATTGACAGAAGTCTGTAAAAGACACAAATGTAAGCAGCTATGATTTTACAAATTATAGCCTATGAATAAACTCATTGTATACCTTAATTACATCCTTCAACTCCTCCATACGTTTGATGTTGTAGAACTGTGATAAAAATTTAATAATGATTGTAATAGACTTTACTAAGATACAAAATCCAACTAACAAACCACATAGGCTTAAGTTATAAGAGATAAAATTCAATGTACCTTATCAAGAACACTCGTGTTTACACAATGAATAGTCCTTCTGTGAGTATAGGAAATTCTTTTAATTAAAAGAGAGAAGGATTTCAGTATTGAAAATGCATCAAGTATAATGAAAAACACTATATGACAATGAAAATACCTAATTCGTTTAACTCTTCTTTGTGTTCGCTTGATGTCAGAACTCGTTTGAGTCTTCAACTCTTTGTGTGCATTTTCGTACCGCAAACTGCAGTAATTAAGACGAATACAATTAAACAGTTTTGGATCAATTGTTTTTAAGTTTGAAAGAAATGAGGTGGAAGTACTTACTCCTCATCTTTCTTTTGGTTCCACTCTTTCAAAATTATTTTGCTTAGATCAACAGAGTTCACTTTTACCCATATTCTTTTGCGCGAACCAGGTGAATGGATTGTAACAGTTTCTGCAAATTTTTTGTCCAATTTTTCTTTGCGCCAGCCAGATAAATATAGTGACACACATCTCCTTACGCCTTCATTTGCCCTTGGAATTCTTTTCTTATATGGGGAGGGTCTACCATGTATTGTTCCTGCAAATACAAATATGTATTCAAAGTTACAATGGGTTCATCAATGAAAACAAAAGGCTAAAGGGGTTAGAAATATAAGTTTTGATTGGCTGTCAATTCATGTTTCATACTTCTCCAATGTTGTTGCCTTTGTATTTGATCACGATCACATGTACGGACTTGTCTATGTACTCTTTTAAAATATTCCATTGGTTATTCCCTGGTAAATAAAAGCAGACTTAAGTTGAATTTCTTATTGATAACGAACAATATTGAACATATGTTGGTTTCTACAGTAATCCCAAAGTCTGATTAAAAATTTAATTCAAGATCCTAATAAAAGAATTATGCTCTAATTTTTTTTATTAAAACCCATCTAAAGCTGGCACAAACTACTTCTTCGTACAATGATAAAATATGGAAAGAGTTCTTATCAGTAGCTCCCCCTCCCCCCCATTATAATAGCAACAGTTTAAGAATGAAAGAACGATAAAAGAGTTTATACTGGTAGCTTAACTATTGGTCATTATAATGTCAGCAGTTGAACAATGAAAGAATAATAATATAGTTATTATCAGTAGTTGAACTTTTAACGGTTCTTACCATAAAAACCTGGCCGACGGTAATATCCCCAATCTTCACCGTACCATCAGCTGAAAAAGCAGGAGATGAAATCAATTACTATAGCATCACTGCCAAATTCAACCCAAGAAAAAGAAATCAAAGTGAATTTGATAATGAATGAAACAAATTGATCAACATCAGTATTACGGACCTGCAATATTCACATACCAAACGGATCTTTAGAAATGCAGTGCATGACATCTGGACATGGTAGATACCAAACGGAAAACAAACGAAAGACAAACTCCCTTGACTTATCATCTCCCTCCACCAATAGCAATCTGAAAAATCAAATAGAGCCCAACAATCTGAAAAATCAAATAGAGCCCAATTAAACGTCATTATAAGAACTGGTGTACTGAGATCAATGAAAGAGGGAACTTGTATTCATAGAACGACAATTGCAATACTATGCCAGACAATAAACCCATAAAAAAAGTATTTCAACATGAGAGCAAGTCAATGAAAGAAGGAACTCCCCATACACACATACCAATCTTTTTCCTTAGCCCTTAATGACATAAGGGGTGTCCAGCAGCTAATTGTATTCCATTCCCTTTGATGACATAGTATGCAGCAGGTAAATACTCACAGATACTAAAAGATCTGTGAAACAGCTACTACTTGACTAATTATACTAAAATATGTCATGTAAAAGATAAAGAAAAAAAATATATATTAAGTAATGCACCAGGTTAAGATATAAACAGTACCGCAAAAGAATATGTGCATCAGGAGTCCTATAGCACAATAGTACAGTAGCCATACTTCTCAAATTCTAACAATAAACCCAATGCTTAATTCCACGATTGAAAGCAAATCTCATTAACTATCAAAGTTGCTCGCTTCTCAATTCAACCAAACATGATACCACAATGATAATAACTTAATGAAATGAAATAAGTAGACCAGGTATCTTCGAATTCAATTCCAACCACAAAAATTGCAGCTTAATTAAAAATTTCAAGTCAGTCCAACCTGTAATCCAGCATACCTTTATCTTACAAAGTCAAGGGATGATCCTGAAGCTTGTATCTCCATCCTCCTGAAAATGAACATAAGAAGAAACTCATTTCAGCTCCCTTTGAATTGAATAACAGCAAACAAAAAGAACCCATTTCATCAAATTAAACAATAGAATTGAAGCTAATTAAAACACTTATTGACACCATCTAAAGAACAACCAAATAGAGGGAGAAGTACCCAATTTGAAAATTTCCAATTAAACTAAATGGAATCATACCTTACCCGTTATAATAACAATTTTTCTCCTTCGTTTGGATTTGATTCTGCTCTGCTTTGCTCGGCGTTGGCTTTGATAATAGAGATGTAGTCCTCCTTTTCGTTTTTTTGAGAGAGTGATGAGCAATGATGTACCCATTTGTATTCCGATTACCTCCCACGTCGGGCCGAGTAACCGTCAACACAGACGATCGTACTGTGGCAGTTTACTTCAAGTCTCTCCTGGTACTGTGCGACTGCGTGTTTCCTTTCTCCCCGCGACTGCGTGTTTCTTTTCTCCCCTTTTTTCTGCCTTCTCTTTCGCAGAAACCCCTCTGCTTGTTTTTTTTTTTTTGTCTTTTTATTTACAAAATTACAATTGTATCCTCCAAACCATATTCACACAAATTTGAAACTTAATAAACTCTGGGCGTTTTGGGTAGTTCAAAAATTTAACCATCTGAGTTTCCTTCTGGCTTTATTAATAGAGAGAGATGTAGTCCTCCTTTTCGTTTTTTTTAGAGAGTGATGAGCAATGATGTACCCATTTGTATTCCGATTACCTCCCACGTCGGGCCGAGTAACCGTCAACACAGACGATCGTACTGTGGCAGTTTACTTCAAGTCTCTCCTGGTACTGTGCGACTGCGTGTTTCCTTTCTCCCCGCGACTGCGTGTTTCTTTTCTCCCCTTTTTTCTGCCTTCTCTTTCGCAGAAACCCCTCTGCTTGTTTTTTTTTTTTTGTCTTTTTATTTACAAAATTACAATTGTATCCTCCAAACCATATTCACACAAATTTGAAACTTAATAAACTCTGGGCGTTTTGGGTAGTTCAAAAATTTAACCATCTGAGTTTCCTTCTGGCTTTATTAATAGAGATAATTAATTTAACAATTTATATATAACAATTAAAATATACATTAACATATATATATATATATATATATATATATATATATACAAATATGTGTATATATTAACAAATTTATATATATAATTAATCTAACAATTTATATATATATAACTAATATATATAACAATTTAACACACACTTAAATATCTAAATTATATACCTAAATTATACAATTAAAATAAATTGCAAAAAAAAAAAATTACCGTTAAGATTGGAGGAGGAGGAGTAGGCCGGAGGAGGAGGAGGAGGAGGGGAAGGAGGAGGGGGAGGAGGAGGAGGAAGATTGGAGGAGGAGGAGGGGAAGGAGGAGGAGGCGGCCGGAGGAGGAGGAGGGGAAGGAGCAGATGGCGCAGGAGGAGGGGAAGGAGGAGGAAGAGAGAAAAGTCGGGCTGACTGCGACTTTCAGCTTTTATAGCAGAGAGAATAGCCGACGATTTACAAGATTTCGTCGGCTATTCTGTGAATGTCGTCGGCTATACTTTGGAAGATCAACAGCCGTCGGATCTGAGTCATCCAACGGCGGACAATAAAAAGGCGCGGATCGCAGAGAGAATAGCCGACGATTTAAAATATGTCGTCGGCTATTCTTTGAATGTCGTCAACTATTCTTTGAATGTCGTCGGCTATACTTTGGAAGATCAACAGCCGTCGAATCTGAGCCATCCAACGGCGGACAATAAAAAGGTGTGGATCGCAAGAGTTTAGCCGACGAAATATAATTTTCGTCGGCTAAACTATAGGTCAAACCACTAAGTCAAACTTGTAAACGCTTAAAAACGGAAATTAGTCTAGTTAAACGACGGTTTTTGGCCTCACCTTCAACAGATAATAGTTTCAAATCAATGAGACGCAACTAATCATTTAAAATTTTACAAAATTGATTTAAGGAACGTCAGGCTACCCATAGGAAAACGAAAGTAAAAAACAGTTAACCGCAACATTCGACACACAGATTCTATCAGAACCTTGTCATTTTTCAACCGTAGACATATTTCATTATTTCAGTCATATCTTATTTCACAATATTTTTGTATTTGAAGAGTCTACGTATAGTAACTATTTGAAACTATACATTCACTTAAACACTTAGTAAACAAGTTAAAGAACATTAGTGCATATGTTCTGATTTTGAATCTAAAAGTTTAGAAAATATATTCCAATCGTCAAATATCACCGTTAAGATTAAATACATGTATGGAAAAAAATCTAACTTCAGCTGACAACGTTAAAGGCTCGATCGGAACGGTCAACCGGGTAAGTCAAACCTCTAAACGCTTAGAAATGGTAATTGGACTGTCTAAATGACGTTTTTTTGCCTCACCTTCAACAGATAATAGTTTCAAATCAATGAGACGCAACTAATCATATAAAAATTTTACAAAATTGATTTAACGAACGTCAGGCTACCCATAGGAAAACGAAAGTAAAAAACAGTTAACCGCAACATTCGGCACACAGATTTTATCAGAACCTTGTCATTTTTCAACCGTAGACGTATTTCATTATTTCGGTCATATCTTATTTCACAATAATTTTGCATTTGAAGAGTCTACGTATAGTAACTATTTGAAACTATACATTCACTTAAACACTTGGTAAACAAGTTAAGGAACATTAGTGTATATGTTCTGATTTTGAATCTAAAAGTTTAGAAAATCTATTCCAACCATCAGATATCACCGTTAAGATTAAATACATGTATGGAAAAAAAAAATCCAACTTCAGCTGACAACGTTAAAGGCTCGATCGGAACGGTCAACCAGGTATGTCAAACCTCTAAACGCTTAGAAATGGTAATTGGATTGTCAAAATAACCTTTTTTTGCCTGACCTTCAACAGATAATAGTTTCAAATCGATGAGATGAAACTAATCGTATACAAATTTTCCTCAAAATATTTACCGAAGGTAACGCTACCATTAGGGAAACGAAGGAATAAAACCTTTGACCGCATCTTTTGACACTCAGATTTTATCGGAATCTTCTCATTTTTCACCCGTAAACATATTTTATCATTTTGGTCATATCTTATTTCACGACTTTTTCCTGTTTGAAGGATGAAGCAATGGTTTATCGTTAGTGATAAAAAATGGAATCTGGTCATTTTTTTTTTGTTTTAAATCAAAGCCGACGAGAGACATACTCGTCGGCTATTCTTTTGTCGTTTTCTGTCTAAAATAAAATATGTATTTTTCAGTATAGTTATGGCCGACGAGAAAATGTCAATTTCGTCGGCCAAAATTTCAAAAGTTTTCGTCGGCTAATGTTTCAGAGAAAGGCCGACGAAAATCCAAATCGTCGACTGAAATATGAATATAGCCGACGTTTTTTGTTTATACCAACGAAAAAACAGTATCGTCGGCTATGGTTAAACTATGGCCGACGATTTTGTTTTTCCACCGACGAAAAATAAAATCGTCGGCTATTCGTTAGAAGTACCGACGAAAATTTTAATTCGTCGGGAAAAGCTAGCCTTTTTTTTGGTAATGTAGGTACTTCCTTGTAGTTTGTTATTATTCAAGACGTTCTTTATGAGGATTATAATTAGTATGATTATATAGCGATGGGTTTAATTAGGTGTTATATGTCCTCTTAGTCATAAAAATTTAGTCTTTCTATAATAAATGGAACTAAGTATGGGGATGGGCCTCCTAACTAGGCTGTTCCAATTACATAAGACTTTATGGCTATGTAAAATTTCAAAAATATGTTTTTATATATTAAAAAGGAAAGAGAAGTTTTATACTCTCCAAACTACTTCTCAACTACTTAATACACATACCTATTATTATACATTTCAAATATGATTGTTTAAGTATATCAAATGATCAAAACAAACATATGTAATGATTAAGAAAATCAGAATAACACAAATATAAACAATTAAATTTATTTTTAAAAACTAATAAAAGAATCCGATAAATAAGAAAATTAATAAAATAAGAAAATAAATTTCTATAAGAAATTTGAATTTAAACAATCAATTCTTTTCTTTATTTTCACAAAAAAATATATATAATTTCTTTTTTTAGAATTCTGAATTAAGTAGTAATTTATGTTGAAAACATTATGATTTTCATTTCATCAAATTTCATCTTGTTCTTTTTTCTTTTTCATCTAAATACAATGATGAGAATGTATTAATTCTTCACTTTATTTAGCATTTCCATGTTTAAGAATTTCATCTTGTTTGCATTTTTTTTTAATGGACATTGTTTGTGTATTTTAAAAAGGATAAGATAGCCGGCAACCAAACTAGAAACCCTATTCTAAACATAATAAAACTTTGTAAAAATCTATGATATGCTTGCTTTAGACATTGACTTATAAATATAGATAACTCCAGGACTTTTAGGAAAAGTATTAATGGCGAGCACCCACATTTCATTATTTACCAACATAAAAAAAAAAAAAAAACAGTTTTAATTGAGAAACAACTGACAAGTTACTACACACAATCATTAATAATCTCAATCAAAGACGTTGCCAAAATTAAAAAGGTAACACACTCAACACCTGTTGGTGATATTGAGATATATGATTTCAGTTGTTACAAAGATAAGGAGGAAACTTCAGCAAGTGAACAACAACTGTCTTTCTTTCTATGATCAATATAATTCTTTTGCGAATGCTATGGCTCTTTGCCATTCTCTTTCTCTGCTAAACCCTAGCCGTCATTGCTTGGGTCTCCAACAGTGTTCGTCGCTTCTACCAAGTAGATCACTTGTGTCTACCAGTCGATATCTCTCTGTAGCAATCTAACGTCGACGAAATTTCATTCTCTTGCTATCTCCACGTACTCAGACTTTTCGATTTGATTTGGGAACCAAACTCATGAAGATTTCACCTGGTCTCTCGAATGAGGTCGCACCAGATCTGATTTGGGTTCGACCGGAACGAAAGCGACTGAAGAAAGGATGACTGAATCTCTGAAACTCGATGGGTGTGGAATCTGAGTTGGATTGGTCTGCATCGAGTCCGAATCAATTCAAATCCATCGTGGATTTGTGAGAGTACAATGAGGCTTTGGAATTGCGACCTTTCATATGTCATGACTTTGACCATGGCAGAGGGGTGTGCGACGAGGTTGCGTTGCTTTGCAGGCGGGATGGTGGATGACCAGCCAATGTATGGCAGAAAACACCGTGCTGATGGTGATTCTTAGACCTTCGATTGGGTTTGGGTGCCCAAATCATTTTGGGTGTTCGGAGTGTCTATCGCAGGTACAGTTGTTTTGTTGATTTGTGGCCCACACTAATGTGTCCTGGTCTTTTAGGGTTTCGCATTTGGGACACTGGTGGATTATTTCAACTAAAAGAGATCATAGATCGATATAGCGGATCTTTTGGAGTAGTACTGATCGAATGAGGGTTCTCGCTTAATATCTACTCATAAAATGTTCAATAAGTGGACTACGAGACATTTACCACTGTGGGTATTACCACACATCATTCTGTCTATCGATGACAACGGATGAGTATTTAATGATCACTTTGGCTTTAGGGCACTACAAGTTATTCTTGTTTTGATGATGCTCCAGAAAGTATTCTGGATGTGTTATGATATCATTGTATTCGACTAACTTGATTGAGTCATAATTTTATTTATAAAGTTCTTTTATTGATTAAAAAAAAAAAAAACTTCAGCAATTAATTGAAAGTACTGTACATGTATAATTTGGACTGTATCTGTATAATCTGTGAGTATTGCATATTAATAGAGGAAATTTTAGGATATATGCGTATACGCACGTATGTCAGACAAATTTATAGGTATGACAATAAATTTATTATTAATGTGATATTGTGAATGTTTTTCATGTAATCTAAATTTTCTTAAAAGACGATCATTAATTTCATAGAGAATTATAATATTCGATGTAATTTTGTTTTCATAAATTCCATGTAATTAAGTACGGGTAAGACGAATGTGGTAAATGTGTATTCCATTTATTAAATTTATTTCATAGAGAATTATATATAATATTCGATTCCTCATGTAATTAGCTAGATATGATAAAAGGATAAATATCGTGATAACATATACAATCCAGATGAATCGTCCAATCCAATAGCTAGAATAGTTTGCCAAAGTAATATTTATCTAACCATCCTGGATTAATGTGTTTGTGAGATAACATATACAATTCCAGAAAAATGTTTGCCAAAGTAATAGTTAGATACTATAATGGATAAATGGGTGTGGGTGTATATTGTGAGGAAGAAGGCAGGTTACTGAATTTAAACGGTCAATCTAATTTCCGCAAGGACAATTTCATATATTGCAGAATAAAATGCAACTCGTTAGTCATATGGTAGCAGTTATTGCTTCAAGTACTAGATGATCGAGCATAATTAGAGATAGACAATGACATAGTAAGTTCTTACAAGATTTGTATAGCAAGAAAAAAAAAAAACCAAAGAAACAAAATGGGGATCGTATAAGATGGAGGCAGAAAACTAAGGGAGTGTGGGCTCCAATGGCTGCGGCAGTGGCTCATTCAAAGGTATATCTGGTGCTGGTGGACTAGTCTCAAATGGAAGTACTGGTGGTTCCTGTGGATTTTCGGGAATTTCAGGTATTGGAGGTGGCAGAAAGACGGGTGTTTGTGGAAGTGGATCAAAAGATGGTGGTTGATCAATCACACCACCACGACCATTACCGGTGTCTGGTGTTGTTGGAAATGGCAAGACAGGTGGTGTGTTAAACGAAAATGGATCTTGAGGTGGTAGTAATATTGGAGCAGGCTCATCAACAGGTACTGGTGGTGGAAATGTAGATATTGGAGAAGGCTCATCAGGTATAGGTATTGGTGGTGGTAGTGCAAATGTGGGCGGTAGGGTTGGAGTAGGCTCATCTATTATTGGAACCAGTGGTGTTGCTGGAGTACTAGACTGATCTCCAGATGGTGGTGTCTCTGGCAATGCAGGTGGAGTAAGGTCAATATCTGGTACTAGTGGTGGAGCTGGAATAGTTGGTGGTGTGTCAGGTGGTGAGAGCCATGGAATTGTGGGTGGTTGTATTTCTTCAGCTGGTGGTGGTGGATAGTCGATTATTGGTATTGGTGGCGGTAGGAACTCTGGAGGTGGTGGAGACGGCGGAGGTGGTGATGGAACCAAAGGCGGTGGCGGTGAGGGTGAAGGTGGTGGCGATGATGGAGGTGGTGCAGATGGTGGAGGTGCAGATGGTGGTGGTGTTGAGGGTGGCGGTGCTGAAGGAGGTGGAGGAATTGGTGGCGGTGGCAAAGGTGGTGGAGGCGGAGATGGGATTACGGGAGGGAAGGGGCGTAAAGGAGTAGGTGGAACTCGCGGCGGCCGAGGAGAAGGTCTTGGCGTTGGGGCAAACGGGTTGTTTGGGGAAGGGGTGGTAGGGAAAGGCCACTGGCCACAGGTTTCGAATAGGAACTGGAATAATGGATCACAGTTTGATCTTGGTCTCGACCTTGATCCACCACCACTGCTTCCTCTTCCTCTGCTTCTGCTTCCGCTACTTCTACTGTTTCTGCTTCTGCTTCTGCTTCTTTTTTCTTCGGCTACAATTCCTTCTTCCGCATTCTGCAGGTGTTTAGCTTCAGTGAATGTTTGGGTAATCAGTAGCAGAGCCAAGAGAACAGAAATACTGAATACTCTGCATGCTTTCATTTCTGCTGTAGGTTTCTGTTTGATGATTCTCTAGGGTTCAAATATATAAAAACCTCGATCATTAACTGCGTGAACAATTTGAGAGCATTCAAATGAAGCAGGTTTGTGTCAAACACTCAACCATGTCCGCATTGGGGGATCTATGAGGTGATCAGCTGCAAAAACTGCGATGCATTTATGTGCTAGCCACGATCACTATGCATAGAGATAAGCCTTTGGATGGAGGCCAGCTAAATTGGGTTTCGAATTTCAACATACAGATTGGTATGGACTGGGTGAATTAAGAGACTGCATTGTTTGAAGTGCCAATGTTGACAACATGCATGTAGAACTAATAAATAATGTTCTCGTTGAAATTGTAATAAATAAGCCTATGTGAAGAGAATCGAATGCAGATATGTATTAATGTCTATTGCATGCTTGCTGGTTTGGAAATTGTCATCTTGCTGTCAATAAGTTTATACTGCTTTACGTGAGGTTTAGCTGCTTTGGCCGCCAGGGTTTTCATGATTTGTTATTAAAAGTGATTCTAAAGTTCTCATAGATGCTGTGAATGAGAAAGCTGTTGTTCCTTGGTGTATCAAGAACCTGGTTCGAAATATTTTTCTCATCGTGCAAAATTTTTCCTTTGTTATCGTTCGACATGTTCATCCGGAGGCTAATTTTTTTACTGACAAGTTGACGCATTTAGTTCATACTTCTTATGTGACTCATTCTCTTACTATTTGGTTTAACTGCCTTCTCCTTTCGGTGTCTCCAGCGTTCCATTTGGATCAGCTGGGAAGGAGAGTAGATAGGAGTTTTGTGTTTTAGTTTGTATTTGTTGTTTAGTTTTATATATGTAATAAAAAAAAATCTTGCTGGTTTTACATACAATACATATTATGAGCTAAAAAATTACTCTATAGTGCAATATATCGTGGTTCGAATACATGATAAAAAGATGTACTCCGTTAACTATTCCCATATTAAGAGCATTTCCTTTCATCTAAAGCCTCGTTTGGTTTCCGGAAAGGAAAGTAGTTCCTCCTCCTTTCCCAAGGAAAGGGAAGTTGAGGGGGAAGTGAGCTTTCATTTCCTGTGTTTGGTAACATAAGGAAAGTTAGCATGAAAGTTGTAAAAAGAGATGTAATTAATGTAATAAAATAATAGTTGTGAGTAATAAATGTAAAGAAATGAGGTAAGAAAAGGATTCCATTGGATTTTGAGAGGAACCACTTTCCTTCCTATTTTCTCTTGTATCAGGAAAGTGTTTACGTTCCTTATAGCATCTCAGACGCAGGAAATGAACAACTTTTCTTTTCTGAGGCTTATTTTCCGCGAAACAAACGAGGCCTAAGATCAAACTTTTTCTCTTTTCCCCTTCACATCGTTTGTATGAGAAATATTTCATGGCTACTATTGCTAGAATGTGAAATTAAGGCCGGTGATGCCACATTGTTTTGGGTGCCAAAGGCCTCTAGAATCTCATAATCGACTTTGGCCAAAATTGAATATGGGTATCTTAGCTTCTAGATACGTAGTAATTATTCGGTGTATTACTAAACTACGTACGTACAACAATTTCTTCCATGAATATGTACGTTATCGTACCAGAAAAATTCTTCTATACAGTGCTGTATACTATGCAGCTCCTGCTTCCCAGGTAAAATCTTCAAACCTCAAACCTCAAACCTCCCTTCTATGCATGTGCCTCACTCCTTTTAGTTGAATGTGTGATGCAGCACTGCACCACACACACAGTGGCGGAGCCACTAAAGAGCCTACCGGCTTCCGTGCACCAGCAAGCTATAAAACTTTCTAACATTGATTAGATTCGTATAAGTAAACTTGGTGCAGTTGGTTGTGGCTTTTATGATATTATTCTGGGTCTTTCACTTCCTTGGTTTGATTTTTTGCCAGTAGTTTTGACATATATATATATATATAGTGCTTTTCAGGTGCGGACGTCCGCACCGTGCGGATTCGCCGTTTCCGGCCACCTCCGGCGCGTTCCTCCTCCCGCGACCCACTGGGCTTTGGTCGCCCCCTCCCAGCGCTGCTTTCTGTGCCGGCCGGACCTCCATCGTCGGCCGGAGCCGGCCGGAATCTGGAAAATTCAGTGTTTCTTCCCAGAAACTTCAAATTTCTGGAATTTTCCAGATTCCGGCCGGCTCCGGCCGACGATGGAGGTCCGGCCGGCACAGAAAGCAGCGCTGGGAGGGGGCGACCAAAGCCCAGTGGGTCGCGGGAGGAGGAACGCGCCGGAGGTGGCCGGAAACGGCGAATCCGCACGGTGCGGACGTCCGCACCTGAAAACTTCTATATATATATAATTTCTTTCTTTTTTCTACTCCTTTTCTTCCCCAACATCTTTGGCTTTCAATTCTAAGATTACTTTCTTCATTTTTTTAGAGAAGTGAAATTTACACTGTCCGAATTGAAATCACACTCTCACTATCTCAATTTATACTATTTTATTCTTCTTGCAAATTCAGATCCTGTTTTGCCCTGTTTCTTTTCTTACTCTCTCTCTCTTGCAAACTAACAGAGAGTCCAAAAGAATGCTTTCCTTTCTCAGACGAACACACGAACCATCACCAGCATAACCAGAGAATCCAGACCCACTAACCCTATACAAATAACCAAATTACCATACGTAATAGATAGACATTATAAAAAAAACTATGCGAGGAATGGCAGTTGACACAGAAGATTGGAATGTCCTACTGGGATGTGAAGATTAAATGGCAGAAGTTCCCAATAATATTCAAAGACTCATCTTCTTAAGCAATGTCTTGACGTGCTTATTTGCATTGGACTCATCAATTTGGAATCTTGGACTCTTCGTTTCACATAGCATAAATAATACGTACATGTGAAAGGCATAATCTTAATTTATGAAGTTGATGTGTTCATCCAATCAATATCGATGGAATTGGAATTGGGTTGTGACGAATATGAAATATTTGTACTGTTCATACAATCAATAATGACGCCGGCACGCCGCCATAACTTCATCACCTCCACCTCACGACGGCGTCACCTCCATGACCACCATCAAAACCGTATTCATCGTCTCATGGCTGCTATCGTGCTCGGATGGAATTGGAATTGGATCGTGCACAATATTGTTCCATAACCCCCGCCTCCGCCACCGTTGTTGGGGGATTGAGTCATTGTGGCCGAGTGGCTGACCGTTCTGCCTTCAACCTCGTCTCAGGGCCTTCAGGTTGCTGAAGGTGATGAGTCGAATCCCCTGGACCTTCCAGTCTCAAAGGTCGTGGGTGATCCAGGATGGGAATAAAGATGAAGACATGTATATGAGCTGGAGATGTGAGAAGAATTTGGTGATTTATTTTGGATTGAGCAGAAGGGAAGTGCAACATATGAAATAAAAAAATAGTATAAATTGAGACGGTGTTAGTTTGGATTTCAATTTGAGGAGCGTAAATTTCACATCTTTTTTTTCTTCATTAAGAAAAAATTATAAATATCACACTTAAAATTACTCGTACACTAATAATATCAAATTTGTTTCTTTAAAATTATAAATGTCACACCTATATATTTCTAGCGGTAAGAATTAATATCGTAATAATTATTAATCTATATATACATCTATAATTATAAATTTAAAAAAAAATTGTGCACTAGTAAACTTAAAATTCCGGCTCCGTCACTAGCGCCACATACATTTTTTCTAACAGGTCAGACTGGGCCGGGGAATATTGACCTGACCTGAGCCTCTTGTGGACCTAACACGGCTCAGGAACGAGATATTGTCTATAGATCACTTGGTATTATAACTTCACTGAACGTAACGTACTTGATGAACAAACTAAACTCATCAAGCATATGTATTGAAAGTTTGTCGCAAACAAACAAATAATATAGCAGAAAAGTAAAGTTGAGCTAGATCAATTCTGACTCAAAATCACTATTAATGTCCAATCTTTTCTGTGTGACATGCCTAGCTAGGTGAGTAGAAATATATAGATCATGAGTAGCCCATGATTACTAAACTGGCAATTAAAGGATCGACAATGAAATCAATTCACTGGAATAGACCATCCTGAAAATGACTGAAACTTCGATTCAGGCATAAATGCACTTACTAATTTCCTTAATTTGGTCTGGAAATGCAGTCTGTGTGTATGGACGGTATGGTGATGCAATGTGTATAATTGATTTGTTATATTTGTACAAGAATTCTCAAATTGAAAACATATAGCAACGAAGCAACCCATATATACATATAACTGTTGGGTTGGACTCGATCCAAACCCATTATAAAAAAATTTGGTGTCGATCATCTTCAGAACCCGACACTTGAAATGACATTGTTTTTCCAAAATGTTTTACACCGCCCTACTCAACATTAACAAGTCGATTAAGAAGTTGATGATTTTAGAATTGCACATTACGTCTAGGTCGACCAATCTCAACGGAAAGCACTACAACAAACTCTAGTAGTGTGCAAACCTTAGACCATCCATTAAGTGGACTGCACGCCCTAGTTCTTATGGTCAGTATTAACTCTGATGGATCTGATAGTAGAAATGTTTCCTATAGTGAATTCATTATTCGAGATATGGTTGACCAATCTCTGCTGCGTCTTATCAAGTTAGAAAAACTTCAAATCCAATTGCAAGCGATAGTGCTTTCAGAATGCCTGAAGATGACTAAATAAGGTGGAATAAGAATGCTCCATGCTCGTTTTTATTATTATTATTATTATTATTATTATTTTTTAATTTTTAATTTTTAATTTTTAATACAGCCAATAGAGAAAGAATAAAAAGCTAGAGCTAAGCTAGCTTGAGATTGGATATTTGCCCTGTAAAAATAAAAGGATATGATATTGCATATATATGAATTGAAATAAATGTTAATTAGAAATTAAAATTAAAATTTAGAAATAAAATAGAATGACAATAAACCAAAGAAGTTTCAAATCAGATTGGGAAGAGTTGAGACTGTTCTTAAGACAATTACGCCGTGTTGACAGTAGCCACAGAGGGGCTACATAGGCCCACAGACCCGCAGCTAGCATGCCCGGGGCCGGACCGAGGCCCAGAGCAGGATCCCCAGCACCCGGACCCGAGACCCGGCAGTCTAACTTATGACTGGGGGCCCGGGAGCCGGGGACACCAGCCTGCCGAACAGGTCACCTTAGCTGCCCCTTTGCGTACGAACAGAAGAGAACCAGTCCCACATCGAAGAGTAAGACCAGACCTCACGATCGACCACCTATATAAGGGCCTCAACTACCCCCATTAATAGGTAACTCAACTCTCCCACTACTCATCATTCCCGCTTAAGTTATCTATTTGCTCCAACAGTACTAACTTAGACATCGGAGAGGAGAAGACCGGCCCGCCCGGTATTCCCCACAGTTAGCAGGGTTCGCAGGAGGAAATCACATCAAGATCCACCGGTTTCTACCAGGCCTACGGGTTTGTGCAGAAACAATTGGCGCCGTCTGTGGGAACAGATAAAAGTCACGTAGGCATTATCTGAAAAAAAAAAAAAAAAGGCAGAAAGTTCGGAAACGGGGCGGGAAAGGAATGCACAAGAAGATCAGCGAATCATATAGGAGCAGGTGCTCATAGTCCCCGGTCGCTGTACAGGAGTAGCACCCCGGTCAAGACAACCAGAACGACGGCAGCTATCGGGGGCCAAGCGGCACGCCGGGGGCATGCAACGGTAGCACGCGCGGGAAAGGCCCGGCGAAAGGCGACCAACCAACACACCAGGGCCCTTCGCTGACATTCTCGGACGACTCGAGCGACGAGGAGGAGAGTCTGATCGGTGACAACGACCGGGACACCGCATATAGCCCCGACCGGCACGATATGGCGGGGGAGGTAGAGGTAATGAGAGCAGAAGTCGATCGCCTGCGCGCAGAGAGCGACCGGGATAGAGCAGATTCCAATGCCCGGTATCAAGAAATGGAGACAGTAAACGCCTCCCTGGTGGCTGCCCTAGAAAGAGGACAGCAGCGCAACGCCGCTTTGGCAAGGGCACATGTACCCCCACCAGGCCGGTCTCAGCCCCCCGAGGCGGGACAGTCATCGGGCGGAAGGCCCAGCGACCCCAAGAGCGCGGAGGCCCCGGGCGGCATGGCCCTGCCAAGGAGCACGCCACCACCCCGGCAATCACACGCTTCATTCGAGGATGAAGTCATGACCCCGACCACACGGGTACTACAAGTACTCACCGACTCCGTGTCAGACCTAAATGCCCAAATGAAGGCCAACGAGAGAAGGACAGCGCGGCCGTTGGAGGGCGCACTCTTCAACGAACGCACGGGCCCCTTTTCGCACAGGGTCCTGGAATCCGGGAGATCCGGTAACCAAAAATCTCTGAAGCTGACATACTCAGGAGCCGGCTAACCCTACTAACACTTGGATAGCTTCCGGTCCCAAACATGGGCCAAGGGCTACTCCGATGTTGTGTGTTGCAACATCTTCTAGGAAACCCTGTCCGGAGAGGCGCTTAGCTGGTTCTATGAGCTCCCGGCAAACTCCATCGAGGCATTTGAGCAACTGGCCGATCGGTTTGTCGGCCGCTTCATCCTCCTGGTCGAAGGAGCCCGGACATCGACGGTCCTCTTCAATTGCAGGCAGGCACAAGGCGAGGAGCTAAGGACGTTCGTTAACCGCTGGTAAACGGCGACGGCCGGGGTTCAGAACCTAGACAAGGGCATCGCCGAGATGGCGTTCGAATAGGGACTCCGGCCAGGGAAATTTTCCTATGTCGTACGGGTAGAACTCCCGCAGGGGTATGATGAGCTAATGGCGATGGCCATCAGGCACGCTCAGGCGGACCACGAAATATATGGGCATCACCTGCTGAAGAGGAAGCGGGAGGAGTACCTTCCGGCCCCCCAAGAAAACAAGGCCAGCCAGCGGGGCGAGAACCGAGGCACCCAACCAAACAGACTCAACAGAAATTGGGGGAACCAACTGCAGCAGAAACCCTACCCTGACAAACCTCAGGGCGAGCACAGGCCCGCGCAGTACCGACAAGAACGCCCCCTGGCGATCATGCCAGGGGAACGTCAAGAAGTCTTCACCACTCTAACCTTTTCGTACGAAGACATCCTGCAAGAGAACGGGAACATCATTCCCCCACCGCTAAAGAGGAAGCACCCAACAGGGAACCTCACCCCGGCGCGAATAGGCAAATACTGCTCCTACCACGCCGAAGCTACTCATAGGACAAACAATTGCATCGCCCTCAAGACAGCGGTGGAGAGATTAGTTAGCAGCGGTCAACTTCAATGGTACCTAGGAGAAAGAAGGGCAGATCCCGCCCAGAATCAAAACCAGGGCTGGTAAGCACGCCCGGACCCAGTGAAGGGTTAAGTGCTAAATTTTCAAATACAATTAGCCTGGCATTCCAACGGTTCAGCCGATGTAACATTGCGAAATATGTACGCCAACTATTTTGAACGAAATCTAAGGAAAAACCACCGGTACTAAAATATATGTCCAAAGGCAGGCAACAAAAAAAAAATACCCCATTCCAGCAGATTTACAAAAAAGAAAGAAACGGCAAACAAAAATCCTAAGGAGCCACGTCTTCCTCCCCAGCGGGCCTAGCCTGTCCACCGGCTTCCTCAGCTGGAACCGCCGCATCCCCCCTAATGGGTTCAGATGGCTGAAGTCCGCCTTCCCCTTCCAGCTGCTCCTCCTTTGCCGGCTGCCCATCAACATCATCATCAGCCTGCGCCTTCGGCATTTGCGAGGTCATCAGGTATCCCTTCTCTTCCCACTCCACGTAGGCATCAGCGATACCCGACTCCCTAGTCTTCTCTAGGAGCTCAAGAAACTGATCACTATTGTGATATTTCTGGATAACCCGCTGGAAAAGTTCTGGGTCTTCTTCTCCAGCCGCAGCGGCGGTGGCGGCACGCACAGCGGCAGCTTCCACCTGGAGCCCGCTCCTTTTCCTCCTCGAGGCTCCGGACCTGGCCCTCTAGCTTGGCCACCTACCTCTTGGCCCTCTCCTCCAGTCTGACCTTCTCCCGCTCAAACCTGGACTTCTCAGCCTCCAGGCGCTCACGGGTTCCGGTCAAAACGGCCACCTGCCTCTTTAGTTCCGGCAACTCCTCACTCGGGTCCGGCTGGTACAGATTGTACAACAGCTACAGAACGACAGGGAGCCGATTAAACAACAACAAAAAATAACGAAACCCTGCAGAAGTTTTATGAGCGGTACCGTAGTGCCAAACAATTCTTACCCGGAGGACCAACTCCCTGCTCTTCTGGCGATTCTCCCCCGACAGGACTCCAGTGGCCCCAGGCCTATCCAGGCTAAGGCTAGCCACATCCTCCACCAGGTTTCGGACGAAGGGACTCTCCGGACCTCCCCCCCTCTATTCCTCCACCGGAGCGGGGCTACTTTGCTGACCGGCAGAACTTGAAGCAGCAGCGGCTCTGTCCCTAGTAGGACTCGTCGCACCACTGGTCAACTTGAGCCGTTTCGCCAAGTTCTCACCAGCCGACCGGCCGGTCAGCGTCACCAGCGCGGAGGGCGGGACGTCCATGATCCTCCGCCTCTTCTCACCCGGGTCACCCGGTGAAGAAGATTGTGCGCCAATCAAGGAGACCCTGGTGACGAGCGGGACCGATCCCGGTCGATACGGAATCCTATCCGTCCCACCAGGAACCTTCGGTGGCTCTCCAATGGTCTTACCCTTTCTGGGTCCCGCAGAGGGTGCTGCGGCACGGGTCTTCACACGCCTCAAGATGTAGGCGTCATCCACAAGATCCAAGGTCATCGGTTCGGCATGGACGGTAAGCTGGCCAGACTCCCGATCCACCGAGGTCTGCGAACCGGCCTCCCCCTTCTCCTTCAATCTCAAGACAAGGTCCTCACCGTCCATGGATAGTGTGTTACCGGGCTTGACGACCGTCCGGGAAGATGCACCTACAGAACAAAAAAAGGGTTAGTATCAACTCAGTCAGCAGGAACGTCACTACTAAAACCCTGCTACGCACCGGGATCCCGCCCAAGACAGCAGTACTCCAACACCTCCCGCTTTATGAAGTTGTAGGAGTTTCGCTCAAGACTGTCCCAGCACCCGAATATCGTGGCAATCCTATCCCGCTCCAACTCGGACAGTACGTACGATTGGTCACCAAGGGGCTGGAAGGCACCAGGAACCCGGTACATCCTCCTCCTTTTCTGCCACTTCCCACCTGCCATCACCACCTTCTTCCTCTAGTTGTTGTCCACCCAGGAAGGCAGGTGGGTGATGATAGGCTGAAAAAGTTGGGCGCTAAAGGTGAGACAACCCCGACACCCTTTCTTTTTCAAGAAAGACAATCTGTACAACGCCCGGAACTCGTTCACCGTCAGCATGCTCATCCCGGACAGCTCGTACTGACATCCAAGGCTCAGCAGCTGCCTCCACTGGTTTCCGGGAAGCTGCGCAGGAGACACGTGCAGAGCGCTGAGCATGTACTGCAAAAAGTCTTGCAGTGGAAGGGAGAACCCATGACGAAATTGGTCTCCATGAACAGTAACCCAACCCTCCTCCGAGTTACAGGTCGATTCCCCGGGATTCAGTGGCCGTAATTTCACCTCATCCGGGATATTCCACGTCTCTCGGAAGGCGGCAACCTTTGCGGGGCTCATGGTACCCTCCGGTTCATCACACACAACAACTCCTTCCCCAATCCTGATAGTGTAACTCACGGGCGAAGTACCAGGAAAGGGTACCCCGTGCGGGATGCTCTCATGCCCCAGAGACCCGGACGAGGAGACCTCGCCCCGGGAGCGGGCAGCGGCTTCGGACTCCGGGGAAACCGGAGCAAGCCAATCTTTCAACCTCTCCTCATCGTCCACCACGGGACGTCTGTCGGCCGATTCGGAAGTCCCAGCAGAGCTCCCAGAAGCCATTTAACCTAGGGGGAGGAAAACAAAACCCCACCGCTGGTCAGCGACAAGCTAAAATGGAGCTCTCTGCGGCTGCTCCCCAAATCTACCACAGATTCCCCACTCAAAACAACTCACCCGTTGCGACAGAGCCCCCACGCCCCCCCCCCCCCGCAAAACACCAACCAACAAAAAAAAAACACGAAGCAAAGTAGGCGAAACTTACCGATTACTATGCACAACCGAGAAAAGTCAATCCTGGGAAAACACCGAGCAATCGTGGGTAAGAACCAGAACGCCTGAAGCACGGATAGCGCGAGGATACCTTCACAGAACTTTCACCGGATTCCTCTCCAACCTTCTCTTCTTCTCTCTGAGCCAAGAGCAAAAACAGCAAACAAAGAAGACAAAGGAGGCCTTTTTATAGACGGGTCTGATGCCCTAGGCACCCCTGTAATCCCCCCAAAATACTCAATCGGGGCAAGTCAAACGCCTGCAAATCCAGGCCCTCCATCTCAGATCGCTCCCTTCTAACACGTGTCCCAGCATCGATAAAATCCCCACGCCATCATAGCTGATGGGACTGATGGGCTTCCTCCTTCAATGCATGTCAGCCACCTACCCCCCGCCTATAAGCGGCAGTTAAGGGAGATAGGGGAGAGAACCGAGGGGTTACAAACCATCCCCCACTTCCCCAAGAGCCAACCTCAAAATCAAGGACAGGCATTCCACCGGTTCACAGGCATTCCATCGGTTATGTAGCATTCCACTGGATCCAAGGCACACCATCGGTCTAGTCACTTTCCTTCGCGCCTACGGGCACGGACAAGCCAGCAACAACTCAAGGCTTCAAACACATGGGCTTTATAAACCCGGGAGAGTTTACCTCTAACACATGCAAACTCTTCCAGCAGGCTAGAAACCCTGCATCACACTAAGCTGTGAAAAATATGGGGATCCATGGTGAGACTTGTTATCTCCACGCCACCCCACCAGGCAGATTGTTTCTCTAACACAGAACAAGTCTCCCCGCAGGCTAGAAACCCTGCACAGCCTCACGCTTATTTAAACACAAGCTGAGAAGAACTAGCGGATGTTGACCGGTGCTTAAACATGGCCGCAACACCCCATCGGTGGACCTGTTGGCTTGCACCCATCAGGCCTTCCTACAGGCTCGCAACCCTGCACAGTATCCCACGCTTACTCCAACACAAGCTGGGACGAATCAGAGGGGTGTGGATTGGTGCCATGACATGGCCTAAACACCCCACCGGGCTACTCCTCGGCCTGTTCCACCGTTGGCAGCAATTTTTCACTGGGGGACTCGTCCCAACATGGCACTCCACCGGTCGAGTCCTTAGGCTCCATATTCATCGCATGGCGGATTTCAACGCCACATGATCATCCCATGCACTCGTCCGGGTTTCACCCCGCTCCATATTTATCGCATGGCAGATTTCAACGCCACATCATCATCCCATGCACTCGTCCGGGTTTCACCCCGCTCCATATTCATCGCATGGCAGATTTCAACGCCACATCATCATCCCATGCACTCGTCCGGGTTTCACCCCGCTCCATATTCATCGCATGGCGGATTTCAACGCCACATCATCATCCCATGCACTTGTTCGGGTTTCACCCCGTTCTATACTCATGGCATGGCAAGACTTCAGCACAACACCATCATTATTATAAACACATACTCATAACTGCCACACGTCATCACTAATAGGTACTCGCATCACCACACACCATCATAACAGCCCTTCTGCTCGAACGCCCGGCCAAGGTCAATCTTCAATACAGACTTGGGGGACTAGGCACCATTGGGTCGGTAACCCTGCAGGTCTGCTGGACAGAAGCGAGACATATTAAGTCCCCATTCAAGATTGCACTTGACCGGGAACTTGAGGGACTTGTTCATAGTAGCCACAGAGGGGCTACACAGGCCCACATACCCGCAGCTAGCATGCCCGGAGCCGGACCGAGGCCCGGAGCAGGATCCCCAGCACCCGGACCCGAGGCCCGGCAGTCTAACTTATGACTGGGGGCCCGGGAGCCGGGGACACCAGCCTGCTGAACAGGTCACCTTAGCTGCCCCTTTGCGTACGAACAGAAGGGAACCAGTCCCACATCGAAGAGTAAGACCAGACCTCACGATCGACCACCTATATAAGGGCCTCAACTACCCTCATTAATAGGTAACTCAACTCTCCCACTACTCATCATTCCCGCTTAAGTTATCTATTTGCTCCAACGGTACTAACTTAGGCATCGGAGAGGAAAAGACCGGCCCGCCCGGTATTCCCCTTAGTTAGCAGGGTTCGCAAGAGGAAATCACATCATGATCCACCGGTTTCTACCAGGCCTACGGGTTTGTGCAGAAACACGCCACCTCTACCGGTGCAACATACATACTAGCTCTCGTCTCCTAGGATACAACGACTAATGAATTCTTGAAACTACACCGTAACAAGAAAGCCTACAAACTGGAAATCACCTTTATCTGCCACCAGAGTAAAACAAGAGCAGATGAGCAGATGAGAGAATGATTTTTGAGAAACGAAGAGCTGATTGCTGTTGGTGTATTTAGACTGAGGAAATAGGAGGCCTATTTATACTGTGAGGATGACCATGGCTATCAAACTAGTAGTGAATTCACACTGGTGTTATAGGGAACTAAATGGTCATATATGTTACTGGAATCTGAATAGGTTTTCCAGTAGCAAGTGAAAAGTCTAAAAAGAATCCGGATTGGGTCCAAAAAGAGCCTAAATTAGAGTTGCATTCGTGTCCATAGGTCGCGCGGGCACAAACAAGTTTTTGGTGCGCCAACCTGGGATTTGCACCCCCCCTGTGCGCGAGAGTGTATAACTTATACTTACATAACTGCACCTCATAGAAAGAGAATTCTATATAAACTTTCATCATTTTCCTTTTTTTAATGTCGGACAAAACTTATTTTCCCATTTCAAGTAGCCATCTTTGGGTGACAATTTTTCATTCACCCCAAAACCAAATTAGGCATATGAACACATAATCTTGTAGTCTTCATTATGGAAAATACAAATCTAAGTTCATCTTTCATTAATTAATTATAAGTGTATCACACGTTAATTAATCCATTTAAATTTAGTTTTATAAATTGTTTTTAACCCATTAATCCTGCAGGCCCATGCCATCTCCTCGGCTCCAAAAGTGATTGGCCTAAGGGCATATGTCCTCCATTGCCTCCATCAAACCATCAATCTAGCAATTCAATTGATTTTATCAATTACTATTCACTGCAAATTACTTTTCTGTGGATGTTTATATGTAGCAGTGCAACTCCATCAATTTAGCGATTATTATTCATCGAATTAATATTTTATTTTATGGATTTTATATGAGATTTTCAACCAATCACCAAATGCCATGTGACATTGCCAGGTATTCTTATCACTACAATAATGTTATAGGATTTTCAATATGATTTCGACCAACCAAAATTGGACACGTGTCATTGCCACGTGTATTTGTCAGACAAATAATGTCATAGGATTTCCGATAAGATTTTCAACGAATGACGATTCGACACGTATCATGATCTTTAAATTTCATCATCTGAAATTGACCATAAATAAGCTTCATCACCAATTCTATACTCACTCAATCTTCACAACTCACTTCCAAATCTTTAGAAACACATTCCCTCAAGAATTTCGCCTTATTTCCTTAGCACTACAATGAGTTTTTTGTAGTAAATTATTGAAGCAGAGGCAACAACACAGTCAAAAGGATGCTGAGATGATGGATGACATCATGAATAACGCAGTCATGATGATAACACATCTCGATACTTCAAATGAACCACAAGGACGTGGTTCAAGTCCTGGTCGCTCCCCCAATGACCCCCAGACACAGGCTATCAAGGGGGAAAAATCTCATGGATGATTACTTCATTGAGCGTCCGATCTTCGAGTCGGAAGATTTTCGTCGGAGGTACCGAATGCAACCCCATGTGTTCAGCCGCATCATGACGGCTCTCTGCAATATCGACCCTTAGTGGCATAGAAAAGCATATGTCCTTGAAGAATTAGGGTTGCTGCCCCAACATAAGATAACAGGTGCCCTCCGAATATTAGCGTATGGTGCAGCTGCTGATCAATGTGTTGAGTATTGTAGGATGGCCGAATCAACTACACTAGAGTGCTTGAAGAAGTTTTTCAACAGGTGGAATGTATTTTTGGCCCGCAATACCTACGCGCTCTAACGAAGGCTGATCTCAAGAGACTTCTAGCAAGGGCTGATCAGCGGAGATTTCCAGGTATGATCGGAAGCATTGCTTGCATGTATTGGGAATGCAAGAACTATCCAACCGCATGGCATGTAGCTTGCAGTGGATGGAAGGGTCGTCCCACCATAATTCTCGAGGCAGTGGCCTCGTATGACACGTGGGTATGACACGCTTTTTTCAGTGTGCCAGGAGCTCAAAATGATATAAACGTGCTTGACCAATCACTGGTATTTGAAGGACTCATCGCTGGAAACTGCCCAGCTGTGACGTTTCACGTCAATGGAAGGAGATATAGCAATGCCTATTATCTTGCTGACGTAATTTATCCTAGGTACTCCACGTTTGTAAAAACTATTTCAAACCCTGAGACGTAAGCACAAAAACTATTTTCAAAGAAACAAGAAGCATACGGCAAAGATGTGGAGAGGTGTTTCGGCATCCTGCAATCCCGTTGGGCAATCCTACGGCATGGAGCTCAGTTGCATAGGAGATCAACACTGAGAAGCATAATGATAACTTGCATCATATTGCATAGCATGATTATTGAGGATGAATTTGTCGAAGAAGAATTTGTAGAAGAAGAAGATCTCATGAACCCACATGCGGCAAGAGTTTATGATGGGCTAGTGGATCAAAATGGGGTTAGAATTCCTTTTTTACTAGTGCAAACAGATGGGCGAAATCAACATGTATTTTGGGACTGTATTGACCACCTCGAGTCAGCTTATATCCACAAAATTCTTCAAGATGATTTAGTGGAGCACAATTGGGCATTAGAAGCCAACCAACAATAATCAATTATGGAGTTTTATTTTGTATTGTAATTTTATATGGTATTGTAATTTTATTTGGTATTGTAATTTTATGTTTTTATAATTAAATAATTAACAATGAATAAAGAAGTGAACAACAATTTACTTGTTTTATTTCATTTAAAAATATCTTCAAATGAGGAACATAAAAAGTGATCATCAAGACACAATACTAGTTTTCCTCATCAAAGTGAGGAATGTAACACCCTTCACTAGTACTTGTACTCTCATTCACTTGCCCCATGATTTCTGCTTTTCTTTTTTTGTACCACTTCGTCTTATTCGGTGTCATCATGCTAGTATCCATTGTCATAATTTTTGTTTCTTCTAACAAATTCTCCATAGCCTCACGGCGGACAATCCTTGCTTCCTTCTGTTTCTCAAGTTCTAAGCCCTCCCTAGACAACCGAAAGGTTTTCTTATCTCTTCGCATATTATTCTCTATAAGTGTTTGTTGATTACGTTGCATAGTATGAAAAATAACTAAAGACTTCTCGTCTTTCTCTGTCATACCTTGTTTTCCCTTGTTCTTTGCTTCCTTGGCTGCCTTTATTCCTATAGGCCTAACCGGATTCGAGCGAATAGGCGTTTCTTGATTGGATGGTGGAGTTGTAAATCCTTCATCATCATCATCCAAGTCAACATGCGGATCTGCGTCATGGGGCTCGGGAGAACTTAGGAAATTCCTGTCAAACTGTGAAGGTGAAGGAGTAATCTCAACCGACACGAAATGAGGATGATTCTTGATCGCTTCATAACATACAAATTCATCGAATTTATTTTTAGTAAGAGAATGAGTATTTATAGGAAAATTTGAAGAAATTTTGAAAAAAAAGCTCAGACGGTCGAAAGAGCCGTTTGGAGCCGTTGGAATATGTTGTCAGGCATTTAAAAAAAAAAGTGTCAGAATTAATAAAAAAATAAAAAGAAAGGTGGTCAACATATGTGGGTTGATTTTTTTGGGCGGGCCCATTAATTGCAGCCATCACACAGGCATCCAATCAGTGATGGAACTGTTGCAGAACTGCATCTTTCACTCTGGGTTCCACATCTCTCACCTATCTCCATCAAATACGCTGCATAACTCCAAGCCATCAATTAAGCAATATCCTTGCAATTTTGCTTGATTGCTGGACTACGGTGCATATGGCTTAAGGAAGCAAGAGCATCCACTAGGAAGTTCACTTCTTTGAAGACATGAGCAATGAGAACTCTGTCAAAAGCACCAAACAAGTCTTTTCAAAGAAGTTTGGGATGGCTTTTCAAGCTGCTTTTGGGGCTGCTTTAACTTTTGGGATTAATAGATGGTGTTTGGTAAAATCCCTGAAAGCTGTTTTTAGCCAAAATATATTTCCCCAAGAGCTGAAATTGAAAAGCTAGGAAATAGAGCTTTGGAAAGCTGCTTTTGAAGAAAACACGGAGCTTTTGGGTTGGTTTAATGAAATTATGCAAAGTATCCAAACTGTCCTTATTCTTTACTGAATATTCCATGTATCAAAACCCTATCTCTGAGTTAGCCAGCCGCACACGTGTTCTTTTCTTCATCTCTTCCCCTTCTGTCAAAACTCAGCACTCGGTCTCGCTGTAGAAGATGAAGCAACCATTTAGTTGAACTGTATTTGTTTCTAATTGGTGTTTAGTTCAGCTCTGAGTTCAGTAAAGGACTTAGCTTTGGCGATTGAGAAAGGTATGTTCTTCCTTTGCTTCATCTTCTTCATTTACAATTGGGTTAGTACTTAGTTCAAAGCACAATTTTCCTAGCTTTGTGTGTATGTGTATATATATATGTGTGTGTCCTGGGTTTAGTAATGAGTGAAGTAGTGAAGGTTTCGGTTTCACTTCCGATAATCTCAATTAGTTCTGGGTTTCGGTCTTATATGATGTGACTAGAAATCTTAGCTTAATTTCCATGTGGGTACCCAATACAATTAGAATGAAGGTGAAATCCGTGTTTGTGCCAAATGTGGCGCTTAGTGCCCAATCTGGAAGGAGCTGAATTTGAATCGGAATGCTGTATTGAGTTTCAAATAGGGTGAGTTTTTTGGAGGAGGTAGATGAGGAGACACTGTCAAAGAGGATATTGGTGCGTAGTTACTTTCGCTATAGGAGAAGAGATAAAATAGCTCATGCAAAACAGATTGATTATACTGGCATGTTATTTTGCTGAGGAACTTTTAAGTTTCTCCTTTAACTGTAGACAGTAGGAATTTATTTTCTGATAAGATAAAATAGTGGAGTAGGTGTATTTAATATCTATGATAATATATAAGTTTCGGAGTGCGTTGGAGCTGTTTGCTTCCATGGAGTTATCAGGTCTTGTTCCTAGTTTACATGCTTATAATTCACTGTTGTCTTGTCTGCTGAGAAATGGGTTTCTTATGGCTTTTGAATCAGTAGTATAGAAAGACCAGAGAGAAGGCAACTTTTTTTACATGGTTATTACTTATAATCTTTGCATGTTGTTTTGATATTGATATGTTTTTAGTCTCGGTTCTAATTATAAATTGAGGGAACTAAGCATGTGTTATCTTTAGATGGGAAAGAAGAAATCCACCACATCTGAAATCGATGGAAATAGAAAACCAAAAGCCACATGGCCTGATGATATAGTTCATATATTTTGTGATTTAGTTGCTAAGGAAGTGGCCAAGGGAAATAGGCCTGACACACATTTAGATAAAACAGGATGGGCAAATTGTGTCAAAGAATTTAACGAGATAACCGGAAGAGATTATGACAAAAAGCAACTGAAAAACAAGTGGGATTTGCTTAAAACTGATTACAAATTGTGGAACTCACTACTGCAAAAGGAAACTGGTATTTGATGGGATCCCGCTAAGAAGACTATCGATGCGACTGCTGAATGGTGGCAAAATAAAATTACGGTGTGTTTTTCAACTTCTCTATTGTTTCTTTGGTCCTTTTTATTTGAGTATGATTTGTATTTCTTATTGCTCATTACTTTGTGATCTATATTCTGAAAAGACAATTTTATTTTATGTTAATTTGTAGGAGAATTCATTGTATCAAAAATTTCGTGATGTGGGAATTAGCCCTGAAAAGATGGAACTTTATGATAAGATGTTCAAGGGTTGCACAACTTTAGGTAATTATGTCCTGATTTCCTTGGCTACTATAGATGTTGAAGAGGTGGTGGAGGATTCTGATGATAATGTTATTTTTTTCAATGATGATGAGGATCATGAGTGTAATATCCCACATCGGCCAACATAGAGAGAGTAATGTGCCTTATATGTACATGCCCACCACCATCTAACACGACGCGTTTTGGGGGCTCAATAGCTTCGGAGGGGATGAGAACTCCGAAGTTAAGCTTGTTGAGTCCAGAGCAATCTCAGGATGGGTGACCTACTAGGAAGTTGCTCGTGAGCTCCTCCCAGAAACAAAACCGTGAGGGCCAGAGAGGAGAGTGCCCAAAGCGGACAATATCGTGTTATGGCAGAGCTGGTCCCGGGATGTGACACTGAGCCTGAACAAAGAGGGAAAAGAGAACAACAGTGGAGAGGCCAACAGAAGATAAAAAAGGCAAAAGAGTTTTCGGAGAGGCAAAGGGGAAGAAAGGAAGAGTGGGAGGTGCTGTGAAATTATCTAATCAGATTGATCGTCTTCTTGAGGTAGTTGAGAGTAGCAGTACCGCTACATCAGTCCCTACAAGTGCACAAGGAACTAGTATTCAAGAGGTGATGCGAGTTGTCGCAACTTTACCAAGAGCTGAAACTGGTACCGACCTGTGGTGGTTTGCAACAGAGTTGTTTTGGGAGAGGCAAAGGGGAAGAAAGGAAGAGTGGGAGGTGCTGCGAAATTATCTAAGCAGATTGATCGTCTTGTTGAGGTAGTTGAGAGTAGGAGTACAGCGACATCAGTCCCTACAAGTGCACAAGGAACTAGTATTCAAGAGGTGATGCGAGTTGTCGCAACTTTACCAGAAGTTGAAACTGGTACCGACCTATGGTGGTTTGCAACAGAGTTGTTTTGCTCCCAAGAGAATAGAGAGATGTTCAGTGTGATGTCTGATTCTCATCTCAAGCTCCAGTTTTTGTTTCTTAATCAAAAGAAGGTTGTCTTTCCTTTGTAATTTGAAAACAATGACTAGGCCATTAGGGCCTTCTTTGTTAATGGTACTCTGTGAAGAGTTTCCATTTTGTTTGTTTGTTTATGGTTTATGAGTCTGAATCTCCATTTTATTTGTTTGTTGATGCTACTTTCTTTCTACTAAGGCTATGCTATTTTTATTTTTATTTTTTTAATAACAGTATTGATCTCTTCTTTCTATTTAATGGTGTTTCTATTTAAAATTGGTCTCTTTTTAATAATTATATTGATTATATATGTTCTTGTTAATGTCATTGCAGATTTGTTAGATAACGTATGGACACTTCCGGAGAGGAGGAGGAAGAGATGGACCAAATTATATGTGTAGCTGGTCGTCTTATTCAAGTGTATCTTGAAAAGTATATTATGAAAACTCCATGTATGACAAGCTCTCAAACATGGTACATTTGGTTATTGGAAGTATTAGAAGGAAATGAAATTAGGTGTTATAATGCATTTAGGTTGGAGAAGTCATGCTTCTTTTTGCTATTGAAAGATGTTGAAAAAATGTTCAAGGGTTCAAAGAACATTAGCACAACTAAAATTCTAGCAATTTTTCTCTATATTTTGGGAGGAGGTGAGACAAACAAGCATACACAAGAATGTTTTCAATGTTCAGGAGAGACGGGGAGCAGATATTTTAGTAAGATGCTAGATATTTTCTATGATATGGAGAAGGTGCTCATAAAACCATTGGATCCTGAATTTAGAAGCACTCTAAAAGAAATTGAAAGTGATGCAAGGTACATGCCTGTTTCTGCACAAACCCGTAGGCCTTGTAGAGACAGATGAATCCTCGTACGATCTCCTGTAAACCTGCTTACTAAGGGGAATACCGGGCGGGCCGGTCTTCTCCTCTCCAATGCCTAAGTTAGTATAGTTGGAATAGATATAACTTAAGCACGTATATAAGCGGTAGGAAGGATCAGTTATCTATTAATGAGGGTAGTTGAGGCCCTTATATAGGTGGCCAGGAGTGATGTATGGCCTTACTCTTCGATGTGGGACTGGTTTCCTTCTGTTTCCATACCAAAGGGCAGCTTTGGTGACCTCTTTGGCAGGCAGGCGCCCCCGGACCCCGGGCCCCTGGTAGCAGGATAGACTGCTGGACCCCGAGGCCGGGTGCTGGTGATCCGGTCCCGGGCCTGGGGCCGGCCCCTGGTACACTAGCTGCGGGTCTGTGGGCCTGCTGTAGCCCCTCTGTGGCTACTATCAACAAGTCCCCCAAGTTCCCGGTTAAGTGCAATCTTGAATGGGGACTTAAACTGTCTTGTCCTTGTCCCGCAGACCCGCAGGGTTACCAACTCAATGGTGCCCAGTCCCCCAAGTTCGAGTTGAAGATTGGGCGTGACCGGGGTGAGTACCTGTTACCGATGATGTGCAACAGTTTATGAGTATGTTTGCAATATAAGTAGTACTGTGCTCAAGTGTTGTAGTGCTATGAGCATGGAGTGGGGTGAAACCCGAAGAGTGCATGAGATGATAGTGGGGCGTTGAAATCCGCCATGCAATAGATGTGTGCATGGAATGATTATGGGGCGTTGAAATCCGTCATGCAATAGATGTGTGCATGGAATGATAATGGGGCGTTGAAATCTGCCATGCAATAGATTTGTGCATGGAACCTAGACCCCGCGTTCTGCCATATCAGAGCGAGCCGGAGAGCATGGGATCTCGACCAGGCGTTCTGCCATATCGAGACGAGTCCCCCAAGTGAACTTGTGCACTAGACCTCGACCGGGCGTTCTGCCAAATCGGTACGAGTTGGAGACTATGGGACCTCGACCAAATCGGTACGAGTCGGAGAGTATGGGACCTCGACCGGGCGTTCTGCCATATCGAGACGAGTCCATATTGCTAGGCTGCGGGGAGGTGGCCCCGGTGTTGCGGTCTGCTGAGGTACCGGTCAACACTTGCTAGTTCTTCTCAGCTTGTGTTGGAATAAGCGTTGAGGAAATGGGGTGGCGTTGAGGTGACAAGTCTCGCCGTGGAGCCCCAGATTGATCGTAGTTCAGTGCGATGCAGGGTTTTTATCCTGCTGGACAAGAGTACATGTGTTAGATGTAAACTCACCTAGGTGTATAAAGCCCATGCCGGTCGAATGTTCTCATAACCGGGGTCATGTCATGGAGCCGGGTGGATCTCGACCGGGCGTTCTGCCATATCGAGACGAGTCCCCCAGTGAGATGCCATGGGGCTGGGTGGATCTCGTTCCCGGAAAAATGCTCTCGAGCCGGTTGGATGATCATAACCGGTGAGATGGTCTCGAGTCGGTTGAATGTTACCTAACCGGTGAGATGCCATGCAGCCGGTTGAATGATACCTAACCGTGAATTGCCATGGTACCGGATGGATGGCTTATACCCGGAACAATGCTCTCGAGGCGGTTGAAAAATTATAACCGGTGAGAGGTCTTCAAGCCGGTTGAAAGATCATAACCGGTGACTTGCAGTGAAGATGCCATGCAGCCGGTTGAATGATACCTAACCGTGAACTGCCATGGTACTGGATGGATGGCTCATACCCGGAACAATGCTCTCGAGGCGGTTGAAAAAGTCATAACCGGTGAGAGGTCTTCAAGTTGGTTGAAAGACAATGCTCTCGGAGCGGTTGAAAAAATCATAACCGGTGAGAGGTCTTCAAGCCGGTTGAAAGATCATAACCGGTGAGATGCCATGCAGCCAGTTGAATGATACCTAACCGTGAACTGCCATGGTACCGGATGGATGGCTCATACCCAGAACAATGCTCTCGAGGCGGTTGAAAAAGTCATAACCGGTGAGAGGTCTTCAAGCCGGTGGAAAGATCATAACCGGTGAGATGCCATGCAGCCGGTTGAATGATACCTAACCGTGAACTGCCATGGTACCGGATGGATGGCTCATACCCGGAACAATGCTCTCGAGGCGGTTGAAAAAATCATAACCGGTGAGAGGTCTTCAAGTTGGTTGAAAGACAACGCTTTCGGGGCGGTTGAAAAATCATAACCGGTGAGATGTCTTCAAGTCGGTTGAAAGATCATAACCGGTGACTTGTAGCCGTGGAGCCTGGGGAAGTGGGGGGGGGGGGCCTGACGCCTCGGTTCCCGCTCCTAACTCCCTTACCTGTCGCCAGCAGGTGGGACAAGTGGCTGACATGCATTTAAGGAGGAAGTCCATCAGTCCCATCAGTTATGATGGCGTGGGCAGTTTACTAGTGCTGGGACACGTGCTGGCAGGGAGCGGTCTGAGATGGAGGGTCTGGATTCGCGGGCGTTTGAGTTGCTCTGATTGCGTGTTTTGGGGGGATTACAAGCGCCTAGGGCACCGGACCTCTCTATAAAAAGGCCTCCTCTGCCTTCTTAAGTTCTGTTTTGCTCCTTGCTCAGAGAGAATAAGAGAAAGAGAGAAATCCGGCGAAAGCTCTGTGGAGGTGCCCCGCGACATCCGTTGCCTCAAGTGCTCTTTTACTCTTTTCCTACCATTGCTCGCTGCTTTCGCAGGGCGGACTTTCCTCGGTTGAGCATACTAATCGGTAAGTTCTTGCTTTCTTTGCCTGGTATTGTTCTTGTTTTTCTTTTCGGTGTTTTTGCGGCGGGAGGAGGGGATCTCTGTCGCCGACTGAGTTGCTTTAAGCGGAGCGTCTGCGGTAAACTTGGGGAGGGGCCGCAGAGGGCGCTGTTTTAGCCTGTTGCTGACCAGCGCTAGGGTTTTGTTTTTCTTCCCCTTAGGTTAAAAATGTCTTCTGCAAGTTCTGATGGGGCTTCCGAATCGGCCGTCAGGCGTCCCGTCGTGGACGATGAGGAGAGACTGGAGGACTGGCTTGGTTCGGAATCCCCGGTGTCTGAAGCCGCTGACCGCTCCCGGAACGGGGCTTCGTCTTCCGGGTTCTCAGAAATACCGCACGGGGTGCGCCTTGCTGGTGCTCCGCCCGTGAGCTACACCATTGGGAGAGGGAAAGGTGCCGTGGTGTGCGATGAGCCGAAGGGTAGCATGAACCCCGGAGAGATTGCTGCGTTCCGGGAGACGTGGAGAATCCCGGATGAGGTGGCGCTACGGCCACTGAATCCCGGAGAGTCAGCCTGTAACCCGGAGGCAGGTTGGGTTGCCGTGCATCTAGACCAGTTTCGCCACGGTTTTTCGCTCCCGCTGCCAGACTTCGTGCAGTACAAGCTCAGTGCACTGCAAGTGTCTCCCGCGCAGCTTCCAGGGCTCCAGTGGAGGCGACTGCTGAGCCTTGGCTACCTGTACGAGTTGTCTGGGATGAGTATGCCAACGGTAAAAGAATTCCGGGCACTATACAGGTTATCATACTCGAAGAAGCGGGGGTCCCGGGGTTGTCTGTCCTTCAACGCCCGGTGCTTTCCACCTATCATCACCAATATGCCTTCTTGGGTGGATAACAACTGGAGGAAGAAGGTGGTGATGGCGGGCGGGAAGTGGCAGAAGAGGAGGAAGATGTACCGGGTTCCTGGTACCTTCCAGCCCCTTGGGGATCAATCGTTCGAGCTAGCCGAGTTGGAGCAGGAGAGGATCACGACCATACTCGGATGTTGGGACGATCTCGAACGGAGCTCTTACAACTTCATCCAACGGGAAGTGTTGGAGTATTGCTGTCTCGGGCGAGATCCCGGTGCGTAGCAAGTCCTAGCGGTGACACTTTTGCTAACTGTTTTAAATACTAACCTTTGCTCGTCCTGCAGGTGCATCTTCCCGGGCGGTCATCAAACCCGACACCACCCTATCCATGGACGGTGAAGACCTTCTCGCGAGGCTGAAGGAGAAAGGCGAGGCCGTTTCACGGACCTCGGTTGACGAGGAGTCCGGTCGGCTTACGGTTCATCCCGAACCGAGGGCCATGGATGTTGAGGACGACGGCTATGTCCTGAGGCGTGTGAAGAGCCACCCTGCTGCGCCCAAGGCGGGACCCGGTAAGGGCAAGACTACCGGGGGGCCACTAAAGATTCCCAGTGGAGTGAGCCGGATTCCGTACCGGCCGGGGTCAGTCCCGCTCGTCACCCGGGTCACCCGATTAGGCGCACAATCTTCTTCGCCTGACGGCCAGGGTGAGAAGAGGCGGAGGATCATGGACGTTCCTCCCTCCACGCTGGTGACGCTGACCGGTGGGTCATCCGGTGAGAATCTGGCCAAACGGCTCAAGGTAACCAGCGGTGCATCGAGTTCCGCTGGGGAAAAGGCTGCCGCTGCCCAGCAAAATAGCCCCGTGCCTGCAGAGGCACAGAGGGGAAGCCCAGAGAGTGCACTCGCCCGGCAGCTGGCGGCAGACTTGGCCGGCCTTGGTCTGGACAGGTCTGAGGTCACCGGAGCCTTGGCTGGCGGGAAGCGCCAAAAGTTCAAGGAGTCGGTCCTGCAGGTAAGAATTGCCTGGTGCCATTGCACCGCTCGTCACTCATTTCCTTTGTTGCTTGCTTAATTGGCTCTTTGTTGTTATGCAGTTGCTGTACAATATGTACCAGCCGGATCCGAGCGAGGGGCTGAAGAGGCAGGTGGCCGAGCTGACAGAAGCCCGAGAGCGGTTGGAAGCAGAGAAGTCCCGACTGGAGCGGGAGAAGGCCAGATTGGAGGAGAGGGCCAAAAAGCAGGTGGCCAAGCTGGAGGAGCAGGTCCGGAGCCTGGAGAGGGAGAAGAAGCTGGATGAGGAGGAGAGGGCCGAACTGGAGGCCAAGGTGGGCGAGCTCCAGGTGGGAGCTGCCGCTGTGCGCGCCGCCTCTGCCGCTGCGGCCGGGGAAGAGGACCCGGAACTCTACGAGCGGGTTGTTCTCAAATACCATGAGAGCGATTAGTTCCTTCAGTTCCTGGAGAAGGCCAGGGAATCGGGCATCGCGGACGCGTACACGGAATGGGAGCAGAAGGGGTACCTGGATACTTTCCGGATGTCGAGGCCGCTGATGAGGATATCCATGAGCAGTCGGATATCCATGAGCAGTCGGCGGAGGAGCAACCGGAAGGGGATGGTGGACCTCAGATTGCTGAAGGCGCAGCTGCTTCATCCAGAGAGGTTGGCGGATTGCCCGCTGAGGGGGGAGGTGTAGCTCCTTAGGATTTTGCCCTTGCTCTTTTTTGTAAACCTGTCGGAACGGCTTCTGCTTGTGTTATCCCTTGACTATGAATATACTTGAATTGGTGGAACCGGTGGAATTTTTCTTGAAAGTAGTTTGCATATATATCTTGATGTTACAGCGGTCGAACCGGTGATATGCCAAACTAACCGCTTGGAGGCTTGGCGAGTCTACCAGCCCCGGTGTTGCTCCCGGTCGGGATCTGCTCTCATTTCCCCTATATACCGTTGGAGCTGGCCGTTACTAATCAAACCCTCCATCGCTGTCTTGAGAGCACAGCACTGGCTCGTTCGATGAGTAGCCTCATCATGATAGGAGCAGTACTTACACGTTTGCGCCGTGGTAAGCTTCCCCTTCGGGTACTTTCTCCTGGGCGGTGGGGGAATGATGCTCCCGTTCTCGAGAAAAATGTCCTCGTATGAAGAGGTGAGAGCGGTGAAGACCTCTTGACCGGCCGGTTGTGCTGGCGTGATTGCCAGGGGGCGTTCTTGCCGGAACTGCGCCGGCCTGTGCTCGCCCTGGGGTTTATCATGATAGGGCCTTTGCTGCCGTTGCCCCCAATTTCTGCTGGGCCGGCTCGGTTGGGCGGCTCGGTTCTCGGTCCGCTGGTTTGGCTTGTCTTCTTGGCTGGGCCGGGGGAGGGGGGGGGGGGGGGGCTCCTCCCGAGGGTGGTCTTCCTGCTGCTCATCCCGCTTCCTCTTTAGCAGGTGATGCCCGTACATCTTGTGATTAGCCTGGGCGTGTCGGATGGCCATTGCCATTAACTCGTCATACCCCTGCGGTAGTTCCACCCGTACGGCGTAGGAAAATTTTCCCAACCGGAGCCCTTGCTTGAACGCCATCTCAGCGATACCTTTGTCAAGGTTCTGAACCCCGACCGTTGCGGTCTGCCAACGGTTGATGAAAGTCCTCAATTCCTCGCCGGGCGCTTGCATGCAGTTAAAAAGGATGGTCGATGTCCGGGCTCCCTCGACCCGGAGGATGAAACGGCCTACAAACCGGTCGGCCAACTGTTCGAAGGCCTCGATTGAATTTGTCGGAAGCTCATAAAACCAGCTGAGCGCCTCTCCAGACGGAGTTTCCTGGAAAATATTGCAGCATACTGCATCGGAATAGCCCTTGGCGCACGTCTGGGACCGAAAACTATCCAGGTGCTGGTACGGGCAGCCGGATCCCGAGTAGGTGAGCTTGAGGAACTTCTGGTTACCAGAGCTCCCCGACTCCATAACCCGGTGCGAGAAAGGGCCCATGCGCTCGTTGAACCGTGCGCCTTCCATCGGCCGTGCCGCTCTTCTCTCGTTGGCCTCCATTTGGGCCTTCAAATCCGACACAGTGTCGGCGAGCATCTGCAATGCCCGTGCAGTCGGGGTCACGGCTTCATCCTCGAACGAAGTGTGTGGCTGAAGGGGCGTTGGCGAGCTCTTGGGCGGTGCCATGCCGGCCGGTGAATCTGTTCGCCCGGGATCACTGAGCCTCCTGCCTGATGACTGCCCCGCTTCAAATTGCTGAGATCGAACTGGCGGGGGTGCTTGTGCCTTGGTCATAGCTTCGTTGCACTGCTGTCCTCTCTCCAGGGCGGCTATCAGGGCAGCGTTTACCGCCTCCATTTCTTCGTACCGGGCGTTGGACTTGGCTCTATCTCGGTCGCCCTCCTCACGCAGGCGACTGACCTCTGCGGCCATTGCCCGTATCTCCCCCGCCATACTGCTCTGGTCGGGGCTGTACGTGGTGTCCCGGTCACTGTTACAGTGCGGGCTCTCCTCTCGGTCACTCGGATCATCCGAGAACATCAGAGAAAAGCCCAGGTGCACTGGCCTGTCGTCTTCCGCCGGGCCTTTCCCGCACGAGCTATCGTGGTGTGGCCCCGGCGTGCCGGTCGGCCTCCCACAGCTCCCGCCTTCCTGATCGCCCTGGTCGCCGCGCTGCTCCCACATAACGACCGGGGTGGACATAAGCGTTTGCACTGGTGCAACACGCTGCTCCTCGGTGGTATTCCTTTCTTGTCTTGCTTCCGAATTCTCTGCCATCGGTAGTGCTTACGTGGTTTCTTGTCCAAAGATTCCCACAGACGGCGCCAATTGTTTCTGCACAAACCCGTAGGCCTTGTAGAGACAGATGAATCCTCGTATGATCTCCTGTAAACCTGCTTACTAAGGGGAATACCGGGCGGGCCGGTCTTTTCCTCTCCGATGCCTAAGTTAGTATAGTTGGAATAGATATAACTTAAGCACGTATATAAGCGGTAGGAAGGATCAGTTACCTATTAATGAGGGTAGTTGAGGCCCTTATATAGGTGGCCAGGAGTGAGGTAGAGCCTTACTCTTCGATGTGGGACTGGTTTCCTTCTGTTTGCATACCAAAGGGCAGCTTTGGTGACCTCTTTGGCAGGCAGGCGCCCCCGGACCCCGGGCCCCTGGTAGCAGGATAGACTGCTGGACCCCGAGGCTGGGTGCTGGTGATCCGGTCCCGGGCCTCGGGCCGGCCCCTGGTACACTAGCTGCGGGTCTGTGGGCCTGCTGTAGCCCCTCTGTGGCTACTGTCAACAATGCCTCATTTTAAGGTATGTATAATGCATTTATATCCAATACTTGTCGCTTTACTACACTATATATGTGTGTGTGTGTGTATATATATATATATATATATATATATATATATATATATATATATATATATTATCATGAAGATAAAAAATTATTCGTAATTTGTAGGATTGCATTGGGGCAATTGATGTGGTTCATGTGCAAGATTCGATTTCTCCAAATGATGCAGTGCCGTATATTGGTAGGAAAGGGTCACCCACCCAAAATGTGATAGCTGTATGCAACTTCGACTTGCAATTCACATTTTTATGTGCAGGGTGGGAAGACACTGCCCATGATAGTAAAGTATTCTCATTTGCTACACGAGACCCTCGATCGAATTTTTTCAAACCTCCAAATTGTAATTTTCTAACTTGGGTTTCAAAATGTTAATCATAAACCATAAAATAATTATAAAATTATATCTAAATCAATTATTCATTTTTTTTATTTCAGGAAAATATTATTTGTTGGATGTCGGTTATCCACAAATAAAAGGTTATCTAGGACCATACAAAGGTGAACAGTATCAGCTTCAACATTTTCGTAGAGGTGATGAACCAGCGGGTCATAGGGAGGTATTTAATCATGCACATTCCTCACTTAAGAGTATTATTGAGCGTACTTTTGGGGTTTGAAAAAAAAAATAGTATTTTACGTGATATGCCAAACTTTCCTTATGAAAAACAAGTAAAAATAGTTATTGCTACTATGACTATTCATAACTACATAAGAAGATTTGCTCAACAAAATCAGGATTTTGATGAAGATGACGATTACTTAAGTGAAGAAATTGGTGAGGAGATGGAGGAGAATGAGCATGAAGATGGTACGGGAAGACAAGAAATGGTGGTGCTAAGAAATATGATTGCACAAAGTCTAATGAATGCATTGTAGTTGCAATTTTATTAGATTCTAATATATTTTGTGTAATGGTTCCATTTGATTATGGTGGAAAATGCTTTGTGTAATATTTTAGATAAATTTTGTTTAATATTTAAGAGTTTTATGTAAATATTTTATTTGGTCCAAACAACTGGTCATACATTGCAAAAAATTATACCAAATAATTGCACAAAACCATATTCTATAATTTAGAGAAGTAATATCCATTTTAATAAAACTTTAAACATTTATTATCATTTTGGTAATTACACCCACTAAAAGCACTTAGAATTTACCAAACACAACAAATTACTTTTCATTCTCACAGCACTTCTGAAAACAGTTTACCAAACACCTAAACTGCTTCCTCTCAAAGCAGGTTCAAAAGCCATTTTGCTCACAGCTGATTTAAAAGTCATTTTGCTCACAGCATAGCTGTCCCAAACTAAGGCCCAGTTTGGAATTGCTGTGCTGTGAGCAGAATTGCTTTTGAATTTGCTGTGAGTAGAATTGCTTTTGAATTTGCTGTGAGTAGAATCAGCTGACGAGTGCTGTGAGAACCAAAAAGCAATTTCGTGTGTTTGGTGAGTTATAAGTAAAAATTGTTTTGGATGGTATAATAACAAAAATATGAATTGTTATAAATTGATATTAAAATAAATAATTGTTTCTTTTGTATATAATTATAAAGTTAATCCACAATATTACATAAGATTTCTTAACGCCATAGTAAATGATTGATTATTATTTAATTAGATTAGTATATCACAATCTAAGAAAAAATAAATATTACCATTTGTTACAAAAATAATTGATTCCTGCAAAAACATCTCTTACCCTGCTTCTCCAAAATCCACTTTTAAGAGAATCAATTCTTTTAAAATCAGTTTTATGGGTTGTTACCAAACACTTAAAATTAGGCCCAGAATCACTTTTGACCCCAAAAGCAGCTTGGGAATCAATCCCAAACTGGGCCTAAGTCTTTGACATCTCTAATTACCGACTTTAGCTTCCAAGGAGTGGGGCATGAGTTCTTAATACAGTTAATGACAAGAGCATAATCTCCTTCAACTTGGATAGAGGTAAGATTAAGCTCTCTAACAACCATAAGACCATCTTTTCGAGTAGCCCCTTCAGCAAGAGGAACAAAAGTGAATACTCAATGCTCGTGATTGATATAGTTGAAGGCAAAACTAAAACCCCATGGAGACTGCTGAGTTTAGTTCAAGACGTTAGAAGACGCCTAGTTGAAGTTTCCAACTACATTTCTATTAGACATATGCAGGGAGGTGAATTTTGTTCGCCAAATACCGACCATTCTAGCTAAGGCTGGGCATGTGCCGGGACAGGTTGGAATTAACCTGATCCCGTTTCTGTCAAATGAGATTTTTAACCAGACGGGATTAGAATTTTTGAAAAGTGATCCCGTCAGGCCCGTATGCCGTACGGGACCGGGACCAAAACGGGATCCCGTGACCGGTCACTCCAATTTTACTCTAATTCAATCAATGTCTGAATGGTTTATTTCTCTACTTCTGCACACTTAAATCAAACCAAATCATGTCATTTTCCTCTTAATTCTTTCAGCTTGTAGTCATAGTGGTCTTGTTGATAGTGGCTTGAGCATATACCTATAGATGACTGAAGATTTTGGTATTGCACCAAGCCTTGAACATCGATTGGGTGACCTTCAATCGAACCTTCAACCGAAGCGAAAGTGACCAGCCAAGCCGAGTTTCGCCCTCGGAGAACAGATCGAAGCCGAGCTTTGACTCGAGGTCTTCGTCAGTGATGTGGGCGAGCTTCTGCTGCTTCTTGGAGCTCCACGTGTCTCGCCGGTCCAGCTTCCAGCTCTCGTAGCCTCCAAATAAAGAGCCGTAGAAGGGATAATTCGTGGAAGGGAGGATTCGTGGAGGATTTGGGATTTGAGATCAAGCTGCTGGCGGCGGCGACTGATGGAAGGGAGAGGATACGAGAGAGAGTGGGCTGCTGGTTAGAGAGAGGGAGAGGACATGGAAGAGAGTATGAGAGAGTGAGAGCTTAGCTGAGAGAGAGACAGAGAGGTGAGAAGTGATATGAAGTTATCAACGGCTGAGATTAAATGTAATTATGTTAATTTTATATTTAATACGGGACGGGACGGGACAAGATTCATTTAGTTGATCATGATCCCGTCTTGTTGCTTTAAAAAGGGATTGGGACGGGACGAGATATCTATTTTTCAAACATGAATCCCGTCTCGTCCCGACAAATTTAGGGACGGGATCGGAATTTCGAGACCAAATGTCCAACCCTAATTCTAGCTTCCTGAGATCTAGTATAACAAGGTTCATTGAGACTTCTAATGCCTTATTGTTTGGGATCCGGTTTCTTTGTTTGAATTTTTTATACTTAGATTTGCTTGGATGTTTATAACCATTAGATTGAGTAATAATAACAATGGTTATAAGTTGCTTGCATCATCCTTACTCAGTCCAATTCTATAAGGAATCCAAGCAAATTTAAATACAAAAAATCTAAATAGAGAAGCCAATTCCAATTGTTTGATATTGTAAACCTTCGCTGTCCTGGTGCTTCTCTTCACAAAATTCCTTTTATTATAAGAAAATAAAATAGTGTGCTCACTAACAAGAAGAAAGAAGCGATGGCGGGAAAGAGGAATAAAGCACAACAAAAAAGAGCAGAACAAGAGTACTCGAGTTAGGTTTGACCTTGCCCACGTAATTAACCAGCATCGCCATAGTGCAATCTCGGGGTACATACTTTTAGATCAAAAGTCTATGCAAACATGATTGTTCTTTAAGTGTGTTACAAATTTGAACAATAGAATTGTAGAAGTTCATTTTTCCAATTAATAAACTCATGCTAGCCAATTTGCCATATCTTTTTCTATTCACAAAAGCGGATATTTAATTCGACAAAAATGAACCAATTACTCGGAAAAATAACATATAGCATTCGAAAACCTTTAGATTTTAGTCATTTTACTCACTAATGTACGTATAGGAGACATTGTTGTTTTTTAGATTCAATGTTTTTTTCTTTTTCTGTGAGAATGAAAAAAATATTTTAAAATTATTATTTTAGGCGCGTATGTGAAACTACAAAAATGCAGATTTTTTTTTAAGGAAAGGACGGCACTCTATAAATCATAGAAAATATAGGAAAACAACATAAAAACACTCCAGCCTTCTTAACAATTGAATTGTGCAAAAAACAAAACAAAAAACAAAAACCTAAGAGCAATCCTAAGCAATTTCTGTGATGCTAAACCCTGAACTTACCCAACAACCCTCACTCCTACCCTATTACCGTCTCGACTTTGAAAAACTACCGTGAGACACATACTATGTTTGGATTCAAGAAATTTACATATTGTCCGACTTATCGTATGATTGTTAACGGCATAAATCGAACATATATAAATTAGAGCTCAACTACAAATACGCACATACCACCGAACAACGTTAGTAAATGAAACTTCTCTTTAAGTAACAATTTTTTTTTTTTTTTTTTGAAAAACTTCTTATTAAACATTTAAACCTAGAGGACAGAAAGCTTTGTTCTCTGTAGAGCTAGGGGTTTAGTCCCATAATTCCAAACCTGTTCTGATCCCGTCTCTAAATTTGACTGGACGAGACGGGATTGCATCTCAAAAAACACATATCCCCTCCCGGCCCGATTCCTTTTTAAAATAATAGGACAAGATCAGGATTAGCCCAACAAGCCCTGTTAGGTCTCGTCCCGTCTCGTAATAAATATAAAATTATTTATAATATACCTAATTGTGGTTTCATCTATTGGATTCATCAAGTGTTTTAACTTATAAGACATTAAGTGTTTATCTTATGCTTGAACTTGTGTAATTTAGTTTGTGACATAATCTAGTTATGTTGTTGTTATTAACTTAGGAGTTCACGAGTAAATTATGTAATTTCGGCATTCAGGATGTGACTTTATTATGTAGTTGTTGATATGTTGTGAACATCTAATTGTGAACTTTGTTTATCGAAATGGTTTGCATTTGATATGGTTGGATTTGCTAAATGTACCTAACTTTTGATTTTAAATGATTGTAGTTAAAAAAAATGAAATAAAAAAGAATGATAGTTTAGTTTTTATTATACAATAATTGTTACATTTGTCGTTTTGGACCGATTGGTCTCCATCCCGGCTCGCTCCCGAACGAGATTAAGACACGTCGAGATCACTTTTAAAAAAATTTAATCCCGACCCGTTCTATTTCTATTTTAAATTCTGAATTTAGGACTAGGATTAGTCAAAATCCGATCCGACCCGGCCATGTCCAGCCCTTGTTCTCTGCATTTTGGGTAGGGGATGAATAGGCCCTGATATTTTGGGTAGGAGATGAATAGGCCATGATATTTTGAGTAAAGCCATAATGGCTTTAATTGAAGAGAGGGTCGTGACAGACTCACGAGGAAACCATCCCCTGTCCACTATCAACATCATCATCCCCAACCCCATAACTTTTCAAGTTTCATCCTTTTGATAACTACCACCCGATTTCATTACCAACATATGGCCTTTGGATTTATACAAATCACGTAATAAAGCGTTTTCTTGGTTTCCTGCACTACTACTTTTATTTTTCTTGTCTGCTCTTCCAAACATATGTGTAGAGAGAGAGAGAGAGAGATTCATACTTTCAAAACTTTCACTACAGAAGAACAAGTTCCTCATTTTCACTTGCTCTGTGGAAATGGGGGAGATGAGTTTGGCTGCTGTGTTAATACCCATGTGGGTCTTAACCACCGCTTTGATTGTGACCATAATTGAGGGCAGGCCAGACCCAACAGCTTCCACTACATCCGGTCACATTGTACTACTTGAGGAACAACCCATTACTCATTTTTCTGCAAAAATGGAAGCTCAATCTCCAGGTATCTCAGCTATCTAGAGTTCCCTTCTGTTTTAGCTATTAAGTTGGTTTCTATACTTGACTTAAGTTCTGGGTCTTTTTGGGTTTAATGGGTACTCATTAGTCATTACTTCCCACATTCTGCTACTGAAACTCCAGTTTTATAAATGGGGTTCTCAGTGTCAGTTTGTTCATGTCAGAAGTATTTAAGATTCTTCCTTTTCCTTTTTCTGTGGATGGTGTGCTTGATTGCTGAGAATATAGGGGGAACAGAAAGAGAGGATAAATTTGAAATTCTCCAGTCTGTGTTCTTATGAAAGTTAAGCAAGAACAAAACTTTAATGCTTTTCGTGTGCTTTATAATATATTTTTTCTTGTCCTCTCGTGTTATTGTATAGACAATGTGGGGAAGGAAAGGAATGGATTTTATGGATCTGTATAATGTTAATTTTCTGAAACACAAAAGCAAAAGGTTCTTGTCGATTCTGGTCAATATTGATTTTTAGATTGAAAAGAAGCGCAGCGGTATTCATTAGTGGTGGCCTATTTGGATTTTAAGGTTGAAAAGAAGCTCAGGTCAATATTGCTTATGTCTGGCATACTTAATTTTATGTTAAAACCTTACACTGATTCTCTTGCGCTTAGAAGTGCATGACTTCCCCACTATGGACTTCACAATTCACATATGCATTTGTTCATGTACTCATTAGTGACCGGAAGTTTGGATATTTTCTTTTAAACCAGGAGTTCCAGAGGTTAGAGTAGTTCACCATCAAGATTTGAACAAGAGCATTCTAATAGCACTAATTGTTGCTTCCACACTCCTTGTTGGGATTCTTCTGTTCCTGTCATGTTGTTGGATCTATAGACAGAAAATTTCGAACCACACCAATGGGAAAAGGCAAAAGACAAATGGTATACTGTTCTCATTCAAACCTCATTCAAATTGAAGTTCCTACTTTATTTTTAAGTCAATAATACTCATAACTTTTGTTTTTTTTCTTTGCTTTTTTTGTATCCATTTAAAGAGGTTCCTATAGGGACGCCATTGAGTTCACTTATGGTTGACATTAATTCCTTGAGGTTGGGGAATAGGAAGGGTTCGGTTGTTGTATTCCATTATCAATTGCTGGAAGCTGCAACAAACAAGTTCAGTGAAAGTAATATCTTGGGTGAGGGTAGTTCTGGACCTGTTTACAGGGCTAGTTTTGAAGGCAAATTTATTGCAGCTGTTAAGAAAGTAAACGGCATAAGACAGGAAGCTGAAAAGGAATTTGAGGTACTCCATCCCAAACTGGTTCTGAATCTGATTCTCTTGTTGAGGTCCCTTTTATGAAAATTGTTTTGCTTTACAGAACGAGGTGAACTGGTTGGGAAAAATCCGTCATCAAAACATAATCAAACTTTTCGGTTACTGTGTTCATGGAAAGACAAGGTTTCTTGTGTATGAAATGATGCAGAATGGCTCATTACAAACTCAATTGTATGGTATGAACTTTCTATTGATATCAAGTAATGTAGATCGAAAAAGACATTTGCAAATGGTCTTATATGTAACAATTATTTTTCTCCATCTAATTCTGCAGGACCTAGTCATGGATCAGCTTTAACATGGCATCTGCGGTTAAAAATAGCTGTTGATGTTGCCAGGTAATTCCATTTATCTAATTGTCAACCCCCCTCTTTTTTTTTTTCCTTCCATTATGTATATAAATATATATACATATAAACTTATTATTGTATCACATATGCTCTTTTAGGGGATTGGAATATCTTCATGAACATTGCAATCCGCCTGCGGTGCATAGAGACCTGAAGTCATCTAACATTCTTTTCGATTCCAATTTTAATGCTAAGGTTAGATTCTTCAACAAATCTTTGTTTACCATCATAAAATATTTCTCATCCAAAGAGTTTTTGCTTATTGTAGCTTTCAGATTTTGGTCTTACTGTTGCTTCGGGGTTGAAGAGTAAGGAGAACATAAAGCTATCAGGAAATTTGGGCTGTGTAGCACCAGAGTATAATTTGGACGGTATGTGAGATATAATATATTCTATTTGTTTACTTAATTATTGGTTCACTTAGTCTGATTTACACCAGTTACTAGGATTTGAAACTCCTCCCATTTGCCTGAGGTGGTGAGTGTAGATGGGGATGGTTTAAATCCCTGCCAGTATGAAAAAGCAAATTTTATGAACTTTAGTTGCTCTATGTACCAATATGGCTGACTGTCTCTTAAAGAATTCTTGCGTTTGTAAATTTGCCTTGCATTGGTTAGAAATGTATGCAAAGTTACGCATATCTGTACATGATTGAATCTGAATTTGGTGGTCATGGACATTATGCGCATCATTCTAGTGCAAATCATATGAACTTCCAAATTGTCTTGAATATAGTTGCATTGGTATGTCATGGTTTGTTGTAAAAAAGAATACAATTAATATCAGAAACTACTAATGATGGAACTCATGTTCTTGTGATCTTTGATTAGTTGGATATTTTTTTTTTTTGCAGGCAATTTCTTTAAAAATATCGAATCATATCTTTCCTTCTAATTACATTAAGTGAAATTTCCCTTAGGTAAGTAGTCCATGTACTCATATGCAGACAGATTTTGAAAACTTCTCAATTATGGGCAAACACCATCACTTAAACAATCAGACCCGCCATGTCTTTTTGTAGGTCCATTAACTGTTGTATTTATGTCTTTGCTGTTGAGAATTTGCAATTATTTTCTGTTCTGGCTCTGCATGTAGTTTTTACATTGCGCTTCCAACTTTTAAGGCAAAAAACAGTGAAACAAAAATTATCCCAATCATCTGTAGATAGGAAGGCAAAGTAGCTAGGAGCTTAGTGGTTGCTGTAGGATATGGCTAATGAGGCATCTTGAGATATGAGCAAACTACTCGTGTTCCAGAATATGTGTTCTAATTCATTATTAATGTATGCATAATTATATCTTCAAAGCATATCAATTTCCTTGTGCTTGCATCTTTATGTCACCAATATGGTTGGTGCAGTAATTGTGATGGCTAATGTAATCTTGTTTTAGGTAAGTTAACGGAAAAAAGTGATGTCTATGCTTTCGGAGTAGTTCTGTTGGAGCTCTTGATGGGAACAAAGTTGGTGGAACATGACGCAACAGATGAGTCCCAATCTATTATCACATGGGTAAGGTACTTTGAATCTATATGCTGGCCTACACAAGTAGTTGGAGTATAATGATTCAATTGATTCCTTGACATGCAGGCCATGCCCCAGCTCACTGACAGATCAAGGCTTCCAAACATTGTGGATCGCGTGATAAAAGATACCATGGATTTGAAACACTTGTACCAGGTCCATTTAAAACACTGTTGATAATCTTAGACAGTTAGACGTGTTGTTTTTTTTTTTTTTTTTTTAGACTTGTTTGTTCTTGTATGAGTTGCTAAGTTGAAGTTATTGCAATATGAACAGGTTGCTGCTGTGGCAGTACTATGTGTGCAACCTGAACCTAGTTATCGACCTTTGATAACGGATGTGCTACACTCGCTGATCCCTCTTGTGCCTATGGATCTCGGAGGGTCACTGAGAATTGCAGACTGCATACCCTCTGTTTGAGCCAAACCTTACAACTGAATGACTGCTCTATGACTCGTACATAATCCAGGCCACAGATGGTCACATTTCTTATTGGTGAACAATGTGTGATGCAGTAATTAGCGTTTGTGTTATGCCTCATCCTTTTTCTGAATCTTTTTCCTCGAAGGATGAGATCAAGGAAAGTTTTGCTTAAAAGGAATTTATCCTCAATGTTCCATCTATCTGTAAATTGAACTAAATTGAATGTAGGTGTTTCATAGAAATGAGAAATACTTTGTTTTCGGGCTACTTGAGACGTGCTTTCTTCAATTCAGCAATTCATTGATGTTTGCTGTGGTAAAATTGGTGCGCTTCTCTTTTAATTCTTTGATTGGAGTCTAAGCAATAGTATAGAAGGGAAGAGAACAGTGTGCATCGACGGTCGGCAGCTAAAATGGGGTATTCTCCATACTGTATGGAGGTTTGTGACTACTGGATCCCTTTTGTCTAATCAAACCGGAACCACATTGTGTACTTTCAGTCCTTGTCAAAGTATCGACGTGTAATTTCTTTTGCATCCTCTTGTTGCTATGTGGAGTTTCTATATCTTGTTCATTAATTGTAGACCAAAACTAACAAAGTCTGTAAATGCTTCTCTAAAGAAATTGTGGGAACCGTGACAAATCAGTCTGCAAATTAAGTCTTTGTTTTTTGTTAATAGCTTGTAGTTTTGCATAATCGGCCTATAGCATGAGACGAACTCGTTTGGTTTTACCTACTGTTCTCATTTGGCAAGCACATTTTTTATCTACGATTTCTTTGTCTCGATCGATTTATTTCCTTACTTTCTTTCTCCAGTGACTTAACCTGAGCATTTCCAAACTTTTTGTTGATGTTGATTATAATAAAATCAGCAGTATATTCACAGAAAATTCAGTTTGACATGACGAAACATTTGGATCTTAGCCCCTGCAGAAATTCAACCAGAAAATAAAAAAACATAAAGCGCATTTCAAGAGGATAGTACCATCCGCCAAACTAAGAGGCCAGGGGGATGAACAATAATAGGAGACAACTAGTTGACATATATATGCAACAAAGATGTCACGATGTTATCAATGTTTTGTGTAAATTATCATAACAGATTAATAATTATTTAGAGTGTTAACAATGGGAATTCTCGATTAACACTAGGTAACAACTTCTACTTAAATTTCCCTCTAGCCCAAAGTCCCATGACTACTCGCTCTTTTTTGTTCTGTTTGTTCACAAATATTATAGGGAAGCAATGCCCTTTTCAAGCTGGCTTTGCACCAAGACCACCAAGAGCATGCTCGTAAAAATTGTTCACCCTGGCGGGCATGTGGAACTTCACGACTGCACCGTTCTTGCGGCGGAGCTCATGCATCGGAATCCGAGATGTTGTGTTGCCTATCCACACATCTTCAAGCAGCCATGGGCGATTGTTGCACCGGACACTATGCTACAGCTAGGCCAGAAGTACTACGTCGTGCCCATAAGCACCATCCGAAAACTTCAACGCCACTCGTTAAAGTACTCGCCTTCTTCGACTCGAGAGACTCAAAGCAGTATTACATCACCATGCAAAGAGGAGGAAGTTGATCATCAAGATATGGTCAAAACTTGTTGGTTTTTTATGAACAAAAATTCTCCCAAGTTGCCTTATGCTTGTTTGGGACATTCTGGCAGTAACGAAAACAATGTGCATAAAAATGAGGAGTGCTGTTTTCAGAGAAATTACTGCTTTATTTGCTTGCTTATGGGGTCCAAGAATAACGGTAACGATTTAAAAGAGGAAGCAAAATCATCACCATGCACCAGTGGTTCTACTGGTTCTTCAGAAACCAAGAAACTAACAAGGAAAAGGGTCGGCAGAGATTTTACAAGAATTGGGGTAAAAGGAACACCTAAGAGACTTGCAACTCTTGATGATTGGCACCCAAATCTGGAGAGCATCACCGAAGAATGCAGTACAAGTTACCACTAGAGACATAATATTTTTTCCTACTTCTCTTTTTTCAGACTCCAGTTCATAAGATTTATTGTGATCCATTCCCTTCCTTCTAATTACCGGTTGTAATTATGGTTCTACAGAAGTACTGTGATCTTTGAAGGTGCATTCTTTCTTTCTGTTATATATTTCCTTCACTCGTTTAACTGCTCAATTTTGTAGTGGAAAAGTCTAATTATTCACTATGCTGTTAGACCATCACAAAATACAAGCCCCAAATCTGCTTGAAGCACATTTATGCTGCCCCTTTGAATTACATATATACTCTACAACTACAATGAAGAGCAAAGGAAAAAATAATACAAAATCAAAGCCTCTCAAGTTGTGTAATGGAAGGAAAATCTTCAGCTTACACCTATAGGTTTGTTATTCCACAAGGCTTTACACTTTGTTCGGACAGTTGATTATATGTTTTCAAATCTTAGGACTTGTGAGCTGAGTAATGAGTACAAGAGATAATGTTCCTTTTAGTGTTTGATTGTTATACAGGACCTTAAGTTATGGAAACTGCATAAACATCTGAAAACTTATAATCAAGGATTACAAGTGCTAAGGTGAATTTGGCATGGCTAGAATCAGCAACTTTTGCTTTGAGATTGCACCACTTTCTCAACATACAGCATAATTTTATTTTTAGTGAAGAACATTAGTAAGGAAATCTTGGCCAAGGAATTTGAGTTGAATAGACACAAGGTAATACAACTGAAGCCAGAAACAGGGAATTATCATTTCAAACAATTAAAATAATAGTTCATACAACAGAATAAGATTTCTATGTCCAACCTTGGATTGTCTATGACAAATCACCCGTTGGATTATTTAACCCTTACATGCTCCTATAAATCAAATGAAGAAACAAATTTCTAAGAATAAATGAAGAAAAAATTGATGAACAAATTCTCATGTCATGCAATAGGTTTTTCCCTCTCCAGCTTCACATTGCCAAAACTTCCTGTAACTCAGACAGTGTAGTGTTGCTGAATGGTGTCGATGTCAAGTCCTTTGAGTTTGACAACCGATTCCACGTGTCCCTTGAGTGTGTGAAGCTCCCTCAACCTGGAATTTCCAAACAAGCATAGCAAAAATTAGGATCCATTGAACTGTTCTACAGGTTTTTATAATAGGAATACCATACTAGCTTCCAGTATCAATTACCTAGCAACTTCAGCTCGCCTCTTGGCCTGTTCGGCGATCTCAGACAACTCTCGGTAGTTGTTCTTGTCATTGAAGAGTCCAGATGTTTCAGGAGGCTGCAGCCCGTGCAGGGTTCGTTGAGCTGTTGCCCATTGTGCCTCCCTCTCTCCCTTTCCATAATCCTTCTTTGTTGTGAAGGCAGTCTGAATGAGAAAAAACCAATCAAACCCCATAGAAAATATCCATGGAAGATGAATGACAACATATTCTAAGCAGAAGGTTTCGATCAAAAACCTTATTTTCAAGTACAGTATCCCATGCCTTCCCACTCAATGCATATCGAATGATGAACTTGAGAATATCCAAAGGTATATAGGTGACAATGGTGTAGAGCCAGATAACACCTGCCCATCCCCATCCCATACCTTTGATTCTTGCAAATTCCCAGTTTGCATAAACAGCAAGAATTGTAGCAAGCTTAATAGACAAACATGAAAACAAAATTAGCTTATGGTTCTTGCAAAATACAATACAATAAAACATTATCATATATTTCGTCTTGCAACTCACTAGCTGTGCTATGAGAAAGGCAATCATGAGCATGACACCGGGGCGTTCTACAAAAGACCAGCTTCGGGATCGAGTGACAAAGATAAGTGCCTGACTGATAACACTAACTTGAAGGTAGACAGCTGCCATAAGCTCCTTATCACTACCTCTGATAGATCTTACACCAAACTTGTCCTGCATGCATTCAACAAAAGTATATTATTTAGAATAAGATTGAAGGCTGCTATAGCATCAAGATTAATTAGTTACTAGGGACTATATTTCTAGCTAAATGTTTGGATTATAAAAAATTTCTTACCGAGAAAAAGTCAGAATCATTAGCGAGCCAGAAGAAAACAACGGTCATGACAGCCATGTAGGTGCCAAGCACGACGCCAGTGGCGAAGATCTCCTTTAACTTCCATGAGTCCGGAAGAGGAGATGGCTTCACCCTGTCCTTTGAAATAGTCATGATTGTTCCATCATTAAGTATGGCAATAATGAGAACCATGAAAGGTGAGAAGTCAAACTTCCAGATAAGAGCAAGGAGCAAAAAACCGAGCACAACACGAATTGTGATGGAAACAGCATAGATGGTATAGTTCTTCATCCTCTGGAAAATGGCTCTGCTTGTCAAGACAGCACTGATAATCACAGACAATCCTGGCTCGGTTAAGACAATGTCAGAGGCGCTCCGGGCAGCATCTGTTGCATCATCGACTGCAATACCAATGTCTGCCCTCTTAAGTGCTGGGGCATCATTCACACCATCTCCAGTCATCCCACAAATATGCTTCCTCTCTTGCAGCCGCTTCACAATTTCATATTTGTGCTCTGCATGGTTTCTCGTTAAATTAGTTTCTATTATAAAACATATTAAGAGATCTTGATTCAGAATCTGTCAGAGTTACCTGGGAAGACACCAGCAAAGCCATCAGCCTTCTCAATAAGCTCATCAATAGGGAGGGAAGCAACAGACTCGTCCTTATGTTCACCAAGGAGGGAAGAAGAAGGATACATGTTGGTTCCCATGCCGAGTCTGCGGCCAGTTTCCTTACCAATGGCAAGTTGATCACCAGTGATCATCTTAACATTGACACCGAGATGAAGGGCACGTCGAATGGTCTCTGCACTGTCATGCCTCGGAGGATCAAAGAGAGGCAAGAGCCCCACAAACTGCCATGGTGTTCCGGCACTCTCTTTATTTTTTTCAGGCACAGTCTGGAAGCAAATAATTCATGAATAGAACAACTTCAGTTACACAGCAGAAAAAAAACTTATTATGCTCTGGAGTCTATAATAAGGGAAAGAAAATAAGAAACCTGTCTAGCAACAGCAAGGGAACGAAGACCGCGATCTGCAAACTTGTCAATGATAGCATGTGCTTTCTTCCTTGCATCGTCTTTAAGCTCACAGAGGTCAATGATCTGGGAAAAGAGTATATACCATGCCAATAAACATTAGAAGGTCTAATATTAGAGAAATGAGCATTAGTAATAGTTGCAAGGGTGACTAATAACCTGCTCCGGTGCACCTTTGCTAACTCGGTGCCAATTGCCATCAGTATCTATATATGTTATGGCTGTACGCTTTTCCACTGGATTAAAAGGCAGAAAATGGACCTCATTTATACCTTCCCTGGCCTGCAGCCACAAAGTACAATAACATAGTTACATCAAGCTTCCATATCCTGAAAGGATGGTGTAGGTTAACTAGGTTTATAAACACGGCAAGTTACCTCCTTGGGGTCACCCAACATTCCAACGATACATGTATCAATGGCATCCTGATTCTCGACCCTCGAAGCCCTGGCGCCAAGCAAAATGAGACCATCCTTGTCGACATCTTTTACAAAAACCTATAAATCAAAAGAGCTATCATTAATGTCATTTCCATAGACAATGAAAACAGTATATCCAAAGAATCATTTTGTTTGTTCTACCTCGACCATGGTCTTGTCTACTGTAAGTTTGTTGAGAGTTAGGGTCCCTGTCTTGTCACTACATAGGACATCCATTCCAGCCATTTCCTCAATGGCTGTCATTCTCTTTGTGATAGCGCCTTGCGTGGATAGACGGTGAGAACCAATAGCCATGGTAACTGACAACACTGTTGGCATAGCAATCGGAATCCCTCCAATGAGAAGCACCAAAAGATTGTCAATCCCATCCCTGTAATTCCTACGCTGTATCGGATACATAACCACTATTTCTATTACCATTCCTATGGCAATAGAGCATATGCAAAAGTTTCCAATGGCAGTCAAAACCTGATCACCGCAGCCAAATTCATATTAGAAACAAAAACATAGAAATGCAACATATATAATGAAAATCTCTAAATGCTTATACTTTTTACCTTTTGGAAGTGGCCTACTTGGTTGGTGCTGTCAACCAAGTGAGCAGCCTTGCCAAAGAAGGTATGAACCCCTGTGGCAATGACTACTGCCTCTATTTCTCCTTGCTTGACAGTGGAACCCGAGTACACTTCATCCCCAGGGTACCTTGTCACAGGCAAAGACTCACCAGTGAGGGCAGACTGATCTATCTTGAGGGGATCTCCCTCCAAGAGGCGCGCATCAGCTGGGACAATGTCTCCTAACTTGATGCTAACTACATCTCCTGGTACTAATATCGCAGCCTCTAACTCGGACCATCGTCCATCTCTTAGAACCTACAACATTAAGTACAAACAAGTATTAAGCAACCTAGCTCGCTTCATTTATAACGTGGTAGACAAGCATTAGGAAAACAGGTTTTTAATACTAATCATCACCTTGGTTTTTGGGGCAAGACCAGCCATAAGAGCTTGTGCAGCATTTCCTGCATTGTTTTCTTCGATAAAACTGATGGTAGAGTTGATAAATAACAGTGCAGTAATTCCCACAAAGTCTTGCCAGTCCGGTGGTCTTCCCTGCATTGTTTATTATATTCATTAGAATCCTCATGGAAATATCCATGAGAGAAAAAGAGAGAGAGATAGAAAGGTGGTTTGGTTACCCCTCCATTTGCCAATGCAATGGCCATGATAGCTGCAATTTCCATAACCCATGATAGGGGATTCCACATAAAACCCAGGAACTTCAGAAATTTATTTTCCTGTTCCAAAAATTATTTATCAACACGTCAGTGTATTTTTCGAAAGGAAAGATGACAATCCATATCCACGATTACATGGAATGATGCCAAAATGCATCATAAGTAAAGTGCCAACAGAAGTAGTGAGATAATATATATATATATATATATATATATATATATATATAGACAAAACTTATATTAGGAGGAAAATCTTATCAAAGACTAAAGTGTACCTTTTTTTCTTCAAGCTTGTTTGGGCCAAAGACTTGCAGCCTCTTCTGCCCTTCATTACTAGACAACCCCTCTTTTGTACATTGCAATTGCTCAAACACTTCTTGAACTGGAATTCGTTCCTGTAATCGCACATATCAACACATTGTTAATACATACAGGCGGTTCCGATCATTGAATTGCATTGATAATTTGTCCCAGAAATGATACTCTTTACATGTAATACAATCAAAAGCTTACAAGATCAACATTCTCTTTCTTGATTTCTTCCAAGCTAATCCCTTTTCCTTCTGCCATTGGATCACACTTTCTTTTTTTCTTTTCACCAAGCACACCAGATCAGAAACACTGATGATTGTTTACATAAATTACACGCCTACGTACATATGACACAACTCACAGACTTTTATAGTAAGTGAGCGCTAGTATACAAGAATATAACTCCCGAGGAGAAACCTCTTATTCCAATATATTGTTCTTGAAAAGCTCGTTTATCAGTATCGTTGGGCACTGGGAGACTAAAGCATGAGTTTCTCTTATAAGAAAAGGAATCCGTCTTTTTATGGTAAACACAGATTGAGCGAACGAGCGGGAGTTTTGCTGTGCTCTTTCGACATTTGCCCTGGTCATTCGGCCACTCAGAAGAATCATCTAATTGTTATATAACTTTCTTTACGCTCACTGCGCTTCGTCATTCTTACATGTTTCAACTATATGGACCAAATCAACTTTTGTTTTTGTTTTTTGGTTTTTTATTAAAGGCGTCAAGCCATATTTTAACGAATTGTAGGTAATTCCAAATCAACTTATTCACAAAGTTAAGGTGTTTCCATTAACAAAAAACAAATTAAGGTGTTTCTAAAAATATAAAACAATAAATTATTAAATTCTATTAATTTAGTAAATTACAAAGTAGCACCCGACCAAATAACTCACTTCTAATAATTTTTAAACAAAAAATGACATCAGTCTGGCATAAAATCAAGTGTACACAAAACTAATTGAAAAATTGATGCTGGAATGTCTAAAATGCCACTGATTTCGTCAAAATTATAATGCTGCCACTCTACTAACTGACAAGTTTCTCTCTCCTCCTTTTTAAGTTATTTCCGGCAATTTTAAGTTTTCCAGTCAAACTGTTGACAATTTGAAGAAGATTCAAACTACAAAATTGTTCTTCATCTCATGGGCTTTCATTTTAGTACAATGTTGCATATATTTTGAGAAAACTTTGAAATTTCGAATTTCAACCACCACGAGCCTCAGTAGCAGGTTAGTAGGGTTGACGTACAGTAGCAGCTTGTCTCAGGATTGATAGTAGTAGCAATTTTTAAGGTCGGCAACAACATCTAAGTTCACGGTCGACAGTAGCATATAGTTTATCTATCGACAGTAGCATTTAGTTTCTCTATCGACAGTAGCAACTAGTTTCTTTATCCATAGTAGCAGTTAGCTTCTCTATCCACAGTAGCAGCTTTATGATTGGTAAGGTTGTAAGAAGGTGACTAAACACATATATAAATAGTAGCAGTAGCAGGGATGGAAACAATAGTATCAAAAACTTCTCAGGCAATTAGCAGCCATGCCACTTCCCAAACGACAGTAGCAGACTACCAGTAACTTCCTATTCAGTAGTAGTAGTGTCTTCCCAATCAGCAGTAGCAGAACCTTCCAAGTCAACAGTAGCAACGACTTCCCAATCGATAGTAGCAGGTATATTGTCGGCAGTAGCAGCTACATTCACGATCGACAATATGTAATAGCTACAATATTCACGATCAACAGTAGCAATTAGATTTACAATAGACAGTAGTAACTAGTTTTGCAATAAACAATAGCAGCTAACTTTGTAATAGACAGTAGCAGCAACTGAGACTAAATGCATGCTTGTAAATATTAAGGGTAAAATAGTAAATTAGTTGATAACATGTGGCAGCTTGTCATGCACATGGTACTGATTTGTAAATTTTTATCCTAATTTGTTTAATTGAATATGTAAGTGATTTATTTGTAAATTATTGTCATGCACTTTTTGTAGTTTGTTATAATTTATGAGTGAGTAATGGTGTAACATATATATATATATATATATATATATATATATATATATGTGTGTGTGTTTTAGGAGAAATAGATTGATAGTAAACTGTCTCTTTATTGATTGATAAGGAGGCCTTTATATAGGCATTACATCAAGTATCCCTGGTAATCAGGGATTCCCTATCTAATAAAGTATCTAGACTACTAGCCTTATTAGGACAAGACACACCACGGAAGTTACGGAATTAACCTTCCTTGAACACTCCCCCTTGTGTCGCGTCCTCAATGGTGCATGAACTGTTGCCTCGTTAAAACCTTTGCCAGCAAACAAAAACCTCTTGGGCAAAAATAAAAGCATGGTCTAAGGGAAAAAAGTACAACGCACCAACTACAAGTATGTGAGACATGCATAACTAGACTCCCCCTGAAGTCTAGATGAGAACTCCCCCTGATAGTCAATCAGTCTTTGAGTTCGGATAAGCGACACATACCAATGCGCTTTACATGCTTCACAAATGTAGATTTGGGTAGAGACATGGTGAACAGATCAGCTGCATTATCTTCTGAGCTGACTTGCTTCACTTGGATATTCAAAGTCTCTTGCTGCTGCTGATTGTAGAAGAACTTAGGCGAAATGTGTTTAGTATTGTCACCTTTGATGTATCCCAACTTCATCTGCTCAATGCATGCTGCATTATCTTCAAATATGCAAGTTGGTCCCATCGTAGTAGACTCAAGTCCACTAGACTCTCGAATGTGAGATATAACTGAGCGAAGCCAAACACATTCTTTGACTGCTTCATGTAGTGCAATAATCTCAGCATGGTTCGAGGAGGTAGCAACAAGGGTTTGTTTGGTTGATCTCCAAGATATCGCCGTATTCCCAATGGTAAAAACATAACCGGTTTGGGAACGTCCTTTGTGTAGATCTGACAAATATCCAGCATCAGCAAATCCTACTATCACATCATTTGGTGTATCTGAATAGGAGGGGGTATCACCAAAGCCGTATCGGGACCACGACTTAGCATCCTCGGGTCCGGATATGTTGGCGGATATGGCTGCAGGATGGCGGATGGCTGAACCAAAGCCAGTCTTGGCGGATATGACTGCAGGATGGCGGATGGCTGAGCCAAAGCCAGTCTTGGCGGCTGACCGGTGGCGATCCGAGCCACGGTTTGTGCTGTTGGATGCAAGAGATCGACTAGGTGTCGAATCCTGATGAGTGTATCGATAGTACAAGCCCATGTCAAGGGTTCCTTTAAGGTATCGAAAGATGTTCTTGATTCCAACCCAATGACGTTGTGTTGGCGCAGAACTAAATCTAGCTAACAAGTTCATTGAGAAAGCAATGTCTGGTCTAGTACACTGAGCTAAGTATAACAAAGCTCCAATTGCACTAAGATATGGATATTCAGCTCCCAAGACCTCTTCGTCATCTTCTTTCGGACGAAAGGGATCTTTGTTGATATCCAGACTTCTAACGACCATGGGAGTGCCTGTAGAATGCATAACTTTGTCCATGTTAAATCGCCTGAGCATCTTTCGGACATATGCAGATTGGTGTATAAAGATTCCACCACTTCGGTGCTCTAGTTCTAAGCCTAGGCAAAACCGAGTCCTTCCCAGATCTTTCATCTCGAATTCGGATTTCAAGTAGCTTGCGGTCTCATTGATCTCATTTAGAGTTCCAATGATGTTCATATCGTCAACATAGACGGCTATAATGGCAAATCCAGAACTTGTTCTCTTTATGAAGACACAAGGGCACAACTCATCATTCTTGTATCCTTTCCCAATCAAGTAATCACTTAACCGTGTGTACCACATCCTACCAGATTGTCGGAGTCCATATAGAGATCGTCTCAACCTGATAGCAAATGAACTTCGTGGTTTTTGCTCACTTGACTTGGGTAACGAAAGTCCTTCTGGCACTTTCATGTACATCTCCGTATCTAGATCCCCATAAAGATACGTTGTTACAACATCCATAAGCTGCATATTGAGTCTCTCTGAGACTACCAAACTGATTAAGTATCGGAAGGTAATAGTATCCATGACAGGAGAATACGTCTCCTCATAATCAATTCCAGGGCGTTGAGAAAAACCTTGCGCCACGAGTCGAGCTTTATATCGCTGGACTTCACCATTCTCATTGCGCTTTCTGACAAAGACCCATTTATGTTCAACAGGCTTCACATTCGGTGGTGTAGGCACAACCGGTCCGAATACTTGCCTTTTCTTTAGAGAGTCTAGTTCAGCCTGGATTGCTTCTTCCCACTTCGGCCAATCCACCCTACGTTGACACTCATCAACAGTGCGGGGTTCCATATCGTCGTCGTCAATGACTTCTTGAGCAACGGCGTAGGCGAATGCATCATCGATATACATGGAATTCATTTCCATAAGATTGTGCATGCATAAGTAGTTTAGTGAGATTTCCTTGTTCTCCAACATCAACGGTGAGTCTGAGGCGTCCCCCAGATGATTCAGAGTTGATTCTTGGACATAGGTATAGTCGTAGACAATCTCGTGTGACGGCGTCATAGTATCGATGATGAACGGATAGCTTTGTGCCTGGACACATGCCCTCTTTCTAGGTACATTGTCCTTGGAACCGATTGGTCTCCCCCTCTTTCTAGGAGGATCCGAAGTCGACGCCGGTCCTCCACTTGGAGGTGCCGAGCCTAGGCTGCCGACGGCACCTAGGGTTGTGGGTCCGAGACCGGCGGGGCATGCTCGCGCATGGCGAGGAATGTTGAGCCTTGCAGGTACATTCGCAGCAGGTATGGTTGATCTTGTCACTTTCGCAATATCAGTAAAGGAGTCGGGCATCGAATCCGCCACCTTTTGTAGTTCCAATATGCGTTGTATTTCGGTCTCACACTGAGACGTACGGGGATCATAATGAGACATAGTGGGAGAGAACCACGTCAATTTTTGACGTTCATTAGGGACGGATGCGGCCCCATCTCCCCCTAACGGCGGGAAGGATGTCTCATTAAAGTGACAATCTGCAAATCTTGCAGTAAACAGATCACCTGTCATAAGCTCTATGTAGCGGACAATTGTTGGTGCTTCATATCTAACATAAATAGCTAATCGTCGTTGTGGACCCATCTTGGTACGCAATGGAGGTGTGATAGGCACATATACGGCACAACCAAAAGTACGCAGATGCGAAATATCAGGCTCGTAACCAGTTACCAACTGGTACGCACTAAATGGTTGGCTATCTGTGGGTCGTAGACGAATAAGCATAGCTACATGTAATATTGCATATCCCCATGCCGAAACCGGCAAGTTAGTGGCCATGACAAGGGACCTAGCAACAAGCTGTAGTCTCTTAATAGCGGCTTCTGTAAGACCGTTCTGAGAATGAACGTGGGGCACGGGATGTTCAACTTCAATCCCAACTGACATGCAATAGTCATCAAAACACTTTGAGGTAAACTCTCCAGCATTATCCAGTCTGATTGACTTAATCGGATTGTCTGAGTGGTGAGCCCGAAGCTTAATGATCTGAGCTAGGAGTTTAGAAAATGCAGCATTCCTCGTGGACAACAACGCTACGTGTGACCAACGCGTTGACGCATCAACCAGAACCATGAAATATCTAAATGGTCCGCATTCTGGTGTTATAGGTCCACAAATATCACCTTGTATTCGTTGTAGGAACGGAATATTCTGTTTGTTATCAATAGCAAAAGATGGTCTTGCTTGAAGTTTTGCTAGTGAACAAGCTTTGCAAAACGAACGATGAGCATTAGACATCGCTACAGAAGCATGAGAAGCAGGAGGAGGCCGAACCTCTCCTTGGAGCCGAGAGGCGGCTATCGACGGCATAGCGGCCGAACCGAGGCCGAGGTGCCCTCTGTACTTTTGTGATCTGAAAAATGGATGACCGTGGGAGCATTTCAAAATACGGATCATCAGATCACGACCCGGATGACCGAGTCTCTCATGCCAAAGCTTGTAAGCATCTAAATCGCATAAGACAACAACATGAGATTCATTGGCTCTAATGGTTGTGAAATACATGCCATTTCGAACACGCTTACACTTCTCCACAATGCGAGTACTCAAATTCTCAGTGGAGGTGATCAACAGATATTCAGTTCCATTTTCAACATAAGTGCTGAGGTGATAGTCGTTGTGACGCACATCCTTAAAAGCTAGCAAGGTTCTTGGCACCTTAGGCGCATATAGGGCGTCCTCTACCCGAATTTCAGTGCCATTTGGCAATAAGAATTGAGCAGTGCCACGACCCTTAATTACGGGTCCAGTTCCTGTCATCGTAGATAACGACGATTCTCTTGGCGAAAAATCCGAAAACAATTGTCGATTCCTCAGAATCGTGTGAGTTGTTGCACAATCCAACAAACACTCAATCTCGCCTTGATACATCAACAAAAACAATGTAAATTGAATCAATAGTCTACTTTAGACTTTGGCGAACACTTTAAAGTAAGTGTACTGAAGCAATATATCATCACAAAATGAAGTGCATTAAGGCCAATAACATAGCCATGGCATCGACATAACTTGAGAGAAAGAGATAAGCCTTATTTTAATCACCGAATACCAACATTGAGCGTTAACATAGCCTAGGTAAGAGATTGAGACCGGACACCGTCGTAGGTGGCGTGGCCGAGCCAAGGCCGAAGCTAAGGCAAAGGCCGGGGCCAAGCCAAAGCCGAAGCTGTGGTAAGGCCGAAGCTACCCTGAGGCCGAGCCGAAGCAAGGCGAGTGGTGAGGGTCGGTTAGGCATTGAGGCAATGCGATACGACAGTTGAGCTAAATCCGAAGCATGGTGAGTCCGAAGACACGTCGTTGCCGAGCCATTGATGCAAAAGTTGCATTTGTTCGATAGGCTATCGATTGTTGGTTTCAAAAAACCGGATTCGGTGTTGAGCCAAGCTTGGTGAGTGGCCATGGCGAGCAAGGCCTGGCGGATCGCGGCCAAGTTGGCGAGTAGCCATGGCGAGCGAGGCCTGGCGGATCGCGGCCAAGTTGGCGAGTAGCCATGGCGAGCGAGGCCTGGCGGATCGCGGCCAACTTGGCGAATAGCCATGGCGAGCGAGGCCTGGCGGATCGCGGCCAAGTTGGCGGATCGCGGCCAAGTTGGCGAATCGCAGCCAAGTTGGCGAGTAGCCATGGCGAGCGAGGCCTGGTGGATCGCGGCCAAGTTGGCGGATCACGGCCAAGTTGGCGTATCGCGAGTCTCTCGTTTTGTCTTTGTGATCTTATTTCGGATATGAGTTAACATCACAAGAACTGTGGTGAACTCAAAATAATTATGCCATTGAGAATTGGACGTATTGAACCATTTATGCTTTCATAGGGATGTAAAAATCTCAAATCATTTGTAGAATAAGAGAAATATTATTGATGACAACTCAAAAGTACATCAAGGATGTTCTAAATCAAACGACTTATCGAACAAAGTCGTGAATTATGACTAAAGAAAGCCAAAAATAACAATCAAAATCAAATTTGAACATGTATCTCATGACCTAAGTCAAATACTTATTCATAATCCGGAGTATCATACTCCTGAGTCCTACGCTTCTTGGTAGGTTGGAAGTCATCAACGGTGAAGTTGGTATCTTCTTCATCGTACTCTTCTTCCTCAAAGTCTCCTACATAGTTCGTTTCTTGTTCTATGTATTGTTTGTGTTTCTTGTAAGCGGCTTGAATCTCTCTACTTGCTGTGCAATTGCGTTGAAAATGATTCATGGAGCCACATTTAAAGCAAGGCGCCGAAGCAGAGCTTGAGGCGTGGCCACCACGTCAAGGGCCGGAACCGGGCCGGTTCCCTCCTCCAGGAGTGGCGGCACCGCCACCATCCCTTGTCCAAGAAAGCTGTCGGCCACGGCCGGCGCCTCTTCTCCCTCCTCGTCCGCCACGTGTTGCTCTTGGCGTACGTGGTGGTGGTGCTTGACGTTCATGAGGTTGATGCTTTTGCTTAGAAGCTTTACCACGGGCTTGATGAGATTCCGCAATGAATTTCGGTCCTCGAGGCCTCTTATTGGTGGTAAGAATCAACTCATGGTACCTCTCCTTTCTTTGAAGTACATTCATCAAATCACTGAAGGTTTTGATAGTGCCTTTCTCACGGAGATCGCGGTACTGATGCGACAACATGGACGCAGATTCTGGGAACATCGTGAAAGTTTTCTCCATCATATCGTCATCGGTCTTTTCGACCCCACAAAAGCTCAAATCAGATTGCAAGTTTAGCATAGTCTGATGATATTCCTGGACGGAATCAAAATCCAATAAGCGGATTTGCTCCCAATCTGACATGAGGTCTGGGAGTTGTGCGTCATGCACATTGTCGAAGCGGTCCTTGAGGATATCCCATAGCTCTTTGGGATCGGTTTTCCTCAGGTATTGCTTCTTGAGCGTTGGATGGATATGGCGCCTGAGAAACATCAGGGCTTGTGCTTTCTGTTCAGGAGAAGCTTGTAAGCTTGCATCCTCAGGAGGGACAATGGTGGCTGTAAATCTTTTGCCAATGAAGGTGTTCTCTACATCTGAGACCCACCTCTTGTATTCCTTGCCTTGGACATCCAAGATGTCAAATTCTGGACGCTGAGTGTCAGCCATCTACAGAACACAAATAGGGAGACGTTAGTATATTTGAATACTAATCAAGTTTGATTGTTCTTTTAGAATAGTGCCTAGATATATCATGGTCACATAAATCGATGCTTAACGTGACTTCAAGTCACAATCGATATCTTCCCTTTGTTTTCTTTTAAAAAAAAAAATAATACGTTATGGTTCACAGTGACATCACAGTCACAAGCATAACGGTGGCCGGTAACATCACAGTTACCCCAAAATAAGTTGGTACCGGGGTGATTAAATCCCCGTATACCGTCCCGAGAAGAGATAGAATCGGGATGAAGAAGCAGGGACACCGAAAGGTCCCGGAAGAAAAACAAAACCCAACTATTGAAAATTCAGAAGCGGGAACGTTTATAAAATATTTACCTCTTCAAGAGAAGCTTGATCAAACGAAACTTGACTCTTGGGGAAGCTTGTTTGCTTCGATTCTTCTTGATTTCTTCTCAACAACGAACTAGGCTTCAAAAGCCGCTTGCTTGGCTTGCGAGCAATCTTGAATCTTCGGGTATGAGTGCAAGTTATGGCACGCAAGGGAGGGGGGGGGGGGGGGGGTGGGGCAGGCGGGTAGCGCTGATGCTGCTGAGAAGAGGCCGACGGTGCCGAAGGGAAGAATCGGCGGCCGACTGTAGGTTAGGGTTTCGAAAAAAAAATTTCGGAATTAAGGTTTTAGGGCTGTTGACAGTAGCCGCAGAGAGGCTACAGCAGGCCCATAGACCCGCAGCAAGTGCACCAGGGCCCGGCCCGAGGCCCAGGACCGAGCCACCAGCACCCGGCCTCGGGGTCCAGCCGTCTATCCGGCTGCCAGGGACCCTGGGATCGGGGACGCCAGCCTGCCACAGAGGTCACCAGAACTGCCCTTTGAAGGGAACCAGTCCCACATTGAAGGGTGAGGCCAGCCCTCACCCCCAGCCACCTATATAAGGGCCCCAACTACCCTAATTAATGGGTAACTTATCTCTCTCACTGTTTACATACGTGCTCAAGTTATATATATTCCAACTATACTAACTTAGGCATCGGAGAGGAGAAGACCGGCCCGCCCAGTATTCCCCTTAGTAAGCAGGTTTGCAGGAGATCAAGTTGGATTCATCTGTATCTACCAGGCCCCCGGGTTTAGGCAGAAACAATTGGCGTCGTCTGTGGGAAACTTTGAACAAAAAACCGTGTAAGCATCATCCATGGCCGAGAGTTCGGAAGCAAGGCAAGAGAGAGGTACCACCGAGGAGGGACGTGTTGCATTAGTGCAAACGCTCACCTCCATCCCGGCCGTCACGCGGGAGCGACGTGGCGCCCAGGGCAACGGTCAAGGAGGAGGAGGCTGTGGTAGGCCGTCCGGCATGCCGGGACCGGGACACCACGACAGCCCGAGCGGGCTGGGCCCGGCAGAGGATGAAGACAGTCCAGCGCTCCGGGGCCCCTCCTTGACATTCTCGGATGATATGAGTGACCGATCTGAGAGCCCGCTCTGTGGTAGTGACTGGGACACTACGTACAGCCCCGACCAGAGCGGTATGGCAGGAAAGATACGGGCAATGGCCGCGGAGGTCAATCGTCTAAGAGAAGAGGGCGACAGGGACAGAGCCAAGTCCAACGCCCGATACAAAGAGATGGAATCAGTGAACGCTGCCCTGGTAGCCGCCTTAGAGAGAGGACAGCAGCGCAGCGGCGCTATGGACAGGGCGCAAGCGGCACCCCCGCCAGTCCAACCTCAGCAGTACGAGGCAGGGCAGTCATCGGGCGGCCGGCCCCATGATGCCGAGCGAGCGAGGTCACCGGGCGGTGCAGGTCCGCCGAAGAGCGTGCCAACCTCCCGCCAGCTCCACACTTCGTCTGTGGATGAAGTTGAGACCTCGACTACACGGGCATTGCAGATATTAGCCAACACTGTGTCAGACTTGAAGGCCCAAATGGAGGCCAACGAGAGAAGAGCCGCGCGGCTGGTGGAGGGCGCCCAGTTTAATGAGCGTATGGGCCCTTTCTCGCACCGGGTCATATAGTCGGGACGGTCTGGCAACCAGAAGTCCCTCAAGCTCACCTATTCAGGGTCCCGCTGCCCATACCAGCATCTGGACAGTTTCCGGTCACAGACCTGCGCCAAGGGTTACTCTGACGCAGTGTGCTGCAACATCTTCCAGGAAACTCTGTCTGGAGAGGCGCTCAGCTGGTTCTACGAGCTTCCGGCGAACTCAATCGAGGCTTTCGAACAGTTAGCCGACCGGTTTGTAGGCCGCTTCATCCTCCGGGTCGAGGGAGCCCGGACGTCAACCATCCTCTTCAACTGCATGCAGGCACCCGGAGAGGAACTGAGGACCTTTGTCAACCGATGGCAGACAGCCACTGCCGGGGTTCGGAACCTGGACAAGGGCATCGCCGAAATAGCGTTCAAGCAAGGGCTCCGGCCGGGGAAGTTTTCCTATGTCGTCCGGGTAGAACTCCCGCAGGAGTATGATGAGTTGATGGCAATGGCCATCCGGCATGCTCATGCCGATCACGAGACATATGGGCACCACCTGCTGAAGAGGAAGCGGGATGAGCCGCGGGAAGACCATTCCCGGGAAGAGAACCCCCCGCCCAGCCGAGAGGACAAGCCCAGTCAGCGGACCGAGAACCGCGCCGCCTGGCCGAGCCGGCCCAATAGAAACTGGCCACAAAAGCAGCAGAGACCTTATCCTGACAAGCCCCAGAACGAGCACAAGCCGGCGCCTTACCGCCAGGAACGTCCTCTGGCGATCATGCCAGCACCACCGGCCGGTCAAGAAGTCTTCACCGCTCTCACCACTTCCTACGAGGACATTTTACTTGAGAACGGGAGCGTCATCCCCCCACCGCCCAAGAGAAGGTACCCGAAGGGAAAGCTTACAACGACACAAACGGGCAAGTACTGCTCCTATCATGATGAGGCTACTCATCGGACGAGTCAGTGCTGTGCTCTCAAGACAGCGGTGCAGGGTTTGATCAATAGTGGCCAGCTCCAGCGGTACGTAGGGGAAAGGAGAGCAGATCCCGACCGGGAGCAAGACCAGGCCTGGTAGGCTCGGCCAAGGCTCGCCCAAGCCTCCGGTTAGTTTGGCATACATCCGGTTCAACCATTGTAACACCACAAGAAATGTATGCAAACTACTTTTGAGAAAATTTCACCGGCTCCGCCAGTTCAAATATATTCATAATCAAGCAAGTATACAAGCAGTAACCGTTCCAGAAAGGTTACAAGGAGAAGAGTAAGGAAAATCCTAAGGAGCCACGACTCCGCCCTCAGCAGGCAATCCGCCAGCCTCTCCTGCGGTACCCTCGTCGTTGACCTCAGTTCCGGCGTCGACTCTGGCTCGGGGAGACTTGGCACCGTTGGTAAAAGAATCCAAGTCCGAGCGAATCACTTCTTCCGGCTGCCCCTCCACCGCCTCCTGATGGATGTTCGACTGCTCATGGATATCTTCTTCAGCAGCAATCGCCATCAGGAAAGTGTCTAACCATCCCTTCCCCGCCCATTCCGTGTACGCATCCGAGATGTCCTCTTCCCTGGCCTTCTCCAGAAACTCCAGGAACTGATCGCTCTCGCGGTATTTGAGAACAACCCGCTCGTAGAGTTCCGGGTCGTCTTCCCCGGTCGCAGCAGCAGTGGCGGCACGCAAAGCGGTAGCTCCTACTTGGAGCTCGTCCACCTTGGCTTCCAGCTCGGCCCTCTCCTTCTCCAGGCTCCGGTTCTGCTCCTCCAGCTTCTTGGCCCTCTCCTCCGATCTGGCTTTCTCCCGATCCGAGCGGGACTTCTCCACCTCCAGGCGTTGTCGGGCCTCCGATAAAGCAGCTATCTGTCTCTTCAGCTCCGACAGTTCCTCGCTCGCGTCCGGTTGGTACAGGCTGTACAGCAGCTGCACAACAACAGAACCAGTTAATCGGGCAGTAAGACACACAACCTACAAGCAGTGTAATGGAACCAGTTAGTGCTTACCCGGAGGACGGATTCCTTGCATTTTGGGCGGTTTCCGCCCGCCAGGGCCCCAGCAACCCCAAGTCTGTCCAGCCCAGGGCCGGCCAAGTCCGCCGCCACTTGCCGGACGAGTGCACTGTCCGAGCTTCCCCTCGGTGCCTCCGCAGGCGCGGGACTACTCTGCCGGGCAGCAGCAACCTTCTCCCCGGCGGAGTTAGGTTGTGCACCTCTGGTTGCCCTGAACCGTTTGGCCAGGTTCTCCTGTGACGACCCGCCGGTAAGCGTCACCAGCGCGGAGGAAGGAATGTCCCCGCCTTTCCGTTTCTCTCCCCGGCCTTCCGGAGAAGAAGATCGTGCGCCTACCCGGGCGACACGAGCCACGTGCGGCACAGACACCGGCCGGCTGGGGATCCTGCTCACACCACCGGGAACCCTCACTGGCCCCCCGGTAGTCTTGCCCTTTCCAGGCACCGCATGGGGCGCAGTAGGATGGGTCTTCACCCGCCTCAGGATGTAGGCGCCGTCATCAACATCCATGGCCCTCGGCTCCGGATGAGTCGTAAGCCGGCCGGACTCCTCGTCCACCGACGTCCTCGAGACGGTCTCGCCTTTCTCCTTCAGCTTGTTAAGGAGGTCTTCCCCGTCCATTGAGAGAGTGGTTTCGGGCTTGATGACCGCCCGGGAAGATGCACCTACAAGGAAAGCGAACAGTTAGCATTTTGCCAGAACTAGCACAAGTATCACCGCTAAAGGGCCTGCTACGCACCGGGACCCCGCCCGAGTTGGCAGTATTCCAGCACTTCTCGCCGGATAAAGTTGAAGGAACTCAGTTCCAGATTGTCCCAACATCCGAATATGGTCGAGATCCTCTCATGCTCCAGATCGGATAGCTCGAACGACTGGTCACCAATGGGTTGGAAGGCGCCAGGAACCCGGTACATTTTACTCCTCTTCTGCCACCTCCCGCCCACCATCACCACCTTCTGTCTCCAGCTGTTGTCTACCCATGTAGGCATATTGGTGATGATTGGTTGATGGTTCCGGGCATTGAAGGACAGGCAACCCCGGGACCCTTACTTCCTTGAGTACGACAGCCTATACAAGGACCGGAACTCGTTTACCGTTGGCATACTCATCCCGGAGAACTCGTACAGGCAGCCGAGGCTCAGTAGTCGCCTCCACTAGAGCCCAGGAAGCTGCGCGGGTGACACTTGCAGCGCACTGAGCATATACTGCACGAAATTTGGCAGCAGCAGCGAGAAACCATGCCGAAACTGGTCCTGATGCACGGCAACCCAACCTGCCTCCGCGTTGCAGGCTAACTCTCCAGGATTCAGGGGCCGCAGCAGAACCTCATCTGGGATACCCCACGTTTCCCGGAACGCTGCAATCTCTCCAGGGGTCATGCTACCCTCCGGTTCATCACACGCCACAGCATCCTTCCCTCTGCCAATGGTGTAGCTCACGGCCGGAGCACCCGCAAGGCGCACCCCGTGCGGTATTTCAGTCTCCGAGGATTCAGCCCCAGAAGACGAAGACAAAGACGGAGACGAAGCCCTGCTCCCGGAGCAGTCAGCGACTTCGGTCTCTGGGGATTCCGAACCGAGCCAGTCCTCCAGCCTCTCCGCATCATCCACGATGGGACCCCTGGCAGCCGATTCGGAAGCCCGGTCAGAACTTGAAGAAGACATCTTAACCTAGGGGAAGAAAACAAAACCCTAGCGCTCATCAGCAACAGGCTACAACAGCGCCTTCTACGGCCTCTCCCCAAGTTTGCCGCAGAGCAGTTCAGTCAGCGACAGAGATCCCTCCCCCCCCCCCCCCCCACCGCAAAACAACAAAACCAAAACAAGAACAACACCGGGGCAAAGAAATCAACAAACTTACCGATTAATATGCTCAACCGAGGACAGTCCGTCCTGCGAAAGCAGCGAGCAATGGTAGGAAGAGAGTAGGGAGCGCTCGAGAAAACGGATCTCGTGGGGCAAGGGGCTCAGAGTTTTCACCGGATTTCTCTTAGTTTCTCCAAAGCAAGAAGCAACAGCAGAAAGAAGAGCAGAAGAGACCTATTTATAGAGGGGACTGGTGCCCTAGGCGCTTATAAATCCCGCCAAACACGCAATCAGGGCAACTCAAAACGCCTGTGAATCCAGGCCCTCCATCTCAAGACCGCTCCTTACTGGCACGTGTCCCAGCATTGGTAAACTGCCCATGCCATCATAACTGACGGGACTGATGGACTTCCTCCTTAAATGCATGTCAGCCACTTGTCTCGCACGCTGGCGACAGGGTAGTTAGGAGCGGGAACCAAGGCGTCAGGCCCCCCTCCACTTCCCTAGTTTTTCAACCGCTTCGAGAGCACCGTTCCGGGTATGAGCCATCCGCCCGGCACCATGGCAGTTCGCGGTTATGATCTTTCAACCGGCTGCATGGCTTCTTCACTGCATGTCACTGGGGGACTCGTCTCGATATGGCAGGACGCCCGGTCGACGTCCACCCAGCTGCATCTCACCGGTTATGATTCTTCAACCGCTTCAAGAGCACCGTTCTGGGTATGAGCCATCCGCCCGGCACCATGCCAGTTCGCGGTTATGATCTTTCAACCGGCTGCATGGCTTCTTCGCTGCATGTCACTGGGGGACTCGTCTCGATATGGCAGGACGCCCGATCGACGTCCACCCAGCTGCATCTCACCGGTTATGATTTTTCAACCGGCTTGAAGACCTCTCACCGGTTATGATTCTTCAACCGCTTCGAGAGCACCGTCCCGGGTATGAGCCATCCGCCCGGCACCATGGCAGTTCGCGGTTATGATCTTTCAACCGGCTGCATGGCTTCTTCGCTGCATGTCACTGGGGGACTCGTCTCGATATGGCAGGACACCCGGTCGACGTCCACCCAGCTACATCTCTCTTGGGGGACTCGTCTCGATATGGCAAGACGCCCGGTCAAGATCCACCCACCGGTTACGTAACATCCAACCGACTCGAGAGCATTTTTCCGGGAACGCAATCCACCCGGCCCCATGGCATTTCACTGGGGGACTCGTCTCGATATGGCAGGACGCCCGGTCGAGTCCCGCCCGGTTCCATGGCAAGACCCCGGTCATGAGAACATTCGACCTGCATGGGCTTTATACACCCGGTTGAGTTTACATCTAACCCATGTACTCTTGTCCAGCAGGATAAAAACCCTGCATCGCATTGAACCGCGATCAACGTGGGGCTGCACGGCGAGCCTTGTCACCTCAACGCCACCCCCCCCCCCTACCTCAACGCTTATTCAGCACAAGCTGAGAAAAACTAGCAAGTGTTCACCGGCGCTTCAAACAGCCCGCAACACCGAGGTAATCTCCCCGCAGCCTAGCAATATGGACTCGTCTCGATATGGCAGAACGCCCAGTCGAGGTCCCATACTCCTGGACTCGTCTCGATATGGCAGAACGCCCGGTCGAGGTTCAGTGCTTAAGTTCACCTAGGACTCGTCCCGATATGGCAGACCGCCCGGTAGTGGCCCAGTGAACTCCGCTCCGTACCGATATGGCAGAACGCCCGGTAGTTGCCCAGTGAACTCCGCTCCGTACCGATATGGCAGAACGCCCGGTAGTGGCCCAATGAACTCCACTCTGTACTGATACGGCAGAGTGCCCGGTCGAGCTCTCATGCACACATCTATTGCATGGCGGATTTCAACGCTCCATTATCATTCTATGCACCATCTATTGCATGGCGGATCTCAACGCTCAATTATCATTCCATGCACACATCTTTTGCATGGCATCATCATCTCATACACTCCGGGTTTCACCCCACTCCATGCTCATAGCACCACAACACTTGAGCACAGTACTACTCATATTACAAACGTACTTATAAACTGTTGCTTGCCATCGGTAAACAGGTACTCACCTCGGTCACGCCCAATCTTCAACGCGGACTTGGGGGACTGGGCACCGTTGGGTTGGTAACCCTGTGGGTCTGCGGGATAAGAGCAAGACAGACTTTAAGTCCCCATTCAAGATTGCACTTGACCGAGAACTTGGGGGACTTGTTGACAGTAGCCGCAGAGAGGCTACAGCAGGCCCACAGACCCGCAGCAAGTGCACCAGGGCCCGGCCCGAGGCCCAGGACTGAGCCACCAGCACCCGGCCTAGGGGTCCAGCCGTCTATCCTGCTGCCAGGGACCCTGGGACCGGGGACGCCAGCCTGCCAAAGAGGTCACCAGAACTGCCCTTTGAAGGGAACCAGTCCCACATCGAAGGGTGAGGTCAGCCCTCACCCCCAGCCACCTATATAAGGGCCCCAACTACCCTAATTAATGGGTAACTTATCTCTCTCACTGGTTACATACGTGCTCAAGTTATATATATTCCAACTATACTAACTTAGGCATCGGAGAGGAGAAGACCGGCCCGCCCGGTATTCCCCTTAGTAAGCATGTTTGCAGGAGATCAAGTTGGATTCATCTGTATCTACCAGGCCCCCGGGTTTAGGCAGAAACAAGGGCTATTAGACGGGAGGCTAGAGCAACGTGCTGATAACGTGTTCTAGGAGAAATAGATTGATAGTAAACTGTCTCTTTATTGATTGATAAGGAGGCCTTTATATAGGCATTACATTAAGTATCTCTGGTAATCAGGGATTCCCTATCTAATAAAGTATCTAGACTACTAGCCTTATTAGGACAAGACACACCACGGAAGTTACGGAATTAACCTTCCTTGAACAATATATATATATATATATATATATATATATATATATATATATATTAAAAAGGGCCGCAAGTTCAGTTTTCAGTAAAACTGCATAATTATGGAGGAGGGGGTTGGGGGACATTGAGTCCAAACCCTATACTGATAGAATATCCCAAAATAATATCAGGCATGTCTACATAAACTACGCATTCTAACAAGCACCACTTAATAATGAGTGCATTATTGACTACTCCATTTTCTTTACAAATTCGGCGACGTATCAAAAAGATAATATTCATATAAAGTTATAAATTATTATGTCTATTAGCTTTCCCACTATATTGCCACTGGAAATTACCAGTGACATTAAGTTTCATCTTGCCACTAACAGGTTGCGACCATTTAACGAAGCAAGGAACTCCCCACCTTATTAGAGCAAACATGACACTCTGAGTGCACATACCTAAGCCACGTTGTCCTACCAAATTGTGATAGTAGTTTATTAACACAAGTAAATAACACAAATAAATAAAAACTATAATGATGAGGGTACCAGCCCAAGTTTGGCCCAACAAGAGGGCCTAGGCCCAAGCTCAATTAAGGAAAGGAATGAGAACCCGACTGCTATCCGAGCTTGGCATAATCACATCTCCGCCGTCAAACCACCGACTGCCCCTTTGCACCGAATCTTGTCTGCATGACTACCACACCAACCACAGCCACAACAAATTCAAAATCAAGCATGTCTACATAAACTATGCATTCTAACAAATATCATATAGTAAGGAGTGCATCATTGATTACTCCATTTGCTTTACGAATTCGCCGACATGTCAGAAAGACAATATTCATACAAAGTCATAAATTATTATGTCTATTAGTTTTCCCACTATACTGCCACTAAAAATTACCAGTGACACTAAGTTTCATCCTGTCACTAACACGTTGCGACCATTTGATGAAACAAGGAACTTACCGCCTCATTAGAGCAAACATGGTACTATGAGTGCACATACCAGGACATAAGCCACGTCTTCCTACCAAATAGTGATAGGATTTTTTTTGACACAAGTAAATAACACAAATAAATAAAAACTATACGAAGATGGTACCAGCCCAAGCTTGGCTCAATAAGAGGGCCCAAGCCTCAATTAAAGAAAGGAATGAGAACTCGACTGCCATCCGAGCTTGGCGCTATCCCATCTCCGCCGTCAAACCACCGACTGCCCCTTTGCACTGAATCTTTTCGGCATGACTACCACACCAACCACAACCACAAAAAATCCAATACACGTTGTGCCCGACCCCAATCTGTTTATGTCGGCTCCCTCCCCAAGTCGGATACAGAGACCCAACTCAGATTGTTTCGCCGAGAAACCCAGAATGAGCGCTACCAAAACTAGATCCTGCTGCCACTGATTTGAACCACCCACTGCCACAAAACTCACGATAGCGGAAAGGCTCACCGCCGAATAGGTCTAGAAAACTCTCACTAAATATACCCAACAAATATTTGAGTTTTGTAAATACAACAAATATCCTATTTTTATAAATACAACAAATCTCTCTCTCTCTCTCTCTCTCTCTCTCTGGATTTTTGTAGATACTTTTGTTTTTCAAATATTTTGTTTTTTCTCTAAATGTACCCAACAAATTTCTACTCTACTTAATGTAAAAAGACAACTTTATCCTCACACAATAAGTCAAAGATAATAATAAAAGAACCAATAAAATTTGAAGCTCTTGTATCCAATACTTCACGCTGTTACATTGTTTCTTCAACTTAAAACCCAAAACCAGTTCATTTTAATTGCTTATAGTGGAGGATGAATGAGGATTGAGAAGTGTTTCTCGTTTTCCTCTCCACTTGAATAAACAAATTCATATTATAAATATGGTATGGGGACGCCAAAAGCGAAGGATTGATTCAAGAAATATTCAATTCATCTAGTACATTCAAGCATATGAGTTAAAGCACCTGCATCTTCTATAGTTCAAAGTTGAATGTTCAGAGCAAAACAAAACACTACTCATAAATAAAAAAATTCGTTAATTTGTCAATGAACTATTGGCTCAAAAATTGTCCCGACCGTGAGTCACTGGGCCGAAGTGATCTCTGGCTCACACGTGTTCTTCTAGTTTTGCTGATGTGGTGTTGACGTGCCAACTCACGACCGCGAGGTTTGTGTAGGTGATTGCATTGATCTGACTTTTATCAGTTGACTGTGGGACGAGGAAGGATCACTCTCTGCCGCGGGGTTCTCTTTGCCTTGGATGCAAGGATTTGACATGAGTTGGCTTTGCTAGCCATGGTGCTCAAGCTGTGACTTGGTGAATGATATGAAAGTGTAGGTGATGGTGATTCTTTTTATGATTTTCTCAATATGCATGTTCTAAATAAATAACATAAAAGTAGAAACACAATCAATTGAAAGTGCAAGAACCTAAAGTGTAGCAAATAAGATGCAAAAAGATAAAGAACATAAAAATAAAGTGCAGGAATGTAGCGAATAACAATATAAAAGTGCAGGATAGATAAATACTGGAAAACAAAACAGTTTGATAAGCACATAGAGATTGATAGATGGTGAACGTTGAATGTATTGAAAGGATATTTTGTAATCGCGCAGGGCATTTGGTCAAGGATCTCTAACAAAGATGTCTATGGTCCTATTTATACTGAAATACAAAACTAATGAAAAGGAAAACCTTCAATCTCAGCCTTGATTGCGGAGCTTTTATTACAATAAATTGTGAAATTCAAAAATTTGGTAAACGCTCCTTGAATGTCCAAAAATTTGGTAAACGCTTCTTGAATGCATTGTCTCGCACCTCTGATTGCTCCAACATTCAACTGCGGTTATTTCACCAATTTAGTAATAAGGGCTTACTGAATGTACTATTTAGCTACAATCATCCGTCAAGCCAAGGCTATTCAGCTACAGTCGTTCGCGGCTATTCAACCTCGGTCATCCATGGGCTTGACCCACTTATCTTGCCACATAGACCTTGCCAAATTTAGGTGTAAACATGAACAAACAATTCAATCCCTAAACTAAGAAACTATACTAATGAAAAGAACTTATGGATAGAAATTTATACCATTGTGGGGGGGGGGGGGGGGGGGGGGTTGTTTGGGGTAGGACAGTTACAGTTACAGCTTTCTCGTGTTGATTTGCCTTTTGGGATCTCAATGAGTTGTGTTATTCAGAGTAACAGATATACGATTATGCAAAATAAAGCATCAGTAAAATAAATAACACCATGATCTTTTATACTAGCAAAAATCCTACACCAAGGAGAAAAACTGCGTGCTCCTATCTCTTGAGGGACAAAGATTTCCACTATATAACCAACACTTCTTACAAGATTGTACGAACCTATCCTACCGAGACTACCTAGTCTAGGACCTGTTCTACCTCTCTTGTCTCTAGGTGTGTTCAAAAGAAATCTTTCAGAAATTCTAACACATAATTTAGCTACCACTTAACTAATTCTTCATAGACACTTCTTGGAATTTTGTACCATCAATCACAATCACAATCACATGGGATGCAAATGTAATATGAGTTTTGAAAGCGTTTCGTTCAAGCTCTAAGATTTATATTCATAAGAAAGACTTAGAGAATCATTGAACTATGCAGAAACAATATGCAATTCAAACATAAAAATGTGCTAAGAGGATTTTTCTTATACAAGACAACTAAGGAAGCGAGAAGGAACTTGCTACCTATATACAGGCACAGTGAGGCTCATAAGAGATCACCTACTCAAGCCAATGACATATGAGGTTTTGGACTGATGTGTTTGTCAAGGGAACTGAATTGACAGGAGCTGCAACACAACCAACAAAGAAAACAAAGCCAAAACCTTCCTAAAGAATCTAACATTTTCAAACACAACGCAAAAGGCTTTGCAGAGGGCATGACATCAGAATCACAAGTATGTACCTCTTAAATCTGTCAGCAAACAGCCTACTCTTATAAGCATGGGTAAGTGTATCATTAACCCTGTGAAGACACAATAATAACCAAGAAAACTCGGTTACGGGTTGGAAAACATCAAACCTAAAACAGAGTTCAACGGCTAAGACTTATGAAGAAACCCTAGTCGACCATTTGAATTTGAAATGCGAAATATCTTGAACCTGATTCTATCTCGACAGACAAGTAATACAGATCTAGAAATGTTTGGACTTAGGATTTTACCATAAAAGCTAGATAGAAAGCAAAACTTCTATCCTCTGTGAAAAACTATGAAGTGCACATGCATACCATGAGATTGAATTGGGCCTTCAAAATGAACCTAGCCACTTCACTTGGTCTTAATAAGAGTTATGTTTTGGTTGTCACATGATTGCTAACAATATTCTTAGGGATACCTTTAATTTTGTGGGTACGAGAGAGTGATGACCTACGAATTATAAGAGAATGTCAGACTGCTAATTTAATGTTGAAACAATATTTCAATCAGAAACTATAAGAGCCTCTGAACATGAACCAGAGGAATATTAATAAAGAAATCAATACTAAACTGACCGAATTTAGTCTCATGTGTCAAACTATATGCTACTATATTAACTGCCTACTACTAAAAACAATTTAATGACAAAATACTAATTACTCCTCAATCTTTTAAGGTCTCGACAGTTTAGTCATGACTTTCTCAATTTCGACAGTTTACTCCTCAAACTTTTGAATTTCAGACAATGTACTCCTTCTGTTAACTCCTCGTCTAGTGGCACCGTTAAGTTGCTGACATGAAGTTTATATCATGCCAACTCTTTTTCATCAAATGTCTTCTAACAAATTGCTTCTCTCCCTTTACCACCTCACCTCCACCATCTAATCCCCAAAATAGCCCCCTCCCCCCAAAAACCCCGTCCCCGACCACCTCCCCCACACTATACGCGCTACCATCAACCACCTCACGCGCAGCCACCGTTCTCCCCCACGCGCCGCCTCTAAACCCTCCTCCTTCGATCTCCTCCTCTACTCCTCCCTCTCCGCAATCGCCTCCTCCTGCCACAACCACCCCGATCTCCTCAACACCTACATGTCCTACACCCCCTTCTCCCTCTGCCACACTGACTCTGACATTAACGAGTAGGCCCCTCATCCTCCGCGGCTGCTACCCCCTCCCCTGCAACCGCTACTTCTCCCGAACCCCGATAAATCCCACGTCATCACTGTCTAAGCGTCCTTTCCCTAGTTTGCTCCCGGATCAGAACATAATATGGGACAAGTACACATGTAAGAGCTGCAGCTGTCTCAACCGAAACAGTGTTAGTTTCGGTTTCGACTTCAGTCACGAGCTTAGTAACTTCATGACGTACAAGTCCGAGCTGGACCTTCCCATCCCGTAGTTCTTCCAAATCACCAAGGTCGTTGGCGCCGTCCTCCGCCTCGGTTTGGACGTCGGCGGCGGCACAGGGATGTTCACAGTGAGGATTAAGATGTACAATGTGACGGTGGTTACTACGACGATGAATTTTGGGGTGCCGAATAATGAGGCGGTGACGCTGAGGGGGGCTGGTGCCACTGCAGCAGCGGCTGCCCGTGTTTGACGAGGTGTTGGATCTGGTGCGGTGCGGGCACGCCATGAACAGGTGGATTCCGGTGACGGCGTTGGAGTTTTTGCTGTATGATGCGGATAGGGTGTTGAGGGGAGGAGGGTACTTGTGGTTGGATCATTTCTTTTGCAAGGGGGTGGATCTTGAGAAGGTTTTCGGGCCTTGATTGGGAAGTTGGAGTACCGGAGAGTGAAATGGGCGACGGCAAGTAAGAATGAGAAGAATGAAAATAAAGCAAGGGGTGTTATTGTGATTTTTCTTTGAAGAAGACATGGATTTGTCTGAGTTGGCATGATAAAAATTCCATGCCAGCAACTTAACGGTGCCACTAGACGGAGAGTTAAAGGAAGGAGTACATTGTCTGAAATTCGAAAGTTTGAGGAGTAAATTTTCGAAATTGAGAAAGTCAGGACTAAACTGTCGAGACCTTAAAAATTTGAGAAGTGACCAGTATTTTGTCCACAGTTTAATTAACCTCTAAAATTTCATGTAACATATTTCTCAAATCATCAATTCAGGACCCCAACTTTGAATGATCAAGGGAAAAACCAAAAATAGCGGGAACAAAATTCATACAATTAATCAGTTTTCACTCTATTATTGGTGTGAAATGGTGAACAAATCCCTTCGTTCTTTTTAGTGAGTTTAAATATGTTGATCAAGTCTATGATAATGTCAGTTCCAATGTATCTGATGCATTATTTTAGATTTCTCAAATCTCTTTGCTCTTTCTTTACTTTAGCAATGGCTAATTTTTTGTGGGCAAACAACTTTGAACAAGGTATTCATTGGAAATCCTAGCAGACTCTTACTCTCCCCAAGTCTAAAGGAGGTTTGGGTTTTAGGGACCTCTAAAAATTTAATCAATCCTTATTGGCTAAACAATGTTGGAGAATGCTTTTGTATCCTTCAGATATGTGGGTTCAGTTATTGAAGCATCGTTATTTCCCTTCTTGTTCTCTCTTAGATGCTCGTTTGGGAGGCTCTTCTTCGTGGGCTTGATCTAGTTTACTTCATGGAGAGAGACCTGCTGACATCTCAATTATTATGGAGAATAGGAAATAGAACTCAAGTGCCTAGCTGGAACTCAAGTTGGATTCCTTATTTACAGTGTTCCTACCTTGACCCTCCCCCTAATGTTGAAAATAGCTCTACTGTTTCAACGCTTATTGACTGGCTTTCACTTACTTAGAATTTATCTTCTATCAACAATCATATCTCTGTAGTGCAATATGCTGCTATTCAAGTCATTCCTTTAATTAGTCAGTAATTCAGTCAAAGATGAGATGATTTGGCCTTTAACTTTTTTCTGGTTGCTTCACTGTTCAGTCAGGATACCATGTTGCTCACTCATCCTTCACCCTTTCAACTACTCCTCAATTCACATTCATCTCATAACCAAATCCTTCCCTCTGGAAACATATGTGGTCTTTGTAGTCCACTCCAAAAATCAAAATATTTTATGTGGAAGGCTCTATCAAATGCTTTAGCAACCGGAGCCAATTTGTTATATCAAAAAATTGCTCCAGATCCTCTTTGTTTTATTTCTCAAGAAAGGCCAGAAACTATTGAGCACAGTTTGTTTGAATGTGGTTGGGCTAAAAAAGTTTGGAGATTTCTTCAAAGTGGTTTTAGGCCTAACATTCAAAGTCTCTCAAGACTAAATACTTGGCTTCAAAATCTTTCCTTCCCTCTTCCAACTGGGAAAATTCAACAACAAGATATTATGACATCCCTTTGTTTTCTCCTTTGGCAAATTTGGAAACATAGATGTCAATGTCTTTCAATCATTCAAATCTTGATCCCTTCTTAGTGGCTTCAACAGCTTTTGAGTCTGCTCAAGAATTTTTGAATCTCAACCCTCATCAACAACTTCAGATTACTACGATTTCTGTCAAACGGTGTCAAGCGTGACCCGTGGATTAACTATACCGATACAGTTCCGACTTAGCCATATTAAAAGTGTTGGGCTTTAATCACAAAATATCTCAGTACAATAAAGTATTACCCAGTCCCAACTTAGTCATATTAAAAGTGTTGGGTTTTAAAAGTTGTATTATATTTATCATTTTTCTGATATGAGATCTCTCATCTCCAACACGCCCCTTCACGTGCAACCTACTTTTATGTTTGCCCGTGAAACATACTAACAAGCCAAACAAACTAAGGCCGGCCTCTAACGGATACTTGGCGACAAATTCAATTGGAACTGAAAAAACTAAACTATTTCTTATGGCAACATAATGAGACCCAACTCGGGCCCATGACAGAATGGAGACGCAACTGGAGAATGACTCGCTCTGATACCATGTCAAACGGTGATAAGTGAGGCCCGTGGATTAACTGTACTGATACTATCCCAACTTAGTCATCTTAAAGGTGTTGGGTTTTAATCACAAAAGGTCTCGGTGCAATTGAGTATTATCTACCCACTTATAAGTTGTATTATATTTATCACTTTTCTGATATGGGATCTCACATCTCCAACAATTTCTCAACCTCAAAGACCTCCTCTAAAACCGAAATGACGGTGTCCTACTTTCCATAAGATCAAGATTAATGTGGCTACTTCTTGGTCTCAGGCTTCAACTGGAAAAGCTTCTTTAGCAAGGATTATGGATGGTGATGGTATTGAGGGATTACACCTCCAAGTTCGTGCTCCTTCGCATCTGTATGCTGATGCATTAGCTTTGTGTGTAGGAGTTTTCTTAGCTCTTCATATGAAAACTAATAGTTCAATCCACGAATCCTTTCTGTTCGAGTTCGATTCGCCCCATCTTATCAAGCTCCTTCTTAATTCCATTGAATCTTCAGATTGGTCGTTTGTACTATTGTTGAATCTTCTTCGAGCTCATATAGTTGTTTTTCCCTCTTCAAACTTGACTTCTGTCAGCAGTTCAGCTAATCAAGCTGCGACCTTTGTAGCTAGATTTGTTCAAAAGAGACAGTGTCAGGATAACTGGTTTAGTCATCCCCCTCCCTCTCTTTTGCATATCCTTAAGTTCGATGCAATTTCAGGAGACTAGTTTTTGTTTTATTTTTTTATTTTGTTATGTAATTTTATTTTAGGACAAAATTTAGTTTAGTACCCTCAACTTTTAGGTAAAAATCCGAATGACCCATTTTTTTGAAAAAAAATCATAATGACCCCTAAACTTTCAAATATGATCTCTCGAGTCTAAAATTTCAAGTGACCTCAAAATGTGACGTAAGCTGCTGACTTGGAACTAACAACAAGGGCTCATACTCCAATATTGAAACCTTCATAGAATGTAAAATGGACCATTTACATATTAAACCTTCTAAATTTGAAATGAAACCTAATTAACATACTCATAAGAGGCTGGTTGAATGTAAAAGGTAGTAATAAAAAACACATAATTCTGGTCCGAATCATAAATAAAGTGCACACTCAAAAGATATATATAGTCTTAATCAACCAAATGTGGGCCGTTGTTGCCAGTTCCAAAACAACAGCTTACGTCACATTTCGAGGTCACTTGAAATTTTAGACCCGGGAGATCATATTTGAAAGTTTTGGGGGTCATTCTGATTTTTTTTTTTCAAAAAGAGGGGTCATGCATTCTAATTTTTACTCAAAAATTGAGGGTATTAAAGTGAATTTTGTCATTTATTTTAACTTTGTGGCTGTTTGTGTAGTGTTTCGTCTTTTTATTGAATTATCCTTTGTGGAAAAACAAAAAACAAAAAACATTTTGTAATTTGATATTACCGATATTTTCCAGAATCGAATTATATTGGAAACATGTCATATTGCTACGTGGGACATGAATTGCAGATATAGTTCAAATGTTCCATATATAACTGGGTTCATGTGGAAGAGCAGCTAGCTAAAAGCAGCCTAATGCCATGTGCACATAGACTAACAATCATGCACTCTGAGACAAATTATTTGGATCAAATGGTTTGATCGATCCTGTGAATTTTTGGGTGAGACAAAATGAAAGAATTGAACTGCAAGGGGGTCAAAGAAGCAGGTTAGTGCAACAGCAAAGGGAGAGGGAGATGTTATCGTTTATTTAATTTGGTCCAATGATAAACCCCACATCGATCATAATAGATAGAGAGGCTAGGGTAGCCAAAACCATGTGCTTATTGTTCTAGCTAAGATCATATATATCCATGGAGAAACTCATCATCTACTTGAGGGTAACATGGCTATCCATGTGAATTAAGGGACCGATCGATATGGGAATGGAGAGGAAAATGATCAAGGGGAGGGGGGGAAACACATATTACATGCATGCATGCCCATCTTGCTGGTTGAAAGAGAGAGAGAGAGAGCTCTCTCTAGTTTGGTTTGATTCTACGTACGTGCATGTTCTCCTCAAGATGCATTCGATCTACAATTGTGATTGAAGATGTGTTTGTCGTTATGATAATAGTTTGCTCCCCAACCTGTATTGCAAACAAAAAGGCTTTAAAGGAATTTAGTTTCCAAGCTAGCTAGACTCACTAATTTTTTTATAGAATCGATTAACGACGGTATCTTCAAAGATTTTATAGGCCTAAAAACTAATCTGCACCGGAGAATCATATCAAAACGCTTCCTCCTCTAGGCCATCAAGCATAAATTGATATTTAAACTCCAATTAGTGTCGGCAGGATTCGAATTTAGATATGATGGATTCTCACACAAACACTCTTACCAACACGACCACATGTGGTGGTTGCTAGACTCATTAATTGACTCCTGCTATTTAAATCAAATAATGAAGAAATCCATATTTTGAATATATACATTTAATTAAGATAAATAGAGGGATTATTAATGTCATGATATTAATGATTTCCTCTTGCCTTATGATTAATTTGGGCTGTTGGACACATGATATTCTATGTACCATATTGCTGTTTTTGTTGCTTTGATAACATGTAAGAAAATGGAACTTGTTGGAAACCTTGACAACATTTTTAGTACTGGAATGAAATAGTTGGTTTCCACTGCCAAAACTCATCCTCTTTCCGAAGGAGAAGATGCTTAATTGGAAAGATCTAGTTTATCTGCCAAACAAGACTATACAATGAAACAAGAGGGAGGGGATTGCAAACCTGGCCCTTCAAGAAAAAAAAAAAAAACAACGCATTACATATACAAGCAGTGTATTAATTAGGAGTTTCAAAAAAGAAAAAAAAGTGTCTCGTTTCTGATTATTAATAGTGTGTTTTCTGTAACCACGCACAACCATCGCTTCAAAAGCATGTTCGATTAACTATCACTAATGAATGTTACAAATTAACTATCAAGTAAATAGAAACTGTGATCGATTAGAGGTATGCTTTCTGGTTGCGCAGTAAATAGAAACCGGGGCAATCATTCATTCTTAAAACCAGAATTCATAAGACCCAAGTCGGGTGTCCAATTAATAATGAGTCTTGATGCATGCTATTCATCAAATATCATATTCGTAGGTTTTATTCTTATAAGCTCGTTTGATAGCTTAGCAATGAACTGAAATAATCCATTAAATCCAAAGTGATTGCCAACCATTACAATATTTGGACATAATTCCCTCATTACATAGCCTAGGCATTTCTTGATGACAGGAGGGCCTACGTTGTTGGAAGCTGCATGACCTTGTTGAATAGCCTTGTTGAATAGCATGAAAGAAATCTATAAGCACACTCCAAAAGTATCGGGCAAAGTTTTATTTCGACCTTGACCGTCCCGAACCACTTTTCTTCATTTGAACACATCCGAATAATTAATGTACCTATCTTCATCTGAATCTCTCTGCAGATATTAGTATCATGCTAAGGGACATTAATCTACTCAGCAATTTGCAGTCGATGACCATCACAGTACTACTGCTAGCGCTCGATCGGCACGTTTCTCTTGAGTTGAAACATTAATGTTTGAGTTCGTTGCATGCAAACCTTAAGGATACCACGGTTTACTGGCTCTGAATCTCTGATGTACGTATTGCTCTAATTTTTAGCATAAAATCGGAGACGATATATACAAAGAGAGACATGAGGAAGAGGCTAGCTATGAGTACATTGTTAACGTTTTAGTGCAACTTTGGTCAAAAGTGAGGCTTTTAGGCTAGGGATGAGTGGATCTACGGTGGAAGGATAACAAAGCTGTCTAATCTGTATATCTTGTGAGAAAAGCAGTGAGAAAACAATGAGAATGTTTCTGAACAAGTGAGGAAAATCAATCATCAAAATCCCTTCATATTTGGCTCTATCTGATCAGTGCGCAATGGGTCTTGGAGAAACACCTATACACACTTTCAGTCCTTGACTACATAATTGAACTACAGCATTATTGCCTGTGCTGCCTTCTTGCTAGTTTCAATCCCCACAGCTGTTGACTGAACTGGAAGCCTGGTAGAACAATTTTCGGCTTTTATGACCGAAATGGGCAAGTTTTGGACAACATTCAATCACATCACAACCACTCATGGCAAATATATTTTGAATTAGGAGAGCCTCGCCAGTTTCCCAAACTTATATGCGATGCTGCATGGTTCGAAAGATTGATATATATAGATAATGTTAATGGTATTTCTATCGCTTCTTATTGTATTTTGAATAATTCGGCGTTGGCTGATTTTAATCAGATCTTTAGCCTGTAATTTTTTCTTTTGTTATAAAAATTAATTATACTGCATAATTTTCCATCAATTGCTAATCGTGATGGTTGATCTTTTGAGGTTCACAGTGAAGCTTTCCTAACATAATCAGCAAGACAAAAATAGGTTTTGAAAAAATCTTATCTTATCCCTGTAATTAAGACAATAATGAACAACCAAATTTCCATAACATGCATTATGCTCTTACTAGTATATATATGTTTGTCGTCTTTTAATTGTTTTCTAATCTTCGTGCTGGCCTTTTCTTTTTGTTGTCCATATCAGGAAAATTCTGTGCTCTTCTTTCTGGAGTCATTTTCGGACCAAGAAAAACAAGAATTAGTTAATAAAATAAGACATTAATTACTGTTCCCGAATTATCTTAGGTATCAATCTATATGTGATACATAGATATAATAACAAATTTGTCCTCATTTTAGTAAAATAAAAATGTAGTGTATAGATAATTACTTCACTTGTAACAACTTAACAAGTTTCTAAACACATTGTTGTTAATATAGTAATTTTATTCAATTATATGTAAATGTGTAAAATCAATGTGATAATTTTGTTGTCAAAGTCGTAAGTTAGTTTAATAAAATTGTTGTCAAAGTGATAATTTTACTCAATTAGTTGTAAAATGATTGTATGGTATACATACAGACAACTCCGACTGTTCCACTCAATTCAACAATCGATCAACCACGGTATAAATTTTTCTACTGCTTCTTCAATTCAACAATCAATCAAGGTGCTAATTAGCCGAAAACAGAAACTGAAACAAAAGTTCTATTTCTCGATCTTCTAATTACAAACCAGAAAAGAGGAACAGAAACTCGAACTCTTGCCTTCGGGATGTGTCGGCCGGGGTAATGCTCGCTACAAGTAAGAGCTATATACCAGATTACCAGCACCCACTTGCATTCTGTATGTATCCCATAATAATGTCTGATACATCTGCATATTTCATCCTACCTAGCTAGCTAACCCAAAAAGTCTGCATTTGCCACGTAGAAGATGCTAGAGTTTTGTACTGCCTATGCTTGAACCCCAGGACAAAGCTCAATGTATCCATAATCAAGCAACTCCTCTATCATTTGCTCAATGTGATCCTCCTCAAGCAGCTGAAAAACCTCCTGACGGTGATCATCGTTCTCAACTTTGACACCCGTCTCACCAACCCAATTCCCCCCACCACAATGAACTCCACCGTACTCCCTCTTCTCCGACCAATCGAACCCCGGAAAGCCGCTGTTTTCGACAATGCGGCTAGCACTAGAAGTGACAGGTGGCATATATTGTTGCTGCAACACTTCTTCTTGCACTGGCTCCTCCTTTGGGGCTGGTCTTTCCGTCATTTGAAGAGAGGCCATGTTGCATTTGTGAAGCTTTGCTATCAAACCTGAAGAGAGAAGCTTGGATGAATGAGGCATTGGGTCGTTGGGATTGAATGGGAAATTGGTACGTGCTTTTGTACCGCACATGAGTCTCGCCGCTTCGTCGTAAGCTCGTGCTGCGTCCTCCGCCGTTTCAAACGTGCCTAGCCAAATTCTTGTCTTCCTGTAAACCAAAGAAACACGCGTTTGTTATTTAGACTCCAATCATACACAACAATTAAAGAAACTTTTGCTTTAAGTATATGGTTGCAGATGGGCATCGCTTTAACACTCCAAAGACATGAACCAACGTGGAAAATTAAGAGCTTAGAGAACAACATTTCTGGAGAAAAGGTTAATTAGTAGGAGATATATACTCAAGATGGTGTGGTTGCGAACTCACAGTGAAGGGTGGCGAATTTCAGAGACCCAAGAACCCCAATGCCTTTGTCGAACGCCACGATAACGTTGTTGGGACCTCGCCATGGTGGTGGTGGTGGTGGTGGAAAACAAAACGTTTCCAAAGTTTCAAGCGCTCACAAATGTGTTTGCTTAGGGTGAGTGAGTAGAAGATAGCTAGCACAAGAGATGACTGTAGAGAGAAGGCAAAGGGGGTTTATATAGGCGATTTTTGCGGCTTTGGGGGCATCTTTACTTAGCAATATCAGGACCCTTTCTAGGCCTACCCTTTTTTTTTTTTATCGTTTTCTTTAGTTTTTGGTTTACCTAATGCATGTAATTGTAATAAATATTTGGCATAATAGCCAAAATACACTCTAAATTTGGCTCAAATTGTCAATTTGCACTCCGAATTTGTAATTGCGAAATTTGCCTCCTCAACTTGTCAAAAACTGCCGATTTGCACCTTATCCGTCAAATCTAACTGTTTCCATCCAATTAAAAGTCACATGCGCGCCTTGCACATGAGGGGTATTTTCATTTTTTTTATATTTATTTCATTTTATTAATAAAAATACCTAAGAAATTTATTATTGTACAATATTTTTTACAATTATATCATTGTATTTGTGACCTAAAGACTACTTTTGTTGAGATATTTGAGTTATTTATTCTTAGACAAATTATATCATGTTTCTTATTAATTAAAATAGTGGTTCAAAAATTTAATTTTAGTTATCCACATAATTTTTCTTATTGACAAATTATATAACGTACGGTATGCGTTATTTTGAAAGAAAAAAATGAAAAAAAAAATATTATGAGTAAGTAGACATAATTGTACAAAAAATAAATTTCTTGTGTAATTTATTTAAAAAACGAAATAAATATAAAATAACGAAAATACCCCTCATGTGTTAGGCATGTAACTCTTAATTGGATGGAAACCGTTAGATTTGACGGAGGGGGTGCAAATCGGCAGTTTTCGACAAATTAAGGAGGTAAAATTTCGCAATTACAAGTTCGGGGTGTAAATTGACAATTTAAGCCAAATTTAGAGTGCATTTTAACTATTATGCCTAAATATTTCAAACCAATACGTTGGATGTTATCTCGATCTTACTTAATTGATTTTGGAGTTTTGGACTAGTATAATGAGGGCTAGGGTATAGGGTTTTAGTTGTCCTCACGACAAACGCAACTACAAGACCATAATTGCACAATTTTTTTCCCATATGATTTCTCTCAAGGACACGTTAAAGATCTTTAAAATATATTAGCGTTTACAAGTTGAATTTTGGGCACTTTGTTTTATATATATTACTTCCATTTGAGTCCTAGAATATGATACTTTTGCAAAGAGATGACATAAAGTATCAAAATTTCATAAGATTGTTGAAATGGCTGATTAAAATAATTAATTATGTATATACCTCATGCATCTCATCATACAGCTGAGAATATGTATCATACATTCAATGATTGTATGAGCATGCGATTTGATTACTTGGGCGCTATTTGATTAATTATTCGTATTTGATAAGGTAATTTATCTGAATCATATTAATTTGACCAACAAAATTGTATCTGATGTATGTGTATCATATTTGCCATTTAATTGAAAATTTAATATATTTTTTTCACTTAATTTTCATAAAGACTTAATCAAAACATATATACGTATTTTCTTCATATGTAGTTGCATTGACCACTTATATTTTTTTTTTGTTTTCTTATCAAAAGCATAAGTGTTACAAAAGCTCGAGAAATAGGTTATGAATTAAGATGATGCATGTGTGTAGAGCGGGGGTACATGGGTTTTTATTTGTACTCATTGTAGTGGTTAGTGAACATGCATGAGTACGTGGCTTACATCAGAATTTCGAAACATAGGAGACCTACCCATATGCCTCAATGCAAGATGAAGACACAAACCCATGTTTGTTGTAATTTTCATGCCCATCCCCCCATTCTCTTTCTCGTTCGTGGCCTTGTACTCCTTGTAGCCTAGCTACCATGCTTGCTAGTAGCTTCTTTTTGACCCTTAATTGATTGGTTTGTTGCAATAATATTGGTCATTAAATCTATCCTCGATCTTCTGTATATAGAGCCCTAGCTTGTTATCAACAATGCATGTAATGGAAGTTTAAAAGAAGATTAGAATCACGCACCCGTGTAAAAGAAGTTATAATGTCATTTGATCAAATAGTATTAGCCGATTTTGTTGATCAACAAGATGGAACAGCAAATACAACATAACTAAAAGCCTCATTAGATGGTCTTTCTTTTATTTTACTTTTATTATTTTTCAATCGAAGTATGGCCACTCTTATTTACAAAGTTGTTTTGTTTAATTTTTACTATGAATAATGCTAGATGAACCACATTTTGGCATTTCACCTAAAACTCACATTATGTGTCAGTCTATGTGGCATGTACATAACGTGTCATCACCCAATCAGAGTGTTTTATTAAATAACGTGGTTGTATCACATAAGCGGACACATAAAGTGGGTTGTAGATGTGATGTAAAAAAGTAATTCACCTAAGATTGCTCTTTTCACCAGTGTAATTACCACTTCAACATTTGAAATCATGTATACTGTGAGCCTCAACGAGAAACCTTCAATTCTAGTTGCTTATACGACCAACTTGGCACCCGTGCATGCAGATATAATGATGTAGCAATTTTAGTAAGCCGGCCAAATTATGTCAATAAACAAGTATCTTCAAGTATCTTTCACAAATTCTGTGCACACCTTAATTTTGTAAGGGCCATGATGATATGTTTCTTTATTGTCAAAGGCAGTGATCATCGGCGGCCGTGATCATCCTCTTCTTGATGTACTTAGAGCAGGGTTAATGACCGCAAAAAATATTGGCCGACTCAAGATTGGACTTAAGACGTTGAACTTAACTGAGGGAGTCGGCCATATATAAACATCACTGTACCACGATCGTCACCCTTGCATGAGGAAAAGCGACGCCGGCGTGACGAAACCGAGATCGAGGAAACCCAGTTAAGACAGACAGTACATGAGAGCTCTAGCTAACATGAAAACTAGTTGGCTAGGAGTGGAGTCATCGCCACACGCTACCTACGCCAAATGAAGGAAATACGATTTTTGGAGTCAGGCTTGTCACATAAATGGCTGAATAATAGTAGATTCCGATCCCGCAGCTACCAGCGTTGGAAACAAAACGATAAGTTGTATTTTGTGCTATAACTTGGAGGTTCGAGGTACTATAAGACAACTTGGGCTGCGTTTGAAGGGGCTTTTTTGCTCCCTTGATTATAAGCACAGCAGCATCTGCTGTTTGGTAAAACAGCTTTTGGTCCTTGGAAGAAGCTCCTGCTTTTTTCTTCTAAAAGCAGAAGTAGGGGGTAGCCTCATTTTGGAAGCCGGCTTCTGCTTCCTCATTGTAGCGGGAGCACTGTAGCTAAATGAATTTTTCAAAATGCCAGAGCTGCCCTCACTCTCTGTAGGGATCGGATCCGAAGCGAAGCTTTTCTCCCACCACCACCTCTCCGACTCCGCCGTAGAAGACCTTCTCTCCCAAGTCAAAGACCACATCCTCCTCGAGCAACTCGCCACCATCGCTCCTCCTTCTCCCCCGACTTCGTCCTCCCCACCCACCTCGAGTCTCGCTTCTCCAAACTCAAGTCCTTCTCTGTCCTCCCCACCTTGCGATCGGGTCGTCGAAATCGAGTTGAATCTGAATCGCTGGATTTTGGGGCGACGACGATAGAGCGGCGCGATGGTAGCAGCTGAGGCGTCGTTGTGGAGGGCTGGAGACCGCCGTCGAGCTAAAGGGCGGCGCTGGGATCGGCTACTGGGCATAATTTTAACTTTGTTTTTTCTGGGTTTTGGAGAGACGATTGCATGGGTGCCCAGAGCAAATATCTGGGTGCCCTGAGCATCTTCATCCTTTGCTGACAAAGAGGTCGTCGGCAGGGTTTAACTTTGCTTTTTCCGACAAAAGGTTGTCGGCAAAACTAGGGGCCTGAGAATATTTTTTTTCTTTCTTCCGACGAAGCGATTGTCGGCAGAAGAATTTATGGGGTTTTTTTTTCTTTTGATTGGACCCCAGGGTTTATGAATTTTTCATGACTATTAGACGAACACTAGAGCCACGTACTGAGAACTTGTTTTAGGATAAATAAATATAAATCTGGGATTTCCTAGAACACGTTTAATTAGTCAAAAAATTTCAAATTAATCGGTATTACCATTCAATTAAAGTTAAACTTTCTTTCATGTCTAAATTGGTCATTTATAGACAACAAACACAAACCAGCTTTCAGTTTACTAAACACTTTGCCAATGTCTTTTCCACTAACAGCACTTAGAAAAAGTCAGTTTACTAAACACTCAACTAATTTGCTTTTTAGCAGCTTATTTTAAAAAATAAGCAGAAACCAGCTTTTCTGTAAAGCCAAGCTGCACCAAATATACCCTTAAACGCATTCTTTCATTTCAGATCGATCGATTACTATAGAACATATTGGCGCTACATTTCATATATAGAAGTGTGATGTGGAGATCGCTATAGGATGGCTAGGGCCAGTTGTGGAAATCACTCAAATCCTTTATCGGCGGTTCCATATATACAATGGTGAACAACAACAAAAACACATGTAATTTACACGAAGGTCCAAGGGCGCAAGAAAGCACTATATAGCTGGTTTGGTACAAGCTATTATATACCAAAAGATCGTTGATTTTGACAAAGATCTTAGATGGCTACAAGCCTAGAAAGCATTGTCTTGTGACTTCTGGGAAGTAAGTACCAGAACGCGTGCTTCTGATACATGATCTAAGTTGAACAACACAAAAGTTTCATTTTTCCTCCAAATTGAAGACAGATTTGTTTGGCATTATACGCTCCGTTCTTCACAAATACTCAAACAACTGAGACTTTGTGACTCACTTTAGTTTCACTGTCCTCCATCGATCTCCATGCACACCTTGGGACCAAACCCAAAATCTAAGCCATTGACTTGGTGGTGGGAGATGAGCTCTTAAACCAGACTAGTAGCTGTGTAAACACTGACAATGAAACGTATATATACAACCATATGTAATCAAAACGAAAAGCACCGGCATTCAACCTTTTTAGTCTTAGATTTTTCAAACTTGTTTTTATTTTGCTTCTTAGGTCTTGTTATTGTCCTCTAGATGAGTAGTGATTTCAAATTTATTTTTTGAACGGATCAAAAATAATTAAAAACATTATTATAGATCAACTAAAGAAAACAAATTGTTGGAAATCAATCCCCCGCCAAGCAAGTATTAGAAAATTGATAGAAAGAAGAAATAAACAAGTCAAGAAGACAACAAGATTTAATGAGGTTCGGCCAATAATTTTACCTACGTCCTCGGAGAGTTTCACCTTTACTATGAGAGAAATAATACAAGTACAAGATTACACCGCTCAAGTTTTTGCTCAACCCAAGCCCTTGTTCCCAAAAGGATACCACCCCAAGAGTTATTCACATTCTTGAAACACAACTCACTTTGCTTCTATACACTAAGACACCTAGAGTTGCTCTCTTTCTCCCCCTTACTTATTTCCACACAAGTTTAACCTTTTATAGCATTTGATAGAAGTCTCTAGACTTACTCCATCAATGTCCATTCATGAACCAACTTTTCATTTCTCTCCTTAACTTCCTAAGAAGACTAAAAGGCATTTCATGAATTTAACCATGTGTTTATGCCAAATACATGCACTTAACTATGCATCAATTACAGTGTATAAATTGTCACCATGAATGCATAAATTAATAACACCATACAAAGATATCTCCACCAAGGAAGGATCACCAAACCTAACACAAATAGCTAGATGGAATAAACTCCGGAGTAATATAATGTAAGAAGATATAAAAATGTCTCCGGCTCATTTTTAATAAACTCTATATTTTGAATTTTTAGTCATTTCGAAAAGCATGTTTAAATTTTTATGTATTTTAGCAGCCACACTAGACTCATACGTAGTTCTCGATGTATTATGACTTTTACCTATTTCGTTCCTATATATAGAGAGCGAGACGAGCCTATCAATAATTAAAAATATTTAATTTGAGAACAGAGCTTTGTCTCTGAAAGGATGAGAACTGTCCTAGGATTTCTTGGTGGCGGCTCGACAAATTTGCATGTAGGGGCGTCTTTCTTCCTCCCCTTCCAGCCTTCAATCTTTAATTTCTTGTCGTGGGTGGCCAACGACGCCTGGCTTAATGGGTGGTTGGTTGTTCCAAAGAATTCGAATATCGTTGGGTGTAAGCATATGGTGGTGGGTTTGCTATTGGAATCGATTGAATCCACTAAGTCGTTTCGATTTTCTCAAGCGGCGGCTAGAGATCGGCGTTCATGGGTCAGCGGTTGTTTGTCACCATAAAAGAATGAAAAGCCTAGCCTACTATGGAAAAAAAAAAATTCAATTAACCCTCTTGAAATTGCTTACTATGCAATTGTGGTAAGACAGGAAGCTAGATACATCATAAAAGATTCATAAAAGTTTATACAACTTCGCAAATGTTGTCGGTGAGCTGTGACTTGCTTCGTTAAGTAGTTTTACTAACAACGTTAATGTCATTACTTCAAACCTCACTGACATATGTAAAGGTGCGTGAATTATTTAATAAAGTTGATTTAAAAAAAAAAAAGAAAAAAAAACTCGTAGATGCTAAATGTATACATTAATTAATTAGGGCTCAATTAGTTTCAACCCAGTTGCAAGACCATAAGCTTAAGCCCAAGCCACCCCTTGACAGAAATGTACGTATCTAGTTTTGATGTGGAAGTGAATCACAGTAGTAACAAGGTTCAACAAATGTTGAAACCTTAGGAAATTCACTAGAAAACTTCTAGTAAAAACACACAGGCCAAAGGCCTCAAGAGACAAGTGATAATACTCTGAAATCTTATATTTTATATTTGAATACTTGATTGAATAATACAATCTAACTAGAGCCTTTATATAGGCATTATAATATATCTATTCTTAGTAGAACTAGGAAATAACTAGGAATCATGAATAAAACTTAAAACTTAATAAGTTTAAAAATAAAATAAAACAATTCTAATATTGAAAGGGAACATACAAAGATATTGCTTTTCTTTCTTCTTTTTCCTAAGTAGCTGATTATAAAACTTATATGCAACTCGTTCTATATCAGTCTCCTCCACTTTAAAAGAACTCGACCTCGAGTTTACGTCCGGATAGATAGCTTCATCATCATCAGCTTGGTAGGCATGAATGTCACTGACATTGAAGGTCTTAGATATATCGCAAATCAATGATATAGGCATTGTCATTGATTTTCTTGATAATTTTGTATGGTCCATTCTTCCTAGGCTTGAGTTTGTTATAGGTGCGAATAAGTAACCTTTCTTTCCTTGAGAAAATCATCACAGAGTCCCCTTCTTGAAAAACTTTTGTGCGCCTATGAAAATTTGCAATAGCTTTATACTTGGCATTGGTAGTTTCCAGCTTTTGCTTAACCTCTTCTTGAACTCCCTTCGCTTCTTTTGTCATTGACGCAGTAGCCTCACTGAAAACCTTAGTTTTTGGAACAACAGTCAAGTCGACTACATGCTTAAGAGGTGACACATAGACCACTGAAAATGGTGTCCTATCAATAGAGCTATGAACTGAATTACTGTAGGCAAACTCAACCTGTGGCAAGGAAACATATATCCCATTGCTTTGGTTTGTCTCCACAAGTACTCCGAATCATATTTCCCAATGTCTTGTTTGTAACTTTGGTATGCCCATTGGTTTGTGGATGAGTGATACTGCTTCGGTTGAGTGTAGTCTCAAATATCTTCCACAAAGTAATCCAAAAGTGGTTAAGAAACTTGGTGTCTCGGTCAGAAGTAATAGATTGACGTACTCCATGCAATCAGACCACTTCTTTGAAGAATAATCTGGCAACGTGGGAAGCGTCAGATGTCTTCCTACATGGTATAAAGTGTGCCATCTTCGAGAACCTATCCACCACCACGAATATAGAATCAACTTCCCACTGTGTTTGACGAAGTCCCAATACAAAGTCCAGGGTGAGATCCTTCCAAATAATGTTAGGAACCGGTAAAAGCATGTAGAGTCTAGTGTTTTGAGACTGCTTCTTTGAGGATTGGCATATGTAATACTTTCTAACAATGTTCCCCACGTCTCTGTTCAACTGAGACCAATAATACATTAGCTCCAAGCTTGCAATAGTTTTATCCCTGCCTAAATGTCCACTTAAACCTCCTTCATGCAGATCATGAATCAGCATTTCTCTGAGTGAAGATCTAGGAATGCATAATTTGTTTCCTTAAAAGAGATACCCTTCTTTGATGAAAAAGTCGCTGCAACGTTCTTGTTTAACACACTTGGCCCAAATTTCTGTAAAATTTTCATTTTCCTCATAAAGCTTTTTCAAAAATTCAAACCCAATAACCTCGTGAGAAAGTGTCACCAATAGCTGGCCTCTTCAACTTAAAGCATCTGCGACACAGTTAAGAGTCCTAGACTTATGCTTGATCACAAAGAGAACTTTTGTAGAAAAGTAGTCCACCGAATATGCATTTTGTTCACACTTCGTCGGTTGTTAATATACTTCAAGGCTTAATAGTCGGTGTAGAGCACAAATTCTCTTTGCATAAGGTAATGTTTCCATTGTTTTAGGGCTCGAAAAATCGCATAGAATTCCTGGTCGTACGTTCTCACTGAAATACGCCACTACCTTGTTTTCTTGAGATACGACAACTCATATTTCTACTCCACAATCATCGTTTCTACTTCAAAAATATTGTCAAAATCAGGTAGAGCTAGAACCGGCGTTGTGCTTAACTTGTACTTAATCAAGGAAAAGCTATTTTCTTCTTCTTCTCCCCAATGAAACCTGCCCTTCTTCAAACATTCAGTAATGGGTGCAGTGATAGCACTGAAATTTGATACAAAGCGGCGATAAAATGTTGCTAATCCATAAAAACTTCGTACTTCTCAAACAGTTTTCGGGGTAGGATGTGACTGGATTGCTTTGACCTTGTCTTGGTCAACATGAATGCCTTCGGAACTGACAACATAGCCTAGAAACAATAGTTTGTTGGTGAGAAAACTGCACTTCTTCAAGTTCACGCTTCAAGGACTTCTCTTAAATGTCGTAAGTGATCTTCATTGTTTTTGTTGTTGATCAATATGTCATCAAAGTATACCACCACAGATTTTCCGATAAATCATTTTACGACATGATACATAACTCTCATGATGGTGCTAGGAGCATTAGACATCCCAAACAGCATAACTAACCACTCGTAGAGCCCATCTTTACTTTTGAAGGTTGTCTTCCATTCATCACCCGGTTTAATGCGAATTTGGTGGTACCCACTCCTTAGATCAATTTTGGAAAACACCACTGAGCCACCTAGAACATCCAACATATCTTCAAATTGAGGAATCGGGAACCGATATTGGACAATGATCATGTTGATTACACTGCTGTCCACACACATCCTCTAACTTTCATTTTTGTTTTGCACAAACAAAATGGGCACTGTACAAGAACTCATACTTTCACGAATGTGCCCCTTTTGTAGCAACTTTTCAACTTTCTCTTTAAGGATCTTATTCTCCTTAGGGCTCATTCGATAATGAGGTAGATTAGGAATGTTGGCTCCTGGAAGAAGATCAATTTGGTGTTGGATATCTCACATGAGAGGCAATTCATTTAGTAGATCATCAGCCACTAATTCTTTAAACTCCTGTAGTAGTTGTTGGACTTGCTTTGAAATTATCTTCTCTTCCCTTTTGTCCTTAGCCACCATAACTTCTTTAATCACCAATGGATAAATGGTTTCTGCATCCTTCACAATATCTTCTATTTTTCTACCAAATTCTGGAATGGTCAGAAAATTAGACTCTTTTGGTGGTACCAAATTCGTTGGTTTGGTCTTGGGCTTCAAAGTAATAGGATGTTTGTTCCAGTGAACGAAATGGTATTGTCTCTCCCATTATAGTTGGTGTTGACATCATGCTGCCATGGTCTGCAAAGAAGGATGCAGCTTGCATCCATGTTTACCACATCACATTCTATTTCATCCTGATAGAATTTCCCGATAGAAATGGGGACTTTAAAAGTTTTACTGATATGAACCTCTGGGCCTTTCTGTATCCAATAGCGTATGGAGGTTATGTCTCGTAGTAGGAAGGTTGAAGTGATCCACCACTTTATTTGAGACCAAATTCTCACAGTTGTCACCATCTATTATTAGTGAAAATGATTTCTCCTTGACTATGCAGGTGATTCGAAAAATACGATGTCTATGAGTTTCTTGTTTTGATGAGCAGAGCACTCGTTGAATAACTAAATTGTACTCTGTGTCTTCACCAGAAAATTCATTCTTCATCCCCTATTGCCTCTTGTTCTTCTTCATCTCCTTTTATGAGGTTTACAAGGCGCCTGCCAGTTTGTCGCAGAGAGCATTGACTAGAGATGTGGTCTTCCTCTCCACATTTAAGCACTTATCCAATCGAGGTTTATCAGCTTCTTCATAATGCTGGTCACGATTTCGAGCAAACTCTCTGATTTATCAACCTTCCTGTTAATGGTCACGTACATAGGAAAATCGCATAGTGCGTTGCTCATCATCCTTCCTTTGGCGATGTCTACGACCTTGAGCAAGTCCCTCGGTACGATGAGCATCTCCTCTCTGATTTACGTTTAGTTGCCTGATAAACTGTCGTATTTCCTCTGTTGCGTTTTGCACAACTTATTTTACAAAGTCATGTGTCTACTGGCGGAAATTCTCGAACTGGTCAACTATACTTTCTAACTGATCTCGTAAATCTTGCTTAATGGTTTTAATCGCACGAGCTACGTCGACGAGGTTTGTGATGGTGAGTTCATACCTTGGATCGTCGTCCATCACTGAGCTGGCGAATCCTGCTCTGGTAACCAACTGATGCAGAAGGGAATCACAATAGTAAGAAGGTTCAACAAACGTTCAAATCTTAGATAATTCACTAGAAAACCTCTAGTAAAAACAAACAGGCCAAATGCCTTAAGAGACAAGTGATAACACTATGAAATCTTAAATTTTATAACTGAATACTTGATTGAATAATACAATCTAGATAGAGCCTTTATATAGGCATTATAATAGACCAATTTTTTTGTTGTTGAAAAATAATAAATTATATTTATCACATGTACGATAGATCATTACATATCCTACCGCTGCCATTTAAGGACATAGGCAGACAATGAGTTAGTGGTAGTACTCACAATGGTACATAGAGAATAGACCTATCACTAAAACTTGACAGCTCGTAGAGGTAGCAGAACACCCTTCTTCATTATCACTCCAGATGCACTTGAGAGATATAAATGCACAAAACCTGCTAAATTTCTAAAGCAAGATGTCAGGACAAGCCCAACATACCGTTAGGACGAATCTCAACTCACTGTTGGGACAAACCCAACATTGCACTAAAAAAACTAAAAAAAATCTAGGCCCAAACTCAAAACCTAAACCTAACCCTAATTACTCTACACAGATACCACTACAGTAGTCGCTCCGCCACCGTCAAGACTATGTCAGAAGTCCTCCACGCCATCAGCATTGACACCACTAACCTCTTTACCCAGCCATGCATGTAGCCTACAATCAAGAGAGAATAAGAGCTTCCACCTAAGCATAGATCAGATTACTCTAATTCCACCGAAGGGCAACTAGTTGCAGGGCCACCAACGACAACACCACTTCCAACCATCTCTTCCTGCTCTCGGCAAGCCAACATAGGGCTATTCTTCCATCTAGCAATTCGATGCTAACCCGAGAGAGCCTTCATCACGTCATTGAGACAGTCACGTCGTAACCCCCCGTAGCAATACATGCGAGATCCATGCTTTTAGGCTTGTCCAACGACGCCGAGAAAGGGAGCGCTGCCTGACAAGCTTAACATCACAGTGGAGGCCTCTCTTACCAGATCTCTTGTAATTATAATAGACCTATTCTTACTAGAACTAGGAAATAAACTAAAAGTCTTGAATAAAACTTAAAGCCTAATAATTTTATACATAAAATTAAAAAAATTCTAATATTGAAAGGGAACATGCAAAGCTACTGCTTTGCTTTCTTCTTTTTTCTAACTAGCTGATTATGAAACTTATATACAAGCCGTTCTATATCAAGTTTTATCCTGAATAGTTTTCCCTAGATTGTACTACAATGGTTATCATAAGTTCACTAGTCTTCCTACATGCACGCTATGTGCGTGCGAAAAGGCCGCGCTTGCGCGTGCGTTTTAAATTTTTATTTACACTAATTTTTTTTTATAATGCTCTCATGAAAAAAAGAAAATCTTTAAATTTTTAGATTTGGTTTGCAAATTCTTCTTCTTACTCTCTTTTCGAAGTATTGTAGTTTATGTGGACTATAATGTTTTCAAGCATACTGTAATCTGAGAAATTTTCAGTGACAACCAAAAACAACTAAATTATGTGTTATCTCTTCATAGATCAACGACTATTAAGAAGATCTAGCCCAAAAGTAGAAATTTAACCCAATACATACAATAATTACAACAATGCTTATCGTGACAGGAAAGAAAAAAAATGCTTATCGTGGATGTTTTATTCAGTCCTTCCTACTATTTGTGTTGTTTTATTTTTTTTGACGAACCTCCTAACATTAGAGATGCAAAATATAAAATAAATAAAATCTACCAAAATGCATGGAATTTGGGTGGAGCAAAAATAGATTTCCATATATATGTTTTGCTTTGCTTTTACTCTCACCTGTAATCTTCTTAGTCTTGTCCTTTCCCTTTTCTGTCTTTCTTCCTGTAGTCTTCTACCTTTATTTCTTCAATCTACCATGATCTCCATTAATCTCAAGACATACAACTTTTAAATTTTATGAGAGGATAAAAAAAATATCTCTTAAAATTGGAAGTAACCCCTTCTCAAATGAAATGAATCACTTACAAAAGTAAACACGTACAAAATCAAGTAGTTGTATAAAAAATTATTCAAAAACACATACAAATCACTTTTTGTGTTCCAGACCTCGACGTTACTACCATATCTCATGCCGAATTGTTCTCTCCTTGCTACCATATCTCTTGAGTAATTGCTCAGATGATGAGAACAATTTCGGTAGAGAAAGGGAACGGTTTTTTGAGATGTGAAGAGGAGGGAGAGAATACTTACAGGTGGTTTGTGCTAGTGGTGATTCGTCATCAAATGACTTTTGAAAATTGAAATTCTCCTGATTCTATCTGATTTGTTACCATTTTAATATTTTTTAATTAATTATGTTTTGCAGCCAAATTATTAAGAGGGGCAAAAAAAGGAATTAGTTGGTTGGCAGTTTCATATGCCAAATTAGCTCAATTAAATTGGCTCAATTAATAGAGAATATAACCAATCACAATGAATATAGTGTTGTAGGAAGGTTATTTCTGTAACTTCCTGGATGTGTCTTGACCTAACTAGACTAGATTAGATGATTATGTAATAGATAGGGAATCTCTGATTTATCGGGATACTTATTGTAATGCCTATATAAAGGCCTCCTTATCAATGAATAAAGTAGAAGTTCTCCCTATTATAATTTCTCCTTGAACACGTTATCAGCATGTGGCTCTAGCCTTTCGTCTAATAGCCATGAAAAATTCATAAACCCTAGGTCTCCAATCTGAAAAAAAAAAAAAAAAAAAAAAAAAAAATTCAGAAACCCTAGCTTTTACTTTTGCCGGCAACTGCTTGTCGGCAAAGAAGGCCCTCCCCATAAATCACATTCTGCCGGCAACCCCTTCGTCGAAAGAAAGAAAAATTCCCAGGGAACCAAACTCTGCCGACACCCATTTTGTCGGCAAAGAAAAGCAATTCCTCCAATGCACTTCTGCCGACGACATCCTTGTCGGCAAAGGATGAAAAATCTCAGGGCACCCAAAAATCTATTCTGGGCACCCACCCGCTGCATCCTCCTCTTCCGATCTCAGTTCGGACCTAAAGCCAGCGCCGCCGCGGTGACCTTGCGCCGATCCTCAATCCAGCGACGACGCCTGCCCCGTCTAGCGCCGCTAGCCCCGTGCGGTACCCCTCGAGTGCGTGTTCGAAGAAGCCCAGATCGAGTGCACGATCGGCGCCGCCCCAGTCCATCGTCGACGAAGCCTAACGCCGCCTCGCTGCGTGCTTCTCGGCCCAGCCCTAGCGCCGACGACCATCGCAGCTCCGTGTGCACGCCCCAGAGCCCAGGCTAACCTGGATTCGTCGAACCCGACCAGGTTTTCGGAGTCCGACCTGACCCGAATCGGTGACCAGATTCAATGGGAAGAGGGGCATAACGGTAATTGTACTTATCTCAGATAAAAAGTTTTTACCTTACGGGTTAAAACAGTTACTGCAGTATTTCTTTATTAGTTTTACTGCCTTGTATATGGTGAATATGACTAATCATAAGCGTTTTCTTTTTCATGAAATTTATTGCACGACGCATCGCTTTGGAATTGCGAGAATTATTCGTTGCACATACATGGAAGAGTAACTCAAATTTGCACAAGGATTAGAACTGAGTTCTCAAGCGCATTTTATATTACAACGCAGTTCATTGGCGAACTAGCAAGTAAGATTTTATAAAAGTTCCAGCTTTTGAACATATACGATATATATATCGGGCGCTATTAGCCTTCTTCTACTCCGATCTCGGCCATTCTTATATCGCCGATGAGACCTAAGATGGGGATGTAATTACCCCTACGGTCGAAGTTTTTAAGTGATGGTCCTGGGGGAATCACGTTTGAAAGGGAAATTAAAAGAAAAAAAATGTTTATGTGGATGTCTGAGTACGCCACTGTTTGAAGGTGCGATATGATGTCGCCGGTTTTATGCATCGAAAAGATAAATTTATGACCATATACGTCATAGCCCTTCTAATTCCGTTCTACATACTTGAATGGTATATGTCTATTCATACCAATCCGACGTATTTCTTTTCTTATAGATGTCGTCATAGTCACGACCCGATTTTGAGATTCTTAATCTCGAGGGCAAACAATACCATCGATGAGTTTCCGATGTGTAGATTAATTTTCAAAGCAAAAGTTTCTCAGTCATTCTGAATGAAGCAGTAGCCACTACCCCATTTGGGGATTATGTCAAGGCCTAGGCACTCATTTTTTAGAACGCCATATTCATCCAACTCTGAAGCGACAACATCTGTCGATAAAAGATCCCTAAATAAAAAAAATTAAGGGACACGCTCCAGTAGCTATTAAATAATGTCAATGACAGACTTATCTTAGAGATTTCAATGAAATGGGAAACCATTCGGTTCTTTAGATTATGACCTTGACACTGTTGGCATAACAAAAATGATAGAGATCTTATCAATAAGACTCTTGATAAATTCCCCATAGCCTATGATGTTTTATGACACCCATACCGAAATTCGGTTGATTAGGCTGAATAAATAACAAAATTTTTTGAAACCTATTGGAATTAAAAAGATTTATGAACCACAGGCTCACTATGGGAAGACTTCAAAATAAAAGAAATAAGAATCAGAATGCCCCGTATCAACAAGTTTCTAAACCGATACGTGGAGGAAATCAAAATGGTAGAAACCGTGTGACACGACGCTCCAACACTTGGAGACGAGATGGCGGCAATGCCGCACCTTCAGGGGGAGGCCGATTCGGCTATAGAACCAGTCAAAGTGGCCACGTGCCACCTCCTCCCTCGTCTCACAACAACAACAAAAGCACTAGTTTTGCTCCTTGTTACAAGTGTGGTTCCACTAAGCATATGCACCACGTGTATAATTGACAGGACCCGAACCAGATTTCACCCTGAAACCCGGATAAGGCCCTGCGGGGACTACCTTAAGATTAACTCTATCGACAAATCGATAAGCCAATCTTAAGATAGACAACCCTAAAACCTACAACAAATAAAAACACTTCTAAATTCAAGTTCCAACCATAACACCTGGAGCCACCTGCTCCCCAAATTACAATAACTGCCACAAATAAATACAAAATCTAATTCAACTGGCTCACAGGTAATCAGAGCAATCTAACAAAATGAACTGGAATCACAATTGGAAATATAACAAGAATTATAATATAAAAATGAAAGGATAAGGGATCACAGATCCCACCTAGCGGAAGCTACAATGATGATGACTATGCCTCGACTCTGAGTACTCTTGACCTCTGATCACTACTTTGCACACTGAGCGATTTTAAAACGAAGGGCCCAGGGGAAAGTAATTTAAAAACACGTTAGAGTGAGTGGATAAAAATAAAACAATTTAATATAATACTTTAATTGAAAGTATCATATTACTTTCCCAATATTTAAAATAAAACCACATTGCATGCCTTTAATAAAACGTCCCACGTTTTAAGAAAATCGTGTTTAAAAATCAGCCCCGCTGATATATCAAATAAACAAATAATGATTTTGTTTATATATGTATTTCAAAACGAAATATTTTTGAAAATCAATTAATAATATTTCACGACCAATCCCATTGGTCATATAAAAACTCAGCCCCGTTGGTTCGGGAATTTATTAAATTACAGAAAGTCTCATAAAGAAAATATTCCCGAAAACCAAATAATATAAAATCATGACCAATCCCATTGGTCATAAAATAGAATAGGGGAACATCATTACCACCATTTAATAGTAGCCTCCAAGACTAAGGGTCGAGCCTCCAAGACTCTCTATAGCGTCCCACGCTATGCCCTTACAAGTCGACCACCGAGCGTGAATCTGACTTATGTGGTCAAGTCGTCACCTCGCATGGGCTCAGGCGACTAAGCTAGCTAGCATCAATATACATCTGGACCCTGATATGGTGAAAATCCGAAAACAAAACCGAAAGTACGCTTCTCCTTATATATCATAAATCCGTACGGTCCCCGACCGCCCATCTGAGGCTTATAAAAATCATTAGTATAATACTCTCGAAATATAATCATATATATCCGACATATCCAACATGCCCTAAAATAATATCGAAATTTATATTTATAACGTCGACATGTCTCACATGTCGAAAATCATAAATAACGAAAATATAAAATCCCCGGAAATCTCATTTCCGGTCACTACCTTTAATTAAAACTTATTTAACATAATCAAGTTATGAATAATTAAAATATACTATTTCCGGAAACCTCGTTTCCGGATAAAATCACATAATAAAAGCATAACCCAAAAACCATATATTTCTTTAAATATCATTTCATTTTAATTATATAAATTCTCATGCTTCTCAAATCATTTATTTAAAATAACTGCATTTCATTAAAACAATTATGCATGCATTTATTTAAAATAAAATCCACTCACAGTACGGCCGAGCGTGCCGCTATTCCTCGCTCTCATTACGTCAAGTAATTTCTCGACCTGTAACAGAGACGTAATTAAAAGATATCTCAGAACTCGAAATTTGTTTATAAAGTGAAATTTACGACGTGCTCACTCGTCCGGATAACCCCATTTAAATTATCGTTATCGGTATTGGAGTTACGTCTCAAAATTACTCAGGACACCCATCCCGAGTCCGATCAATCCCTTTTACTAGTTATTTCGTCGTAAAACCCTTTTTAATCAGCTTTTAACCTTTTTACGGTAAGTCAACTGTAACTTTTAATGGTCAAACAGTAATTATTCTAGGTCAAACAGTACATGGTTAAAATCCAATTACTATTTACCATTTACTTTTACTGTTTACTGTTTACTGTTTTACTGTTTTACTTTTCACCTTTTACTGTTTTACTGTTTTACTTTTTACCAGATTACTGTTCATCTTCTTCCTCAAGCCGCCGGCGGCTGCAGCTCCGCCACCGGCGCCGCTACCACAGTGGCCCTAAACCTAGCCAATCGACTCCAATTCAACCCAATATCATCGCCACCACCCCAGGACCTCGTCCACCATTGCCTCTGCCGCCAAAAACCAGCGCAGCCGCCGCATACGGCGGCCCAAAAATCTCAAATTCAAATTTCTCCAAAACTCAATCAATTCAACATCACACAACACCTAATCGACTTCAATTATCGTCCTAAACCCAATTCTAGCCTCCAAATCCACCAAAACATCAAGAATTCTCAACCTCCAACAAAAACACAAAAACCCTAAAATTTTCAATTTCGAATTTCTCCTTACCTGGGCTGAACTGGATCAATTCCTTCCATAGGATTGTTGCACACGTCGAGACCTTCGATTCCCGACCGGAATCGGGCCGAGCCGTGGCCGGAGGAGGGAGCTCCGGTTCGACTGTGTCGAACCAGCTCGGGCGGCGCACGACCAAACGGAGGCGTTTCACGCCGCGCCGCTGCCACCGACGTGAAGAGGAGGCCGAGCCGGTCCGAACGTGACCGGTGCGCCGGCCCAGTTCGGCCGGACGGCGTAGACTCGGCCGGAGGTCGGGCCGAGTCGGGGGAGAGGAGAGAGAAAGGAGAGAGAGAAGAAAAAGAAAAAGAAAAGAAAGAAAGAAAAGAAAAATTGCCGTTTCGGGAAATTTCCTCCCGGCTATTTATACTCGTCCAAAAATCGGACAATTTTTGATTTACATCGTAACTTTTTCGTACGAACTGCAAATTGAGCATGCTACGTGTCCACGAACTCGTTTCAACGTCTTCTACCTCGTCATGAAATAAAATCATCGGTCGAGTCAACTTATTTAAAAGTCAACCTTTAGAACTTTCAAATCGTAAAAACAATTCCCGAGGAGAAATAATAAAAGTAAAACAGTTAAACGGTAATTCTAGGTTCGGGTCGTATCAATAATTCTAGCAAAGAGATGATTAATGCCTACAAGAGATAATTCTAGCAAAGAGAATTATCTACTGAGTGAGAACTAGTGATGACAAGCTCACGTTAATCTCGTGGCTGAGCACTTCATTCCTGAAGTTAAGACTCAAGAGCCTACTCAAGCATTAGATGTCCCGGATTTTGATTAGTCTTTATGTTTGACTTTTCATTAAGAATTTTTCAAGTATTGTAATGGCTTTGCCATATCTTATAGACTTTGATCTCTTAGTCGTTTTCTTTGGAATTAGAAGCTTGCTTTTGATGTATTAAAAGTAGGCAAGTTAATAAAATTTCTCTGTTTTCCCATATTGTGAGAAATTTTATGTTTTTAAGCAATCCATATTCGTGTTTTAACGACTCACGTGGTTCTTCTGAAACACTATTGGGTCACATTGGCTTACGGACTTATAATTCCACCTCAGCTCAAATCAAAATCAAAATCAAAGAATAATTGGAGCTAGGCTCGACGTCACAAGCCTAGTGGCCGACGTCGGCCTCATGGTGATGATACCTCGGCTTTGGCAGCACAAAGGTGCCACGGCACCGTGCTTTCAAGGAGGCTTCGGCCTCGGTTCCATAGCCGTCCGAGAAGGTGCTTAGCACAGATCCTAGGAGGCTGAGCCTCCATTCTTCCGGTCACCAAAGGTGTTCAACACCACAACGTGCGAAGCCTCAGCTTCATTTTGGTTTCTGATGATAATTGCTCGGTTATGTAACATTCAACCTTGCACTTTCCGACTTTAGTTGAAGTTACAAAGTCCAAATGCCATGTGATACACTCGATGGGATTTCATCCCCTTTTCTTTCTCTATCCTACGGGGTAGTGATTAGACTGTGTCCCGCGAGAAAACCACCCATAGTTTTTCATCTATTTAGATGTCTCGCGGTGAAGTTGAGTGTCTAGCTGATAGTGGGACAACCCACACTATCCTAAGGGAGAGAGAATCGTTTAAGTATTATGTGCAATATAGATGATCAATGACTATATCGATTAGAACGTCGCCGGTTGTTAAAGAGCGTGGATTCATTAAATTTACATTACCTAATGGTACAGTTATCGATGTCATTGAACGTATTCTATGCACCAAGAAAAAATCGAGTCTTGCTGTGTTTTCCAAAACCTAATTGTCATATGTTATCACTTGGATATATGAGAATGGTAACAATTACTTGTGTATTTCCTCTAATGAATCATTCTAGAGAAGAAGTTGAGTCAGATTCAATGACAATACCTCATTCCAATTCTTGTTATTGGATCTTATGACTCATACAAGCTTTGATATTGCATGACCTATAAATCATAGCTCACTCATTCAAAAATGGTATATTTTACACCGATGGAAAGGTCTATGTGTCTAATTTCCAGAGACACTGGCTGTTTGATCATAGCTATAATATTGCGTGAGTTATGGCCGTTTCGGCAACGTAGAACGAATCTGTCCGGAAATCTGCAGATCCATCAACTTCGACAGAGCTTTGTGATCAGCTCGGTTCGAACTATGTTGTGTAATTTATATCAATGGAAAGATACCGATGTCTAGTTTTTAAAACATTTTACGGTTTGTCGATACCTTCTGTAATGAAGAAGTTATTACCGTTTTAGTACACAAAGGTCATGCTACATTGGATCTGATTTTCAGCACGAATTTGTATTTTAAGATGCATAATGCTCTTATTGCAAAGCTTGTACACTAGCAAAGATGAATCCATTGTTTTCCTTTGTTTTGGACACAATAGAAACCATTCTTACAATAAATCCAAGATGATATGCGTGGACCTATCAACCAAAATGCAGACTCTTTGTGTATTCTAAGGTGCTGGTTGATGCATCGATGCGTTGGTCACGTCGATTTACTGTCCACAAGCTGCATTTGCCAAGCTTTTAGCTTAAATCATCAAAGTTAAAGGCTCACCACCCTGACCATCCTATTAAATCTATTAGGTTGGATAATGTTAGAGAGTTTAACTCCAAGACATTCGATGATTATTGCATATCCATAGGGATTGAAGTTGAACATTCCGTTTCTCATGTTCTTTCTCAGAACTGCCTTGCAGAAGCCACTCTTCAGCAACTCCGGCTATTAACTAGGGCTTTTGGTTATGGGAACTAATTGTCAGTTTCTGCATGGGGATATGTAATACTGCATGCAGTTATACTTATTCGTTTCAGACCTAATGCCAACTAGACGTGTAGTGCATTTCAGCTGGTTACTGGTTATAAACCCAATATTGCGCACTTACGTACTTTCAGTTGTGCTGTTTATCTATTACGCCTCTTCTCCGTACACAGATGGGTCTACAAAGACGTTTAGGTATATGTTGGGTGTGAATCCCCAACAATAATCCGTTACCAACCACCGTAGATCTCTTTACTGCGCGTTTCGCAGATTGTCACTTTGATGAGACACACTTCCTGCCGTCAGGGGGAGATAAGAATGCTCATATTCCGAATGAACGTCAGGAATTGACATGGTGTGCCCCCAACGATTTGTCTCATCATGATCCCCACACTACTCAAAGTGAGTTAGAAAGTGACGAGATCGCACATACATACTGCAAATGTGCCGGTAAGGTTGAAGATCCGATCATATGGGATCAGTTTGGTTGCCCTAAGACCTAGTGCCGTCGGCATATCCTCAGAAGAGGGTAACGCCGGCGGCGGCGCCCCCTACGGGACGTCGTCGCTATTGTTGAATCAGATCGCAACGGTGCCACTGATGGACTTTGAAGGGGCAGCAGCTTCAGCCTCGACTCCCACCAAGAAGAGGGGGAGACCGTTTAATTCTCAAGATTTAAAACCTTGAAAGAAGCGAGTTGCGATGGCATAAATTAATCCGCTCATCATCAATGAGATTGTCTCTGACTATAATTATGTCAATGATCAACTATGTGCTTTCTGTGGGACGCCACAGAACCTTTGTTGATATCAGAGTACACATAAATCTCAATTACACAAGTGCACACGTGTATTTTGTGGATAAAATTCCACGTATGTTGATGATATAATCGCTTATTCCGTTGCAGAGTGTCAACGAAGAATGTATTGGCCGAAGTGGAAAGAAGCAATACAAGTAGAACTAGACTCGTTAAATAAAAGGCAAGTTTTAGGATCTGTTAAGTTGATCCGGAAAGACGTTAAGCCTGTTGGACATAAGATAGTTTTTGTTCGTAAGCGTAATGAGAGAATGTGATCATGCGGTATAAAGCAAGACTCATGACGCAATGTTTCTCTCAACGACCTGGTATTGACTACGATGAGATGTATTCTCTTGTAATGGACATTATTACTTTCCGCTACTTAATCAGTTTAGTAGTGTCCCAAAAACTGAAGTTTGCAGCTTATGAATGTGGTTAATGTATACCTATATGGGGATATAGATGCAAATATATACACGAAAGTGTTTGAAGGACTTCTAATGCCTCGATCAAATGACTTTAAACCACAAAGTCATTGTGCAACTAGATTGTAACGTCTGTTGTAATACTTGATTTGAAGGGGATACAAGAACAATGATTTATGCCTATGCGTGTTCATAAGAAAGACAAAGTCTAGACACAAGAATCCATTCCGTCCTAAAGAGGATGATGAAGAGATGCTTGGAGCTAAATACATGTATCTTAGTGCAATTGGGGCGCTATTGTATTTAACACAATATATTAGACCAGACATCGCTTTCGTTGTGAATTTATTAGCTAGATTTAGCTCAGCGCCTACGCATCGTCATTGGAATGGTGTTAAACATCTAAAAGGTTCCATTGACTTGAGTTTGTTCTACCCCTTTAGCACTAGAGAGGTTTCCACCACCGGTCATCCTCACACCAACGCCACCGGCAGCCCCGGCTGAGCCGCTGTACGCCGCGGAACTGCCGCCGGCACCGGCGACGTGGAGACCGACATAGGTGATGATTTCGGCTCTTCTTCGTCCTTCAATGGCCGTCTCCCTTATCCAAAGACTCCCAACAATATGTTAGTTGGTTTTGTAGATGCTGGGTATCTCTCTGACCCTCATAGTTCTTTTATAATGTGCAACAACAGAAATTCCTGAACATCCAAGTTAATCAAGTGAGTTCAGATGTAAATGTTGCAGATTTGTTTACCAAGTCTTTGAGAAAATCTATGTTTGTGAAACATGTGAAGAGCATTGGCATGCGCCAGTTATCAGAGCTCTAAGTTTGTTAGACATCAATGAGTCTACATCACATGTCAATCACAAGTATAGTAGTTGGTGCGTTGTGCTCTTTTCCCTTCGTCCATGCATTTTATTTTTGCCTAAGAGGTTTTTGTTTTGCTGACAAGGTTTTAGTGAGGCAACATGGTAAGCACCATGAAGACATTAGGCGCTCGACACAAGGGGGAGTGTTGTAGGAATGTTATTTCTGTAACTTCCTGGATGTGTCTTGACCTAATTAGACTAGATTAAATGATTATGTAATAGATAGGGAATCACTGATTTATCGGGATACTTATTGTAATGTCTATATAAAAGCTTCCTTATCAATGAATAAAGTAGAAGTTGTCCCTATTATAATTTCTCCTTAAACATATAGGAATATGTTTTAATTTAATAGTCTATCAAGCGGAAAACACGATATATCTCAAATTTCTAGTAAATACGAAACTATTATAGTGAAACTAAACAACACGCTATGATTTAATTCAAATTCGTTCTAAATATGAAACACATACATTTAAACTCCATGACATATAAAGTTAAACTTGACAAGACGATACAACCTAACTCTTTTTTTTTTTATGTAACCAATCAAACAAACAGAAAATTAATTACTTTTCTCAATAACAAGTAACAACTGGAGTACTGGACTGAACTGATCTGATCCAGCATATTTCGTTGTTTTGTTTTCACACACACATTCGAGTTCAGGTTTCTGTCTCAGACTGACCCTCCATGCCATAAATACTTTTCATAATAATTCAAGAGAATCTAATCTAAACCTGAAACAAAATCTAACCACGAACAGTAAAAAGTAAAACTCACTGGGACCCCTTTCTTTCGGTCATCCTACGCCGCCCACCAATTTAGTAAAAAAAAACAGTCCCCCAATAAACCACCGCCACGTCACCACCGGCACTGGTGAAACTCCGGAAAGGTAAAAATAGAGAGGAGATGCCCCCAATATATGAATTCACCACCTCTTGTTGTTGTTGTTCTTCTACTTCTTCTTCTCTGAGAGACAAGACAAGACAGAGACAATCCACAACACAACACAAAGAGCTCTTGAGCGACCGAGGCTTCCGGGCTCGCTTGCTCTCGATTCTTCTCTCTCTTCATTCCGGTGTCTTTTTCTGTTATCGCCAAGATGAGACGCTCCGGTTCGTAATTCCGATCTTATTTTTCTTCTCTAATTTTGTTTTCTTATCGGACTTAATTTTGCTTCAATTTTAATATTTGTGAGATATTTTTGTAGTATTGATTTCTGTGATTCATGCTGTTTTTTTGTTTTGATTATAAGATTGATGAATATAGGAGTATAGATCAGGAGCTTCATGCATGTAATCCCCTTTTAGTTTCGTATTAGCGAAAATTGTAGGGATGTAAATTAAGGGAGGAAGTGAGAGATCGGAAGAATGGGGTGGATGATATTATGGATGGTTGACAAGAGTAAGGTGATTGACCAGAAATCTATGATTGCATAATTTATGGTGGTTTGGTGATGTTTCCTGTTTTGTGTTTTCGGAGACATATAAGAGGAATATAGAGATAACATTATGATATGCTCTTCATAATTAAGTAAGCCTGTTTAAATAACTCATTCTCGATCTGCAGTTCTATGCTCATTTCTATGGTAACACCACAAGATAATTGTTGTCGTAATAAATTTCTAAATTCAGTTGAAGCCTATCTCTTTAGGGAGAGGATCCTCTCCTGAGCACCTGACCTGCCTAACCTTTTCTTGTAGTGGCTCCACTACAAATTTCAAATTTTGAGGCTTAATCCAGTGGCTGGAAAATGCTCAGGTAGGTAAGGTGGAAACTAAAGCTCAGGAGAGGATCCTTGCCCATCTCTTTATAGTATATGACTTCGGGAGCTATGGAGTTTTATCTTTCCGCCTCTTTGGCTATTTAACGATTTTCTGTTTCCGCCCCTTTGTCAATTTAACAAATTTCTGTTTCCGCCTCTTTGGCACTCCTAACAAATTTGGTTTAGAACACCAATCTTCTTACTATCAGGGATGGAAGGCCAAAACAAACATCTTCTCCTGTATTGTCCATTAAGAAACGTTTTTGTGGTCTTTTATTTTATTCTTTTAAATTGTTTTTATAATTTCACCCCAAACATCAACTGCCTGGGGAGAAGTAGCACTCTGATTGGTTCTAACATGCATAGCATTTGACCTAGAATTGATCAGATGGTATCATTCCCAGTGGATACTGTATCTTTCCAATTCAGTCTCCATTTTCTGCTGATATACTCCAGAATAACCCGTGTTGAGAAGAGATTCTAGTATTTGATCTTTCATTTACTAAATTTGTAAAGCAGTTTCTTCAGCTACATAGTTGGCATGGGTGGTCCTGGTTCTCAAACAGAGAGGCAAATGTTTATGGGCACAGAGGCCTTTGCCAGTGTTTGCATTTGACTCCTCCTTTAGCACTGGTGGAAGAAAACCGCCTGGGGTCCTTGGAGTCTCAATCACTGTTGTCTCCCTTGTGATTATTATATTCTTCTTGGAAGAACACTACTTAATGAAAGCTTGTTTTACGTTGAAGCTATTTATTCCTTCGGGTATCTGGTTTAGGGAAGATGTTAATAGTTGTAGAATCTACTCAAATGTATGTTTCTAATTTCTTATAATTCTTTTTGGATATTATCTACTGAGGTCTTATTGAAGTTGCTTTCCTTATTTTCTTTAAATAAAACTAATCCATTTTTTTTAATTGTTCAGCCATTAAAGCAGCTTCTAAAGAGTTGGAACGGATTGATAATGTGTTCTATACTTATGCAAATACAACTTCTGGTGTGATTGAGTAAGTTTACATTATCTCTTGTTTGGATTTATGAATTTGGTCTCTGCTGTTGAAACAGGTTGTGGGAAGTTGTATTTTGGTCAATGAAAGGTTTAGAGCATAGCGACAAAATAATTTTGAAACTTCTTTGTGGTTGTCAAGATCTTGTAACATCAGAATTTGGTCAAGGAACTTGAGAATTTTGAACACTATAATCAAGGATCATTGATCTTGAATAATATCGTGTCTCAACTATAGAGATCTTCAGAATCCAAAGCAAAATTGCATGGAAATCACCATTGTTTTAAATCAACTCAGCAAGTCAGCATAATTTGAACACTTATCACTAGAAAGGGTTTCCATTCTATTAACCATGAAGACCTTGTGTTCTGACGATATAGACCTATAGTAACCCATGTTTATTATATGTCCCTGAAACTTGAGGGAATCATAATTTATCTTGAAGGCATACAGAATGGAATGCTCCTAAAAAATATAAATATTCTAGAAATGAAAATAAATATTCTTGTCTCAACTCCACTTTATAATATATTCTGATGTGAGAAATACTTTCATTAATATATATATTTATGACATGCTCTTATAAATTATTACTTTTCATTTGCTTTTCTGAACAGCCCAGAAGGAATCGAACATCTTTGTTCAGATATGGAAGTTGACCCTACTGATGTAAGGGTCTTGATGCTTGCCTGGTAAGTTCTATCTACAGTCATGCGTGACCTCATTTTATTAATTTGGTCTCATTCTAATGTGTTAAAACTGATGGACCAGGAAAATGAAAGCTGAAAAACAGGGATTCTTTACCCTGGTAAGCAACACTATTCTAGTATGCTGATTGAAATCGATAAGCTAGTATCTTTGTCTTGTGATATATCGTTGCTTTTCTGTATTTGTTGTATTTTTTTCTCAGCTTGTTACTTGAAGAGTAGTCTTTGTTTTTTCCTATATATATATATATATATATATATATATATATATATATATATATATATATATATATATATATATATATATATACAGAGCTTCTATAATACGGACGTCCGCACGCACTGTTCACGGTGCGGATGCGGCGTATCCGGCCACCGGCGAGGCGGCGCCGGCGTATCCGGCCGGTGGGCTTTGCTCGCCCCGGCCCGGCGACCCCGTCTGTGCCGGCCCGAGGTCCGTCGCCGGCCGGCAGCGCCGGAAATCTGGAAAAAACCAAAAAATGAACAGTACTTTGTCAGTTTTCTGGTTTTTTCCAGATTTCCGGCGGCTGCCGGCCGGCGACGGACCTCGGGCCGGCACAGACGGGGTCGCCGGGCCGGGGCGAGCAAAGCCCACCGGCCGGATACGCCGGCGCCGCCTCGCCGGTGGCCGGAAACGCGGCATCCGCACGGTGCGGACGTCCGCATCTGAAACTCTCTGTATATATATATATATATATATATATATATATATATATATATAGTTCCTATACAGAGTGAACCTTCACTGTGAAATTAACGTGTAAAGTTCCTTTTTTGACACACTTATCGGTCATATTTCCACATCTCCACCGTTCAGATGTTAGAACCTAATGTATATATTATCCCTGCAAAATTTCTTTCAACTTGATAATCCTTTAACTTTTCGTTATGACGATTTATATGAACAGTTCAGGTTGAATAGATTCGGTTTGTTCATTGATTTAATATAGTCTCGATACCTTAACGGTAACTAAATTAGATGAAATTTTTCAAAAATGATCAATACATTAGGTTCAAACATCTGGACGGTCGAGATGTGAAAATATAACTGAAAAATGTGTCAAAAATAGAACTTCGCATGTTAATTTCAAAGCGAAAGTTCCCTTTCGATATGAACTGTATATATATGTATAATACATAAATATATATATAGGAACTTTTTCAGCTAAGGACCTCCGCACCATAAGGATTGGTGCTGATTTGATATTTTGACTAACTTTTCGATTGAATTTTTAAATCTCCACCGTCTAGTCTTTAGGTACTCATATATAGATCGTTAAGGCATTCAAAAGTGCGATTTTCTATTATAAACATGAACGGTTCAGTTTTGACAAAATGTAATATGTCCATTTGTTTTAATCTAGTTTGATATGCTAATTGGTTATCAAATTGGCTGAAAATTTGTATAGATGATCTATACATGATTACCTAAAGACTAGACGGTGGAGATGTGAAAATTAAATCGAAAAGTTAGTTAAAATATCAAATCCGCACCATAAGGATTGGTGCGGAGATTCTTAGCCAAGAAGGCCTGTATATATACACTCTCCCATTCCAATGAGGGATTGGTCATTTTGATCATTTTGAGAGATCGATCATTTAACCTACAAATTGTAATTTACAAGTAAAAATATGAACGGTTCAGGTTTAACAGATTTGATACGTCCATTAATTAAATCTAGTTAGATACATTAACGATCATCAATTTGGTTAAAAATTAACTTGAATGATCTACACATACAAACCTAATAATTGAACGGTGGAGATGTAAAAATGTGATTAACAAGTTGGCCTAATAATCGATCTCTTAAAATGAAAAAAATAAGGAATATATATATGCTGTTACTATCCAGAGTGAATGTTTGTTTTGAAATTAACGTGTGAAGTTTGTTTTTTGACTCATTTTTGGGTCACATTTTCACATTTCCACCGTTCAGATGTTATAACTTAATGTATAGATCATCTTTGTAAAATTTCATCCAATTTAATGATCTTGAAGGTATCCAAATTGTATTAAATCAATTAACAAACTGAATATGACCAACCTGAACTGTACGTGTAAATTATCATAAAGACTCAAACGATCATCAAATTAGATGAAATTTTTCATAGATGATCTATATATTACGTTTTAACATCTGAACGGTGGAGATGTGAATGTGACCGAAAAGTGAGTAAAAAAAGCAATTTGACACGTTAATTTCTGGATAAGAATTATATATATATATATATATATATTTATATATATATATACATAGATTTGAGGCCTGTTCTAGAGGTCTACATACTTTTGAATCTAAGAATCTTTACTATTTTCACTAGTGTATTACCTAATTCAACGTATTCAACCATTGATCTTTTTGATTCCTACAGAAGAACTGTGTCTACGAAAAATCAACAAGGATGGAGGATAACTATAGGGTGACTGGGCTACAGCCCAGACAGTTATAATTTTTTTTGATAGTTAGTCTTAAGAATCAGCTACTGAACACTTACAAAAATATATTTCATGCTTTGTTGCCCACCCAATTCCCAAAATTGTCTTTAGCGACATAATTAATTAGCCAAAATATAAAATTCTAGTGAATTTAAATTGTGTAGACCAAATATAGTCTGTTACATATAATTAAAATGATCAAGGTGCAAATCAAATGGTTAATGATTTTTAAGTTGGCTATTTTTTTTTTATAGGATTTATGTGTGTATATATGAATATTGAATGAATGGCTAGGTACATTTGCACAACCATTTTTACCATCATTAAGATATGCCAGTCTTATAACATAATATCTTCTTAAAGTAGAGAATCATTGTATTTGGCGTATTCATGTCCTAATTTATATTTGTCTTTTATGGGTTATACTTGAATAGTTCATAGTTCTTTTTACCCCCAAGTGTTGGAATTAATCCAATATCATGTTATACAGGAAGAATGGCGAGTTGCACTTAAAGCATTAAGGGCGGATAGTTTAAGTAAATTAAAGAAGGCACTTCCAGAGTTAGAGAAAGAGGTATAATTTGTCGATTTAGCTTTTTATTAGAACATTGTGATAATTTAATAGATTTACAGAAGATTTGATTTTTCTTTTTCCCTTTCCTTTAATTGTATCATTTGAAGGTCAGGAGGCCATCAAACTTTGTGGATTTCTATTCCTATGGATTCAGATATTGCCTAACAGGTAAATCTTGTTGTTTCATCTTCAAACATAATTGTGTTCTTTCTTTTGACCATTCATACATGCATGCTAATGCAACCTTGTGCTATTTGTGTTTGTCAGAGGAGAAACAGAAGAGCATAGATATAGAGAGCATATGCCAATTATTACATATTATATTAGGATCTCAATACCAAGCACAGGTTGACTCATTTGTAGAGTACTTAAAGGTAAGTGACTGCATTTGTCTTGTTCGGCAGTCATTCATGTATGTGAACCTTTTGATGGCTAAAGTCATAAATCAGCAGCTACATTTTCAGTAGAAAAAAAAATAGATATGGGAAGTTATTTGAAAGTTTTTGCTTACAAAATGCAGACTCAGAATGATTACAAAGTCATAAACATGGATCAATGGATGGGCTTTTACCGATTTTGTGACGAGGTAATCTCAAACTTTGGTTGCTCATTTCAAAATTGCTACTTTTGTCTCTTTCTGTTTAGTTTTCCAGAGTATTTTTCATATTGACTACTAGTGTACCACATATAATACGGTGTAAAACTTAACTATAATGTCATTAATGTATAAAATGTGCTACACAAATGCTACTGCTTGACGAGTCGCGTAACCGTGGTCAAACAACTTCAATTTAATTACCCTGCAATCATTAGTAGTATAGACAAGTAGGGATCGTTCTAGCCGGGAAAACCAAAGGGTGATCGATAGAAGAGAAAACAAATACACACATACATATAGACATATATACAAATCGGCAATCATGGGGGTTTGAGATGAATTCTAAATCCTATAAACTGAAAATAAAACCTAAATTAACATATATACAAGTGATCATCAACCAAACACATAATCAAGCACAAAAACACACCAATAACACAGCAATTTCGACACAATCAAGGCAGCAAGTAAGTTCGACATCCATGTGCAAATCCTAATTCCAATTCTAATTAAAGACCACCAGCGGTTCATTAATTGTTAAGACTTCTTAAGAATACTTAGAATCAACTCCAGCGTATAACCTAAGTTATGCTAATCAGTTTGAAAACACACCAGTGTAGAATTTAAACACAAAGAGCACATAAGACCATAAGCCGAATTGGAAACATGAAACATGTAATAGCGTCACCTATCATATTTACATGCATGTTCTTGAATCTTAACTCTATAGACAACTTAGATTAGAACTACTCCAGCGTATGAAATAACCTAAGTAAATCTCTAGCACATAAAACTGAAATCCAAGAAACAACCATTGACAAGGGCTGCCCTCGAACAACAATTTATCTAAAGCATTCAAGAAAAAAATCAAGAAAAATACATACAAGCATAGAAACCTACTGCCCTAATCATGTTGTTAAAATCGTTACATGTTACAAGTTGAAAACAAAACACGAAAATCAATCGCGTCTTTATAAGATCCAAAAGGCCTTGGACTCCAAAGAACCAAAATTCATGTAATATATTCAAAACCAAAAACTCTACATAGCCTTTAATAAAATCGTAAATTACACAATCAAATAAAGAATACAAAGCCATAGGTAAAAGTCACACTTTAAAAACCTTAAGAAGAATCTTCAAGAGTATGGTGAATGATCGGAAGTACAAAGGTGAATTGAATGGAATTATGGCTAAGTAAACTATCTAGAATTTTGGCAAGTGTTTGGCTCGACTGTATAGTGGTGAGATGATGATCTTCTGTTCTGAAACCTGCACTATTTATAGAGAAAATAATAGGAGAGGCCGGCAAGAAGGATGAAACCATAATGAATTAGGTTTCCTTCTTTTTCTCAACTTAATTGCTTGGCCAATACTTTCATCATGGGATCTTCTCATTAAGTAAGTATGGACATGTCCAACAAGTATTTAAGTCCATCACAGCTGATCCGTGCATCAAAAGTCCAAAGGAAAGTTTTCCTTACACAACCGGGAAAACACTGTTTCTCGGCAGAATTGACCTTGCTTCAATAAATCCGGCATAACTCTCTCCTCAGTGCTCCAATTGATGTGATTCCAAGTCCTGGAGAAACTAGACTCATAGGGCTTTCCATCCATATAAGGCACGTCCTCTAGTTCCAAGTGAAGCGTCGTACAGAAGTCTTGGAAGTCAGGACACAGTCCCAGGAAAATCCTGGTAGTTCCTGGATCGTTTTGCTCAAACTGCCAACTTGCAGCCATCTTTTGGGTGACTTCCCGAACTCCAATTGATCTGAATTTTTGCCACAATAAACTTCAGCTTGCCAAATATATGCCTGCCAAATTTCATCAAATTTGGAAAAGAATAAGTCAGTTTAACACGAGTCTCAAAATCACGAAAACAACATAATTTGCACTTTTTCCTCAGATTTCTATACTTAGTCGTTTTTCTGACAATTAAGCACATTTTTCCGAAACTCTACCAAAACGACACTAAACTATATTATGACTCTATCTTACTCTAAATAGACTTAACAAAGCACAAATAAGGGATAATAACACATTAATATCGTCGCACATTGTGCGCCTATCACTGCTATCTTTGCTTTAACACATGAAAAGTTTGCTCTAGATATGCATGTTTACACCCACTTTGGGTAAATGTAACTGGCCACCTGATTTTCTATAACCATTCTGTAGTTACATTTGGTGCCTTAATGCATTAGAAACCGCTATCTCGCACCTATTCAAACCCTTATATCATCAACAAGAATCATTACTATAATATTTATAAAAACTAGCACATGCATACCAGAGAATTAAACCTTTTGAAAGTGGACCACTTGGTTCTCCCTCACACACTTGCTCACAGTTTTACCTAACAGAGTGATCTGCAGTTATATGAAAGAAAGCAGAGCTTAGACCTATCCTTTGCTCCGATAAAGAAGCATACCTCTAGTATATCATTTTGCATTTTGCTGGTGCCTCTGTCTGTAACGCTTACCCTTTACAATCTTTTGCACAGATAAGTTATCCAGACCTTAGCAACTATGATCCTGAACTTGCATGGCCTTTGATCCTTGACAACTTTGTCGAATGGCTGCGAGAAAAGCAGAGCTAGAGCTGATGATTCATGGTCAACTTCAGTCTCTGCTGTAGAGAACAATTCCTCCTGAAGTACTCTTTGATCCCTTTTCCTAGTTCAGCGCAAATATTCTGTGGCTGCGTTGTTGACGTACTTACCATGTTTCTAGTGTATTGGCCTTTTTGCAGGACATTGGATGGCCCCAGGGATTTTATTTCTGTTCTCTTTCTCTCTTCCAAATATGAAAAGCTTCCTCAAAGTGCATGGCTTTGGTAATTGTATGTTTGTGTTATGATAGTACTTGGAAAAGCCTTGTAGAAGTTCACAGCGGCTTCCATAATTGATTCTGTTGAATATTCAATTAAATTGCTCTTAAGGTACTTGAGGAAATGGTGTTAAGGCCGTTGAACTATGCTATTTTAGTGTGAAGCGATTGTATCATGAATGTGTTTGATAGAATAAAAGTCACTTTTGAATTTTCTGCCTGTCATTGTGCTGATTTGGGTGCATTTCCCTGGTATCATCTTACAAAACAATCTTGAAAGGGAAAATGGTTTGAATGGTACCTCACCTTTCTGGCTTTATAAACTTTGGTACCTCACGTTTTGAAAATATCAGATTGGTATCTCACGTTTCAAATTCTACCTACCTTTGGTACCTCTCAGTTAACACCGTTAAAAATTCCGTTAGTTGTCTTTAATTTTAGATTTTATTCATTTTTGACGGAGCATGGTGGGCATAAAAAGTTGTTTATTCAATTATACTGCATATATATAATTTATCCTCTATACTCAAAAGTAAACAGTTAATTTTAATCATTACAGTATTTCTTCACAGCGTTTAATTTATTTAGAAAATATTAGAATCATCAAAAAAGAAATAAAAGATAAAAAGGCAAAATTAAAAATCCTAAAAGACTTTAGAGAAAGACTTCTTAGAAGTAGACCAGGCTATTGGGATATAGTTTTTAGGTTTACTCAAGGCATTCGTATAGCAGAAAGACAAATTGCAGAACTTAAACAACTTCTGCAACTAGAACAAGAACCTCTTGAAATTTTGAGCCGTGGTTAGAAACCGTTGGTTAGATCCGCCTCAGTTGGTATCAGAGCCTGTTTTGCTCAAAAACAGGTAAAGCAAAAAGCTTATGCCACAAAGTTGGCTCCTCTTAACAAATAAAAGAGAGCCAAAGCAGCAAAAAAATTATCAATCTTATTGCATAGAAAAAGAAAAAGAAAAGTGGAACTTGTGTTTTCACACAAGACATATCCAAGAGAACCAATACTCCATTGAATACGCTTGTAGAGTGCTAAACACTCTATACGACAAGCATATTCATCTCCAGAAAGAAATAGGAGTAGAAGAACTTGACCCCTCTAGGCCAAGTATAGTTGAATTTCTAGACCATATATCTAGAGATAAGACTACTGAAAAAGTAAAAGAACAACTCGAGAGATTTAATCTCAGAGTAACTCAGTTAGAAGAAATTCAAGCAAAGATATCAAGACTTGAAATTAAGCTTGATTATCTTAAAGAAAAGCAATATCTTGTAGATATTGAAAAGAAATTAGTAAGAACTGAAAATCTTGCAAATAGTATTCATCAACAATCAGTTGATCTAAAAGGTACTCAAGAAAATCTAAAGAAACTCTTAGAAACTCTTATATCCCGCATAGGATGAAGCAAAGAGTTGAGCTAAAAGTAAGACAGGAAAACTTAAAAGCATTAAGTGTTTATCTTCCAACAGAAAAACTTGCTGAAAACGTTGAAGCAATAATACATCAACAGAACTACAACAATATCTACCTTCAAGAAATAAGGAAAGATATGGAAGAACAGTTCTAAGAACTAAGTTCAAAAATCTCTAGCCTACAAAAGGGTATAGAAAAAATGAAAGAAAATTCAATCGTTGAAAGAATCAACGAAGAAGCACTGGCACAAACTGTAGCTAGTAAAATCAGTATACCACAGCCAAAACCAGAAAGTGGGTTCAATTTCAGTGAACCTAAGTTGTTAAAATGGAAAGAATCCAAAAGGGATATAAAGATGTTAAGTAGAGTTTTTAGCAAAAGATATACTGTACCAGCAGTATAGCTTGTAAATGCTCAAGAATTCGAGTATAACGAAATTGAATCTAGCGTGAGAGAAGCCTCAGCACCAAAATTTAGATTCAATGAGATTTATAAGAAAGGATATTTTCTTATGGATTCTCACAGATTTAAGATACTAGAATTAACAATACCAGCAACTGGTGGTGAAACAGACATCAGGTTAATCACTTCTAGAGAAGTGAGTGAAGCATTTCAAAGAAAATATGCTTATATGCACATTGGTGCAGTCTAAATTTCCATAAAACTCTTAGCAAGAGATGGTATAGACTGTTCGGTCTTGTGTATTCTGCAAGACGACAGAATAACAGATTTCAAGAAAAGCCTGTTAGGAACAGTAGAAGCCTCACTATGCAACCAGGTTGCATATTTCAATGTCTTTCCAAACTTCACCACTCATTTGAAAGACGCAGCACACTGCTTAAGACTGAGAATCAAAACAGATGGGGTTGCCATGAAACAAGGCATGATGGAACTTGCCGTTGACTATAGGATCTATTACAAGCTAATGAGCTCCAATGTAACACCAAATACTAGATTTGTCAACAGCCCTGGTCTTACCACATCTGTCCTTACCAATCCTAGAAATAATACTCAGCAAAAGCACATCACCAAATGGGATGAAGTATCATTCCCTAGAGAATGGAACTTAGCACCTCCTGAGAGGCAGATACAAAGCTCTAATGCTTCTATCTATGAAGATACTGGAGGAAAAATTAGTCTCCAGTTCCATAGGCATTCTTTTGCTAACTATGAGCAAGCAGAAACTTGTGAAACCTTAGAAAGGTTAGAAGAGATAGTTAAGAAAATTTCTTTAGTCCAAACTAAAAGAAAAATTATTCCTTATCAAGCGGCTGAAGCAGAAGCCAGCAATATGGATGCTGAAGCAAGCACCATGGATGCAGAAGCAAGTAACATGGATGCAGAAGCAAGCACTAGTCAGCCACCATTGGCAGGAAACACTATCATCAATAACATTACGAATAACCCTACTAAAATCATTAGAGAAGAAAAAATCAAACTTCCTAAAGGACAGCCTCCTACAGGAAAGATTGGAGAAAGAAGCTCCCAAAAATATATTCCTACAGAACCTCACTGGGGACAAGCAATCTCTGAAAGAGGAGTTTATCTAGACCTCGACAAAGTAGGAGATAAAAGAAAAACCATAGAGAACTGGGTAGCCAGTTTAAAGCTAACTCAAGCACTAGTTTTATCCAAATTCCATTATAAAGAAGCACATGCTTACTATGAAGCAACCTTAACAGGAATAGTCCAGAAATAGTACAATTCCTTTAAGAGAAGTAGGAGTTGGGCAGATTGGGAAGCAAAATTAGCCAAGACAAATGATCCAATGGATTTCGCTATCCCTATATACGTACAATTTTGTGGAGATATAACGGGACATAGTGAACAAACCAAGGAAAGAGTTAAAGCAAATATCCAGAAATTAAGCATCTGCAATATGAGGTATTTTGAAGAATACACGAATGAGTTCCAAAATTACTATTGCACAATAGGAGATTTGGAAAACATAGATCTCATAAGAACATATTACAGAAAATTGCCAGAACCTTGGAACAATGCTATAGCACAGTCCCTTGAAGAAAATCCTTTAGAATATTTTTCTATAGGAGGAATAGCAGAAAGGGTAAGAGACCTGTTAAGAAAACAGTGTACAGAAAATCAAAAGTCGAGAACTGCTAAGAAACAACTCAGAGGAGTTGAAAATATGTGCCCTAAAATCTTAGACACACCAACCCAATGGGGTTGTCAGCAGTACAATGAAAGAAAAAATAAGAGCAGGTTTAGGAACAAGAAATACAATAAATTTACTTCTAAAAATAAATATAAGTTCAGAAAAAGTTCTGAACAAGATAAAGAAAAAAGATCTCCTAGAAAGAGATTTTTTAAGAAAAGAAACTCAAACCCGAAGAAAAATAAGTCTAGAGAAACAAAGCCCTGTAGATGCTGGCTTTGCAAGGCTGAAGGTCATTATGCAAACGAGTGCCCTAAAAGAGATAAAAGATCTTCTAAAGTCCTTCTAGCAGAATATGATGAAGCCATAGAATATGCAAACCTTAAAGGGTTTGAAGTAGCCTATTCTGATGAAGAGAATGAATCTATATATTCTCTTAAAGAAACATCAGAAAGTGATACAGAAAGCACCTCAAACAGCTCTGAAGGAGAAAGTGAATATAACTATCGACCTATATTCATGTTAATCCAAAATTGGAGTCAGAAAACTACTGATAGCATCAGTCAGTTTACTCCAAGGCCTGGAGCTTTCACTTGTGACTACTGCAAGTGTGAAGATAATAATACAGTACCCATGTACTGTAAAGCAACAGGAGAAACCTGTCATAAAGAATGTTTCATAGCAGAAGTAAGGAGAAAAACAAAAGACCCTGAAGTACATACGCTAGTAAATCAAGAATATGATATATTTCTTGATCAAGTCCAAAAACAAGATCTTGAGAAAAACCTCGAGAAGATGAAGTTAGAAACTTCAAAAATTATAAAAAAAGAACCTAGTCCCTCCATAGCAGTACTAGAAAGTAACCCAAAAGAGGTAGAACCTGAGCCTATACAAGAAGAAGAAAGAACTATAAATCCTTTCACAGAATTCCCTAGAAAGGAAGAAACAATCCAACCAGTAAAACAAGTTCAGACAAGTATATATAGCAATTATATTACTATAGGTCTGAAATTTCCCAACTATAGGAAATATCATCTACATGCATTTGTAGACACTGAATCAGGATATAGCCTTGCAACGAAACATGCTATTCCTGAAGAATATTGGGAAAAGTCTGATAGAGAAGCTACTGGAATTGGAATGGGAGAAAAGGCGTTTACAATGAGTTATATAGCTAGAAACGTCAAGATTTCGATAGGCGGAGGAACCTTTACGTTCCAAAGAATTTGGCAAAGTGAAGCCCAAGGGTCCGATCTGCTGATAGGAAATGATTTCCTACTTCAGCAAAGAATAATACAAACCATAGAAATGATCGGGATTGAGAATAATCATAAGTTCTACTGGGAATCCAGATTACTACATCCAGTCAGCATTGCAAGTAAAGGATTCACAGAGCAATATCAGAAATCGCGAGCCAAGCGTGGTGATCATAAACCACCTTTTGAACCGGTTATACAACCGGTATTAGCTTTGCAAGAACACCAAGAAATTGTGCAAAACGAAGCAACAACTTCAGAAGAATCAGAATCAGAGGAAGAACCTCAAGATTCAGATAGCTCGGATGGTGAAGAAGAATTCATCCGAGAACACAATCTAAAAGTATACATTAATAAAATAGAGCAAAAGAAAATCCCAAAACTCGTTGAGATAGAAAATATGCTGAAACCCATAATCAGTGAAGATCCTCAACTATACTGGGAAAGAGACCCGGTATATTGTCAGCTAAAAATGCATGATGCTAATGCAATATGTCATGTCAAAGCTATACCCCATTATAGAGATGAATATCGGAAAGAAATGGAAAGCCAAATTCAAGAATTGCTTGAAAGGAAATTAATTAGACCATCAGATAGCCCTCATCATGCTCCAGCATTTTTGGTTAGAAACCATGCAGAGCAATTAAGAGGAAAAGCAAGAATGGTCATAGACTATAGAGATGTCAACAAGAAAACCGTCAAAGATGGTTATCAGATTGCTCAAGTAAGAGTCTTAATAAACAGACTAAAAGGAGCAAAGATATTTTCAAAGTTCGATGCAAAATCGGGCTTTTGGCAAGTAAGAATGCACCAGGATTCCATAGCCCTAACAGCCTTTGGAACTCCTCAAGGACATTACGAATGGCTTGTAATGCCGTTTGGTCTTAAGCAAGCTCCATCTATCTTTCAAAGAAAGATGGATAACATATTTAAGCCATACTCAGATTTCTGTATAGTTTATATTGATGACATTCTTGTCTTCTCTAAAACTATAAATGAACATCTGAAGCACCTTGAGCAAATTTGCAAGCTCATAGTTCAGAAAGGAATCATCCTTGGACAAAAGAAAATTCATCTTATAAAAGGAGAAATTGACTTCCATGGTATACACGTCAAAGACGGAGAAATTCGTCTTCAAGAACATATAGTAAAAAAAATAAGTCAATTCCCTGACAGTATCCCAGATGCAAAGTCTCTACAGAGATTTTTGGGAGTTGTCAACTTTGCAAGAGATTTTATTCCTCATGTGAGTGGACTCACTGCTCTTCTCTCTCCAAAGACGAGCACGAAGAAAAAATGGTCATTTACAACGGATGATAACAACACCGTTAAGAAAATTAAAGAGCTCACAAAAAACCTCCCCCCTTTACAGTTACCTGAAGAAGGTGACCTGATCATTTTGCAAACAGATGCAAATGACTATTATTGGGCAGGAGTAGTTTTAGCAATAACACCTAATACAAATCAAGAAAAGATTTGTAAATTCCTGTCAGGAAAATTTAATCCAGCAGAATTAAATTATTCCACAGGAGACAAAGAAGTTTTAGCCCTAATTAAATCCATTAAAGGAGCTGAAGCCTTTTTAGGAAATAAGTTTTTGGTTAGAACAGATAATAAGAGAGTGAAAAACTTTAAGAACTATAAGCTTACAGATGCAGCTGATAGAGGAAGAGTGCTTAGATGGCAGATGTTTTTATCTCAATATGAATATGATGTTGAAATGATTGCAGGAAACAAGAATTATCTGCCTGACGCTCTCACAAGAGAAATGTCAATGTTCGAAAGAGATGAAGGCCGTAACCCAAGAAGCAGAAGGCCCAAACCAGAACCAGAAATAGAAGAAAGAAGAAGGCCCAATTTCGGAACAAGAGCTAGGCCTGAAAACAAAGGATCAAAAGACAAAGCTCTACTACAGAGATACAGAGATGGAGACAAGACTGTTGGCCCATTACATGATGGACCAGGTTACCAATATCCAGTAGTACCCCTGAAAAAATTCAGCCTGACCCAATAAGAGAAAATGATCCGGAAGATAACCAATCTTCCAATGCAGAAGAAGAAACTGTAAAGGAATATTTACAGTATCCCAGAGCTACAGTCACAACAGACTGGTTTCAAAAAAGACAGCCTTACAAGTCAAGAACCACTGACAGGATAGCATCCTTCAGGTTACCAGCAGTAAAATGCCTAAGAAAAATCTTTAATCATCCTATGAGAATTTACGAAAGACCGGTGTTTAGAACCAGCAGAAATTTGCAGTTCAACCAGCGAGTCATCATGGACAATATTTTAGCAGCATCTCGAGAAAATAATGAAGCATTGGTTTTGCAAGCCCTGGAAACGCTAGCTGAAGAATTCTGCAGTTACGAGCTAGAAAAAGATCAGCAGCTCAAGGAAAAGTTGGACATCCAATACCTTGAGAACCCTGAAAGTGCTAAAGTCCCACTTCTAGCCCTATCAGAATCAGAATGGTTCAGTTTCCATAATCTCTTAGGAGATTCCAAGAACAGAAAAGCTCTTCCATCAACCTTGTTAGTAGTAGCAGGTCCTTATTATGGAAGATATTTGGTTGATGTTCAAGCAGAACATCCACAGAAGAACAAGTTGTGGTTAATCGAGAATGGCTTTGTTCATAATCTTTGGACAAAAACCAACGAAGACCTATACGGTCTCCCTGAAGTAATTTACCAAGCAGTCAAGAATATTAGACCAGATGGTTGTGTTCTTCGATTAAAGTTCATTTCAACCCCTCCTGAATGGACTAGAGAAGAATGGAGAAAGAGTTATATTTCTCCTTATCATTATGTCAGGATTATTCAGAGTTGTGCCTCTCAAGCACACAAATGGTCATCAAGCAATGGAAGACCTAATCAGAGCATCCCTTGGATGAAAGCAATGGCTGTAATTCGTATTCAGAACCTGATCCAGAAAGATGATGATGCTACCCTTCTGGCCAAAGGAGAAAAGATCATTGTGGCCAGCTATAACCATCCTCATCCAGAGCACTGTGATTTGTACAAGGCCTTAGAAAGGCGAGAGGTTGATGGTACGTTAGCAACTACCATGTGGATAGAAAAATTAGAAAAGGAGCAAGAATTCAAAGACCCATATGATTCAGACATAGAATCCAAAGCTGAAGAAAATGACGACTCAGGAGCCTCTTTTGCTGACGAAGCGCTACACAACATCAATAATATGATGGAGTATTAGCAGCCGACGCATCAGAACAAGAAGCTTTAAGTGAGTGGAATCCAACTAATGGAAGCCAGCTCATTTGTAAGATAAGTATGTAAAATAAAGTTGCTGCCGACGCTTACGGACAAACTACTTTGAAAAGATAGTGCCAGCTGTTAAGATAAAGAATCCTCTTGTCTGCCTTTCTTAATGGAATTCAATTCCGTTTTGAAATCCGAAGGCTATATAAGGAGTCTCAGAGCACAAGAGAAGGCATTCGAAAATCAAGGAGGAAAGGAGTAGTCTGAAGCTTGAAAGCTTGTGAGAAGTTTCTGAGTGTTTGTGAGTGTTTTAGTATAGTGAAATAAGAGTGAATAGTGAGAGAGTGATTTCTTGCTAGGCATCTGGTGTGGAGTACTTTATTTTACAAGTAAGTTTGTATTTTAATTCCAGCATGAGTAGCTAAATAGGTTTTAGCTGTTTACCCAAGAGTGAGGCTCTGGGTTATGTATATGTGAGTATGTTTGGATAAATAAACTAATGTGTTCCCCATATCCGTCTTCATTTATGTGTTTATTTAAATCTCTCAAACCCCAGGTGGAGGATTACCTCCTAGGAGTGGTATTTGAGAAAAAATTATCGATTATTTTCCTGCTTTCTGCTTAACTAGAATTTAAGAATTCTTATTTATTTGTTTTACTAGAACTTAAGAAACTTTTCAAATCTAAGACAACAGTGATTCCGCCAGAATAGTAGCCGTTAAGACAGTAAGTCGTTAGGTGAAATTGGCATGATGAATGTTAGTTCTTAGAATTGATAAGTGATTAGGATTTAGTAAACAAATAGGTAGTGAATAATTAAGTTTTAGCAAAAAGTAGAAAATAGTAAAAAAAATAATAATAAAAAAAAAATTTCAGTTAAGTATTTAACGGGACTAACGGTCAAAGTACCAAAAGAAGGTCAAAATCCAAACATGAGGTACTGATTTGAGGTTTGGCAAACGTCAGGTACCAATCCTTATAAGGAGGAAAACGTGGGGTACCTTTAGAATGATTTTTCCATCCTGAAATTGTGGTCGGTTTGATGTAGAATTCATTTGACAGCAAAAATTATCACCTACCAGTCAGAAAACTTGGACTAAAAGTTGCGGAACTTCGTACATCATTCTGTCTTGCTCAATTAAAATATCGGTATATCTAATAGAATTTATAAGAAAATGAGATCAAATATGGGAAAGGTTAGAGTGTATTGATGCATAGTATGCATCAACTTAAAAAAATTAGTTACTAAATTAGTTTTTAAAGTTGTAACTCAGTTGTTAAAGTTGTAAAATATTCAATGACTATATGAGTTGTCAGAGTAGTAATATTAGGAATTAATTTCAGTTTAGCTATTTGAACTTTGATCAAATCATCATTTCAGTTCATATTTTTTTAATTTCATTAGGTACACCCATGTGCTTCTTAAATGAATCAAATGATACCAATTGACAGTTACCATATGATTTGTTTTTGTTTGTTTTCTATTGTTTAACTTGATTATATGATTTGTTTAGCCTTGTTTGTAATCGTAATATGGTAACGCTGTATTAATGTAGGCAAATCGTACAAAAAAGTTTTTGGTATTGATAGATCGTTTGGACGTAATTTACAAAATTGGTAACAATTGATTAATTAAGAAAACACAGGGGTGTAGCCGATGAAATCAAAGGAATAAGGACTGAAATGATGATTTGGCCAAAATTAAAGTAGTTAAATTGAAATTAATTCTAATATTAGTACTCAAAGTTGTAATTGAGTCCTCAAGGTCGTAATTCCAACTTTGAGGACTTAATTACAACTTTGAGTACTAATATTACTAATTTAGGTCACATTTTCTCCATATTAATATATTCAATCCCCGTGTGTATTATTTATTACTTGTTGAAGGAAAATACCATAAATGTGCCTTCGTCAAAGTAACTGACGATGACGAATTAGGAAATCAGTATCAATCTGATGTAACGTTTCAATCAGTGTTTATTACCATTATTGTAATTGATGTTTCCATTGTAATCGTCACCCTATATAAAGGGATTCTCTAATGAAATGAGTAGACCAATTCCGATTATTCTACAACACGTTATCAGCACTTTGCTTTAGCCAGAAAGAGAAAAAAAAAGAAACCTAGGTCTTTGTCTCTGAAAAAACCCCAGCAAAACACTTCTACCGGCAACATTTTCGTCGGCAAAGAAGATCTCCTCCCCAAAAAACCCTTTTTCCCGACAAATCCTTCGTCGGTAAAAGTAAACAGTAAACTCTGCCGACGACAGTTTTGTCGGCAGAGAATGGAAAAAATCTCAAGGCACCCAGAAATTTGATCTGGGCACCCTCCTCCAATGGCTTGTGCCCTCCTCCGCCGTCGCCCTCGACCAGACGTTGAAGCTTGAAGCCGCAGCCCAGCGCCGCCGCGGCCTTGAGCCGATCTTCAGCGCCACGCTAGCAATCCTGCTCGCCGGCCCAGCTTGACGCCATCGTCGCTCTTTCGAACCCGATCGGGCTGCCTCGCCTCGATCGGCGTCTGCCCCAACCACTAACCTCCGATCGGACTGCCTCGACCCAGCAGCCCGGCGCTCCAGTCCAGATCGGACCACGCGTCTGCCTCGTCGACGCCACGGTTGCTGCTCCGCCGCTCCAGTCCAGACCGGACCACCCGGCACCAGGATCGGACAACCTGCTTCAAATCCTTCAAACATCTGCCGACAACTCCTTTGTCGGTAAAGATTGCCTACCCGTTTGTAGCCTGATCCGACGCGGCTCCTTTGGGCCTGGTCTCGACCCGGATCTGTTGGGCCTGAAACGGATCTGCGTGACCCGACCCACGAAGGAAAAATATTTGGGTAAAACTTTAAAGGTAATATTTGAAATTACCGTATAGTAATTCTTATTTACTGTAACTATTTACTGTTTTATGAATTTAATGGTAAATATTAAATTATTTAATTGATATGGTAAATGTATGATTAAAGTGACTAATCATATGAATATTTTTTTTATGTGACATATCAATTTAATGATGCGGCGATGAATATGCGACGACAAATTTGGAGTCGGAGATCGAGCAATCGATTCATATGCAGTTTATTTGGCAAACTTACAAGTAATATTTACATTGACGCTCTGCTTTCATTATATTTTGTTTCAGTTATTTATATGATATAATGCTCTATTAAAATTGATTGCATTAGTATTTATATAAATATGAAACATGAAGCGTTATATGTTCATTTTATTAGTGTTAAATAATTGTTTTATTTAACATATTACTTATTTTGAACACTGCTCTGATAATGTAATTTCATGAGCTTCGTAATATAAAGAAAAAGTGACAAACCTATAATGTGGAAAAGTATTTTCACGAAGCATGAAAAATATGACCATTATAAATTTCAGTCTTGAAATCCAATTTTAATTTCTTGAAAAATTTTCATCAAGGATATCTTCTTGATTATATAAAAAGCAACGATAATGAAATTTCATTAGCTTTACATGCAATGAATATGGAAAAATCAAAATTTTATGTGATAAAGTAATTTCACAAAGCATCAGATTTACTATAAATGTATCTTGGTTTATTTTAGTTGTCGTGAATGTTATAGACCGCGAAACTAATATATATTTTATTCTTCCTATATTTTACAGATGGTTTAACCATCACAGTTTAGTTTTGACATATTGGACTCTGAAGAATTTGAGTACCAAATTCCCCTATTAAGCCGACTAAGGCTTGAGCATGGTATATTTATGCAAATTGCTTTATGTAAATAGCTAAATAAATAATTTCAATATCTTGAATGACAATGTAAGGTCTAAGAAAAAGAAATTTTCCTGGAACAAATTATGCAAAGTCATGCAATAACCCTAAACCAAAGGGCAATGACAATGTAAGGTATGAGAAAAAGAAATTTCCGGGAACCCATTTTGCAAAATAAAACAATCCTAAATCAAAAAGCAATGACGATGTAAGGTCTTAGAAAAATATATATATCTTCTTGAACAAATTGGGCAAAATAATGCAACGACCCTAAAACTAAGGGTAATTACCATGGACGTAAAATTCATATAATCATCCAAAAGTAAGTGGAAACAATGTAACATTTAAAAGATGACATAGGGGACATGTCATGTGCAGTGAAGCACTCTGTCATTGTTGTAATTCAATGAACTATTGATACGTACATTATACGCTAGCAAAGAATTAGCTACGACTTACAATAAGTATGAAGAATCATACGAGTACGTGGATTTTTTTTGAAAAAGTATCTTCAATATCCAACAAGAACATCGAAAATGAATTTACAACTGAAGACATAACATATGGGAAGAATATGTCAAATGACACATCTCATCATTGCAGCTATTAAAAGAGCAAAAAGGATCTGGCTCAATCCAAGATAGACTTTGATTAGTCTACTTTTAAATTTACAAGATATCCTTATAAAGGCTATTTCGCCTAAAATTAGACTTTTGGTCTTAATGTTTCTATCTCTAAATTGGACAAGACTAAATGTAATCGTTGGCACGTTAATTTTTGAATTTTCTCTCAAAGAATTGAGATTATTCAAATTTTATTCATGATATACATAATTCAATTTTCTGCATCTAACTTTGCAAAGTATTGCATAAAGTAAAGCAACATATCATAATATAGGCATGAAACAAAGAACCGTGTGCAAAGAAACGCACAATGTAATCCCTAAAATAATAGTACTGAAGAACAGTAGTACTATATCAGTAGTATATGATAATGATTAGTATATCAAAGAAAGTAATAAGAATCAGTATATCTTTTCCTTTGGGATTCATAATACACCTGCCTAATTGGGATTAGAATCTCTTTTATTATAATTCTCATTTCCCAATCGAGTTACTCTAAAGAACTTGAGTTACGTTTCGATATATATTGAACATATGTCAAATTGACAAATAATGCCAAGAGAAAATTGAATTTTGTTTTCCACATTATGAAGAAATTTACGCCACGATTTTTCATGTGAAAAAGACACAAGTGAGAATTCATTTGAGCTCCTTTGCATTACCTCTAAATGACTGCGAATGTAAACGAGTATTAGAGAAGATTATATGTCAACTTAGTAGGTTCTAAGTAACCGCTAATTAAATCCAACGTCATAAGAAAATGATCTTTTGGAATTCTGACATAGATTGGCTTTGATATGGTGATCCATACATTAAAGAAACTACTATGGACACCCATATTTTTGGATAAATAGAAGCAAACACCAGAAGAATATGGTTCACACACGAATCTGAGGACGATCAATGAACATTTTATCCTCAAATATTGTCATATAGGGTTGAAGACGTATGTTCAATTCCTAAATTCCGCCGTTCCCCCAATGTGGCATTATAATATATTTGATGCACAAGCATATGCATTTATACCTTATTATCCTTCTCCTATCCGTCATGATTTTATGGATAAAAGTACATCATTCAAAGCCTATTCGTTAAAGCAATTATGATTGAGATCATCATATGCAAAGGACACATGAGTTTCTCATTATGTTGTTATATTGAATCAAAAGAGGATTCAGTGGATCGATTCAACCAACTTGCGGACACCATAGATATTTTATGGTGTTGGTTGTTGTGTCGACACACTGGTCACGTGTCATGACACCATCCACAATTAAAATTTATGCTGCTTATGCTAGAAAGTCAAAGCACCTAGGCCGGGTTAATTTCCGTAGGTGTGATGATTTTATGGCTTATTATATGGGATTTGTAATGGACATCATATTCCTATATATAAAAACCCAATTGGTCTCACGGAAAACGACTACAGTAATAGGCTTAATATTGGTAAAGCACACCAATACTTCCGTTTTGGGTTATGCAATTTTTGCATGTAGCGTTACTTTTTCATCTATGGCCATCATCATTGAACCAATTTACACCATAGCTAGTGACTATGTGTAAGGATTTTAAAGGATTTCAAACGAACTTGTAATCCTTGAGCTCTTTTGGATTGACACGGATCTACAATCCTTGAGCTCCATTAAATGTTTTTATGTGCCAAATTTGCGCCGCCACAGCGTACAATGATGGGTCCATTGAGATGAATAAATATTTATGCTGGATATGAACTTCCAGCTATAGTCCGCTATGTCGAAACCTTGACAGGCGATCTCTTCACCGCTAGATTTGCGGAGTGTCACTTTGATGAGACAGTGTTCCCGTCGTTAGGGGGAGATAAGAACAAGCATGTTCAAGTGGAACGACAGGAATTGTCGTGGTTTGTCCCCACTGTGTCTCATCTCGATCCCCAAAAATCACACAAAGTAAGGTGTGTAGATATCTTATACATTAAAGTGACGAGATCATATAAACCTGCTGCAAATATACCTGCAAGGATTGTGTTTTATCAAAAGGACATGGTACCACCCAAGAGGAATTGGGTATTGCACTGCCACCATGGATGGTGGCATGGTGACGCCATAAGTGGCATAAATGGCGTCACAGGCCGTGGCTCTCCAAGGAAGAGGGGGAGGCCACCTTAAGTTCGATACATACTTGTGTAAAGGAAGAAAACAAGTTTGGCACAACCTGATCTATTGATCAGTGATACTCAAATCCGTCTCATGAGAATATTTATGGATTGTGGTTATCATTGGGGGACGCCTCAAATGTTAGAACCAATCCTTAAAGTATAGAGATCTCTACAAACACATTACACTAGTGTACATGAGGACGTGGAATAATGAGTCTACTATCGAACCATACTTCGTTGAAAAATGTCAACTTAGTAAACTGGCCTAATGGAAAGAAGCGATCCAGTATAAACAAAGAGATAGGTATTTGGACAGGTGACGCCGACACCGCAAATGTAAACCCTATCAAATATATCTTTGTTAGAATGCGTAATGAGAATAAGAGTATGCAAACTCACCTTATGGCGCAAGGTCTCTCAAAAACGCACTGGAATCGACTACGAGGAGATATTCTCTCGTAATGGACTACGATGAGACAATCTCTCGTAATGGATGTCATTGTACTCCACTACCTTGTCAGTTTGGTAGTTTTCCGAAAAACTGAACATGCAGCTTACGGAAAGTGATCAAAACATATATCTCTATGGGGATCTAATTAAATTAAGAGATATACATGAGGATCCTAAACGGACTTCATCCACCCAAATCAAGTGACTCTAGATTACATGAGTACGTTTGCAAAAGAAATTGAAACGTTCACTAAAGTGACTACTTGATTGGAAAGGGATTGATGAATTATGCCCTTGCGTTTTCATTATGGATATATATGAACTCTAAATGAAATAAGAGAAACTCAGTGTATTGTAAATCCTAAGTTGAGAATGAAAAAGATTTTGGGAATACACAGTCTTGAAATGGAACTCAAGGACTGTAATGATGGTGATCATCCATCAATCGGCTTAGGCACTCTAAAGAATAAAGTGAGGCCTACATATACTCCCATGATCAGTCGAAGTCTTTACTATAGATCCGTTTTCATCTAAAGGAAGATGATGAAGAAGTGTTGGGAAATGAAGTTCCTATACAAGTGCAATCACGTATGATTGTACTTAAACACAATGTGTAGGACTCGACCTCACATTCGATGTAAATTTGTAAAGCTATGTTTAGCTCTGCGCCTACACAACGCAAATCGTTCTTTCATTAAAGATATGAAAGATTTGGGCTTATTCAATCTCTACATAGAATGTGACATGATAAAGAAATTATCCACGTCATAGCTAACTATGCGTAAAGAAAAACGCATTAAAGGTGAGATAAGAAAATCTGTTATTACAGATCAATTTCAAATCTCTTTATGGTTCACTCATACTCTAGACGAAGTTATGACCATTTTGTTATATGAAGGTCATACCACGAGTGAACCTGATGTTCAATATGAACCTATGTATTCAGTTCATGAACAACCTTATCCTCAAGATCAAAGTAAATCAAGTTGGATCTGAGGACGATGTGGCAAGATTTAGTTACTAAATCATTGCTCAAAGTCACATTTGGAAAAACATGTGAAAATGCATAAGTATGCTAATAAGACTGAAGCTCCCTTGATCAAATGAAAGAATCAGGGAGAAACCCATGATTAATGTAGAAATCAGGGGGAGGTGCAGACATCAGGGGGAGTCTAGCACATACATGTTGTTTTCAAATGTAATAGGTGCGTTGTGCTCTTTTTCCCTTCGTCCAAGTTTTATTTTGTCCCACTGGGTTTTGTTACTTGGCAAGGTTTTTAATGAGGCAACACCATATGCACCATTTCGTCTTTGACTTGGCACAAGGGGGAGTGTTGAAGGAAAATACCATAAATGTGCCTTCGTCAAAGTAACTGACGATGACGAATTAGGAAATTAGTATCAATCTGATGTAACGTTTCAATCAGTGTTTATTACCATTATTGTAATTGATGTTTCCATTGTAATCGTCACCCTATATAAAGAGATTCTCTAATGAAATGAGTAGACCAATTCCGATTATTCTACAACATTACTGAGATTTTTCTCAAAACCCTCCAGTCTTCATCTAGATATCCCTTGAGGCCTAACATTCTCCTAGATATCTCTCGAGATGAGTTATTTATTTATATTGTTAATTTTTACATATATTTCTTTAAAATATTCTAGATATTTCATATTTTTCTTGAAAATCAGAGACATTTTGCGCTATTGAAGAATTTTCACATATATTATGAAAAATAAGGTATTTACCCTCAAAAATATATCGGTCAGTTGAAAAAGAGAGATATCGGGAGATATATCGGTTACTTCTTTCTAGGACTTTCCTTCCATTATCCTTTCTAGTTTTGTAGAAGTTTCTATCCCTCTCCGGCTCTACCTAGTGCGATTGGATTTGACTCATTTTAGATATGCTGATTTAGAAACTTTCCCTTTTCCTATTGCAATTGGGATTTGAGTTGATTATTTGGAGGCTAAAATAGAAATAAAGATTACTAATAAGAAAAATAACGACTTTGGATTATATCTTTACCTTGATTCTCTTTTCTTCATGAGGAATAGATTTGGGGAAGGTTCCCTATATATTTCGGTTCATTTGCAACTCACTTCGACAAAGGATTTTGGTGCATATGCAACACTCTTAGACCATTGAAACACAAACATGCTTTAATTGTCCCAACAAGTCAAATAGGTAGTTCTATGTTTGATCACCCACCCTAGTTAAAGTCGAGGAAATAAAAACAATGAGAAGACTAAAGTGACGGGCTTGAGAGATTTCTGATAAACAAAGAAAGAAAGAAAGGGACATGATTTTCAATTGGAATATGCTCCGAACTGAAACAGTATAATGATATTGCAAAGTTCATGGTTGCATAGGTTATTTTATGCCAATGGAGAAAACCTTGAAGGAAAATAGAACCCAGACTTTTCCCTATTTTAATCTTTAATCTTTAATCTTTAATCTTTAATCTTTATGTGACATTGGGCATCTCTTGCTTTATTAAAGATACACTTTTAAACTAATGTGTGTGATGTTTGTTCTTTTGAGTAAGGTAATGATCACTTTCACACTTGCTGCTTTCTGAGTACAAATCTAGTCAGAAAATCAGAATTATGTGCCATTTATCATCGTGAGAAAAGCAAACCAGATGGATCAGCTTTCATTTCATTGTTATGCAGAGAGATATCATCAGTTGCTTAAATGTACATGGTACAATGACACAAGGGCACAGCTAAAGAATGAAGGGAATAATAGAAACTGCAACATGAATTTTTGACTCTGCCTCTTTCCTTTGAGCAATTGTCAATAGAATGAAAACCTCTGCTGCAAACAACCCATGATCAGGATGAAGAACCAACTATCAAAGGCGATGGTGGAGGCTGAGGACGTCTTGTTCGGCTTCTACCCCTGCGGGTTGTTGTGTAGGCTGGAGAGGATGATGCAGAAGAACAAGAAGTTGAAGATATGGCTACATTTTCTGCTTGGCTTGTTAGTTTCTTCTCGTCTCCTTCATCTGCCTTATCGTCAATTCTGTGATGGCGAACTTTTGTTGAATTTATTGTTACAGGAAGAACACAATTGCATAGGAAGCCTGCAATACACAAAATGAATTTCAGTGTTATAACAAGATCGGCAACACAAACAGTGTTAAGTTTCAAGGACTTGATAACAAGGTCTACATCTGTTATGAGAAATATTTAAACAAAAAAAAATAGCAGGATTAGATAACAAAGTTGAATTTCTGTGGACAACAACATCCCCACTATTTCAGGAGGACTTCTAAGTTCTAACAACTAAGTGCATCCATGTCTAAGGCTTAGATTGTAATTAACCATTTCCCATGAAAAATGACGAATATTGTAAGAGTTGGAATGAAAATGCAGAAGTCAGATCAGTTCTTACCGATTCTTGCAAGCCGATTAACCCAATTCGGAATTGGGTTTCCAGTTAATCTAATACAAGCATCATTGCAGAAATGGTTGCAGTTTTTGGTGATCAAGTTGTATGCATTCCCTCTGTATTGCTCTGCAAGCTGTTCCATCACTGTTCTCACCTCTAAAGGCCCAACATCCGTTTTCCCAATCAAAATTGATTTCCTAAATGTAAATCCATCACACTTTTTTGGTTCCCCTTCAAAAATCCCAGTTGTTGGATAATCATGAGCTCCAAATGCATACTCAATCCCATGAACTGCACAATAAAATCCAATCAAAACCTCCACAAATACAGAACGATGACATACAATAAAAACAGTCAAACTGATCCCTACAAACACTAGCAGAAAAATCCCACAAAAATAGGAGAAGCAAATCAATACCATAAGAAAATGTTCATGACTAATTTCTACCGAAGCTGCTAAAAAAATAAAAATTATCAAACTTTCAATTGCAAATCATTCAAAATCCAGATTTAATTTTTCATCAGCCAAAGAATAGAGATTGAATCTACCAGACAAGTACACAGATTGAGTAAAAGATCCACATTACGTAAATCCCATTTCTAATATATGTCAGCATATACGATAGATCGAGTTCACAGTTCAAATTTTTCAAAACTAACAAATCCCAGATAGATTATAAACAACACTATATGAGGATAAGCCAAAGTAGTACAAACCTTGTACACCAGAATGATAAACTCCAAGACCGAGCCAATATGCGTAGCCATTATAAGGTGTCAGATCATAAACGTTCAAGTACACAGGCACCGATCCATTGTCGTCAGTGCAGACACTCTTTCTGCACAGCATTCTTGTCCTCTTGTTGTTTCTGCCGCTGCATTTAGAGACTGAAAGCTTATATGGGCACTGTCGTTTTCACACAAAGCACCCACTTCCCATTATGAACTAGAAGAAGAAGAAGAAGAATATACTCGATTGCATCAGAATTCCAAGTCACTTTTCTGAGGGTTTTTAAATTGTGGGTTCTTGGTTTTGAGTTGAGTTTTGTAGATAGAGAAGAGAATAGAGAAGAGAATAGAGAAGAATCTTGTTGATGGGTTCCACCGTGAAAGGTGGTGGTGGGTGTCTTTTTAAAAAATAACAGAGAGAGATAAAGAGAGACTGTGGTTGTAATGGGTTCTGTCACTTCTGTGTTTGTTATATAAATCTTGCATCACTGAACAACTGGGCTTCGATTTGACTGGAATTACAGCCAACAGCCTCCTTATCAGAATAAAGAATTTGAATTTTTTGGGAGAAAGTAACGCACACTCATTATGCTAGATAGTGGGGTGTCATATTAAAACAAGGATCGTGATTAGGGTTTGTTTTTTTAATTGAGTTTTACAGAGAAGGAATTATCTTGGGGCATTCTCTTTCTGAAGAAACTACTGTAATTGTGGCATTTGGGAGCACAGAGAGAGAAGAGCAGAGGACCCAAAGCCAGATAAGATGAATCACGAAGGTGATTAATGATAGTTTATTAGTATGAGGCTGATTACAAAGCTGGGGGGATTTATGGGGTTTAATTCTGGTGCAAGGTCAAATGTTTTTTTTTGTTTTTTTGTTTTTTTGTCTTTTTTTTTTGTTTTAAGGTAGAATTTATTACCAAAACAAAGGTTAGGAAGTATCTTAAATCAGCATACCGGCCTCTATCAAGTCTATGATAAATAGTAACAAGTAAAAACACACATACTTAAAGCATTTACTTACACATAACAACTAGGATATCGTTTCTTTTCAAAACGACTCTTCCTTATTCAAGCCTTAATTTACAAAGGAAAACTAAAACTTGAAAACCTTAGTTCACAAAATTCGCCTAAGACTTGTTCTACACGTCTGGTACCACACCTACAATGAGTTTGAAAAAGGGGTAAACTAAGCTCAGTAGGCTAGCTTAAATACTAACAACAATATATAAACATAACACAAGCGAACCAAAACATATAATATGATAACAATACTTGCATGTAATGTTCCTCCTCACACTTTCCTCCGCCCTTAAATATATTTCTTCTTCTTTTTTCGTGAGTCTTCTTGTTATACTCATGGTCTCCAGTCTCGAAACCCGAATTAGATCATTTTATCGACTTCTGGTGTTGAAGGGGCATACTTTTCCCAACTCGTACACATGTGGGCTGATCATAGCTACTGGATGTCTCCATGAGTTAACTCAACTACATGAATTTTTTTTTTAATAATAGTCTCATTTCTCAAACACTCATGTTCCCTTCAACTTCCAATCTCACCATTTTCCTATCATGAAATGCATGATCAGGTAATATAATTCAAAGCAAAACACATGATTTTCAACATTGTAGATACGTAACAACCAATCAAGAATCTAAATATCACCAAACATATATCACTAACATTCAATGCAAAATAATACCAACATTTCATACATTAACATAAAGAAATACACCATATCAAAGCCTACCTCGAATTGCATAGCAGAAACTCGAGATCAAATCACACTCTTAAACTTCTGGATCACCAACGTCTCTCAAGACTTGGCAATCACATAAGTACACACATAAACAAATATTGAAATTAGAATCATACATCTAATTAATCATACCAAAATGTATACAACAGTACATTAGTTAAAACAAAGTACTTAAGAAAGCCATTGGATTGTACTAGTTTCAGATAACATAAAAGATATATCTAAAACAGTTTACACTTTAATTATGTCCAAAATAATGAGTAACTACCAGCCTTTGGCTTCAATTTTCACAATCATAAAATTAATAAAAATTGATGATTTGAAGCCTATTTTAAAGTTGGGATTACAAGCTTTAAATCTATAGTTTTGGTTTTAAAAAATGAAGCTCTCAGTGAAAAGTTATGCACTCTCAAAGTTGGGTAAAAAATCAGGATTACCCAGAAATTTCAGATTTTGTTGCATAACAAGCTGTTTTCGGCTAGCTATTTGACAAATCAAAAGTTATCCAAAATCAATGATTCTTAAACGTACAGAAAGCTTGGTAAATGAAGTTTTCAGTCATACTTTCTAATTTCCAAACTAACAAATGAACTGAGAGATAACAGGTTGCAAAGTAGACAAAAGAAAACAAGTTTTTCTGGAAAAAAATTTCAAAATTTTCAGATTGATTTAACTCTCTTGAAATCCGAATTTGGGTTAACTATTGAAGCTATACAACTTCAAAAAGATTATAAGAAACCCGTAACTTCAGTTCTAGAACTCTAAAACCATTAAACACCATAACCTAAGAAGCATACGGAATAAAAGAATTGATTTAGACACGCAAACTCATGAACTCTGTTCTTGAACTTCTTCCCAATTGTGAAAATAAAACACAACTGAAAACAATCCTAATTTAACAAGTTCTACCATAATTTAACAGCCAAATCATTCTCAAACAAAGTAAGAAAAATGATATAAAAAGACTACCCATAAGAACACAAATCGAATTGGGTTTAAAATAATAAGGAAAAATAGATTCTACCTTATATAAGATTGATGAGAAAAATGGGATCCTACTCTCTCTCAATCTCCACTCTGTTTCTTCCTCTGCCCAGGCTCCCTTTCTACTCACTAAGCTTCATATGAGAGATTTAACCGACTCTCTCTCAAAGCACCGACTCTCTAACTCTCTTTCTATTGGTTCTAGACCAAAAAAATCTGAATTCTCACACTCTAGCTATTGCTATAGTGTTTTGGAAACAACCTTTAGCAGGACACCTCCTGCTTGCTGAGTTTAAGACGCCATTTTTTTTTAATTTTTATTTTAATTTGAAAAGAAAAGAAAAGAATAATAGCAGTAATTAAAACTAAAATTTTGTAAAACCCAGTTGGCATTAATAAAAAAAAGAAATATGATTTTAGGATCTTACAACCTACCCTCCTAAAAGAATTTCGTCCTCGAAGTTTAAACTTACCAGGATTGGCGAACATCTCTGGATATTTTTGCGCATCTCAGATTCTAATTCCCATGTTTCCCCTTGAACATTTCTATTTTGTCAAAGAATTCTGACTAGATGATTACTTTTGGTGCGTAGGACTTGCTCCTTACGATCTAGTATATGTATTGGCATTACTTCAACTGATAACTGTTCATCCACTTTAAATTCTCTCTAATCAATGACATGTGAATGATCTACTTTCGTAGCATTGAAATATGGAACACATCATGAATATTCGAAAATTGGGGTGGTAATGCTACCTTGTAAGCAACTTCTTCAATTCGCTCTAGAATCTCAAAAAGGTCCAACAAAACGTGGAGCTAATTTCCCTGTCTTCCCAAACCTCTGAACTCTTTTACACGGTGACACCTTTAAAAAAACATGATCACCAACCATGTACTCTAAAGGCCTATTTCTCTTATCCGCATAATTTTTTTGTCGACTCTGAGCAGTTAGTAGACGTTGTTTAATAATTTTAATCTTCTCAGTAGCCTCTTGTACAAAGTCAGGTCCAATTAATATTATTTCACCCACTTCAGTCCAACACATAAGAGATCTACAAGGTTTACCATAGAGAGCTTCATATAGTGCCATCTTGATACTAGATTGGAAGCTATTATTGTATGCAAATTCTGCTAAGGCCAAGTAATCCTCCCAACTTCCATGAAAATTAGTACACAAGCTTTTAACATATCTTCTAAAATTTGGATGGTCCTCTCAGATTGTCCGTCAGTTTGTGGATGAAATGCACTACTGAAATTCAACTTTGTTCCCATTACTTGTTGTAGACTTTCTCATAACTTCGAAGTAAATTTCGAATCCCTATCATACACAATTGATACAGGATCCCCATGAAGTTTAACTATTTCATGAATATACAATTTTCCAAGTGTTTTTGTTGGATCTGTGGTCTTGACTGGAAGAAAATGTGCAGATTTGGTTAAACGATCGACAATTACCCATACTAAATCTTTTATTTAGGTGAACGGGGCAGTTCAGTCACAAAATCTATAGTTATATGTTCCCATTTCCATCCACCTATAGGAAGTGGTTGAAGTGTTCATCTAGGTTTCTGATGCTCTGCTTTTACTTGTTGACAAATAAGACACCTTAATACGAAAAATTGTTATATCCTTCTTCATACCGTCCCACCAAAATTGACGACGAAGGTCATGGTACAACTTTGTTCCACCTGGATGAATGGTATATGATGAATAATGTGCTTGGCAAAAGACTTCATTCCTCAAATCTAAGACTTTTGGAACATGCAGTCTTCCTATGTATCGTAAACCACTTTCTTCCTAAAAGGTCTACCCTTCTACTTTCTCTTCCTTACTTATTTTCCCTCGTAGTGACCTGAAAGTCTCATCTTCTTGTTGCCTTTTGATAATTTACCTCACTAACGTTGGTTATGTCACCATATTGTGAAAATAGCACCATCTTGATGCATAGATACATACAATTGATAATCACAAAGGGATTCTGCTATTTTCCACTTATGGAGTTGCACACTTGCAAGACAACTACCTGTTTTTCTGCTTAAAGCATTAGCTACTACATTTACTTTTCCAGGATGATAATGCCCAACATTATAATCTTCTAAGTACTTCATCCAACATCGCTGCCTCAGGTTGAGCTCTTTCTGAGTAAATAGATACTTCAGGCTCTTATGAAAAGAGTAGAGCTCAAATTGTTCGCCATATAAGTAATGTCACCATGTCTTTAAAGCATGAACAATCGCTGCTAATTCCAAGTCATGAGTTGGATAATTCTTCTCATGAGGTTTCAACTGACGAGAAGCATAGGCTACAACTTTCTTACACTGCATCAGTACATATGCCAACCCACGTAGTGATGCATCTGTGTAGACTGTATACCCAACGCCAGACAGTACATCCTATCGAGAGATTTTACCGCCAGACCGAAAACGGGATCTCCGTCTTGAAGACCTTCCCCTTCGGGGGAAATATCTAATTTAGAGTTAGATGTAATTTTTTTTTTTAGAGTTTAGATATAATTTATTTATTTATTTTGGAGATAGTAATTTGCACGGAGGACCTGAGCTAGTATTGAATTAGAGCGTTGCAAAAGTCTCCAAGTCGGCTTATCAAGAATGACTTTTTAAAATAAATGTAAACTAGCATTCCTGCTCTATCTTTTTATTCAGTTTTATTTGGGAGAATTTGTAGGAGAATTAGTTTCCAATATTGTCTTTTTACTCTTTCATCTTCAATCTAAATAAATGTCTCTATATAATCAATGTAATAAGCTAAGGGCATTACTGACATTAGAGGATTGATAGTTCCATATAAGGAAATTTGCTTAATTAATAGAGACTAGCCTTCCTACACGCGCTATGCGCGTGCGCTTATTTATTTTTATTTTTTATTTTTAATACAATATTAATATTTCGAATCTACCATCTCTTGCTATGTTGTTTTAGTTATCGCTCTAGAGCGTAAATTTAATCAAATTGTCTTCAACTTTTAGTCTCATTTACCTATGGTTTTAACACTTCAGTGTGTGTGAAAGATTTGCGTTGCGCGTGCAGTTTTTTTTATTAGCATAGGGAAACCTACATATTGGAGAAGCTAATACATTCAATATTTGAAAATTAAAATTGTTTCCTTTCAAAAAAAAAATATTGGAGAAGCTAACACATTCAAGGAACAACAGTTGCAAGTATTTAAGAAGCAAATCCTCACTTTAGCTTAAGAGAATATTGAACGTTTGAATGTGCATACAACATCTAGAGATCATAATCATGCATGTAGACACATACGAACTAATAAAATTATTTATCCATGCTAGCTAGCTATGCAATTATGCACCAGCCTTTGATATGAAATCATGGTCTTAGTTATATATATATATATATATATATATATATATATATATATATGTATCAAGCCTTGATTCTTGATGCTTTCTTGCCTGACAGAGGTAATCACTGCTTCGTTGACACTTACACGCGTGCGGAAGGGCCGCGCTCACGCATATGAACTATCGTTTATCGACATCTCTTTAAAATTTCAAGTATTATACTTTTTAATGTGATCCTCTTCTTCAACCTTTTCTAAAAAAGATAATAAGTGAGCACATATATAACGCATTAAAAAAAAAGCCTAAAACTTCTTGACTGCTCAAGCATCTTTCATCAGTTACATGGTAGCTCTAGAAATAAAAAATAAAATAAAAATTAAGACTAGATATATCCACGTATAATTTGAATTAGAAGGACTACAAAGGCTAGTAAGGAGCAATGAAACTTCCACCAATTGATGGCGCTCATAGAGAAAGAGAGCTAGGCTTAGCCGTGGTTGTTCTTTCCCTAAAATTTTCAAAGCTTGCTTGCTAAATTTTATTGTTTCTGCAATAAAAGAACTAATTTAGAAGAACTCGATTATAAAAGGCATTAATAAATGAAAGTTTAGCTAAAAAAAAGAAACAGAAAAGAAAAGGGTCAAAATATCAACAAATACTTTTGGTAGTGACACATATGTAGCATTATCATAGTTGTTACCTATAATTAAATTAAATTTGCTTTACACTTGTGGTGTGATTTAAGAAGTGGAATTTGCAATCTCGCAAGTTCTATCCATAACGAACATACCTGGAGAAGAGAAAAAAAATGAGTATGCCCTAATACCAAATTTTTATTGGTATTAGGGTATAAACTCATTATTATTTTTTACTGGATAGAACTTTACTGGATAGAAAGTTGTATACCCTAATACCAAATTTTTGGACTGAAACCCAATTGTTAAGAACAGGTAGTCCTAACCATAGTTAAAAACAAATTCAAAACTATTGTAATTTGCATATTTATTGAGAGGAAAAAAAAACTTTACAGCTGAAAGCCTAACAAATTGAGAGATGCAGTGCATACATATCATAGATCAAGTTTGTGTTTATTCTCTATTCTATATTTTCTCCTTTTGCACCAAGAATGGGGAAGGCAAACTTCCACATTTTCATGAACAAATTTAGTAGAACAGGAAAAAACTAAGAAATTGGAGGATTGAGGCTTTAGAGCAATGATTAATAAGCATTGAAGGTATAAATTTTACATCGTTTTACAGGTTCTCCTAACAAAAACTAAGCACATGGCAAGAGAAAGCAGTCACATTTTTTGTGGAGTTGTCTATGATACAATCATTTTATAACTAATTGAATAAAATTACCACTTTGACAACAATCTAATTGAGCTAAATTACAACTTTGACAACAAAATTATCATATTTATTTTACACATTTACATATAATTGAATAAAATTACCATATTGAAAACAATTTTTCTATAAACTTGTAAAACTGTTGCAAATGATGTAAGTACCTATTGTAGAACTAAAAGTACTTTAAAAATGATCATTTTTTACTATAATTACGACAAATTCGTTATCAGATCTGTAAATGAAGGTATCACATACATGTACGTACCTAAGAGAATTCCCACCTTTTTTACTCTTCTTCTCTCAATTATATGTCCTCTTGAATTCCTTGGAGCGCACTGTACAAATAAGAGAATAGAGGGAATCAGTTACATTAAAACCATAATCCATATATACCTAACTCAACTAAACTCGTTCCCCATCTCTTTTCATACTTCTCTTATGGGGATGCATGCTATAAATCTAAGGGGATGCATGTTACAATCCACAATAACTATATCTTAGGTGTCGAGATGAAGATAAAGCAGTTGCACGATTCTAATCTTTGGTTGGTAGATGACCATGGTGATGAGTACCCCCTTGGGAGAATATGAAATTGAACAACCTTATGATATATGTACGCCATTTTTGGTTGAATACTTGTCCAGTCCAGTTAGAAATTGAGAAGCCAATTCTTGCTACCAAGTCCAGTCAGGAATGTGCGTGCATGTTATAAATCTATTAACCCACTGTACATAGAAGAAAAGAGGGCTGATTAACTGAAAGGAAATTAAATTTAGCATGAATTCATTCTCCAATTGCCCGAATTATGATCCACAAAGAATTGATATGATCAACAACATCCTACACGTCTAGCGCAATACAACAAACTAAAAAAATTAATCACAGAGTATAGTATGAGAAAAAAGAAAAGCTGATATGGAACGTCAGATGAAACGAACCAATTGAGTATTTCCAAATAAAAATTACCAATTTAGACATTAGCCGAAATGGTAGCAACTTTCTCCTCAGGGAATGGTTTCTTTCTGCGCTGCTCTGCGTTTCTCTCGCTTAATCACATTTTTCTTGTCCTTTTGTTTTCTTTCTGTATATTGAAAGAGAGTTCAATGGTTAATCAAGTGAACCAACTCCCACGATCGTGCCTCGGCCCTTTTTCCTAACTATCCATAATTGCTGGGAAAAAACAATACAACTACTATTGAAAACCATTGATCAAAACTAATAAACAACACTCTGAACCTTTTACATCAAATCGGGCCATTGCAAAATAAATTGAACTTAAATTTGAAGTCAAATTGGTTTCATAGACAAAGAATAAAAAATCTCAAAATCAATCCCATAATAGCAGAATCAAGAAATTCCATATACTTTTCCTTCTTTCTTGACCTATTACATAAAGCCAGCCTTCAATCAAATTATCATGAAAGAAAAGCAAAGAAGTTTTTTAGTTGATCAAGTAGAAGAGAATTAGCAGATAGGAGGTAAAGACATGAGAGCAGTTCTGGCAAACGTAAAGAGGAGGAAGAAGATATACGTGCACTTGGTTTGAAATAGCGTGAACAAATTGAACAACTGATGTTTCTTGAAATTCTATCATGATATCATTTTTACCGCTTAATTATTGTTTTAGACTTCTTTTATTTAATCATGTTTTTGGAAGAGTAATATTAGGAGGGACATTGTAGGCATCAGTTGTTTGGCAGATCTATAAGCAGAAGCTGCTTAATTAGTAGAGATATGTCTTTAAAACCAAGACCACCTTCTGACTAGAGAGTGCATAGCTTCTCAGCTTCTCCCATATTTCTAGTGAATTTTCTTCTCTACCAAATTCTCCCCACCAAAAGCTGGCCATAATTAAATCATTGCATTTCTAAAAAAATGCTAAATGCTTAGGTAATTCAAAATAACTCATCACATAAGTAGGGATTGACTGGGCAACAACATTAATAAGAACTTCTTTCCCGACGACACTTACTGTCTCATCTCTCCAACCCTGCATACTCTTGTGAGGGTTCTTTCGAATTAAGCAGTGGCTAGACCGAATCAACCCAAAAATATGACTATTGGGAAAAATTTGTTTGTGATTCAGACTAAATAAGAATAAAAAAAGGTTGAAGGTGACTGTTTGGGATGAATGGATGATGATTAAAGACAGGGTTTGGAGCTTGAGGCGTTAAGGCTTGAATGCTTGGACATTTGAAGGCTGTTTATAAGTGTATACTGGGTTTTTGCTTCATCCACCTTCCCATCTTATGTCTCTCCTTTTATAGGCCTAATTGAGAGGTTTTGTGGTAGCTCAGAGCATTGGATTTTATGGGTAAAGCATCGATCTCTCCTTCACCTCATACATGATTTTTGCCTTAAAATCTTGGAAAAGAAGGTTCCTTTAAAGATGAAATTTTGAGAGAAAATGAAGGTTTTCAGAGCTGTCGTGCAAGTTGCAGCTGAAACAGTTGTTGTGACATATAATATGCACTACGCCATGAATGAATTCTAGCAACGGACATAAATCGTCGCTTAAGATGGAAAATTCGTCACTTCAGTCTTACGCGACGGATAAAACGTCGCATAAACGACGACGCTTTACGAGCGCACTACTAGAAAAAAGGCTTTTCCCAACGAAATAAAAAAAAACGGCCGACGACTTAAAATTTTCGTCGGCTATTCCCTAGAATTGCCGACGATTTTATTTTTCGTCGGTGGAAAAAAAAAATATCGTCGACTATATTCATATTTTAGTCGATGATTTGGATTTTCGTCGGCCTTTCTCTGAAACATTAGCCGACGAAAAATTTTGAAATTTTGGCCGACGAAATTGGCATTTTCGTCGGCTATGATTTAAAAAAAAAAACAAAAAATGACTATATTCCATTTTCTATCACTAACGATAAACCATTGCTTCATCCTTCAAACAGAAAAAAGTCGTGAAATAAGATATGACCGAAATAATGAAATACGTTTATGGTTGAAAAATGACAAGATTCCGATAAAAGCTGAGTGTCGAAAGATGCGGTCAAAGGTTTTATTCCTTCGTTTCCCTAATGGTAGCGTTACTTTCGGTAAATATTTTGAGGAAAATTTTTATATGATTAGTTGCATCTCATCGATTTGAAACTATTATCTGTTGAAGGTCAGGCCAAAAAACGTCATTTAGACAGTCCAATTACCATTTCTAAGCGTTTAGAGGTTTGACTGACCCGGTTGACCGTTCCGATCGAGCCTTTAACGTTTTCAGATGTAGTTGGATTTTTTTTCTATACATGTATTTAATCTTAACGGTGATATCTGACGGTTGGAATAGATTTTGTAAACTTTTAGATTCAAAATCAGAACATATGCATTAATGTTCCTTAACTTGTTTACTAAGTGTTTAAGTGAATGTATAGTTTTAAATAGTTACTATACGTAGACTCTTCAAATGCAAAAATGTTGTGAAATAAGATATGACCGAAATGATAAAATACGTCCACGGTTGAAAAATGACAAGATTCTGATAAAATCTGTGTGCCGAATGTTGCGGTAGACTGTTTTTTACTTTCGTTTTCCTATGGGTAGCCTGACGTTCGGTAAATATTTTGAGGAAAATTTTTATATGATTAATTACGTCTCATCTATTTGAAACTATTATCTGTTGAAGGTCAGGCAAAAAAACGTCATTTAGACAGTCCAATTACCATTTCTAAGCGTTTAGAGGTTTGACTGACCCGGTTGACCGTTCCGATCGAGCCTTTAACGTTGTCAGATGTAGTTGGAATTTTTTCTATACATGTATTTAATCTTAACGGTGATATCTGACGGTTGGAATAGATTTTGTAAACTTTTAGATTCAAAATCAGAACATATGCACTAATGTTCCTTAACTTGTTTACTAAGTGTTTAAGTGAATGTATAGTTTCAAATAGTTACTATACGTAGACTCTTTAAATGCAAAAATGTTGTGAAATAAGATATGACCGAAATAATGAAATATGTCTACGGTTGAAAAATGACAAGATTCTGATAAAATCCGTGTGCCGAATGTTGCGGTTAACTGTTTTTTACTTTCGTTTTCCTATGGGTAGCCTGACGTTCGTTAAATCAATTTTGTAAAATTTTTATATGATTAGTTGCGTCTCATTGATTTGAAACTATTATCTGTTGAAGGTGAGGCCAGAAACCGTCGTTTCACTAGATTAATTTCCGTTTTTAAGCGTTTAGAAGTTTGACTTAGTGGTTTGACCAATAGTTTAGCCGACGAAAATTAAATTTCGTCGGCTAAACTCTTGCGATCCGTGCCTTTTCATTGTCCGCCGTTGGATGGCTCAGATCCGACGGCCGTTGATCTTCCAAAGTATAGCCGACGAGATTCAAAGAATAGCCGACGACATTCAAAGTATATGCGACGAAATTGAAGATTCGTCGGCCATTCAAAGAATAGCCGATGAAATTGGCGATTTCGTCGCCTATACTTTTTGCTATAAAACCAGAAAGTCGCGACCTTTCCGGTTTTTTTCTGCTTTCTCCTCCGCAAAAACACCCATTTCGTCCTCAAATCGGCTGCTGTAAACCTCCGCACCGCCGCTCTCCTCCTCTTCCTCAAATCGGCGACGAAATCTCCTCCTCCGGCAGCCTTCCCCTCCTCCTCCGGCCGGCCTCCTCCTCCTCTAAACAAATCATCCCGTAAGTTTTTTTTTTTTTTTTTTTTAAATTTATTTTAATTTTATAATTTAGGTATATAATTTAGATATTTAAGTGTGTGTTAAATTGTTATATATATTGGTTATATGTATAAATTGTTAGATTAATTATATATATAAATTTGTAGATTAATTATATAAATTGTTATATATTTGTTAATATTGGTCATATGTTAATGTATATTTTAATTGTTATATATAAATTATTAAATTAATTATATATATAAATTGATAGCCTAATTATATAAATGATTATATTTATGTTAATATATAAATGGTTATTTGTATGTATATATATGTTAATAATGAAATATAATTATATTTGGATATAAATGGTTATATTTATATTAATGGTTAGTATTATTTAAAATTAGTTAAAATTTAAATATTAATTTGTTAGTATGTTTTAAAATATGTTAGTATTATTGGTTATTATATTAATTAGAATTTGTTATTTAATGTAATATAATTTAATATTAATTAATATATTAATGCCTCAAGCTCCAGATGGCCGATGCATTCAGACAGTTATTCGGAGGCCGTCGTTCTTCCAGATCTAGGGGTTCTGGAAGTTCTGCCGGTTCCGGAGACTCCAAGAGGACCCTTAGCCAGCCTGAGAGGACCACCAGCCTGAGAGGATGGATTCATCCCAGCCGCGGAGGAGTGTGAGTTCTCGGCACCAGACCCTTTTATTGGCGGGGCGGCCGTTGAGCAGTTCACGTCCCCCTCTCCGGCCAGATGCTCCGAGGTCGAGTAGGCAGCTATTTCAGGACGAGATAGCTCCAGACGTTCATCAGGTCCGTATGCCTAAGGTTCATCGGGAGCCGATGACGAGTCCGACGCCGTCTGCTGCTGACTCGACTGAGGGGCCTACTCTCCCAAATCAGCTCTACCTCCCGTACAACATTCCTGCGATACCCGAGGTCGACGATAGTGGTGTGCCCATATGGTCTGCTAGGCCTCAGTACGTGAGTGTTGCAGAGGCATACCATTACGAGCCGTTTGAGAGACCTGAGCTCCTGATTTCGGCGAGATTAAAAGCAAAGTCGACAGAAGGGTCATCGAGTTAAGGTAACATTTGATTTTATTAATTAAATGTTTTATTAAAATTAACGCACTAATATTTAATTTTATTAACCAATCGTCGTTTATGTGATAGGGACCGCCGGTAGCAGTTCAAGCAGGAATACGAGAGGTGTCATATGTTTTGATACGCTCGGGAGGAGTGTTCAGACCAGCGGGAGGATCCAGATCAACGAACCCCCTAATGAGGATGTTAAGGGAAAAAAACGCCGCGATTACGCGGGTTGAGTGGGAGCACTAATTAGGGATAGAGTCCCTATGTTGTGGAGCCGGTGGGCTGATTTGCCGGAAGAGATCAAGAGGGAGCTCAACAACGCGGCGTCGGTGAGTAATTTAAAAAACTTAATTTCTTTATCGTAATATTTAATAATTTTCGGTATTGTTATAATTTTAAAACTAATAAAATATTATCTTTCAGGCATACTTCGAGATTGCCGAACACAAACAGGATTGGGCGTACGCGATGCAGAACTCGAGGTACGTTGGAAATTCCCCATCTTATAATTAAAAATATTTTATGATAATAATAATATTTCTAATGCACTTTTATTTTTTCCGTAGGTTCAAAGAGTGGAAGAACGAGCTCCGTACCCACTTTACCCAATACGACAAACATGGTCGTATGGGTACTCCAAGAGAGTTAATGTTCAGGGAGTACGAGTGGCGTTGGTTGAAGACAGTAGACTTCAACCACCTAGTTATGCAGGTAAATACTAAACTTAACTATAAATATTTATTTTGTTAATATTTTAATTATTAGTTTAATTATTTTATAATTATTACACTAATATTTTATTATTTATTTGAAGGAACGGTCTCGGCAGAACTCTGTGAACCGCCGCCGTAACACAACCCCCCATCATGGTGGTTCTAAACCAGTTTCACAATATCAGGAGGAGGCGCTTAGAGATCATCCTAACTGCAACCCGTACGTAGAGACGTTCAAGAAGGTTTATCCAGATGTTCCAGAAGACCTTGTAAGTCGTTGATTACGATTTTAAAATTTTAATTATTAATTTTACTTAATTATATATTTGTTAGAATATTAATTTTTTTTTTTTCCCGTTCAATTAGGAGAGGGTGAACCGGGCCGAAGAAGAAGTGTTGCAGGCAGTAGTTCGGGAGACACAACCGAACATTTTAGAGGAAGATCTGCAAGAAACCCTGAGCCAGGTCGACCTATCGAATGTCCAAACTGCAGCGAGGATATTCGACGCAGCCTTCCCAAACCGGTCAAACGACTACTACTGCCGGGGTTTGAGAAGTTCTGGAATAGGGGTCCTGAAGACCACTAAGGGAGCTGAAAAGAGGGGAGGCGGGGACACCCAACAGATGAGGGGGGAAATGCAGAGATTGGCAGAAGAAAATGCAACATTGGCGGCCCAGTTCCAGAGATCACAGGAGCAACAACGCAGAACACAGCAGTATCACTTGGAAATGTCCAGTTGGCATGCTGAATGCGAGAGAATTCGGCGACAGAACTACACCGGCCAACAAAACTGGTGGTATGCTATGTTCGCGGCACAACAACAAGGCCTTGAACCCCCGCCCCCGTTTGAGCCGTTAGATGAACCTCCAATGCCTCAACCTCCCGAGTTCATTCAGCAGGATGACGAGCATGATGGACAACAGGATGCTGGAGATGACGTGGTGGACTTTAGTGCTTTAGGTCATGATTAGGGTTATATTTTATGTATATTGAAACAAATTAAATAAGTCATTTAGACGTGTTTCTTGTTGGTGTAAATGCATGGATTGTCATTGTGAATTACAGGTTGCTTGGAATGGTAATTTAGAAATTAATTTAATTTTTTTCCCCAAAATTTAAGAATAGCCGACGAAATTGACCTTATTTCGTCGGCTATAACAGTTATAGCCGACGATTTTTACCACATTTCGTCGGCTATAACTTTTATTACCGACGAAAATCACATTATTTCGTCGGCTATGTCTCTTAAAATATTAATATATTCTGACGAAATAACCGACGAAATAGACAAAATCGTCGGCTATATTTCAGAATAAATAGCCGACAAAATGGATTTTCTTCGTCGGCTATAGTTGGCAAAATCGTCGGCCATAATCGAAAATATTGACGAATTTCGTCGGATATTTTGCCAAGGATTGGCCGAAAAAATTCATTTTCGTCGGTGATAATTTTGGAATATCCGACGATTGCGTTATTTTCGTCGGCCATTGGTTTTACCGACGCTCTTTTACCGACGAATTATAGCCGACGAAATTTTCGTCGATAGAAGGAATAGCTGACGAAAATTTGGAATAGCCGACGAAATTTTTTTCGTCGGCTATTCTGTCAAAACTGGTAGTGCGGTTAAAAATATGTCGTTTAAGTGTGTTGTAATGCGACAGACATTTAATATCGTCGCTTAAGCGTATGCCACTTAAGCGAGGGACATTTAATACTATTGCATAAGACCATGACACTTAAGAGACGAATATTTGTGTTTGTTGTCGCTTAAGTTCTTTCACTGAAGCGACGAAGTTCGTGTTGTGTCGCTTAAGTGCCTTTCTCTTAAGTGCTTTTATACATTTCAGCCCAGAACCTAGTTATGTGCCCCCCTTTTACATCACCAAATTCCTTCCTGCACTGCCAAAACCCCAAAAGCATACATACGAATTCAAACCAACACATTATATTGACAAACTTCAATCAAACAAATCTATTTCAAAACTAATTGTGTAATATTTATACATAAACTGTTCTGAGAAATAAAAGCTAGTAAAAAGCCTAACAAAAGCGACGGATAAACATAACGAAATACTTCATAGCAGCGGTACAGCAGCAACGCAAGGGTGGCCTCCACGCACGTCGCAAGCATAAGGATGAACTCATAAAGTAGCATCAAAATTGGAAGTAGTACTTGAAGTCCCCAATTGTTGTTGCGACAGGATTTGGAATTTGTTTCCTCCATCTGGTGGATACGCGCTACTTGGGCTTCTTGTTCCTCCTTGTACTTAGCCAACAATGATTCCTTAATCTGACTGACTCGCTCTTCCACAAGGAGCTCCACTTCAATACGTCGTGCTCCTCCTCTTTTCTTCGGTTTTCGCTGCATGCATTTCCCCACCCCTCGGATGTACGTCCCTCTCTTCTCACCAACTTCATTCACTATCACACTGATTTGCGATTCAATGAGGAGAGGGTCTTCCGGTGTAATATCTGGGTACTTCTTCCTCATGTCCTCTACTAGTCTGGACACATGTTCTTTCATCTTCTCCTATAATAACACACATAACTAATCTTAATAAGTCCCCAAAACACAATCATAAGGAAATGAAAGGCTCAAGTCTGTTAAAGCTCAAAAAACAGAAGTCTCACCACGTGTTGACTACCCAAATCATCTCTAGCATAGGCATCCTCAAAGGCACGAACGAAAGGGACTGAATCTCTTTCATTCTGATGCTTCATCGCCCTATAACTGACAGCGGTTGTGCCCGAATGGTGGTTCATCCTTTTTGGTCCATTTCTGATCTCCTTCTTTCTCGCACACATCACATGTAACACATAATTGAATGAAATTAGCTCATCCTCGTCTGAAGGTACAATACGACAGCAACCTAACTACTACCAGCAATGTCAACAAATTATTTAAAAATCTACAAACAAAAAGAGATATAGTGGTTACTGCATTCTCAGGATCCTTGAAGTGAGTGCACAACCACTCCCACTGGACCGGATAATGGATAAACTCAAAAGGAACCTCTTCCTTCCATTGCAGCCAATGTTGTCTACAATCGGATTTCCAGTCCATGTACCGATCTGCTGCAGAAGTTTGAAGGTAATTCCACAAGCCGTCATGATCCGGTGGGATCTCATAGTGTGGCTACACATACAAAATGGTCAAACATTAGTAACAAAATAGAAAAATAATTAAGTAAGAAAACTAAGGAAACATATGAAAGTATGAAACTATAAATTAACTTACCGATACGTAGTCATACACAATCCCTTCGAGTAATTTATCAAGGTTGTAGGTGGGAGCTATCATCGGCACCGAATCCTTCACACATCTTCCTATGTCCCTAGAAAGCATGCTACGGACCTCCAAACACTTAGGGTCGTGGTGGTATTCATCATACTCCACAACGATCTTCCCTCCCGTAGTGCAGATTATTTGTCGGGTCTTCGCACCAACGACGAGACCTCTCTTCCTTTTCAGTTGTTTATCTGCATACACAAGGCAAGGAACAAAACAGAAAAATAATTAAGTATGTAATAAAACACAATTATATGTCCTATGTGATTATTAATTACAAGATTATACATGGCAGTCACTACTCAGTAGTAACTAGATATTATAAGTTCTACATGTAAGTTATATTTCAATCCAAGTTATGTACATTAATTAAGGTCTATCAATTGCATTTTGTATATTTTAATCCATCAGCTAAGTTCCCACCTCAGAAAAATAGCCATAGCATACTCATATAGGTTAACAGCATAGAGGATAAACTGATCAAGGGCTGAACCTTCTTTCATTTTTGTCTAAAATATGATAAACTGGTTTTAGGCCTCTTCTCAACATAAGAGGCTCCTAATATAGAACCTAAAGTTAGGTAATCTGAAGTTAGTATCCTACCATAATAGTAATGAGATAAAAACAGAACCCAAACCATCTTCGCACCAAATTCAAAATAAACCCCAACCAACAAAGCAATGGGCTAAAACAAAGGTAATGAATAACTATAGTTTTTATCTAACAGGAAATCTAACACATAGGCACAAGAAGATGCATAAAGGTTCATTAAACTACGGACAGCTTGCTATGCCTTTCAATCAGGAATTAATGACCAGGCTAATCATGTGCAAATAGTGCACTAGATGCACCAGATTGGAAAACTTACATTGAAATTTGAAAGACTCCAAAAAAAGAATCATCACTGTTAGACAAAATGTCATCCTCAACTGTAAGGGCCAAGTTATATTGTAGGGGGATTATAAGTTGGGGATATCGTATCAAGGGATTGGAAAACCCACTCTAGCTAGGGAAACCTAAGGAATACTAGATGAATATGCAAATGTACAAGTTAAAAACAAAGGGACAAAGTGAGCTCCGAGTTCATGGTGAATATATACAAGATTGTGGAGTGATTTGATTTTAGTTTGGAAATGGTGTTGCCTAGACACTAAATGATTACTTGAAATGTAAAGTAAGCTATGCTAGAGTAGATGTGATGAAATGGATGGGAGTTGGGACTTAACGTTTTCTCCTCTAGCCTCTCTTGTAAACAATGATGCTTCCAGTGTGAATGATGCTAATTTAATTAGTTAATTTCTCTCCTTACATTCCTCTCGGGTGTGATAAGGGACACTCTCATTTGAAGGTATCAAGCAACCCCTTTCGGGTGTAATACTCAACTACTCAAGTCGTGCATTTCAATCCGGTTAGGTATCTAATGCATTTCTCTAAGTGCATAAAGTTTGGAGATGAAGAAATTATGCAAACCAACCATGATTATCTCTAAGTGATTGTAGTTCACAACCATAATATGCACATATGATATGCTATCATGCTTCAAAAAACTAAGGTTAATCAAGCCCTAATCATTTCTCATATCATGGCAAACAAACATACCCAAATTGATTAAGTTCAAGTATGAATGTTCAACTCTTGATCTAGCATGTCCTAATGAAAAGTACATCAAACACAATATTTACATCAATGTCATACAAGATTGGCTACGGCTTTCAACCCTAGCCCTAACAAACTAACTATGATCAAATACACAAAGTTCAACATGTTCATGAACAACAAAGTAAAGAGTAAGAGTGGAGAAGTGACTAATAAAGCTCAAGTTGAGGATGGTGATGATGAACTTATGGAGGCCTAGGCCTTGTCATGATGATGAAGGTGGTGGTGGTGAATCCTCAAATGACACTAGACTCAACTTCCTTCTCCTTACTTCATGATGGTGTGTGGAATCGAAGGATGAGAGAGTGGTGAAGCTTTGTGTATATGGAATGAGATGGGTAGAAGCAAAAGATAATAAACTTGAAAGTGGTGGTAATGGAGGTTATGGATTGAAGGTGGTGGTTATGGAGGTTTTTGGAGGAAAAGATAGTTGGAAATGTAGAGAATAGAGAGAGAAAAAAGGTAGAGTGAAGTGTGGGTGGTTATTGGTGATTGAGAGAAGAGAACAGCCTAAAGAGAGATGAGTGAAGTGTGAAAATGAAGGAGATAAGCCTCTTGATCAGCCATCCCAATTCAAAACCATATGGGAGAGGAAGAGTGTGAGAATGGAGAAAGTTTCCCAAAAAAAATGCCAAAAGATGAGGGGTAGAGGTATGGGTCAGTTTAGATTAGGAAATGATGGGGCTAAAGGCGATGATTGCCTAAAAAATAAATTAGATTTTTACATGTAATAGATTTGACTTTTGGACAATAAGATGAGTGATAGTGGTGTGGGAAAGAGAAAAATGTGGTTGAGTTGAAATGCAACCAATTTGGTTGAGATTTAATTGTGATAGAACCATGTACTACTCCTCCTTTGCTCCTCCATAAAGATGACTGGAAAATGCATGGAACCGCCTCAAGTGGTGGTGTGCAGCCATTTGTGCCGCCAAAAGTGGTGGTGCACGGAATAATTGCCGGAATTCCATTTTTCTCTTTTTGTCAAGATTTTCTACAATACATGAAATGGATTAGTCAACATTATATTAAACTCATTGAATAAGTAATTTTCATGTTTTAGGGCATACAAATATATGAGATTTATGATCTAACAATCATATTGTAAAAATTGATCCAAACTGCTACATATCTTTTATGCCAAATCAATTTTAAGAGAAATACACGTTTAAAAATAAAAAAAATTCAGAATCACAATTACAGTCCTTTTCAGTTTACTTCCTAATAACAGCGCAAAACGGAAAAAAGGAGAATCGCATTTGGGTCCATAATAATCAAGATCTTCACCAAACCAAACACTTAATCATAATAATCAAGATTTTCAGCAAACCATATACACTTAAACAAAAGAAGAGATACAGCACAGTAGTCAAATTACATATAATATCTTGAAGATCATGACTGCTTAGTTAGAGAAAGACGGCAGAAGCATAAGAGGCATAAGAAAACCATTTCAATGCATGAAAACCAACATAAGTAACTCACTCCTAAACAAGTAAGCAGTAATAAAAGAGGTCAAAGACCAACATACCCCATCATCATCATCATCATTAGATACACTCTATCACAATAAAAAATAATCAGTTTCTAATGCTACATTAACTACATTAATTTCTGAATGCCACACAACCATCAAATCACACAGTAATCAAGTAACATCTAGATTACCTCTTGTTTCCAAGTCCTTGCAGCAGATGCTGCGCGCAGTCGTCTAACTGGTGGTAAATGCATAGCTGGGGTTGGCACTGGTGAAAGACGGTGGCGTAATTATTGGGAGTGGGGAAGCCATTAGTACTGGTGGCGGAGTTGAAGGAGATGGTTGCACTGGAGTAGAAGCAGAATTGGGGATTTGAGGATAGGGTTTCGATCGAGCAGAACTGTAATAGCCCAGCGCATACACTTAGGATATTGTCCGCTTTGGGCCGCCCTCACGGTTTTGTCTCTGGGAGCTCCAGAGCAATTTCCCAGTAGGTCATCCATCCTGGTATTGCTCTAGACTCAACAAGCTTAACTTCGGAGTTCCCATCCCCTCCAAAGCCATTGAGCCCCCAAAACGCGTCCTTATGTATTGAGCTAGCTCTGCATATATAAGCACAGCATCCACTTCTCCGGGCGATGTGGGACGCGTGACCTACCTACCTGCTAGCTTCCCTAGCCAGGTCAGATCAAGTCATCACAATCCACCCCCTTTAGGGTCCGACGTCCGCGTCGGCACACTTCCGGCCGGGGACAGGCTCTGATACCAATTGTAACAGCCCAGCTCATACACTTAGGATATTGTCCGCTTTAGGCCCCGCCCTCACGGTTTTGTCTTTTGGGAGCTCCAGAGCAATTTCCCAGTAGGTCACCCATCCTGGTATTGCTCTGTACTGAACAAGCTTAACTTCGGAGTTCTCATCCCATCCGAAGCCATTGAGCCCCCAAAACGCGTCCTTATGTATTGAGCTAGCTCTGCATATATAAGCACAACATCCACTCTTCTTCGGGCTATGTGGGACGCGTGACCTACCTACCTGCTAGCTTCCCTAGCCAGGTCAGGTCAAGTCATCACAATCCACCCCCCTTAGGGTCCGACGTCCGCGTCGGCACACTTCCGGCCGGAGACAGGTTCTGATACCATTTTGTAACACCCTGACCCGAATTAAGAGAGATTAATCTGGGTTTAAGGTGTTACGAAAATGATTTTGTAATCGAGTCTCAATCATTAATTCTTCATCTTTAAAATATTACACCAAAAACCCAATATCCCAAATCCACCAAACTTATACCATCACGTAATCTCAACTCACAAGTAGTTAATCAATCGTAGCAAAATGATAAAAGAAATCGAAGAAGATTGAAACTAAGCCAAGAGAAACCAAAAACTCCATCAATATCAAAGAGCACAAAAAACAGAGCAAACCCAAAAACAATTTTGTAAAACCTTAATCAATTCGATAAACTAATTACACAAACTTGTAGGGAACAAAGAGGAGATGAACTAGATACCAGGAATAAACCAAACAATAGCCGGAGACGCCATGGAGCAGCTACAAGCTAGTCGATGAAACCAGAACAGTAAGAGCTTTCGGCCTTCGATTCCTCCTACTCTGGTCGGCGACGTCGAGGTAGTCCAAACGAAGGTAGCCCGGCGTCAGAAGGTGACCGGACGGAGAGGTTCTGATTGATTTTCCTCTGATCTTCGGCCAAGTCGGTGAGGCAGACATCGGCCTAGGAACTCGATGGTTCTGGGCTTCTCTCTCTCTTCTGTCACGTACTAATCTCACACTATATAATATATATATAAGTGTCACCAGCCAAAATCCAACGGCTAAGTTTTAGCAATGAGATCCGACGGCTCAGATCACTCAAATAGAAATTCTGATTTTTCTATAATTTCTTATTAATTCAACTTTGGAAAATCATATAAAATAGATTGGGTATCCGGAAAATTCACTGAAAAATCTCACGAATTCATCGTAACGTGCAATTCAATACCGAGCTCTTAAATCAAGGATTTCCTCTTGTGAAAAATCCTGAAATATAGTTCCGATGACTGTCATTTAATTACCGAGATTGTAAAATAATTCTAACACGATCTCAATACAAATATAAATAATGAGTTTGCATTTTGCAAATATAATTAATTTACTATTTGTTGACAGTAGCCACAAAAGGGCTACATAGGCCCACAGACCCGCAACCAGTACGTCTGGGGCCGGACTGAGGCCCGGAGCAGGATCACCAGCACCCGGACCCGAGGTCCAGCAGTCTACCTTGTGACCAGGGGCCCGGGGACGCCAGCCTGCCGAACAGGCCACCAGAGCTGTCCTTTTGTGTACGAACAGAAGAAAACCAGTCTCACATCGAAGAGTAAGACCAGACCTCACGCCCGACCACCTATGTAAGGGCCTCAACTACCCTCTTTAATAGGTAACTGATCTCTCTAACTGCTTATCATTCTTGCTTAAGTTATCTATTCATCTCAACTGTACTAACTTAGACATCGGAGAGGAGAAGACCAGCCCGCCCGGTATTCCCCTTAGTTAGTAGGTTCGCAGGAGGAGATCACATCTAGATTCATCAGTTTCCACTAGGCCTACGGGTTTGTACAGAAACAATTGGCGCCGTCTGTGGGAAGCATTTGATCCACGAAAAAGTAGCGTTGCTCTACCGGAGGGTAGAACCCGATCGATCCTTTGAAAGGTAGTTTGAAAGCAAATCCATGATCCGGACGCCATGGAGGGAAGGAAGATGAAAGCTGGTGGGAGAGGGCTGAAAGAGCGAGTCCGGGTCCCCGACCGGGCCCAAAACCCTAAAACTGAGGTCAACGCGAGGTTTGTCCCTTCTCCCGACCGGGACGGAACCCTCGATCGCCGGGGCTCAGGCGACCCTGACCAATACGATGAGGGGGGGGGGGAGATAAAAAAGATGAAGGCAGAAGTCGCGCGATTGCGAGAGGAGGGCAATCAAGACCGACTAAGGGCGGATGCCCGGTGCCAAGAGCTGGAAGCGGTAAACATCGCCTTATTGGCGGCCCTGGAGAAAAGACACAGGCAGGACACCTCTCGGGCGGCGTCACGGCCTGCGAATAAAGGTAACGAGTTCCCGCACCTAGAAGTGGGACAGCCTACGGGAAGGAGAAAGACTGCGCATTTGCCAACGCCACTCTTTCCGGAAGCTCTGAGGAATTCCTGGCCGGTTGAGCCCCATTGATACGACTCGAATCTCGAATTACCTTTTAACTGGTTTATTTATACTTTTACTCCTCGGGAATTGTTTTTACGATTTGAAAGTTCTAAAGGTTGACTTTTAAATAAGTTGACTCGACCGAGGATTTTATTTCATGACGAGGTAGAAGACGTTGAAACGAGTTCGTGGACACGTAGCATGCTCAATTTGGAGTTCGTACGAAAATGTTACGATGTAAAATCGGAAATTGTCCGATTTCTGGACGAGTATAAATAGCGGGAAATTTTTCATTTCCCGAACGGGAAACTTTCCTTTTTCTTTTTCTTTTTCTTTTCTTTTCTTCTCTCTCTTTTCTCCTTCTCTCTCCCCGACTCGGCCCGAGTCCACCGACCCGCGCCGCCCTCCTCCCATCTTCGCCGTCCGGCCACCAATCGGAGCGCCACCGGTCCCGTTTGGACCGTCTCCTCCTCCCCTTCAAGTCTGTGGTGGTGGCACGGTGGGAATCGCCGCCGTTCGGCCGATTCCAGCCCAAGAACATCAAGCCCAATTGGGCTGGTTCTCCCTCCTCCGGCCAAGGTTCCACCCGATTCTTGGGGGGAATTGAAGGCCTTGACCTGCACTACCTCTCCATCAAAGGAATTGAACCAATTCGTAGCAAGTAAGGAGAAATTAGAAAGTGAATTTTCTAGGGTTTCGGGTTTAAATTGGAGAGTTGTGATTTTTGTGTTTTTGGTGGATTTGGAGGCTAGAATTGGGTTTAGGACGATGATTTGAGTCGATTGGGTGTATTTTGATGTTGAATTGGTTGGTTTTTGGAGAAAATTGGATTTGGGAAAAATGGGCCGCCGTACCGGCCGCCGTTTGCGGCGGCTGGGGCTGTTTTTGGCATCGGGGATGAGTCCCCAAGGTGGTGGCGATGGTGTTGGGTGAATTTGGGATCGATTGGAGGTGGTTTTCCCTCCTGTGGCGGCGCTGCTGTTCCGGCGGCGTGAGGTAGGTGATGATGAACAGTGAAACAGTAAAAGGTAAAAGTACAAAGGTAAAAGGTGAAAAGTAAATAGTAAACAGTAAAAGTAAATGGTAAATAGTAATTGGATTTTAACCATTTACTGTTTGACTTTCAGAATTACTGTTTGACCTTGGTTTATTATTGTTGACTTACCGTAAAAAGGTTAAAAGCTAATTAAAGGGGTTTTACGACGAAATAACTAGCAAAAGGATTAATCGGACACGAGGTGGGTGTCCTGAGTAATTTCAGACGTAGATTTTCGGTATTGAGGCGTAATTCCTATACCGATAACTGAAAAAGAGAAAATTGGGAGGTTTCGTGCGAGTGAGGACGTCCGTAGATTTAACTTTTATAATTTAATTCCGAAGTTTGAAATATTTATAATTACGTCTCTGTTACAGGTCGAGAAAATACTCGACGTAATGAGAGGGGGAATAGCGGCACGCTCGGCCGTACTGTGAGTGGATTTTTATTTTAAATAAATACATGCATAATTATTTTAATGAAATGCAGTTTATTTTAAATAAATGATTTGAGAAGCATGAGAATTCATATAATTAAAACGATATTGATATTTAAAAGAAATGTGGTTTTGGGTTATACATTTACTACTGTTTTAGTAGTACGTATTTTAACCGGAAATGAGATTTCCGGAAATGGTATGTTTTAATTATTTATAATTGATTATGTTGAATAAGTTTTAATTAAAGGTAGTAACCGGAAATGAGATTTCCGGAGATTTTATATTTTCGTTATTTATGATTTTCGACATGTTAGACATGTCGACGTTATAAATATAATTATCGATTTTATTTTACGGCATGTTGGATATGTCGGATATATATGAGTATATTTCGAGGCTATTATACTAATGATTATTATAAGCCTCAGATGTGCGGTCGGAGACCGTACGGATTCATGATATATAAAGGGATACATATTTTCGGTTTTGTTTTCAGATTTTCACCATATCAGGGTCGGGATATATGTGTATATTGATGCTAGCTAGCTTAGTCGCCTGAGCCCACGCGAGGTGACGACTTGACCACATAGGTCAGATTCACCCTCGGTGGTCGACGTGTACGGACAGAGTATCGTCTGAGCCCACGCGAGGTGACGACTTGACCACATAGGTCAGATTCACACTCGGTGGTCGACGTGTACGGGCAGAGTGTCGCCTGAGCCCACGCGAGGTGATGATTTGACCCTATAGGTCAGATTCACGCTCGTTGGTCGACGTGTACGGGCATAGCGTGAAGACGCTATTGAGACTCTTGGAGTTTTGACCCTTAGCCTTGGAGGCTACTGTTAAATGGTGGTAATAACGTTCCCTTATTCTATTATATGACCAATGGGATTGGTCATGATTTTATATTATTTGGTTTTCGGGAATATTTCTCTATGAGACTTTTTGTAATTTAATAAATTCCCCAACCAGCGGGGCTGGGTCTTTATATGACCAATGAGATTGGTCGTGAAATATTATTAATTGATTTTCAAAAATATTTCATTTTGAAATAAATATATAAACAAAATCATTATTTGTTTATTTGATATATCAGCGGGGCTGATTAATTATTACGATTTTCTTAAAACGTGGGACATTTTATTAAAGGCATGCAATGTGGTTTTATTTACAAAATATTGGGAAAGTAATATGATACTTTCAATTAAAGTATTATATTAGATTGTTTTATTTTTATCCACTCACTCTAACGTGTTTTTAATTTATTTTCCCCTAGGCCCTTCGTTTTAAAATCGCCCAGTGTGCAGAGTAGTGATCAGAGATCAAGAGTACTCGGAGTCGAGGCATAGCCATCATCGTTGTCGTTTCCGCTAGGTGGGATCTGTGATCCCTTATTCTTTTAGTTTCATATTACATTTCTTGTTATATTTCTATTTGTGATTCCAGTTCATTTTGTTAGATTGCTCTGATTACCTGTGAGCCTTTAAATATTAAATTAATTTGATTTTGTGTTTATCTTTGGCGGTGGTTGTGTTTGGGGAGCAGATGGCTCCAGGTGTTGAGGTTGGAACTGGAATTAGAAGTGTTTTGGTTGTTGCAGATTTTAGGGTTGTCCATCTTAAGATTGACTTATCGATTTATCGATAGAGTTAGTCTTAAGGTGGTCCCCGCAGGATCTTACCCGGGTTTCAGGGTGAAATGTGGGGCGAGTCCTGTCACCCATACCGAACGAACTTGGCATCGGGCGAGCAGGACAGCTCTACCGCGAGAACGCTTCAGACGCTCTCCGCCTCGATGTCGGACATAAAGGACCGGTTGGAGGCCAGCGAGAAAAGGACAGTGCGACCACATGACAGTGCGCGATTCAACGAACGCACTGGACCTTTTCCACACCGAGTTAGGGAATCCGTAAGATCTGGTAACCAAAAGTCCCTGAAACTGACGTACTCAGGAACGAGCTGCCCATACCAACACCTGGACAGTTTTAAGTCACAAACGGGCACAAAGGGCTACTCAGATGCCACGTGCTGCAATGTATTCCAAGAGACGCTCTCGGGGGAGGCATTGGGCTGGTTCTACGAGCTGCCAGTAAACTCGGTGGAAACATTCGAACAGCTGGCTGATAAGTTTGTCGGCCGATTCGTCCTTAGAGCTAAGGCAGCCCAAACGTCAACGATCCTTTTCGATTGCATGCAGACTGACCGCGAACCGCTGCGCGCTTTCGTTAACCGGTGGCATATCGCCACGGCCGGGGTTAGGAACTTGGATAAAAGGATCGCTGAGATGGCATTCAAGCAGGGGTTAAGGCCCAGGGAACTCTCGTACGCCCTGCGAGTAAAGGAGCCACTGGGGTACGACGAGCTGATGGCCGTGGCCGTCAGGCACGCCCAAGCGGAACATGAGACGTATGGGGATAAGATGCCCAAGCGAAGGTCGGGCGACCTATCACCAACAACCTCCTATGAAAACAAGGTCGGGCAACAGGATCACAATCGTACGCCTACGACCAGTAAGACGGCCGAAGTACCGGAGGATTGGCGACCCCGCCGGAGCGGCAACGGGAGTTCATGGGCAGGTGGAAGACCACCACCTTTGCGACCGACACGGTCCATGGCAGCAGCGCCAGCGGGGCGACAACCGCGGGCCCTGGTCATTATGCCAGCAGGAAAACCCGATGACCCAACCCTCCGGACTAACAACCACCGACCCCAGAGAATGGTTGTGGATGGCCGAGTCCGGACAGATGACCCGCAAAGGGACAGGCAGGGTGCCCGAGAAGTAGGAAGCATACGCACCCGAGTCCCCGGGGGATCGAGGTGCATGGAAGCATAAATATAATACCCGTTGGGATCGGATTACCTGTCGCTAATCTTCGGCGAGGGAGACAGGACGAGGAAGGAACACTTGGAGTTCATCATCGTGGATTGCCTGTCCTCATACAATGGCATAATCGGCCGGCCGGGGTTGTGGAGGCTGAAAACATTCATAGCCGGCCATATGCTGATGTTAAAAATGCCTTCACTCGCAGACGTCATTACCATACGCGGGGCCCAGAAGATCGCTCGCATATATTATGCCGAGGCCCTGTCCCACGGGAGAAAGCGGACCGAGGTCTTCACGGCTACTCAACAAGCGCCAGTACCGGATCCAAGTATTGACCCCCGTGATGACACCGACTCCGACGACGAGAAGCTAAAACGACCGTAGTTGTGGAAGAAACCGAAGCAATCTCCATTTCAGAGGATCACCAGGAACGAAAAGTGGTGATAGGAACGAAGCTCCCCTCGGCTGTCAGGCAAGAGCTCATCACCTTTCTCCGAGACAACAGTTCAGTGTTCGTATGGTCCTACGAGGACATGCCAGGCATATCCCCATAAATAGTTGTCCACCGGCTAAATTCGTTGCCTAACGTTCCCCCGGTGAGGCATAAAAGGAGGTCCTTCAGCTTGGCGAAGTATGAGGCGATCAGAGAGGAAGTGCAGAAGCTGAGATGCATAGGTTTCATCCGGGAAGTCCAGTATCCCCGATGACTCACCAACGTGGTTATGGTCCCAAAGAAGGGAACCGACCGGTGGCGCATGTGCGTTGATTTCACCAACCTAAACCGGGCATGCCCAAAAGACAGCTTCCCGCTCCCCCGAATAGACCAGCTTATAGACTCCACATCCGGTTTTAAACTACTCAGCTTCATGGATGCCTACGCCGGATACAATCAGATAAGGATGAGCCCGGACGATGAAGAGCACACCTCGTTCACAACTGACCGAGGGACCTACTGCTACAAGAGGATGCCGTACGGTCTAAAGAACGCCGGGGCCACATACCAACGGATGGTAAACCGCATGTTGGAGCAGGAGATGGGTAAAACGGTGGAAGTGTACGTGGATGACATGCTAGTCAAAAGCTTGACCGCAGGGGCCCACGTCCGAGACTTGGTAGTAGTCGTCGGTAAGATGCTCAAGTTTGGGATGCGCCTGAACCCGAAGAAGTGCATTTTCGGGATTTCAGAGGGCCTGTTCCTAGGCCACATTATCAGCCAGCGGGGGATAGAAGCTAACCCACTGATGGTCCAAGCGATCCTAGACATGGAAACACCAGGGGAAAGAAACCAGGTCCAGATGTTGACCAGACGACTAGCCGCCCTGGCCAGATTTATCTCCCGCCTGACCGATAAGTGCGCCCCGTTCTTTAAATTGCTCAAGGCAGAGCAGTTCAAGAAAATTCACTGGGCGGTGGAGCACGAGGCTGCATTCCAATCCATCAAGACATACATGTCTGCAGTACCTCTCCTATCCAAACCGGTGCCGGGCGAGATGCTATACCTCTACATAGTTGCATCAGAAACAGCCGTCTCTGCGGCTCTCGTCAGGAAGGAGGGCACGCTCGATCTCCCGGTATACTATGTAGGGAAGGGACTTACTGGAGCCGAAAGCCGATACCCTGACATTGAAAAACTGGCTCTGGCCCTGATCGTCAGCGCCAGGAAGCTCCGGCACTATTTCCAAGCTCATTCCATCACCTTGTATATCAATCACCCTCTACGGCAGATCCTGCAAAGACCGGATACTAGCGGCAGGCTCGTACGTTGGGCAGTCGAGTTGGGAGAGTTCGATATAACTTATGCCCCGTGAATGGCCATCAAGGGCCAGGCCGCTGCGGATTTCATATGCGAACTCACCCCGATGGCAGTAGAAGCGTATTCCGGCCGGTCCGAGGGCACCGAAACAGTTCAAGCCATAAAGGTCGAACTAGGCCTCTCCAGCGGTTGGAAGCTTTATGTGGACGGCTCTGTAACGAGTAAGCGGAGTGGAGCCGGCGTCATGCTAACCTCACCCGATGGCCAATCATACGAGTATGCCCTGCGGTTCCTTTTCAATACTTCCAACAACGCCGCTGAATATGAGGCCCTTATAGCCGGTTTGCAGCTAGCCAAGGAAATAGGGATCCCATCCTTGGAAATATACAGCGACTCGAGCCTGGTGGTAAACCAGATGAACGGGCTGTTCGAAGTCAAGGAACCCTAGTTAGCCTCCTACCAGGCTTTGGCCAAAACCCTGATCGAGCCATTCCAGGGCGCAACGATTCAGCATATACCCCGGGAGGCAAATAGGCATGCGGAAACCCTAGCAAGGTTGGCGACTGGAAACTACCCACCAGAGTACCGAAGAGCTAAGATTGAAACCCTCCAGAAACCGAGCATAAGCAAGACCATCTCCGAGATATTTGCGGTAGAGGAGGCGCCAGCGAGATGGATGGATCCGATAATTAAATACCTGGTTGACAAAACTAGCCCCCAGGATAAAGTAGAGGCTAGGAGGCTACACCTCCAGTGTGCCAGTTACAGCCTCCTCGGCGGCAAGTTGTACCGAAGAGGGCACAGCTTCCTCCATCTAAAATGTGTAACTAAAGAGGCGGGAGAAGCCATCATGCAAGAAATTCATGAAGGAGTGTGCGGTAACCATTCTGGCGCCCGATCCCTATCTCATAAGTTGCTACGGGCAGGATACTTTTGGCTAGACATGGCAGCAGCGTCGAGAAAAATATTAGGCGGCTGCCACAAGTGCCACAAGTGCCACATGTATGCCACTACACCTCATGCTCCGGCAATCGCATTGTCAATTCTGTTGGCGCCATGGTCGTTTGCACAGTGGGGGCTAGACATCATCGGCCCTTTCCCAATAGCTGTGGGACAATACAAGTACGCCATTGTAGCCGTTGACTATCAGACAAAGTGGGTCGAGGCGGAGCCCTTAGTCAAGATTACCGAGGAACGGGTAAAAAAAATTACTATGGAAGAACATCTACTGCCGGTTCGGGGTGCCGCAGACCATCACGGATAACGGGACACAGTTCAACAATGCTGATCTCATCCAGTACACAGCCTCTATGGGGACCCGGATGTTGTTCGCCTCAGTGGCGCACCCGCAAACCAACGGCCAAGTTGAAGCGGTCAACAAGATTATCAAAAGTCTCCTCAAGAAGAACCTCGATGACAAAAAAGGATGTTGGGCTGAGGAACTCCCCGCGGTTCTATGGGTCATCCGGACGACAGCAACCCAAGCAACAGGGGAGACCCCGTTCTGCATGGCATTCGGGAGCGAAGCAGTACTCCCCGTAGAGACCAACATGCCCAGCGGCAGGGTCGAGAATTACGACACTGAAACAAACGCCGAAGGCATACGGCTCAACCTGGATCTCATTGAGGAGCGGCGCGACCAAGCGCATATGCGAAACCAAACATACAAGCAACGGATCGCTCGATACTATGACAGAAAGGTCCGGGAAAGGAAGTTGCAAGTAGGGGATTGGGTGATGAAGAAAGTTCAGAAAAAGCCGCTGGCCTTGGAGCCAACGTGGGAAGGGCCCTACCAAATCACCGCAGCCGCAGGTCCGGCGACATTCCACATCATAGACACCGAAGGCATCTACTCCACCCGCCCATGGAATATCCAGCATCTGCGGTTCTACCCTAAGTGAGATTACTGCCTTAAAAATGGACAGTACTGTATTTAGTCCCAACGTTGCAATACAGATAGTCACTGCCTCTAGAATGAACTACAGCTGGTTACAAAATAGATACATCTGCCAAGTATATATAAAAAAAAAAAAAAAAAAAACCCGCTAATCAGCGCCACCGGAGCCTCTAATCCCTGACCCACCAGCCTTGAGAGACCGCTCTTGCTCCAACTTCTCGGCCAAGGCTACCTCAGCCTCCATCCGCTCGGCATCAAGCCACCCATTCTCCCTCCACTCCAAATACGCATCATTTATACCCTTCGCACGGGCGGTCTCCAGCATCTCTGCAAGTTCCACCGACTCCCGGAAATCGTCAATAACTTTATCAGCGGCTTCGGCAAGTTGGGACTCTACGAGCTTCTCCCCTCCCTTGAGGACTACTGTTACTTGGGTCTGCAGCTCCAAAATCTTCGCCTCCAATTCCATAATCCTCTCTTCCCGAGCGACCGCCAGTTGACCGGCCTCCTCCCTCTCCTCCGCAAGCTTAGCCTCCGCCAATGACAGCTGCATGGTGAGCTGCGTAGCACAGAAGCGCCGCCGGCCTCACGTTTCGCACTTCGGAAGCGGAAGCGCGACGAAAGCGCAAGGAAGCGCACGGAAACGCGATTCCGGAAAAAGTGAAGTTTGGGAGCGCGATGGAAGCGCCGCTTCCAAAATCGGAAGCACGTAGGAAACGTGGGTTGTGGGCAAATTTGTATTTTCAAAACTTATGGAAAAAAACCTAATTGCTAGTGCTAGTTGCTGGACGCCTCTTAGTCTCTCTCTCAAAGTGCTACTATGAAATCTGAATTCATCCTTACCAGTTACCACAGAGGCACAGAGGATTGAAGGTGCGTTATCTACAATATCGGGTATTTGGGTTCTTATTGGTTTATATTTGTACTGAGGCTCTGTGTTTGCAGCAATATCTACAATATTAGGTTAATGCAGCAAATAGGACAGAGATGATGATTCAATCCTATATTAGGATGCATATGCTGTTGCACTCTCAAAATAATAATCAAGGATAAATTGCTTACATGTGCTTATGACTGACATATATATGCAGTAGATGAATTAAGGCTACTTTCAGTATTTCAGTTGAAATTGCCAATCTAATGCTGTTAATCTGGGTAATACCACATTCAGTCGTCTGTAGTACTTCTATTGTATGCATGATGCAAGCAAGGCTTTCTGATTTATAATTTTGTTTCCTTCAACTAGTTGATGACAGAAGATTTGCTGCAAGATCTTGCATTATATAAAAAATTAATACTTCTAAATCAAAATGGGATGGGCACTGTTCATCGGGTGTTGACGCGTATTTGCATGTAATTGTCGCGTGTTTTTATGTTTTTCAGGCTTTTTTGGTGTTAGTTTTTACAATGTATTTTTATGCATTGCATGTGTTCTTCTTCTCCAGGGATAAGGGTTAACTGAAGAATCAAAGAGGGGGACTGGAGTTGCAATGGAAACCCAGAAGGTCATAAAGGCCAAGACAGGTTTCGCTTTTTGCTCTGTGCCTTTTCTGATCTGGGTTTAGCTTCCTTCTCTGAGTTCGTAGTTATTTATGATTACATGTTGATTTCTTAGATGAGACTTTCTGCTTGGGAGCCTGACCTTGAAAAGTCTTTCTTTTAATTACAATTCCATTTGATTATAAAATTACTCAAAACAGGTTCCAATTTCGAGGTTTTTTTTTTCTTTCTTTGAATTCCTCTTTTTTGGATTGCATGTTATTGCTTTCGAAATAAAACATCTGTTTAATCGGCTTTAGAACTTAGAACAAAACATTTATTCTGTGTATTTGGTAGGAGAAGCTCTCTAGAACCTAGAATAAGACATATGGTGATTGGTGAGTTTCTTTAGGTAAGAAGGTAGAACATAAAAGGATTCTTATGGAGATTAAGACAAAGAGATGGAAAGAGGTGCTTCATTTAACTCCAGAATCACTAAAGAAGTGCAGCTAATAATTTTTAGATTGGTAAGCATAGTTCTGTCAAAAATATTCAGGTGCTGATAAGTTGGTGACCTTGAACCTGAGTGCCGAAATGGATAGGCCAACCTCAACACATAATTTTCCTTTATTGCTATAAAAATTCTGTTATTAATAACTGGAAATTTTATATTATTTGTGAGATTCAATTCTTCTGAAGTCATGATACTTAGTTTAAGTTGGTTGAGACGCAATTTTGGTATATGAACTTTCATTGGTTTTAGTGCGTGACAGATTATTACTGGTAGCCATTTTGTGGTCTAAGCATTGAAGCTTCTATCTCAGAATGAGGGGGTGGCTCTTTCTTTCAATTGTTATGAGTCACCCATTATTATTTGTAAGGACTCCTATATTTCTATTGCTTTCATATGAAAGGGTTAACTACTTCCAGAAAAAAGTTCATTCACTATCCAAAGCTTCTTTAATATGATTAACCCTGTGACGAACACAGTAAGATTAACATGATATTATTAGTATTTTTGATAAGATCGGCATGACATTGTTGAGTGAGGTTATTTTTATTTTTATTATTTTTTATTCTTTAAATATCAATACTTGAAAGCTGGCCGTGAATACTGTAGCTAAATGTACTGTTATTGGCTTTTGTTGGTTCATACATGGGGTTTTTCGTAGAAATTTTCACATAGGATATTAGAAATAAAAAGCTACTTATGATATTTATGACTGAAAGTGCTACTAATTTACAGTTCATCTTATATAGCTGCTGTTTTTTTTTTTTCCTACTTTTTTAGAAATATGAGTCACTCACCAACTGCACCAAGTAGTGGAGGTTCTACTGGGAGCGTTAAAATGTGCTTAATGTTGAACCCAATGATGTAGATGACAAAGCTCCTTTGTGGGTTTTTACTAATAAGGTTGAAAAGTTGGTTGGGGGAGGATCTTGGAGGTTTCAATGTAAGTTTTGCTATAAGTTCTATGTTGGATCTCATAGTAGAGTTGTGACACATTTGTTGAAGGATGGTGGAAAAAGAATTAAGACTTGCTTGAAGGTTAGTCCTCAACAACATGCTAATATGAGCAAGCTTTTGAATGATTGCAAGCAAAGAGTCAAAAATGCAGCCACTAGATCAGTTTCATTGCCTTCATCGTCAAGGAATGCATCAAATCCTTCTCTTAATTATGATGTGAGTTATAGTGTTCCAACATCAAGTGAAGGGGATCCAAAGAAGAGAAAGGGAATGGGTACATCTTTTGAAAAGGCATTTCAAAGTAATGCTAGGGAGCAATGTGATGGTGAGGTAGCTAGAATGTTTTACACTGGTGGATTGCCTTTTAATCTTGCAAGAAACCCTCATTACCGCAACTCATATGTTCGTGCTTATAACATTCCAGGATATTTTCCACCCGGTTATAATGCATTGAGGACTACACTTCTTCAAAAAGAACGGAAGAACATTGAATTTCATTTGCAGCCGATCAAGGACACATGGAAAACTAAAGGAGTGAGTATATGTAGTGATGGTTGGTCAGATCCGCAAAGAAGACTCATCTTCAATATAATTGCTGCAAATGAGAGTGGTCCAACGATGTTGAGGGCTATAAATAGTCAGGGTGAAATGAAAACTGGTGAGATGATTGCTGAGTTGATCATAGAAAGCATAAAGGAGGTTGGTCATGAAAATGTGGTTCAGGTAATCACCGACAATGCTTCTAATTGTGTGAATGATGGAGGTGTTATCCAAGCACAAAGTACCTGCAAAACAACTTCATACACATAATACCCTTCTTGTGTCGAGTGTAGTATTGACAAGTAGGGATCGTTCTATCCGGGGAAATCAAGGGCTTTCAATCACATAAAGTATTGCACAAAGGGCGTATCGATTTTTTATGATTAAAATACCTACTGATTTTTACGATTTTTATATCCTAAATTATTATTTACATATGATCAACATCTTCCACACAATCACCAAACACAAATCTCATTATACATGCAACAAAATTAAAACAAGTAATAGGGGCAGCAGCAAATATCGAATTCAAGATCAATTAAGTTCCAATTTAATTAGAGCCAATGCGGTTATTCTAATTATTCAAAACATCACAAGTATTTAGAATCCAACATGCGTGTAATCCTAAACATGGTACTAATCGGTTTAATAACACAATGCGTAGAAATTAAACACAAATAGCACATAAGCACAATATGTCGAATTGGAACATGTTAGCAAGTATGGCGTCACTCATCTCACATCGACATGTAAATTTCCAGAATTACTCTAGCCCTTAGATAAATACATATTAAAACATAACATGTGTATGATCCAACATGTATTAAATCGGCAAGTGAATTCAATACCTAGATAACACTCATGGCCTTTCGAATGCATCTAGACATCTCTTTCGATTGCACACGAATTAAGGAAATAAACCTAATTAAATCAAGAAAGCATTCAAAATCCTACTGCCCATCATACATATTTAATCAAATCACATGCATAAATCGGTAATCAAACATGAAATAACCAAACAATTATTACAAAGATTCGGAAATCCCATATAAAATTAACAATACCGAAAATAAAACTAAGAATCCAAACATATTTCATAGACAAAATAATGTTTAAATACAAAGAAATCAAAGCCATTGAAATATTACAATCTTAATGACAACCTTGTTGAAGGAATCGGCAATAGGATTGGTGATGATGATTGGAAAGGTTTTGTGGAAAGGTGGTGGAGATGATTCGGCCTTGTTCTTGGTAAGATTTATGGAGATATTTTGGCAGAGGTTCGGCAAGTTTATGTGAGGAAGAGAAGATGATTTTCTGAATTTAAGATGTGGTATTTATAGAGGCAAGGGAGGCAGCTAGGGTTTACAAAACCTAGTTTTTCTCAAACTTATCCGGCTGGCAGATTTGACCTTCGAGTGAAGATTATGGAATATCTTTCTCTAGAAAATAGATATTAAGGTGATTCCAGTTGGGTTGGAAACTAGACTCCCGTAGCGTTCTATCCATATAAGGCTCGAATTCAGATTCATTGTGAGCTGTCCGGGAGAGTCCGTGGAAGTTGGATGACGTGCACAGGAATTCTGCCGAATTTGATCAGGATTTGTTGCGATTTTCTTCCTCTATTTTCTGCCGAAAATTCCCAAGATAATGGCTGAATAATTGAGCAATATCTCTTTAGGTTTTCCATGAATTAATTCAGCCAAAAATCTTGCACAAAGGATGGAATTCAGTCCACATTCGTAAGCCAAATCCATGTAGAACTCGGTTTAGGTTTTCTTCTTTCGGCAGACTTGACCTTCATGCATTCAAACTGGCATAACGTTTTCCTCAGAGCTCCGATTTATGCGATTCGAAGTCCCAGAGAAACTAGACTCGTAGAGCTTTCCAACGGCGTATGGCACGTTCTCTGGTTCCAAGCGATGTGTCCCACAGAAATTCCGGAAATCAGGACACAGTCCCAGGAAAATCCTGGTAGTCCCTGGATAGGTTTGCTCAAACTGCCAAGTTGCAGCCTTCATTTGGGTGACTTCCCGAACTTCGATTGATCTGAAATTTTGACACAATATACTTTAGCTTGCCAATTATATGCATACCAAATTTCATCAAATTTGGAAAAGGATAGATCAGTTTAGCACAGGCCTCAAAATCACGAAAAAGACATATTTTACTTTATTTCCAGATTTCTATACTTAGTCATTTTTCTGATTATTAAGCACACTTTCTCCAAAACTCTACCAACATGACACTAAACTAAATTATGACTCAATCTTACTCTAAATAGACATAACAAAGCATAAATAAGGGATAATACACATTAATAACGTCGCACATTGTGCTCTTATCAACTACCCCATGCCCACACTTATCATTTGCTAGTCCCTAGCAAAACAAAAACAAAAAGACTCAACTACTGCTCCTAAATGATTGTCTCAGGATCTTTAAAACACATAGCTTTCAAGTTAAGCGTTTCAATGTAAGCACATAAATCCCGAGCGTCATAGACATGTATCAAAGTATGAACAAGTAAGAAACGAAAATCACAAGCAATGACATGTTATGTTGATTTCATCCTCCTCACTAGGCATACTCTCTTCTTTTCACTCATGATATGGCAATTCACTCATAGTATATGCAAGAGAACAGATTGTAAGGCAACAAATAGCTCACATATTTCATCAAATAAAAGCACTTTGTGAATCAATTTTCTGGAAAAACTTCATGCAACAACTATGTGCACAAATGAACCAAAGCCATATGCTCAACTCTTGACAAAAATCTCCACAAATCAAAGTTCACCCATTTTAAGAATCATGAAAAGATCAACATAAAGGTGATAATGGGGATTGGCATAAGACATTCACATTTAGGATAATGGTGATAAAATGTCACCAAGACTTAGTAAAATTCAATAAATCCTTATGTCTTCACTCCAAGGGCCAAATTTTATCATGTTGGGCCCAACTTCATTTTTTTCTTCCCCATAACATAGTGAATATGAACAAAGGTCAAGTATAATAATAATAGACCTTCAAATAATAATACAACTCCAAATTCACCACAAGAACTCATCCAATTTTCCTTTTCACTTCATTGCCGAAATATTCTTTGTTTTTCATTTTATTCGGCTCAATTTTTCTTTTCATTTTTCTGTCTGAATTCTCTTCTTTTTCTTTTTAATTTCGGCAACAACACTCTTTTCATGCAATTGGACAAGTTCACCCCACACTTACTTCATAACATCACTTCAAATAACAAATTCCAAATAAACTTTACCAAGTCTTGACAACAATAGAAAGGATAAACTGTTCTAAGCTCAAGGAATGTGTATCATGGTGATGAAACAAAATGGCTTAATGTCGGCTCAAATGGGTTAAAACTAAGGAGTCCCACGATGGGCACAAATTAGGCATAAGCTTTATTTGGCATTGGTGGTATCCTAACATGATCTTTTCAATCCTTTTCAAAATCAAGGCATTTCATGAATAATAGTCTCAAAAATTGTCAAGAGTGAGTTCTAGCATTCTAGAGTTCATTAAAATCTATGGCACATAGTCATTGAATATTCAAAGAATAATGAAGTTTTGAAAAATTCTGCCAATTTTTTATATTTATCGCTCATGAAGAAAGTATATGGCATCAAAGCTCACATATGTTATTATGGAACAAAATCAACACAGACATGCATGCTTATTACACAAATAAATCCAAGTCTCAAATGTTCATACCAATCACAAAGTCCATGAAACTCACAATTATTTTCAAGATTATGCGAAACCATCATCTATGTACTCAAAGATATAATCATCATAGACTATTAGGGGCACCTAAGACTCAAAAACAAAAACAAAAGCAACGAAATTTTTTAATTTTTCTGATTTTTCTGATTTTTTATTTTCTTTTCTTTTATGACTCTAAACAAAAAACTTAAAACAAAAACAAACATGTGAAACATGTATCCCTACCCCACACTTAGAAAATTACATTGTCCTCAATGTAAACCAGAAATTATGTTGTAATTTCTAAGCATATGATAAATTCAACAAGTTCCACATTTATACAATTCAACCAAAAAGAATTTAGGGATTTAGAAAATTCAAACTCTCGTAGACGGCTCCTTCACAATTTTGGTTGAAATGGGTTGCCTCCCATGCAGCGCTTAATGTTTATAGTCTACTCGGCCTAGACTCTTAACTTCTTAATCAAGTTGTGGGCGACGCCTTTTGGAGTGTACACCTCCAAATTCGTGCCTCCTTACAATGGCTATCATAACTCGATGCATGATTACTCCACTCTTCAACTGCATCACATCAAGATAAAGAAATTTAGAAGAGTGGAGATGAGAATTCAAAGAATAAGTTAGTAGTGAGTTAGTGAATTAGCTAAAGTTAGAAGTTAGTGTATAAATATACAATAATTAGCTAAGTAGAATTTAATTGTAAATCAAGAACACAAGTTGAGAGTGGTGGAACTCGTTTCTTGCAACACTTGTCGTCCTTCCCAAGTCAATGAGAGCTCCAATTAACTGTTTACAATGTAATTCTTCACCTCTTCCTTATGATCTGCAACTAACAATTAAACTCTACAAGAATCATGAGAATCAACATGTATAGGTTAGAAAGAATGAATTAGAATAAGTTAGAGTATAGGTTAGAAATAAGTTAGAAGTAATGTAAAATTTTCAAACTATAAATGTATTATACGAATTCTCTATAAGTATATATTCCACACGATTTATGCAAGTATAAGTTTCATAAAAATTTACAAGTATCACAAAATGGATCGGTCCTAGTTTTTTCAAAGTATTCGAATATGTGAAATGTGAGATTGCCGAAACCTAGAGTTTCTAATATCTTTTTATTCACACAATTTTAAAATTTGAGGTACGTGGAGCAGAGGAGATAACAGTGCAATGGACTGATGCAGCCCAAGGTAGTATCATGCTTATTCCGATATACCTCAAAAATTAAAGACGAATTTTATCTTTTGAAGAAAAGCACATATGCTCAAGTTATTTTCCAGCGTCTAAAGTGAGGTGATGCTTCGGCACAAGCGGTTGTCTAGGTCGAGGATACTTTACTTTTCTAAGGCGGTGTCGTTAAAATTCACAGAGAGTAAACTCTCTTTAGGAACAAGGCAGGTCTCAAAGTTTTTAACCACGGAGGACAAGTCCCCTATCGACTCACTCACAGAGAATGAACATCAGTCTGTGGGTCTTGAAAACCAGTTTTACAAACCTCGAACCCATCAATGAAAATAACTTGCCCTATACTTGGTAAAATAAACTCGGGTCCTAGTGGTCTACAAGTGTTGATTAAAACCGCCCTCAACCTCATAAAAGTAATACTATTGCTGAAATGTCGCTTGTATGCGTGGGGGGGGGGGGGAAGTATCCCGCGTTTCCCAATCTACATAAAACGGATTCAACAAAGCACCATTCGTATGAAGGGTTTTGGTTATGATCAACAAAAGAGGCTTCACCTACATGTTACACTTTAGAAACTACAATAAACTCAAAACATACACAAAAACTATCAACTTCCTAGAAATTATCTAAGTGTCACAAACATTCACATATATATACATCACATGATTCGGCAAAAAAAAAAAAAAAAAAAACTGTTCACCGTCACTATTCACGATCACTGTTCACAGAAGAAAAAAAATTTCAAGAGATCATACAATGACACAAGAAATTTACAAAGTTACAAAGTAACACTTCATGAATCAAAACATTATAATTTCCCCGGCAACGGCGCCAAAAACTGATGGAGGTGTTATCCAAGCACAAAGTACCTGCAAAACAACTTCATACACATAATACCCTTCTTGTGTCGAGTGTAGTATTGACAAGTAGGGATCGTTCTATCCGGGGAAATCAAGGGCTTTCAATCACATAAAGTATTGCACAAAGGGGGTATCGATTTTTTATGATTAAAATACCTACTGATTTTTACGATTTTTATATCCTAAATTATTATTTACATATGATCAACATCTTCCACACAATCACCAAACACAAATTTCATTATACATGCAACAAAATTAAAACAAGTAATAGGGGCAGCAGCAAATATCGAATTCAAGATCAATTAAGTTCCAATTTAATTAGAGCCAATGCGGTTATTCTAATTATTCAAAACATCACAAGTATTTAGAATCCAACATGCGTGTAATCCTAAACATGCATGGTACTAATCGGTTTAATAACACAATGCGTAGAAATTAAACACAAATAGCACATAAGCACAATATGTCGAATTGGAACATGTTAGCAAGTATGGCGTCACTCATCTCACATCGACATGTAAATTTCCAGAATTACTCTAGCCCTTAGATAAATACATATTAAAACATAACATGCGTATGATCCAACATGTATTAAATCGGCAAGTGAATTCAATACCTAGATAACACTCATGGCCTTTCGAATGCATCTAGACATCTCTTTCGGTTGCACACGAATTAAGGAAATAAACCTAATTAAATCAAGAAAGCATTCAAAATCCTACTGCCCATCATACATATTTAATCAAATCACATGCATAAATCGGTAATCAAACATGAAATAACCAAACAATTATTACAAAGATTCGGAAATCCCATATAAAATTAACAATACCGAAAATAAAACTAAGAATCCAAACATATTTCATAGACAAAATAATGTTTAAATACAAAGAAATCAAAGCCATTGAAATATTACAATCTTAATGACAACCTTGTTGAAGGAATCGGCAATAGGATTGGTGATGATGATTGGAAAGGTTTTGTGGAAAGGTGGTGGAGATGGTTCGGCCTTGTTCTTGGTAAGATTTATGGAGATATTTTGGCAGAGGTTCGGCAAGTTTATGTGAGGAAGAGAAGATGATTTTCTGAATTTAAGATGTGGTATTTATAGAGGCAAGGGAGGCAGCTAGGGTTTACAAAACCTAGTTTTTCTCAAACTTATCCTGCTGGCAGATTTGACCTTCGAGTGAAGATTATGGAATATCTTTCTCTAGAAAATAGATATTAAGGTGATTCCAGTTGGGTTGGAAACTAGACTCCCGTAGCGTTCTATCCATATAAGGCTCGAATTCAGATTCATTGTGAGTTGTCCGGGAGAGTCCGTGGAAGTTGGATGACGTGCACAGGAATTCTGCCGAATTTGATCAGGATTTGTTGCGATTTTCTTCCTCTATTTTCTGCCGAAAATTCCCAAGATAATGGCTGAATAATTGAGCAATATCTCTTTAGGTTTTCCATGAATTAATTCAGCCAAAAATCTTGCACAAAGGATGGAATTCAGTCCACATTCGTAAGCCAAATCCATGTAGAACTCGGTTTAGGTTTTCTTCTTTCGGCAGACTTGACCTTCGTGCATTCAAACTGGCATAACTTTTTCCTCAGAGCTCCGATTTATGCGATTCGAAGTCCCAGAGAAACTAGACTCGTAGAGCTTTCCAACGGCGTGTGGCACGTTCTCTGGTTCCAAGCGATGTGTCCCACAGAAATTCCGGAATTCAGGACACAGTCCCAGGAAAATCCTGGTAGTCCCTGGATAGGTTTGCTCAAACTGCCAAGTTGCAGCCTTCATTTGGGTGACTTCCCGAACTTCGATTGATCTGAAATTTTGACACAATATACTTTAGCTTGCCAATTATATGCATACCAAATTTCATCAAATTTGGAAAAGGATAGATCAGTTTAGCACAGGCCTCAAAATCACGAAAAAGACATATTTTACTTTATTTCCAGATTTCTATACTTAGTCATTTTTCTGATTATTAAGCACACTTTCTCCAAAACTCTACCAACATGACACTAAACTAAATTATGACTCAATCTTACTCTAAATAGACATAACAAAGCATAAATAAGGGATAATACACATTAATAACGTCGCACATTGTGCTCTTATCAGTGAAGGCTGGTGCACTTATTTCAGCAAAGTACCCTACCATCTTTTGGACATCATGTGTAGTCCATACCTTGAACCTTGCTGTGAAGAATATATGTACACCTTCGCCACATGCAAGAAACAGTGATGATGTGTATGCCGCTTGTAGTTGGATAGGTCTTCTTGCAGATGATGTTTCATTTGTGAAGAATTTCATAATGAACCATGGAATGAGGTTGGTGATATTTACAGAACACTGCGACCTTAAGCTTCTTACAGTTGCTTCAACCAGGTTTGCCTCCACACTTGTGATGTTAAGGAGATTTAAGAAAGTAAAAGGTGGTTTGCAACATATGGTAATCAGTAATAAATGGGATGATTACAAAGAAGATGATGTGAAGAAGGTTGCTGCTGTGAAACAAAAGATATTAGATGAGATGTTTTGGGATGAGATTGATTATGTTTTGTCCTTCATGGAGCCTATATATAGTATGATCAGACATGCAGACACCGATAGACCGTCTCTTCATTTGATGTACGAATGGTGTGAAGATATGATTCAGAATGTGAAGAAAGCTATATATAGGAAAGAAAGGAAGCAACTACATGAAGAATCAAGCTTTTGGAATGTCGGGCATAAGGTGTTGATGTCTCGATGGAGCAAGAGTAGTACACCCCTCCATTGTATGGCACACTCGTTAAATCCCAAGTAAGTTTATACTAAAAAATATGTTTTCCTAATATGAATTCCTTGATTTATAAGTATTATGAATATGAAACTTTATAATCTGGTCATTATTGAATATGTTCAAATATTCTGAATAAAGTTTATCAAGTGGAAACTTGCATTTTGGTCATTACATGAATATGAGTTTATTACATGAAAGCATTCGTGATTATGATATAGATTTTAATTGATTATGTCATGTTCATTATCTAGGTACTATAGTCCTGAATGGCTAGGAGAGGATAGCACCCGAAAAGCTCCCCATCAAGATATTGAGGTTACAAGAGAAAGAAGAAATTGCATCTTGAAGTATTATGAGAATGCGGATGAGCGGAGAGAAGTGAATGTGGAGTATTCCAATTTTTCCATGTGTATGGAAGATTTTTGTAATGTTGGTGCAATGCATGATAGGTTCATTGATGTGAGCCTAAGCTCGCACACAATAATAAACCCTGCAATCGTTAGTAGTATAGAATAAGTAGCGATCGTTCTAGCCGGGGATTAAGGGTACCTGAAACATGAAAATGTTAACACAAATATTCACAAACATATATGCACACAATTGTCACACTTATATACATATATACATATTCACACGAAATCAAGGGGGATTGAGATAGGATCGGCAACAAAGCTGCCTCTAAATTCCTAGACATGAAAATAAACCTAAACTACTATATACAAGTGATCATCATCTCTCACAAAACATTTAGCACCAAAGACTCTTTAACATGTAGATTTGCATGCAAGAAAGTAAGAGACAAGTATCTAACATGTTCAAGACTCAACTTAGTTTCGACTTTCAACCAGAACGTGAACCGATTTTTACCCAGTTGAGAGACTTTTCTTATGTTTTAAGATCGAGCTATTCGCATGGTGATCCTAAAAGTTATGCTACCTTATACAAGACATAGCATTGAAGCACTAAAGTCTATAGTCGAAGACAAGCAAACAAGTAAGGTCGTCAATCTTCTTATTTAACTTGCAAGTTCTAAGGTTAACCACTCTAGGTGAGCACAACAAATCAAAGTGATCATACGTCTACTTAGTTCATTATAACTCAAGCAAATTAAACCTAATACCTAGATCATGTTCAAAGACAACACTAAGTACCGATTATAAGCCCTCACCTTAGTTCTAACCAAATTAAATCCTAAACATGCTTCTAATACCACTGCTCTAATTATCCATACATACGAAATCCACAAGTTACATATTACAAATTAGCATGCAAAATCATTGTTCTTGTCGAAACCTAAACTTAACTCTAAGCATCGATTCAAACAAATCTTTAACATACAATTCATAAAACCAAAATTGATTCATACATAGACATATAAACCAACACCAAACATATATGAGTGTTTCATAGACAAAACTTAAACATAACTAAACAAAAATTACTAAACCGAAGAAGGGAGTGGATCACACTTTGAGACACCTTGAGAGCTTCACGTTGTGTGGATCCGGCGAAGTATGGAGGCTGGGGTGAGGCTGCACGGCAGTAGGTTGTGTCGGCAGTAGGTTGTGGAGGAGAAGTTCCAAGATTCGGCAAAGCAGAAACTTGGTTGAGGTGAGGTGAAGGTGGTTTTCGGTTTAGGTTTTTGTCTAGGATCTTTGGGGAATTTTGGTAGAGTTTAAGCCTTGTGTTTATGCTTGAGATGAGATGAGTTTTTCTGTGTAAAAGATGGCTTTATATAGAGGCAAATTCGTCAGAAAACCCTAGGTAGAAAACCTAGTCCAAATCGGCAAAGGCAATCCTTGTGCAACAAGGTTTTGGTTCCTTCCTTTCATGGTTCTTCTAGGAAACTTCTTTTTCTGATTTTTCTTCAATGCCTTGGCTTGGTGTCATCCTCTAACCTTCCTTAAGTTTGGACCATCATCACATATGCATTTGTACACCATTTGGTCCATCAAAAACAGAAATCGCAAAAAGGAGGCAGTAGGTTCCTGGAATCGGCAGAACAGACGTTGTTGTAGTAAATTCGGCTTATCTCCCTCCTCGGAGCTCCGATTTATGCGATTCCAAGTCTCAGCTAAACTAGACACACATAGCTACCTCCATCTAAAACAGTTTAATCAAAATCCTTGTGAGTCGACGAAAATGATTTTTCGAAGTTGGGACACAGTCCCAGGAAAATCCTGGAAGTCCTTGGATTGGTTTGCTCGAACTGCTGTTTTGCAGCCATCTTTTGGGTGACTTCCCGAACTCCGATTGATCTGAAATTTTAACACAACATTCGTCAGCATATGAATATTAAGCACACCAAATTTCATAGAATTCGGACAAGGATAGATCACATTTTCACTCATCTCAAAATCACGAAAAAGACATATTTTGCATTATTTTCCAGATTTCTCATACTTAGTCATTTTTCGGATTCTTAACCAATTTTTCACTAAACTCTACCAAAATGACACTAAACTATATTACGACTCTATCTTAGACAAATAAGGGTTAAACAAAGCATAAATGAGGGCATAAGCATATTAATATCGTTGCACATTGTGCTCCTATCAACTACCCCACACTTATCCTTTGCTAGTCCCTTAGCAAACTAAATTAAACTAGACTCTAAACAAACTATTGCCCCTAACAATTTGTCTCAGGCTCGTTTGTACACATAGCTTTCAAGTTAATGCACGAGAATGATAAGCACGAAAATTCCAAGTTTCATGAACATGTAACATCAATAGGAACATATAAGAGCAAAAGGTAAGCATGTAAACATATTAAGCTAATTCAATCCTCCTCACTAGGCATACTCTCTTCTTTTCACTCGAAACATGGCATTCACTCATAAGTATATGCAAGCGAAAGATAATGAACTACGAAGAGTAACTTGCATATGTCAAGAAAAGAAAGCTCTTTGTGAAATTTTATGGAAAAACCTCATGTAACAACTATGTGCACCAATGAACCAAAACCATATGCTTACTCTTGAGAAAATCTCCACAAATCAAATTTAACCATCTTAAGAATCATGAAAAAGATCAATAAAAGGGTTGTAATGGGGCTAGGCTAAGAGGTATTCGATATTTGGATAAGGAGGCTCAAAACGTCACCGTGGCCTTTGGCAAAGCTCAAATCTCCTTATGTCTTCTCGCCAAGGGTCAAATTTCATCTTGTTGGACCCATACTTCATTCTTTTCTTCCCCAAAACATAGTGAATATGAACAAAGGTCAAAATATAACAATAGTAGACCTTCACATATAAACATCACTATACTAAGCTCATGGAAAGTGTTTAAGGGTGATGAAAGAAAAGGCTAATCGTAGGCTCAAAGGGGGTACTAAGGTGTCCCACGACGGGCTTCAATAGGGCTCATGCTTTATTTGGCTTTGGTGGTAAACCTAAAAGATCTTTTCAATCACATTCAAAATCAAGTTATTTTATGATATAAACGTTTCGAAAATCAACAAGAGTAAGTTCTAGCATACTAGAGTTCATTAAAAAGCTATGGCACATAGTCATCGAATAATCAAAGAATTATGAGGTTTCATGCTTCCTACGAATCTATTGAATTTTATCTTTTTATCACTCAAGAAGAAAGCAAATTGGCTCTAAAGCTCACATAGGTTATTATGGAAACAAACTAGCTAAAACATGCATGCTTCGTTAATCAACAAGTCCTACATGCTCCTACCAATGCACAAAATCCATGAAACTCACAATTTTAATTGTATGCACAACTATCATCTATGTATGCAAAGAGGAGAAAAACATCATTGACATATTAGGGGCATCCTAAGACTCGAAACAAACAAATTAAAACACTCTATTTTTGTGGAACAATTTTCTGAATTTTTGTTTTCTAAACTAAGCACACGAAAACATAAACGGAATACGTTATCCCACCCCACACTTAGAAAATTACATTGTCCTCAATGTAAGCACAAGTTTATATCAACGAATTTCCTAAGCATACAATCGACTAACATATACCAACATATCATCACAAATCAAAGAAAGAGAGAAGGGTTAGAATTTGCAAACTCTCGGTGATGGCTCCTTCACTTTTCTTTAATTGAATTGGGTTGCCTCCCAAGTAGCGCTTTGTGTTTATAGTCCATTGCTTAGACTTTTCACCGTGTTTTGTGTGTGTGTTCATCCATTGTTGATGCTCGGCAGCTTAGGGGCAGCAGCCTTGCGGCAGCAGCAGGGGCTGCATTGGTGTCATGGCGCGCATGGGCAGTAGCATCGCAGGAGCAGGCTGCAACATCGGCAGCGTGCAGCAGGGTGCGCAGGGGCAGCAGCTTTGCGGCAGCAGCATGGTAGTAGGCAGTGTCTTGGCAGGGCCTTCTCGGCAGTGTGTGATGTGCAGGGGCAGCGTGCAGCATCTTGGCAGCAGTAGGAACATGCTGCAGGAGCAGGGGTAGCAGCAGCGTGCAGGGGCAGCATGGTTGTCAGGGTGCGCAATATCGGCAGGAGGGTGCGTCCACCGCTCGGCAGATTTCGCGGCAGGTATGCTCGTCATGCTAGCAATCATGGCAGGCACTATCGGCATGAGCTGCTTGGCAGGCTTGTCATCGGCAGGTGCTCGCAGGCTGCAAGCCTCTCAGAAGGATGGCTCTCGGCAGGGGTAGGGCTTTCGGCAGGGGCGGCAGCAAAACCTTGGCAGATGTGTCTGTTTCTCTTAAGGCCTGAATTTGGGTGTGTTTCACTATCCTAATGCAAAATTGTTCTGAAGTAATGTTGTAGTGGACACACTGAGCTTTCCAACGATATAAATTTTGCCTCAATCGGACCAGCAGAAGTACTCTTTGTTTGGCCTTTAATCGGACCTATTGATCTGCCCAGTTTTCTGCTTCGCCACATTGACCTTCGTGCACTCAAATTGAAACTGGGAGCAGCTCGAGACTCCAAATCCACTTCTGTCAAATCTTACGGAAAGTAGACTTAGAGACCTTTCCAACGGTGTATGGCTTACTTTCACAGGTTTTGTGAGCTGCAAACGGCAACCTTCCAAAGTTGACAGACTGCACTGCCCGAGTTCTGTTTTGGGCAGAAGCTGGTATTTCCTGCACTGTTTCTTCCCTATTCGATCTGCACACACACAAGACACATCAAAGCGAACAAAACACAAAGATAAATGCAAGAATATACAAAGCTATACAAGCCATGGCATTAGCAAATACAAACAATTTTCAAACAATTTCAAGCTATTAACACACGACAAATTTACAAAACAAATAACATTCAAATATAACAAGTTTTTATAATCCCCGGCAACGGCGCCAAAAATTGATGTGAGCCTAAGCTCGCACACAATAATAAACCCTGCAATCGTTAGTAGTATAGAATAAGTAGGGATCGTTCTAGCCGGGGATTAAGGGTACCTGAAACATGAAAATGTTAACACAAATATTCACAAACATATATGCACACAATTGTCACACTTATATACATATATACATATTCACACGAAATCAAGGGGGATTGAGATAGGATCGGCAACAAAGTTGCCTCTAAATTCCTAGACATGAAAATAAACCTAAACTACTATTTACAAGTGATCATCATCTCTCACAAAACATTTAGCACCAAAGACTCTTTAACATGTAGATTTGCATGCAAGAAAGTAAGAGACAAGTATCTAACATGTTCAAGACTCAACTTAGTTTCGACTTTCAACCAGAACGTGAACCGATTTTTACCCAGTTGAGAGACTTTTCTTATGTTTTAAGATCGAGCTATTCGCATGGTGATCCTAAAAGTTATGCTACCTTATACAAGACATAGCATTGAAGCACTAAAGTCTATAGTCGAAGACAAGCAAACAAGTAAGGTCGTCAATCTTCTTATTTAACTTGCAAGTTCTAAGGTTAACCATTCTAGGTGAGCACAACAAATCAAAGTGATCATACGTCTACTTAGTTCATTATAACTCAAGCAAATTAAACCTAATACCTAGATCATGTTCAAAGACAACACTAAGTACCGATTATAAGCCCTCACCTTAGTTCTAACCAAATTAGATCCTAAACATGCTTCTAATACCACTGCTCTAATTATCCATACATACGAAATCCACAAGTTACATATTACAAATTAGCATGCAAAATCATTGTTCTTGTCGAAACCTAAACTTAAATCTAAGCATCGATTCAAACAAATCTTTAACATACAATTCATAAAACCAAAATTGATTCATACATAGACATATAAACCAACACCAAACATACATGAGTGTTTCATAGACAAAACTTAAACATAACTAAACAAAAATTACTAAACCGAAGAAGGGAGTGGATCACACTTTGAGACACCTTGAGAGCTTCACGTTGTGTGGATCCGGCGAAGTATGGAGGCTGGGGTGAGGCTGCACGGCAGTAGGTTGTGTCGGCAGTAGGTTGTGGAGGAGAAGTTCCAAGATTCGGCAAAGCAGAAACTTGGTTGAGGTGAGGTGAAGGTGGTTTTCGGTTTAGGTTTTTGTCTAGGATCTTTGGGGAATTTTGGTAGATTTTAAGCCTTGTGTTTATGCTTGAGATGAGATGAGTTTTTCTGTGTAAAAGATGGCTTTATATAGAGGCAAATTCTTCAGAAAACCCTAGGTAGAAAACCTAGTCCAAATCGGCAAAGGCAATCCTTGTGCAACAAGGTTTTGGTTCCTTCCTTTCATGGTTCTTCTAGGAAACTTCTTTTTCTGATTTTTCTTCAATGCCTTGGCTTGGTGTCATCCTCTAACCTTCCTTAAGCTTGGACCATCATCACATATGCATTTGTACACCATTTGGTCCATCAAAAACAGAAATCGCAAAAAGGAGGCAGTAGGTTCCTGGAATCGGCAGAACAGACGTTGTTGTAGTAAATCCGGCTTATCTCCCTCCTCGGAGCTCCGATTTATGCGATTCTAAGTCTCAGCTAAACTAGACACACATAGCTACCTCCATATAAAACAATTCAATCAAAATCCTTGTGAGTCGACGGAAATGATTTTTCGAAGTTGGGACACAGTCCCAGGAAAATCCTGGAAGTCCCTGGATTGGTTTGCTCGAACTGCTGTTTTGCAGCCATCTTTTGGGTGACTTCCCGAACTCCGATTGATCTAAAATTTTAACACAACATTCCTTAGCATATGGATATTAAGCACACCAAATTTCATAGAATTCGGACAAGGATAGATCACAGTTTCACTCATCTCAAAATCACGAAAAAGACATATTTTGCATTATTTTCCAGATTTCTCATACTTAGTCATTTTTCGGATTCTTAACCAATTTTTCACCAAACTCTACCAAAATGACACTAAACTATATTATGACTCTATCTTAGACAAATAAGGGTTAAACAAAGCATAAATGAGGGCATAAGCATATTAATATCGTTGCACATTGTGCTCCTATCATTCATCCTACAACCTTTGACATGGTGGGTAATTCTTAGAGCTTCAGCACCAAAACCAAAGCTTCAAGCCTTAGCTTTCAAGTTGCTTGGGCAACCTTCTTCATCTTCTTGTTGTGAAAGGAATTGGAGCACCTACAAGTTCATACATTTTACAACAAGAAACAAGATTACTCCACAAAGAGCTGAAGATTTGGTGTATATACACAGCAACCTTCGTCTTTTATCAAGAAGGAGCCAATCATACAAAGAAGGTCCGAGTCAAATGTGGGATGTTGGAGGTGATCAGTTTGATTCTTTGGATGAAACTAATCTTGGGAGGCTTGAGTTTGAGGATCTTTCTCTTGATGAACCATCTTTGGAGGATGATTTATTTGGTAATGCTCAGGAGAATGAGAATGATGTCCTTGATGTTTAAGTAGAACAATGTTTATCTTATTTGAGTCGTGAGGATAATATCATTTATGTTAATGTAGAATGTTCCTTATTTTTATTTGAGTTATTTGATTGTAAAACTTCAGACAGTGACTTTGAAGTTTGAACTTTGAACTTGTTATGGTACTTTTTTTTCTCGACAAGTCTTGTGATATTTATTTATTTTTAATATATAATTATATAATATATATATATATATATTATTTTATTCCGACGCTTCCAAAACGCAAGCGCTTCCAATTTTTTTTTAAAAAAACGCTTCCGCGTACCCGTACCCGATTCCGTGCTACGTAGATGGTGAGGTCCTCCACTTGCCTCTCCAGAACCGGAGCCCCCTCACTAGGCTCAGCGGCGTAAAGGCTATGAACCAACTGGTACAAGTACACAAAAGAAGAACATCAGCTCGTAGCCAGGGGCGGAACCAGGATTAAATTATACCTTGGGCTAGATTTAAGAAAAAGAAAAATTGATTTTTTATTTTTTTTGAGGTTTGGAACCCAATGGGAGGCTCATCCTCACGCCTTTGATATTACCATTCAAAACATAATACAGGGGGGACATAAAACCAAAACCCTGTAAATTACATAAATAACATAGCTAGCTAAACTTTACTCTACGAGATCCGCTCATTTCGAACTCAGCAATTACATCATTATTATCAATATTATCCGCATATGTCCTCAAGAGAATACTCAAGCCAAGACCATTGTTTAAACCATTTGTAACAAAATCTTCGTCCTTGACCTCCATACCAAGTAGAGGGAAAATTACTTAAATGAGGTTGACACGGTCCATGTACCACATAAACTCTTCGAACATTGTCTTGTTCATTCAAAGGATATGTACCTATAGGACGACGTTTTCCTGGGTCTCGCTCAAGTGATGTAATATCATAATCTTGATCACCTTCAATCCCAATTCCTTCATTTTGATCATCAATTGATGGAATCGATGGAGAAGGGCTTAAAATATCATTCACGGAATCCCCAATGGAATCAGTAATCTCCACTCCATTTCCACTTTCAATCTCATGATAATCATTCTCACTAACACTCGAAGAAGTGCCAATCTTAAACCATGAAAACAAATTCTTATAACGCTTGGGATTCCGGTTATCCGTCATGATATTCAATACACCTATAATGAATTATAGACGAAAACACATGTTTAGATAAGCTAAACTAATGCTGGTTTCAACTTCACTCTCTTCTTTTAAACAGAAAGAACAACCAAACAAGTGAACAACTAATTTGTCACTCTCAATATATATTGAACAACCAAACCAAACTAATATATATATAGAACAACCAAATATGTATAATTTACCACTCTCAATATATATAGTGTTATTCTCACTATCAATTAATTTAAAGAATCTAGACCATATAAAACTAAATTCTCACAAATTCTAACAATTACTAAATATGAATCTCCAAAAACCCTAACATTTGGGGGTTTAATTTATCAAATAATTTATCAAACAAGAACTGAAGAAAGGAATTACCCCGGCAGAGCAGGAGGGGCAGCACGTCAGAGCGGAGGCCCGTGAGGTCCGCGGCGGCGGTTCTGAAAAGGCAGCCTGAAAAGTGGAGTTTTGGCTTTTGTTAGGGGGGGGGGGGGGGGGTCCTGAGAATTGTGGATTTTGTTGATTTGGGGGGGGGCTATTTACGGGCTCAGAAGGAGGGACAGAAACAAGAACACAGAAGGGGGGGTTTTTTGACAGATGTTGATTTGGGGGGGCTGTTTGGGGGCTCAGAAGAACGGACAGATAGAGTAGCAGAGAGAAGAGAAGCAGAAACAAGAACAGAGAGAAGCAGAAAAGAGTAGGTATCGGGGTAATCTAATTTTTTTTTTTTTTTTTCTGTTCTCCCAAAATCACCTTGGGCTGAAGCCCATGCTGCCATGGGCTGGGTCCGCCCCTGCTCGTAGCACAAAAAGGGAGAGGGAGCGCAGAAGAACCTCAGCGCCACACAGGTACGCGATCAAACTTAGCCGAAGACCCAATTCCACAGCTTTCTTCCTGCTCTCGCCCGACCGCACATCTCCGGGGGCCTCCCGATCAAGTCCCAAGGCCTCGATGGTAGATGCCACGAACCTACCAAAACCACCATCACCAAAGCCGCGATCGGCTTCCGGCCCAACGGTTTCCCTACTCCTTCGGCCACCGGTTCCCTCCGCCAGAACCAATGCTGACCCCCCACCGGCCGAGCTTGACGCCCCAGTATCAAACATTCTCGCCCTCTTGGCCGGAGCTTCGCCAAGACCGCTTCTGCGGTACCAAGTCATCTTCGCTGCCTCTCTCTCCCGCGGGGCTCGTATCCCCACCGGCCGCGCTAGAGGTTCCGGACCTGGTGAGCCCACCGGTCCTACATCCCGAATAACAAGTGGGGCATTCTCCTCACCGCCCGGCCGCCGACCGTAGTGGGAATCCGGAAACATGAGCGGCACAGGAGTACTATGCACCGTGCTCTCTAGGGTGTCCGGATCTACAACGGTTTTCGAGGCCATCACCCCCATCTCCATCAACCTCTGCGCCACAAGTTCTCCGAACAGCGAGCCGGGGGGCATTAGCTGCAAATCAATAAACCGAGCGGTTAGAATAAAATACGACCGCACAAAACAACAGTGCAAGGCACTTTACCAGGTTCCTTTCCCATCTCACATATCTCCAACACATTCCACCGGATGAAATTGTAAGAGCTCCGGCCCAGACTGTCCCAGCAAACAAAAAGCCGGGCTATCCGTTGCCTCTCCAAGTCGACCAACCGGTACGACTGATCCCCGATAGCTTGATAAGCCCCGGACACCCGAAAGCTCTTCGAATTACGCTGCCACCTACCCCCGGCCATCACAACCTGTCTCCTCCATACATTCGAAACCGACGACGGCAGGTGAGTGATGGGAGGATCGAAGTCCCGCGCTGCAAAATTGACACAGCCGGAGGCCTGGGCCTTTTTGCAGTAGAGAATCTTATACAGCGCCCGGAACTCATTTATCGTGGGCCAGTCCATGTTGCTAAGACTAAATAAGCACCCGAGACCAAGCAACTGCCTCCACTGGTTGCTAGGAAGCTGGGCGGGGGAGACATTTATCAGGCTCAACACGTACTGGACAAACTTCGGCAGCTGCAGAGATATCCCGTGCCGAAATTGATCCTCAAAAATGGCAACCCAACCCTCCTTCGGATTGCAGGCCAGTTCCCCAGGATGCAGGCCTCGGAGCTTAACGGAGGAGTCAATGCCCCACTTCGCCTGAAAATCCCTTATCTCGCCGGCAGTCATGCTTCTGGTTGGCTCGTCACAAAAAATCACCCTGTCGCCATCCAACAGCTGGTACCTCACGGACCCTCCCGTTGACGCACGGCCGGCACCGACAGGATTCGCTGACCTCCCAGATTCCATAAAACCTAAGAACATAATTTACCATACTCCCAGTTAGTTGTGTAGCAAGATAACAACACAGACAGACGACAGACGAGGAGCCGAGCTTCAGCAAAATACGACAGGAGGAGAGGAGGGGGGTGCGAAGCATCTTATAGGCGGCAAAACTACACCTTGTTGATAATTAGGGCAATCAAAAAGGAGAGGCAACCCCAGCCGCAGATTCCCTCCATCTTAGATCGCTCCCTACTGACACGTGTCCCAGCATCGATAAAGTTCCCACACCATCATAACTGATGGGACTGATGGGCTCTCTCCTTCATTGCATGTCAGCCACCTGTCCCACCTACAAGCGGCAGTTAGGGGAGGTAGGAACGAGAACCGAGGCGTCCAGCCCCCCCCCCCCCCCCCCCCACTTCCCCAAGAGTCAACCTCAAATCAAGGAAAGGCACACCACCGGTTATGTAGTATTCAACCGGCTCTATGGCATCCCACCGGTTATGTAGTATTCAACCGGCTCCATGGCATCCCACCGGTTATGTAGCATTCAACCGGCTCCATGGCATCCCATCGGTTATGTAGTATTCAACCGGCTCCATGGCATCCCACCGGTTATTTACCATTCAACCAGCTCCATGGCATCCCACCGGTTATGTAGTATTCAACCGGCTCCATGGCATTCCACCGGTTATTTACCATTCAACCGGATCCATGGCATTCCACCGGTTTAGTCACTCTCCTTCGCCCTTGCGGGCAAGGACAAGCCAACAATAACTCAAGGCTTCAAACACATGGGCTTTATAAACCTGGGAGAGTTTACATCTAACACATACAAACTCTTCCAACAGGCTAAAAACCCTGCATCACACTGAACTGTGATAAATATGGGGATCCATGGCGAGACTTGTTATCTCCACGCCACCCCACCGGGCAGATTGTTTCTCTAACACAGAACAAGTCTCCCCGCAGGCTAGAAACCCTGCACATTACCTCACGTATATTCCAACACAAGCTGAGAAGAACTAGCAGGTGTTAACCGGTGCTTCAACATGGCCGCAACAGCCCACCGGGGTACCTGTTGGCTTATTCCACGCTCTAACAGGCCTCCCCGCAGGCTAGCAACCCTGTACATTACCCCACGCTTATTCCAGCACAAACTGGGCCGAACCACCGGGCTACTCCCTGGCCTGCCTCACCGTTGGCAACAATTTTACCCTGGGAACTTGGGGGACTCGTCTCGACATGGCAGTCCACCGGTCGAGCCCTCACATCATCATCCCATGCACTCGTCCGGGTTTCAACCCGCACCATATTCATTGCATGGCAGACTTCAACGCCACAACATCATCCCATGCACTCGTCCGGGTTTCACCCCGTTCCATACTCATGGCACGACAACACTTGAGCACAATACCATTAGTATTGCAAACATACTCATAACTGTCGCACGTCATCATTAATAGGTACTCACATCACCATGCCTTCTCTGCCCGAACGCCCGGTCACGCCCAATCTTCAATGCGGACTTGGGGGACTGGGCACCGTTGGGTCGGTAACCCTGCGGGTCTGCGGGACAGGAGCGAGACATATTAAGTCCCCATTCAAGATTGCACTTGACCGGGAACTTGGGGGACTTGTTGACAGTAGCCACAGAGGGGCTACATAGGCCCACAGACCCGCAGCCAGTACGTCCGGGGCCGGACTGAGGCCCGGAGCAGGATCACCAGCACCCGGACCCGAGGTCCAGCAGTCTACCTTGTGACCAGGGGCCCGGGGACCGGGGACGCTAGCCTGCCGAACAGGCTACCAGAGCTGTCCTTTTGTGTACGAACAGAAGGAAACCAGTCCCACATCGAAGAGTAAGACCATACCTCACGCCCGACCACCTATATAAGGGCCTCAACTACCCTCTTTAATAGGTAGCTGATCTCTCCAACTGCTTATCATTCTTGTTTAAGTTATCTATTCATCTCAACTGTACTAACTTAGGCATCGGAGAGGAGAAGACCGGCCCGCCCGGGATTCCCCTTAGTTAGCAGGTTCGCAGGAGGAGTTCACATCTAAATTCATCAGTTTCCACTAGGCCTACGGGTTTGTGCAGAAACACTATTTAGAATATACAGGGTATTACAAGAACAGTAAGGGAGGGGTTGGGATCGAGCAGATGGTTTGAGATCGGACTTAGGATTAGGTTTAGAGTGCAGTTGGATTGGCGATGGTGGATTTGGGATTGGTGAAGACGATGAAATGAAATTGTGGTCGAGGTGTTTGCGATTTTTAGAGTACCTTAAGTGACGAATCTTTGTCCGTCGCTTAAGAAGTTTTAAAATACCTAAGGCGACGGACTAAGACCAATCTCGTCGCTTAAGAAGTTTTATATTTTGGACTGAAATATTTGGCGGAAATTTTAAATTTTTCGTTTCCACCAAAGACACGCACCATTTCCTTCTTATAAGGAAGCGATGAACATTCAATAAATACGTCGCCTAAGTAAACTTAAGCAACAAGCTTTTCAAATCCGTCGCTTGGAAACTTACTGGCTTGTTATTATTTGTTTTTTTTTTCAATATTTTTCAATAAAAATTGAATTTTAATATATGAAAACATTGTCTTGCACCAAATATTTTACGAATTAGAGTTTAAATGAAACACTTAATGATGAAATCAATCTTTGTCAGAGAGTTCTTCCTCATAATTAGCAAAATCATCATCGAACTCTTCCTCATTGTCGCCTTCATCTTCTTCGTCATCATCGCTTTCATCATCGTCATACGCCTCTTCCTCATCGTCAAACCCGTCTTCATCGTCATCGTCATCATCATCGTCATCGTCCTCGTCCTCGTCCTCGTCCTCTTCATCATTGTAACAATGAACGGGAACATCTAGGTGTGGAAGAGAACCGAAGTCGATGGTGAAACCAGATATAGGGCTGTAAGTTGAGATTGAGTCTAAGGTAGCCTCTTAATAGGGTTCATCTACTTAATTTCTCCTAGGAGGTTTGTTAGTTTCATCCCTTGCAAGTGTGCTATCATTGTACGTACCTTTGTGTGACATCACATTAACGACTTTCAAGGTTCATCAGCCTTCGGGTCATCTAGATAAAACACTTGTCTTGCCGTGGCAGCAAGAATAAATGGTAAATCCTCATATCAGCTGTTAGATGCAAGGAGTAAAATATCGGATATCGAGGAAATATCGGCGTTTCAAAATACGGATATTTCGACGGAAATATCGATAAAATATCGATCTATTAGAAATTTTGACAAAAACGACGGAAACTATAAGAAATACATTGAAATTTGTATTGAAACTTTCTAAGGTTGTTTTATAATACTACAATAAGTATGACGTAATTTGAACTCACAATCTCCCACTCACAAAACAGAAGCAAAAAAAAGTTTGGACAGTTTTAGCACTTGAAATCATTATTAAAGCAAAATAAAAAAACCGAAACCCTTGGACTTGGGCTGGTCCAACCCGATTCCTCAAACAAACAGAGGCCCTGTGACTGCTCCATATTAACTCACATGCGTCGCACGCGCGATGAAAACTTTGGCGTTGTTGACAGTAGCCGCAGAGAGGCTACAGCAGGCCCACAGACCCGCAGCAAGTGCACTAGGGCCCGGCCCAAGGGTCGGGACCGGATCACCAGCACCCGGCCTTGGGGCCTAGCACTCTATCCTGCCTCTAGGGACCCTGGGGCCGGGGGCGCCAGCCTGTCTAAGAGGGCACCAGAAGGTACAAACAGAAGGGAACCAGCCCCACATCGAAGGGTAAGGCCAACCCTTACCCCCAACCACCTATATAAGGGCCCCAACTACCCTCTTTATTAGGTAACTTATCTCTCTCCCTGCTTACATACGTGCCTTGGTTATATATATTCCAACTATACTAACTTAGGCATCGGAGAGGAGAAGGCCGGCCCGCCCGGTATTCCCCTTAGTGAGCAGGATTGCAGAAGATCGAGTTGGATTCATCAAGTATCTACTAGACCCCCGGGTTTAGGCAGAAACAATTGGCGCCGTCTGTGGGAAGCTTGAACGAAAAGCCGTGTAAGCAACACCGTTGGGAAAGAACTCGGAAATGAGTCAAGAGAAAGGTACCGCCGAGGAGGGACGCCTTGCAGTAGTGCAGACGCTCACCTCCACCCCAGCCGTCACGTTGGAGCCGCGCGGCGACCGGGGCAACGGTCAGGAAATAGGGAGCTGTGGGGGACCATCCGGTGTACCGCATCCCCAACACGACAGATCGCGCGGGAAAGGCCCGGCAGAGGAGGAAGACAGTCCAGAGCGACGGGGCTTCTCCTTGACGTTCTCAGATGATTCAAGCGATCGATCTGAGAGCCCGGACCGGGACCCCACGTACAGCCCCGACCATAGCAGTATGGCGGGAGAACTATGGGCAATGGCCGCAGAGGTCAGTCGTCTAAGAGAGGAGAGCGACAGGGACAGAGCTAAGTCCAATGCCCGGTACGAAGAGATGGAGGCGGTGAATACTGCCCTGGTAGCCGCCCTGGAAAGGAGACAGCAGCGCAATGACGCCATGGCCGAGGCACAGGCGACACTCCCGCCGATCCCACCGCAACACACCGAAGCAGGGCAATCTTCGGGCGGTCGGCCCGGTGACCCTGTGCGAGAAAGGCCGCCAGCAGGCGCAGGCCCGCCAAAGAGCACGACAACCTCCCGCCAGCCCGGCGCTTCGTCAGTGGATGAAGCTGAAACTCCGACCGCGCGAGTGCTGCAGATGGTGGCCAACACCGTGTCGGACTTAAAGGCCCAAATGGAGGCCAACGAGAGAAGAGCCGCGCGGCCGATGGAGGGCGCCCGGTTTAATGAGCGCATGGGTCCCTTTTCGCACCGGGTCATAGAGTCGGGAAGATCTGGCAACCAGAAGTCCCTCAAGCTCACCTATTCAGGATCCGGCTGCCCGTACCAGCACCTGGACAGCTTCCGGTCCCAGACCTGTGCCAAGGGCTACTCCGATGCAGTCTGCTGGAACATCTTCCAGGAGACTTTGTCTGGAGAAGCGCTCAGCTGGTTCTACGAGCTTCCAGCAAACTCGATCGAGGCGTTCGAGCAGTTAGCCGACCGGTTCGTAGGCCGCTTCATTCTCCGAGTCGAGGGAGCCCGGACGTCGACCATCCTCTTCAATTGCAGACAAGCCCCCGGAGAGGAGCTGAGAACCTTTGTCAACCGCTGGCAGACGGCTACGGCCGGAGTTCGGAACCTGGACAAGGGCATCGCCGAGATGGCGTTTAAGCAGGGGCTCCGAGCGGGCAAGTTTTCCTACGCCGTCCGGGTAGAACTCCCGTAGGGGTACGACGAGTTGATGGCTATGGCCATCCGGCATGCTCAGGCCGATCATGAGACCTATGGGCATCACCTACTGAAGAGGAAGCGGGATGAGCAGCAGGAAGACCATCCCCGGGAAGAGAACCCTCCGCCCGGCCAGGAAGCCAAGCCCAGTCAGCGGACCGAGAACCGCACCGCTCGGCCCAGCCGAAACGCCAACAGCAGAAACTGGCCACAACGGCAGCAGAGGTCCTATTCAGATAGGCCCCCGGCCGAGCACAAGCCGGCGCCGTACCGCCAAGAGCGCCCTCTAGCAATCATGCCGGCACCACCACCGGCCGGTCAAGAAGTCTTCACCGCTCTCACCACTTCCTACGAGGATATCCTACTTGAGAACGGGAGCGTCATTCCCCCGCCGCCCAAGAGAAAGTACCCGAAGGGGAAACTTACAATGGCGCAGACGGGCAAGTACTGCTCTTAACATGATGAGGCTACTCATCGAAAGAACCAGTGCTGCGCTCTCAAGGCAGCGGTGCAGGTTTTGATTGATAACGGTCAGCTCCAGCGGTACGTAGGGGAAAGAAGAACGGACCCCGACCAGGAACGTGACCAGGCCTGGTAAAACCCGCTAGTCCGAGCGGTTAGTTTGGCATAGTTCGCGGTTCAACCGTTGTAAAAACAAATATATATGCAGACTACTTTTGAGAAAATTTCACCGGCTCTGCCAGTTCCAGTATATTCGTATTCAAGCAAGTATACAAGCAGTAACCGATCCGGAAAGATTACAAGGAAAAGGGTAAGAAAATCCTAAGGAGCCACGACTCCGCCTTCAGCAGGCAATCCGCCAGCCTCTCCTGCGGTACCCTCGTCGTCGACATCAGGATCAGTTCCGGTGTTGACTCCGGCTCGGGCAGACTCGGCACTGTTGGTAAAAGAATCCAAGTCCGAGCGAATCGCTTCACCCGGCTGCCCCTCCACCGCCTCCTAATGGATGTCCGACTGCTATGGATATCTCCTTCAGCAGCAGTCGACATCAGGGAAGTGTCTAACCATCCCTTCCCCGCCCATTCCGTGTACGCATCCGAGATGCCCTCTTCCCTGGCCTTCACCAGAAACTCCAGGAACTGATCGCTCTCGCGGTATTTGAGAACGACCCGCTCGTAGAGTTCCGGGTCATCTTCCCCGGTCGGAGCAGCAGAAGCGGCGCGAAGAGCGGCAGCTCCCACTTGGAGCTCATCCACCTTGGCCTGCAGTTCGGCCCTCTCCTTCTCCAGGCTCCGGTTCTGCTCCTCCAGCTTCTTGGCCCTCTCCTCCGATCTGGCCTTCTCCCGGTCCGAGCGAGACTTCTCCACCTCCAGGCGCTGTCGGATCTTGGATATAGCAGTTATCTGTCTCTTCAGCTCCGACAGCTCCTCGCTCGCATCTGGTTCGTACAAACTGTACAGCAGCTGCGCAGCAACAAAGACAAGTTAAGCAGCAAAAGAAAACAAGCTACAGGCAGGATAGTGGTACCGTGCAGTGCTTACCCGGAGGACGGATTCCTTGCATTTTGGGCGATTCCCACCCGCCAGGGCTCCCGCAACCCCAGGTCTGTCCAGACCAAGGCCGGCCAAGTCCACCGCCACTTGCCGGGCGATTGCACTATCCGGGCTTCCCTTCGGTGCCTCCGCAGGCGTGGGACTACTCTGCCGAGCAGCAGCAGCAGCCTTCTCCCCGGCACCATTAGTTTGCGCACCGCTGGTTATCCTGAACCGTTTGGCCAGGTTCTCCCGTGCCGAATCCCAGGTAAGCGTCACCAGCGCGGCGGAAGAAACGTCCCCACCTTTCCGTTTCTCTCCCCGGCCTTCCGGAGAAGAAGATTGTACGCTTACCCGCGCGGGACGAGCCACGTACGGCACAGCCACCGGCCGGTTGGGGATCCTGTTCATCCCACCAGGAATCCTCACTGCCCCCCCGGTATTCTTGCCCTTTCCAGGCGCCAGAAGGCCTGCGGCATGATGGGTCTTCACCCGCTTCAGGACATAGGCGTCGTCATCAACGTCCATGGCCCTCGGCTCCGCATGGGTCGTGAGCCGGCCGGACTCCTCTTCTACCGACGTCCGCGAGACGATCTCACCTTTCTCCTTCAGCTTGTTCAGCAGGTCTTCCCCGTCCATCAAGAGAGTGGTTTCGGGCTTGATAGTCGCCCGGGAAGACGCACCTGCAAGGAAAGCAAACAGTTAGTATTTTGCAAAAACTAGCGCAAGGTATCACCGCTCAAGGGCTTTCTACGCACCGGGACCCCGCCCGAGTTGGCAGTACTCCAGCACTTCTCGTCGGATGAAGTTGAAAGAACTCCGTTCCAGGTCGTCCCAGCATCCGAGTAGGGTCGAGATCCTCTCATGCTCCAGATCGGATAGCTCGAACGACTGGTTGCCTATGGGTTGGAAGGCGCCAGGAACCCAGTACATTTTGCTCCTCACCTGCCACCTCCCGCCTACCATCACCACCTTCTTTCTCCAGCTATTGTCTACCCATGAAGGCATATGGGTGACGATCGGTGGAGGTTTCCGGGTATTGAAGGACAGGCAACCCCGGGACCCCTGCTTCCTGGAGTACGACAACCTATACAAGGCCCGGAACTCGTTTAGCGTTGGTATATTCATCCCGGAAAACTCGTACAAGCAGCCGAGGCTCAGTAGTCGCCTCCACTGGAGCCCAGGAAGCTGCGCGGGCGACACTTGCAGCGCACTGAGCATGTACTGCACGAAATTTGGCAGCAGAAGCGAGAGTCCATGACGGAACTGATCTAGATGCGCGGCAACCCAACCTGCTTCCGGGTTGCAGGCCGACTCTCCTGGGTTCAGGGGCCGCAGCAGAACTTCATCCGGGATACCCCACGTTTCCCGGAACGCTGCAATCTCTCCAGGGGTCATGCTCCCCTCCAGTTCATCACACACTAAAGCATACTTCCCTCTGCCAATGGTGTAGCTCGCACCCGGAGCATCTGCAAGACGCACCCCGTGCGGTATGTCAGTCTCCGAGGATTCAGCCCCGGAAGACGAAGACGAGGACGGAGTCGAAACCCTGCTCCCGAAGCAGTCAGCGGCTTCGGACACCGGCGATTCCGAACCGAGCCAGTCCTCCAGTCTCTCCTCATCGTCCTCGATAGGACCCCTGGCAGCCGATTTGGAAGCTCGGTCAGAACCTGAAGATGACATCTTAACCTAGGAGAAGAACACAAAACCCTAGCGCTCGTCAGCAACAGGCTACAACAGCACCTTCTTCTACGGCCTCTCCCCAGGTCCGCCGCAGAGCAGTTCCGTCAGCGACAGAGATCCCTCCCCCCCCCCCCCCCCCCCCGCCGCAAAACAAGAACAACACCGGGGCAAAGAAATCAACAAACTTACCGATTAGTATGCTCAACCGAGGAAAATCCACCCTGCAAAAGCAGCGAGCAATGGTAGGGAGAAAGTAGGGAGCGCTCAAGAAAACGGATCTCGTGGGGCAGAACGGCTCAAGATGGTCGCCGGATTCCTCTCTTTCTCTTAGTTTCTCCAACGCAAGAAGCAACAGCAGAAAGGAGAGCAGAAGAGGCCTTTTTATAGAGGGAACTGGTGCCCTAGGCAATGGAAATCCCGCTAAACACGCAAACAGGGCAACTCAAACGCCTGAGAATCCAGACCCTTCATCTCAAGACCGCCCCCCGCTGGCACGTGTCCCAGCATTGGTAAACTGCCCATTGTCATCATAACTGACGGGACTGATGGACTTCCTCCTTAAATGCATGTCAGCCACTTGTCCCACACGCTGGTGACAGGAAGGTAGGAGCGAGAACCAAGGAGTCAGGCCCTCCCACTTCCCCAGATTCCACGGTTGCACGCCACCTTTGCTGCAAGAGTAACCGGTCATGATTTCTCAACCAGCTGCATGGCTTCTTCGCTGCATATCTCGAAGACCTCTCACCGGTTATGATCATCCAACCGCTTGGAGAGTACCCATCCGGGTATGAGCAATAGGGGACCCGTCTCGATATGGCAGGACGCCCGGTCGAGGTCCGCCCGGCACCATGGCAGTTCGCGGTTATGATCATTCAACCGGCTGCATGGCTTCTTCGCTGCATATCTCGAAGACCTCTCACCGGTTATGATCATCCAACCGCTTGGAGAGCACCCATCCGGGTATGAGCAATAGGGGACCCGTCTCGATATGGCAGGACACCCGGTCGAGGTCCGCCCGGTCGAGGTCCGCCCGGCACCATGGCAGTTCGCGGTTATGATCATTCAACCGGCTGCATGGCTTCTTCGCTGCATATCTCGAAGACCTCTCACCGGTTATGATTTTCCAACCGTTTCGAGAGCATCTATCCGGGTATGAACCCTCCTGCCACCATCTTCGTTGCATATCACCGGGGGACTCGTCTCGATATGGCATGTCACCCGGTCGAGTTCCGCCCGGTCCGTAGCAGTTCACGGTTAGGTATCATCCAACCGGCTGCACGCCATCTTACTGAAGACCTCGTCTCGATATGGCATGTCGCCCGGTCGAGGTCCACCCAGCTGCATCTCACTTGGGGGACTCGTCTCGATATGGCAGAACGCCCGGTCGAGATCCGCCCACCGGTTACGACGCATCCAACCGGCTCGAGAGCATATTCCGGGAATAGGATCCACCTGGCCCCGTGGCATTTCACTGGGGGACTCGTCTCGATATGGCAGGACGCCCGGTCGAGTTCCACCCAATACCATGGCTGACCCCGGTCATGAGAACATTCGACCGGCTTGGGCTTTATACACCCGGGTGAGTTTACATCTAACCCATGTACGCTTGTCCAGCAGGATAAAAACTCTGCATCACACCAGCTGCGACAAACGGGGGCTGCACGGCGAGCTTTGTCACCTCAAGGCCACCCCCCTACCGGGAACAGTATCCACCCGGCCCCATGGCATTTCACTGGGGGACTCGTCTCGATATGGCAGGATGCCCGGTCGAGTTCCGCCCAGTACCATGGCTGACTCCGGTCGAGAACATTCGACCGGCGGGCTTATACACCCGGGCGAGTTTGCATCTAACCCATGCACGTTTGTCCAGCAGGATAAAAACCCTGCATCGCATTGAAAGGCGATCAAACATGGGGCTACACGACGAGCCTTGTCACCTCAATGCCACCCCCTTACCTCAACGCTTATTCAAAACAAGCTGAGAAAAACTAGCAACACCAGGGTAATCTCCCTGCAGCCTAGCAATGGGGAACTCGTCTCGATATGGCATGTCGCCCGGTCGAGTTCCCATACTCCTGGACTCGTCTCGATATGGCAGAACGCCCGGTCGAGGTCCCATGAACTTCACCCCGTCCGCTTTGGCAGATCGCCCGGTAGAGGCTCAGTGAACTCCGTTTCGGCAGATCGCCCGGTAGAGGCTCAGTGAACTCCGCTTTGGCAGATCACCCGGTAGAGGCTAAGTAAACTCCGCTCCGTTTCGGCAGATCGCCCGGTAGAGGCCCAGTGAAGCTCCGCCTCGTACCGATAGGGCAGAGTGCCCGGCCGAAGTTCCGTGCACATTTCTTGCATGGCGGATTTCAACGCCTCATTATCATCCCATGCACAAATCTCCTGCATGACGGATTTCAACGCCTCATTATCATTCCATGCATACATCTGTTGCATGGCATCATGGCATCATGGCATCATCTCATACACTCTCCGGGGTCCACCCGGCTCCATGCTCATAACACCACAACATTTAAGCACATTACTGCTTATATTATAAGTATACTTTTCAACTATTGCTTCCCATCAGTAACAGGTACTCACCTCGGTCACGCCAAATCTTTAACGCGGACTTGGGGGATTGGGCACCGGTAGGTTAGTAGCCCTGCGGGTCTGCGGGACAAGAGCAAGACAGATTTAAGTCCCCATTCAAGATTGCACTTGACCGGGAACTTGGGGGACTTGTTGACAGTAGCCGCAGAGAGGCTACAGCAGGCCCACAGACCCGTAGCAAGTGCACCAGGGCCCGGCCCAAGGGTCGGGACCGGATCACCAGCACCCGGCCTCGGGGCCTAGCACTCTATCCTGCCTCCAGGGACCCTGGGGCCGGGGGTGCCAGCCTGTCTAAGAGGGCACCAGAAGGTACAAACAGAAGGGAACCAGTTCCACATCGAAGGGTAAGGCCAGCCCTTACCCCCAACCACCTATATAAGGGCCCCAGCTACCCTCTTTATTAGGTAACTTATCTCTCTCCCTGCTTACATACGTGCCTTGGTTATATATATTTCAACTATACTAACTTAGGCATCGGAGAGGAGAAGGCCGGCCCGCCCGGTATTCCCCTTAGTGAGCAGGATTGCAGGAGATCGAGTTAGATTCATCAAGTATCTACTAGACCCCCGGGTTTAGGCAGAAACAGGCGCCAAAAAAGTAGTTATAGAAAAGGCCAACAAACTTAAAAAAGTAGTTATTGGTTGCATCTGGGTTCTGAGCTAGCCACCTTAATCTCATCTGGGGTTTCTCCAATTTCTTCCAATCTCTGGGTTTTATGATTTTGCGGATTTTTGGGGATTTTATGACTTGGGGATTTTATGATTTTGCGGGCCTCTAGATTATATAAAAGGAAAATGGTAGGAGCAGGAAATGGTCTGTTCTATCCCATTGTTGGATTCGCTTCATGTTTGGCTCTCATCTACTTGTCCTTTGGTGACTTGAGGAACAATTTTCGTGAAGAGGAACATCAGTTGGCTTTTGTGCAAAGGAATGGGACTCAGTTCACCTTGGAGGGTAAACCATTTTACATCAATGGATGGAATTCTTATTGAAAGTAAGATAAAAAATTTATGGAAAATATCGGAAATTTCGCCGGAAAATCGGAAAAATCGGTGAAATATCGGAAATATCGGAAAATATCGGGAAATTTCGACGAGAAACTGAAAGAATTGAATCGAAATATCGATCCCACGGAAAAACGAAAATTTCGCCGAAATTTCGCCGAAAAAATCGATTTTGCATTCCTTGGTTAGATGTGTCCACTGATAAAAGATCGTGATCTAACTTTACGCTCCCAGAAACGGTAAGGTCAGTATTGTACTATTTACACTTAAACAAAACAACTGGCATGCCTTCTAAATATACTAGTTGGACAATGGCTTCAAGAATCTCGTAGTATGTGATGCCTCCTGCCTCTACCATGACACCACTATTTTGAGTCTTCAAATTCTGGTCTCGCTGCCCTGTCACAAACTTAACTCCGTTCACATAACATTGTGAATAAATACTGTGTGCTTGAGGGCGGTATGCCAAAATGTGCAGTTCAGGCTTATAGTATACACTTCCTTCTGCTTGCAGCTGAATGATCTATAACATTAATATACCTCATTAGTGCAATGTAATATAAATCTGCAACCGCATATAATAATCAAATTAAGGATGAATGTATACCTAATTTTGAAAGTATGCCAGAAAGCTCTCAATACGTTGTTCATCAGTCATCCATGGATAAGTTTTAGCTACTTGACTACGATGAAGCTCAATGAAATCTGTCGCTTCTGTACAGTGCTCCATTACATTCTAGTGAGCCTTATAGAGTTCTTCCTTACTTGAGTTAGCATTTGCAACTATATATATATATATATATATATATATATATAGTCTCATGACCTCTCCAAACAAGATGCGATGGTATTTATTTTGGTGGATTTCAATTGAGACTATGTATTTGGGTGCTGTCGGGAAGAATATATTGTTGAAATATGAAGTTTTGGCTATAAGTTTAATTGGGCTTTGGGTTTAGAAAGAAGGAAAATATTGGCCCGATTCCATATTCTCATACATGCATGTTCACTATTTCATTTATCAATCTAAGTCATTGATTGGGGTTAATTCCATGTGTCAACAATAGTTGTTGATACACACCCTCCTACACAAACACAAACATGGTGTTAGATTTTTTTTTTTTTTTTTTTACTCAATTAAACATGTGTGTTTGGCCCACCATTAAAACCTTTTATCAATAAAATATATTTATTTAAAATGTGAATAGTAATTAGTCATTAAATTGATCTCATTATTGTATTGTCGAACCGAAGATTTTTTTATTTTTCTATTTTTGAACAAGGCATAGCCAATATATTTATATCAAAAGCCAGAAATGATCATTACATATCATCTCTCTACATACATGGGTAGATGAAGAATTTGTGGTAGTAGCACAAACGATATATAGAAATAGGTCCAATCATTGAATGATTCAGCGCTCATGAGAGAGCTTATTAACTATTAACTATTACATAGTAGAAAGGCCGAGACACTAGACTCGATGACTGCACACAAAGTGCTTACAATCCTAATACAAGGACTTTATTTGTAATTAGATAAAAGCTAAAAACATTGAGTTGGGTCTAGAGCTAAAACTTTAACCCAACATAGCAAGCCCAATAGAGCAGGTCCAAATAAGTGACCTAACCCTAGACCAAAGCAAACCCGCCATGCACTAGCAACAACCGCCACACTCCTTCCTTGAAATTTGCCTCCATGAAGTCGTCCAATCTCCACCACCATAACGTGCACAATCTAGATGTCACTGCCACAAAAAACATCCGGATCACAAACGTCATGAACCACCAAAACCGACAACATCATCTTTTTCGAATCGACACACTCAATCAAGCATATCCCCGCTTCTGTCTCATCGAAACAGCGACCCTTGAAACCCATAAATTAAGGTTCATCAATTGCTATAAAATCAGGCCAATGAGGAACAACCGCAACCACTAAGAACAACGACAAGGAAACTTACAAAACTCCCATGGCCATTCACCCATCTCAGACCCGCTCCAGACATATCCAATCCCTGATTAAGAATTGATTTAGACGAATAGTGTATTAGGGCAAGTTGAAAATTAGTCTAACCCACCCAAAATGGGTTTTAGGCCAACATAGAGTTATTGAGTAATATACACAATCTAGGGCATGTTTTAGACAGTGCCGACCCTGAGACAAGACCAAACAGGCCTGTGCCTAGAGTCTCCCACAAATTAAGGGCCTCCAAATTTCACAAACATCCATATATGACTTTTGTTATAATTAATAATTATATTTATTTTTAATTGTTTCTTGATGTATTTTTCGATTATTTGTTAAAATAATTTCATATGCTTCAATTATAATAGTTTATGAGCTCAAATAAGTATAGATTTCTTTCGAGGAGAACCAAAAAAGGGCGGCTCACCTTCAACAAATCTCTTCTCGTCTGACGGCACCCAAGGTAGGCCTCTGGCCTTGCCTTCTTGGGTTTGTTGTCGGGTGAGGATGTCGATCGACTCTAGGGTTCCAAAGGCTATGCCGGGTGGGGTTTCTTCCATAAAGTTTTCAGATTTGATTTGGCTGGGATATGGTGCGATGGTGGGAGTATAGATGAAGCCGGACAACCCTTCATTTGATTTGGTTCTTGCTGCTCAGCTTGATATCATCTTGGCGGCTCAAGTAATGTAGGTCAAAGTAGTCAGTGGTGGTCGGATAGTTCGTACGGCGGCAGATGTAAAGTTTGGTGCTCTGTACCAAATCAATGACGAGCCTCATGGATTGGGTCTCCGAAGACTACCTTTGGACATGCTATTTCAATAATACTGTTTTTATTGCATTCAGTATTTTATTCAATAATATTCCCTTTTGGGTGAGTAGCAGTGTAGTGGGTCTCGGCCCTGTCTATTTGCTCTTTAGTTTGAGCATGAGTTAACCATTTGCACTACTCTGAAAGGAATTCTGCAGATGGGTGTCTGACAGACCCGGGATCGGCCTCGGAGGTTGGCGATGAGACTATTGCGACGTGAGGTGGTGCATTATTGCACCAGGATCCCATCATGAGAGCAGGGAGGGCTGCTCTACCTTTACTTGAAAGGTACACCTTGTGGTCTTAAGCTTGAGGGTTGTGGTGGAGTCCTCTCTACTATCATGATGGTTAATTGCTTTCGTAGTTTTTTGTCCGCTTGTTTGGACGTTTTTTTTTATTCTGTCGAATTTTAGTTTCGTTTTATTTCATTTTCATTGTTTTTTCTTTAGAACTCTTTAGTTTGTAGTGGAGTTTCGGCTCCTGCTTGACCAAACACAACTTGGTTGTATGGCTTATGCCAATGAATTTATTCATTCTCTTAAAAAAAAAAAAAAAAGGTATAGATTTCTTTCCCTTTTTGTAAACTCAATTAACTTCAAGTGCATGAGTTGGTTTAACAACTCGTGTAACGTATTGAGCTTGTTGGGCTTTTCTTTGTGTTTTGTACTCTCTTAAGTCTTGCTTGGGGCTCATGTCCAATAGATACAATCATACAACAAATCGATCCATTTCTAACATTTTCACTCAAGAGTCGAGACCTTAAACCCTAAACCTCACTCCATGGCACGCCTAATCCGACCTCTGAGAAACTCTATTTCTTGCCCCACATATTCCTCCAGAATCCTAATTCCTCAGATACCCAGTTCGTCTATTGCACCAGAAAAACAAGTCTCCCTCTTAAACCCTAAGCTCGTCAGAACTTACATCTCTGAATTGCGCAAGTCGGCTTTCGAAGGCAACATCCTCAGACTCCTACGCAGTGAAATCCAATATGAACTTGATCGCTCTCCTCCTAATCAGGTACCCACTTTCTCCATTCCCTCTGTTTTTGGTTTTCATAATTTATGAGCAAAGATGAACATGGGTTGTATTGGATTGCTTAGAATCTGAGTGAAAAGATAAGAATCTTTATGTGTGTGAATCGGGCCCTTAAATTTTCTTCAAGAATTTGTGGGGCAGTTTCGAAAATTCAAATGCGTTGCTCTACTATAGGGCCAATTTGTTACTTATTAGGAAAAGTGATGAACTCGATGAAGCTAAAGAATTGTTATCGAAAGACCTTGAAATTATGAACTTGAGAAAGCAAATGAGTTATTGTCGAAGGACCTTGAACTTTGAAGTCATGAATATATTGGGTATAAAAGGTACTCGGGTGCTTATAAACGACCTATAGATACTCTGATTTAAATAGGGGACATCAAACTGTAACCGTTCCCGTCTTCTCAGGCAGTTTTCATTCACCTGCCATCAACCAGTATTTAGTGATTCATTGTTCTGTCCATACGTGTTGCCAATTTGTAATGCAGCCTATAAGTTTTCTGTTTTTGTGGGTTCTAGCAAGATGAAAAACCTGTTCTGCAACCGATATAGTGGTTCCTTGATAGACTATGGAAGAGTGCTCTAGCGCTTGTGAACAACTATGTTAAGCTATTCTAGCTTTTTGGTATACATCTTAGACTTTGTTTTATCGAATAGGTTCCTATCCTAAAAGGTGCTTCATAGTTCTGTCAATGGTTATTCTGGTTATGCAATGTATTAGCAAGTTCTCATAATTGGGACTGAGGAGAGAATCGGAAAATACGGTTTTTATGTGTCATTGTTGTTGAAATTTTCAAGGCCGGATAATTGTTTATATTCAAGATATTGTGATTTCCAATGTTTTTGATCTTGAACATAGGTTTAAAGCTGTATGTAATTAACTTGTTTCCCCACAGAACTGACTCTTAATGTGACAATTACTAGTTGGGGTTAACAGTTATATTTTAGGAAGTCGAAGTACTTCAAATAATCTCATCTTAATCTCCATAAAGAATTTTTTTTGTTCAATTACTTCCTTGATTAGGATTTTTTCGTTGTCCAGCTAGTTTCCAAATTCAACTCATTTACAGTTGACAACCGGTGTGGCGAACAATGGATTAGCTTAAAGAGAAAATTTGGAAATGAAGACATAAAGATTGAAGCCACCATGTTTGATGAATCCGTTCCTGTTACAAAATCCGGAGGTGGTGGTGAAGGCCTTGGACAAGATGTGCAACATCACATTTCTATGGTTATCAATATCTCCAAGGAGAAGGGCGGCAGTGCATTGGAGATTATGTGCTCAGTTTGGCCAGATACCATAGAGATCGACAAACTTTTTGTACGAAAATCTGAGAACGTGCCAGCTCAGCCGTATACGGGTCCTGAATTCAAGTACGAGCACATATGAAATCTTGTACTAATTATTATGGGGAACTATAATACTCTAAAAGTAGCTGAATAAGCAAAATGGTTATGCCTTAAAGTTATGCTTTCATGTTTGTAACTTTTTTAATTAGATTTTGTTGGTTTTGTGCAGGGAACTTGATGATGAGTTACAAGAATCGATATATGAATTCTTTGAAGCAAGGGGAATAAATGATGATCTTGCTATTTTCTTACACTCATATATGAAGAATAAAGATAAAACTGAGTTCATTAGATGGATGGAAACTGTAAAATCGTATATTGAAAAGAAGAAGAGTTGTTGATTCGCAACACGTCAACTGAATTTTATGTTAAGTAACTATTTCTCTTGGGTAATGAAGTCAGCCTAGATGCTATATTGGCGTTTGATTTGGTCTTGTGCAGCTATATTTGGTTGAGAGAAGAAACTGGCTTGATTCTGTAATCAAAGTAATGCATTAAAACAGTTATCATTTCTTTTGTTTTGGACTTCCAGTTATTTAGAAGTGTGTCCTTGCCCTATTTAGGCCGGTTGCATAATAGAAGAGCCCCTGAGTTTGGCATATGACATTTCTATTGACTGTAAAAATTTTCAAATAATGTTTTGCCTTTTTTCTGTTGTTAGCACCATAATTCATTCTTTAGGGTTGTAGATTTGCTCAGCTCATTGTAGAGCAAATATCTTTTCCTACCATATTTTCTGTTAGTCTGCTTAGCACATGTAGTCTTCATATCCTGTGAGCAGTAAGCTTTGTATCTGCTATTTTGAGAGTTTTACATATGTGAAGCTTTCTATCCTAGCTAGACAACCGCTGAGAGCATTATGACAACAAGTATCTTCTGCTGGTATGCAGATGATTGATTTTAAGTTCATGGTGAAGTAGGTTTGAATGCAGTCATCAGTGATGATCTGCCAGGTACTAGATATTAAGCTTGTGTTGGGACATATTTTGCTATTTTCTATGATCTTGTAAGCCCTGTTGTGGAAATGGAAATTCTTTGAAATAAGTGGAACATTATCATTTCCTCTCCTGCTTCACTCTATTTTTGTTTGTTCTGGCTTTGTATTTTTCTACTCAGTCACTTAGTACACCCAGATGGTTATTGTTTTGTAAAATTAGTTAGATTAGTCCGTCTTTTGTCCTATACTGCCTTATATGTTTTTGAAATTGTTTCAAATTAGAAATATGCTTTGATGTAGCCCCATATACTTTGAACATTCAATTTGGGATAAGATCTCATCTCAGAAAGTTGAAATGTGAGCTCTTGCAGGTCATAATCAGATTTAAGACTCCTTTGTGGTGGTGCGTAGGTTATAGATTCTGCTCCTTGGATCATACTTTTTTCTGAAGTTGTGGACTGAAATCCATTCCCATATAATGTCTGCATCTACTTTTACATGTTTTAATAGTTGGTATCATTGCATGGTCTACTGTCATTCCTCTCTTCTGTTTAGTGTTAACTACATACTCTTTTCTGGGGGATATTAATAGACAACTTAAGTTTGTTTGATATTTGCCTACCAAGTGAGCTAAAATACAATTAAGCTGACATTAACAAGTTTTGTTATATGTTTCATTGTTGTCTTCAACTAGTGGTCCTAGACTTCTAGCAACCTTTCTGAAGATGCTTGACTGTATTATCTAAGGCTACTGAACTTCACATTCCACTACAATGATCATGGCTTGACACCCATGTTTATGGTGTATATTGGTCAAGCATGGATAAGATGCAAATCTTATCTGCTTTAGTCGAATATGATCAGTTCAAATCTGATGTCATGTTAATTTGGGTATCTTGGCTGGTCTGCATCAAGTTTTGTCATCTCTAGCTGCTGAATTTAGTGTCGACTATAATTCCAGTTTACCAGTAGGAGTCCACATTGTTCTCCGGACGGCATTGAGTAGGACACCTTCCAGGCGCAGTAATGTTGCTTATTTCTTTCGATTGAAAGTTCAGTTCATGTAAAAGGAAGAGAGAGAATCAGAGTGTGTTCTGTGATCATGTTTGTCTTGCTATGTGCCATGTTTGTATACCCTAAACTCCAAGCCATATCTTAATCCTAAATTATGTTTACAAAATTTTTATTTTTCAATGGGTATATGAAATAACTAGCATTGTTGCGGTCACAGGTTCAATTATCATTAGTATCGTGGGATTAAAATTGTTGTTTCCCCTATTTTTTTTTTTTTTTTTTTTGAAAAAGGATTAAAAAATATTTCAAAATAGGATGCTGGTAAATAGATGTCGACAAGTAGTTGACCTACTAATCTGCTATTTATAGAAGTATAAGCTTTCGGTATTTGTTTGCTGAGAAGAAGAAATGATACAAAATTGTCTTTGTTAAGCAACCCACCTGTGCTAAACCACCACAAGACACCTAATCCTATCCCCTAATCTCCACCTTCTCATATATGGGGAGCACTCGAGCAGGCAATAGGGATTCAAATGTTGCACCTCTTACAAGCAAGGGGCTAAGACTAATTTAACCACTCCCCTAACCTCATATAATATATTGTTTTTGTGTGTTACATTGTAAGGGATCAAACTTGTACGTGTAATCCTAGGTCTTATACAACATTGTCTACTCTCTTCACCAATTAAAATTACCTTGTTCCAAAGCAAGGCACTTGTAGTCTTGTATGATTTTGCACCCAGCAAGGCTCTAATTATCTAATACTAATTGAATCGTATAACGTAAACAAATGTTGATGATATAGGAAATGGTGTACGTATATCAAATACAGACGTTTTAACTTTGCATGCACTTAAACACAACTTTCAGATTAGGTGAACTCTGCTATTTACCTGGTGATTCAAAGAGATAGGAATTAGGAGGAGATCTGTGGGTAAGGTAAAATAAAGCTAAGATTGAAGATAATTTCTATAAGAGGACAAATGATCCAAATAGTAACAGAGAGAAGGACCTGTTATTGGTTTAATTTAATCCTTTTTTCACCTAATTTGAGCAACATGAAAACTCCACATTGACATGCACTTTCCTGGTTTCTCAAGTGTTACTTTATTTAGAGGAAGCTTTCTGTGTATTCTAATAGTTAATGGTAAAAGAATGAGGCAGTGTAACACATAAGAATGGGACATCCCAACTGATTAGCCGCAGTTAGAATCCCCAAATCTTGTAATTTCATTTTCTGGACATAGTGTGACATTTTGTCTACCACCTATCAAAACCTTCTCCTAATCTGAGGTTTCAATCATAGTTAACTGTCACAAAGACATTATTTGAGGTACTTTTACACCTTAATTTCAGGATAATCATGGATTATTGTGACTAAGCGGATATAGTAAACATCAGGTAGATTTTAGACCCACTATTATAAGGAGCCTACTGTCACAGATTTTGTAGCTAAGAAATCAAGGCAAACAAGATTTACCCATAATTACAATTGATGGGTGAAGTGAAAGGGGGGTTCATCATGATTATATATGCGGCTTTCACATGCCTTGCTTTGCTATATACACCAAACATTTTGATCCCAATAGAGATGGTCTATTACTCTAACTGCTGGTGGGTCAAATGAATGGTGTCCCTTGGAAGATCATGACCATCAAACTATATACCCTCTTCTGCAAGTCCTTGTCAATTCAAAGTAGGAAATTGCAATCACCAGATTCCAATCTTTGCACGTCTTGTGGACCAATATTTTCATAAGTTTAACACATATATGGACGCACTGAGAAGAAAGAGTTTGACATTAGAGAACACCTTTGATGTACTTCGGTCCTGTGGCCGGAGTTGTTTCAGATTCCGGTATCAGACTTAGACGGCGTGTCTTTTTTGGATGCTAAATGTTTTAAAGGGAGTACGTATTATGGGTGAAGATTCAGGCTACTTCAGTCTAGGGTTGCCTACATGTTGGTGATTCGATCACTAAATTAAGGAACTCCTAAATTAATCAGGAGAAAGTTGTTCCAATAGTGGCTCTTTCTGCTATGCCTTAACGGTTGCTCAAGTGAACATAATGACTAATCCAATCTAAATCACCAATTTGTTTACCTCACGTCCTCTACAGCCAGGTGAAATCTTGTTGGAATTTCACACTTCTAATCATTTTAACCTTCTATAAGTTGTTATAGTATACTTTTCGAATGTTGTTATAATCTCTAAGAGAATAGTTCTTTGATTCTTCAACATAAATGAAAACGAAATGGTTACCTTTTTTTGTCAATAATTTTGCTAGTTACTGACATAGCTCTAGTTCCTACTACATTTTGATATCCTTGACGTACATATCATATGGCAGGTGACTGATCGATGTCAGGAGAGTTTCAAGATTCACACACTAGTCTACACAAATCATGTGCAATGAAACTGTAAGTTTAGAGGCACAACTGATTAAGGTATGAAGGTTAAAATGATAGAATGAAATTCACCGGCAAAATCATATAATGCCGTGAAAATAACTGATACCCTTGCCCCTCCAAACAGGTTTTCAAGAAGACTTTCTGGCTTTATTAACTTCTCAATATAGTACATCAGCATTGAGGGTGAAGATCAATGATCGATAACCCGCAAATGAAGTTCCAACCTATAGGTAATCCACAATTAGATTTCCAAAAAACAACTTCTCTCTGAATATGTTGACAACTACAGCCAAAAAGAAAAAATTGTACACAAGCTGCAACTTGCAAGTCCTCATACCTGAAAATTAAATGAGAGAACAAAAGAAGGGGGAGCATGGATTCCAATTCAGAAAATGAGAACTTAAAGAAAAGTAACAGATTGGGAAAGTGCTTAGTTAGAGCTTGAGGGACAAGTCAAGCTTCTGCAGCTGCTCATGATCTTGCGTCGTCTTCAAATGGCTAACACTACTATTCCACCAGAAACCTCCAATTCTTTCGGCCACCGGAGAAAAATTCCGAGCAGTACTACTCTCGAACCTTGCCACACCGCCACTACTCGAAGAGGACGATGACATGGCTCCAAAGGCAGGAAGCCGCCCAATTGCAGGTTGTTGGTCAATCGGGTGTCTCAGAAAATTGGCATTATGTCCATAAAGACTTGATTGGTTCCAGGAAGGCTTGTGAATTGTAGAATGCAGATGAATACCGAGTGACCTATTATTGAAAGAGCCATGCAAAGGAAGAGAAGCCATGCTAGAGAATCTGTGCGAAAGAAGCCTAAAGTTATCTGAGGCTGCACCAATCTTCTGTGCCACTCCTTTTTTTGCAAGTGTTCTTTCTCTCTTGTGAGCATTTTGGTGCCCTCCAAGTGCTTGTGAACTGTAGAACTTTCTTTGACAATAATTGCAGGAGAAAACTCTAGGCTCATGACTAGGTATACCTCTAGGATCATCAGTTCTAGTCTCTGAACACATATTGGAATCAAAGCAGTCGATGAGATTGAGTTCGGTATTCAACTTCTGATCTGATTCTTTGTTGGATATGAGGCCTAGATCCAAGACAATATCAGGGTTTGGAGCTTGTTGTGGGAGTTGTTGATTAGAATCTTCTGGTACTGGTTCTGTATGTGGCTTTTGGTTTTGGGTATCCATTATTGAGACTTTGAGGGTTGAGTTTTGAGAGAGAAATGACTAAGGCTAGGGTACGGTGATCGATCAGAAGCATGTGAAGTAACCAAGCAGAATTTCCCGGCGTTCTTCTGAGTTATGAGGAACAAAATGGTTTTCGATCATATATTCTATAGTGATAAACGTTGTGTTCTTCTATGTATAGAAGGAATGCCGACACTGTTTTACAGTTAAAAGGTCTTAATATAGCAAAACTTAAGGAATAAGATGAGACTCATGAAGTGAGAGAGAGAGAGAGAGAGCAATATGATTGAAACACATGAGGGACATCCATCCATATATCTCATTTTATTGCACATATGGAGTAAGCAGTATACCCCACCATAGAAAATTTTTAAAACTTCTGTTTGTCTAATTCCCACGCCACTGTGCGTTGTCCGCTTATATTTCTTGTCTTTGGGGTTTTAACCTTTTCTAAACATACACAACACTGTACACTCGTGGATATAACTTGTGACAGACTAGAACTCCCACTCTGTCTACTTTTTCAGGGATCCTGAATTGCATGCAACTGTTTAGCTACACTAACTCTACCCATTGTAAAACAGTACGTATGTTTTTGTTTAAGATGCGAATTAAATACAAATTTTTGGAGATTTACTCAATGTGTATTCAGAATGACTAAGGCCCAGTTTGGGATTGCTGTACTGTGAGCAGAATTGCTTTTGAATTTGCTGTGAGCAGAATTGCTTTTGAATCTGCTGTGAGTAGAATCAGCTGAGGTGTTTGGTAAACTGTTTTTAAAAGTGCTGTGAGAACCAAAAAGCAATTTCGTGTGTTTGGTGAGTTATAAGTAAAAATTGTTTTGGATGGTATAATGACAAAAATAAGAATTGTTATAAATTGATATTAAAATAAATAATTGTTTCTTTTGTATATAATTATAAAGTTAATCCACAATATTACATAAGATTTCTTAACACCATAGTAAATGATTGATTATTATTTAATTAGATTAGTATATCACAATCTAAGAAAAAACAAATATTACCATTTGTTACAAAAATAACTGATTCCTGCAAAAGCATCTCTTACCCTGCTTCTCCAAAATCCACTTTTAAGAGAATCAATTCTTCTAAAATCAGTTTTATAGGTTGTTACCAAACACTTAAAATTAGGCCCAGAATCACTTTTGACCCCAAAAGCAGCTTGGGAATCAATCCCAAACTGGGCCTAAGTCAAGTAGAGCCATTTAAAAGGAAGAAAAAACTCATCTATCCCTCCCTCTCTAGCGCCGCCGTGGTCTAGTTTTCGGTCGAAGTTGAACCAAACTTACTGCCGCTGCTCTTCCCTTAGCCTAGCCTAGGGTCGCGATGCAGCAAATTTTCTCATAATCTCCATTGCGGCTATGATCGGCAGGCGTCTAAGTGTATTGCGGCCGAGCTGCGCGACAACTTAACTGGCCGATTCGTCACAGGTGGTTCTGGCACAGCATGGCAGGCGATGTTGAGAGATCGACGCCCCTGGCCTCTTCGCATCGTCCTTCGTCACCGGTGGATAACACTTTTTGTACCGTCTTCGATCTTGAAAGTCGGGGGAGATAGTTGCAGCTGCTTGGGATCCAGGTTCTGGCTCCTGAGGTAGCCGACGGCGATAGCTCATAACTACGGCCTGAGTCGGATCTGAATCCGGGCTTGGAGCCGGGTCTGGGTCTGGGATCCGGGTGGGCTTGGTTTTTGGGCAATTTGGGTTCCGGGTAAGATCTGGTTTTGGATATGGAGTCAGGTACGGATTTGGGACCCGGATATTTAGTATTTAAATCTAGTCCAAGGGTTTATAGTAGTTGGTTATTACCTTTTAATCTTGCTGTTAAGTATTTTAATACTAAATTTCACTGTGCTTTATCGAGAGAAAATGTATGTGTATTTTTGGCACTTTAACTTAATATAGGTTGGTGAGTCATAAGAGATAGCTCTTATTGTTGTCTCTATATGGGTGTGCTTTCTTTATACTGCATGCTGAATATTGAATTTCTTGACTTCCGATTCTGAAAATAGTGCTTTCCCTTCGACTTAATTTTCCCACAAGTGGGAGGGGTTCGAAAAACGGGTGTCGCGGTGGTGGTGGTGGTGTTGAAAGCTGAAACTCAATAAGAATGACCTAATGAGCATCAGTTTCTGCTCCTAGTATTGTATGTGATTCCAAGTTCGATCTTTAGGGATCAAAGAAGTTGTAAATTAGAATAAAGCTAGGGTTGATTAAGCTATTGTGCGTAACTATATCATCTTTTAATCTTAATTAACTTATTTTCTCACTGTTTCCAGACGCATATATGATTGGAGATGTGCATATCAGTCATGATATATGGCATTTAAACCTGATATGTTGTTAATTGTCCCGACCCTAATTTAACCAAAGGAATATTCATCTACTTGTTTAAACATGAATAGAAGGCCTACACAGATAAGAGGAGAAATATTTACAAATGGTTTTGAACTTTTGAACAATTGAACTGCTATCTGCATCTTGGTTTTATTGAATAATAATTTGGGTGAATGAGCAAACTCTTTAAGAGGATCTATACATCCCATCAACTCAAGTCTTCAAGTATTATGAGTTTGTTCCCTCGTATTCACGGACTCTTCGAATCAATTCTCATTCAATAAATCAAAAAGGTCCTCTGTGTTCGTTTAAGTGCTTCCTACTTTAGAAAACATTTTGAACACATCGATTTTCTCAGCAAAAGACCATGAATAAAACATTAGTATACAAATCCCCCCTATCAATGTTTACAAATCCCCAAAGCATTTTTTTATGAAATTCAAATATGATGAATCAAGAATGGGGTTTCGATAATAATATCCGCATTCCTAATAAGTAAAGATCGTTTAAGCAAATCAAGCCCTCCATATTGCATTATTTGGAAGCCAAAAGCGGATGAAGATCCATTAATTTTATCCTGGAGAGTCTTCGGCCTTGAATCAGCTAGAGAAGTTCTATCAAAACCCTAAGCAATCTCTCTATACATTAAAATCGTAGTAGCTTCACTGTTCATGGTGGCTACATACTGAGCTAGAATTATTGCTACTGGTAATGTTAGGTATATATGCTTGCACAAGAATCCTAACCTAGCTATTACCATGTATCGCTATCTATCTCTACCGGCCAAAGGGTACGTAATGGCATATATAATAGTTCATATAGGCCCTTTTTCCTCCACATTGGTTCATATGGAGCTCTTTTCTTCCCCCACAACCCTTTTTGATCTTTCGCATTTGCCTTGAGAAATAATTCTTCTACTTTTGACAGATAAGTCATAACTATCCTCAAACTATTCACAAATAAGAAAAATCGAGTCCAGATGAAAACCCAGAAGAGCACTACAACACTACTAATTCCACAGTACTTAGCTACTCACAACCTAGAAGGGCTAAAGGAGATAGTGAGTTATGCTGCAACATGAAGTAGACGACAAGTGGCCGACAATTTGATGATGGAGAAACTGATATATGAAGATTTCCTGAAAGACAAAGTTCCTGATGACTTGTACCTTCTTATTAACTAATGAACTATTAGTCTAAAAATACACACTTTTGAGTATTCTCGGCCAGAAATTAAGAGAATGTCTACTGATAGTGAAAAAAACAGTAGTCATTAGTTAAAACCAAGTAAACTGTGATAAAACATCATGGCGATGTAAAAATTTTAAAAATAATACCACGAACGAGCATAAATTTATACTTCCTTTAGTAAAAACATAGTAAATGATTCACCTCCAGAGATGTATCGTTATAATAAGCTGTCTAACAACCCTAAAGACGAGACCAGAAATTCTTCATTTCATAATTTTCACCAGTAACAAAATCACAACTCCATGTCTACTACGTACTATGACTTAATTGTGTCATTGTTATCAACTTTCTAAATGAGTTTACTAAACAATGTTTAGTTAGAATAATCTTCAGGGAAGAACTGAAAAAGAATAAAATTTTGACAATTAACTTACAAGTCGAGAAAGGAAGGGGGTCGCCCTCTAAAGCTGACATAAAAAATGTGCATTATCATCCAACTGTGATGTTGACGTGTACTGATGAAGGGTTTTCATGGCTGAAGAAAATGATGCAGTTGCCTATGATCACTAGTAGCATTTGAGTGCAATGACTATCTTTTAAGATTGTCTATTTGCTTTGCTATGATTTCTCTTTTGTTGGCTTTCGCTTGCTTTGTCTAATCCAGATTGAATGGAGCTCAAAGGCATATCTTTTGATAGATTTTTTATGTCTGTGAGTTCCTCTCTGTGTAGAGACGGTGGGTGTTTGAATCTAGTTTCAAGTTAAAAGCCATGATCGATGCACTTTGGCCCTCTTCTTAGGAATCCATCTAATCTTATCTCTACACACAGAGATTGATTATACTTCTCCAACACATGAAAAAGGATAATCACATCATTCACATGTAAGTTGAACACTTGTGCTTTCTCTGTGTGTCCGACACTGGTAGGCTTACAAATCCCCGTTTCATGTCCATGCTAGTACAGTAATGGAGCCAACACATCATCAGCTCTTTGACACCACTTTCACTGCTTCACTTCAGTTCACTCCACTGTCTTCACACGAAAAGCTAGTCAACTCTTGTATTTAGCCTTGTGGTATGTTCTCTTTGGAGTTTCAGATTTACTTAAAGGAAAAGAAAGATCACCAATAATAGAGACCCGGCACAATTCTGCCGCCGGGGAGGTGTGCCGATGGCGGCAAGCTGCTGTTTCCGAGACCAAAGGGTGTGCTTCGTTTAATGGTGGAAATGTTTTTCGATACGAAGATGGAAATAATAAAGTGAAACCTAGGCATGCAACATTATCAAAGAGTAAGACTCTAGCTAATAGTACGTGGATTTTAAATTCTATTACACAAAGTATGGCCAGAGCGATGACATTCGCCACAAAGATCGCTTCTCTAAACACACAATATTCAAATTTTATTGTTGTTTTGTTAGTATGAACGAGAAATTTGTGAATTAATTTCTTCGTTGAGAGATAAGTCGCAGAACTTTATCGGATTTAAAACATAACCTTAGTCAGAGAAATGAATCTGTATTAATAAATTAACACGCAAACGAGGGCAGGCAGACCCAACCAACAAATTAAAACTACCCTAATCAAGAGCCTTGATAACAACATAGACCTCCATTTAAAGGAAAACGATTCATGTTGCTGAAGAAGCACACAAATCTTTAGATCACAATAGGGCATATAATAGTATTAAGAATCGCCATGAGAGACTTGGACTGGCAAATCTTATTTTACTCTCCCTGCTTAGTGAGTACTAGGAATTGGAAACTACTCGCATTCCAACCAATTTGGACAACCATGGAAATTTTTGACTCAATCATACATTTGTAACATTTTATTTCCCATCTCAATTTCTTCATTTTCAAACAAAGTCCTTTATTCTCCGCAATCACTTCTTTTGATCATTAGAACTGTCTTTAGAATCAGATAATATTTGCATTCTTATCATGCTTCATGGATTGGTATGTATCAAAGCATCGTTCTACTTGTATTTTTGATCATGTTGTCCCACTCCCGGAAATTGTTGCATGTAAAGCATTTGCACTTGGTGCCCCCTATTGTTTCGTCTCTCTGGCAGCCCCCTCTTCTGGGATCAATCAAAGTTAAGTTCTGAAGTTTCATACAATCCAACTCATTTCAATGCGTTTTTGGCTTCTCTTGTTTGGGTTCTCTTCTTGCAGGCAATGCATTGTTTTTCTTCAGCAATAGTAGCGGAGGCTGAAACCATGTTAGAAGAACTAAAACTTATCACCCACTTTTTCCTGTGGTGGTGTCCTTACCTTTGATCTCTTCACTACGAAGCTCCAATGCTTTTGTTGATTAGACAGCAGCTCCTTTAGTTGCTGAAATTCAGCGCTTAGTATCTTCTTTCCCTACTGTTAGCTGGACTTGGTCCAGCAGAAAAGCAAACTTAGCAGCTGTGTTGTTGAGTTACCTTACGAGAGGATCTGTCCACTAAATTGGCCCCCCTCCTCTTTAGTGTCATGTTCTATTTTATGCTGCTGAGTGCTGATGAGGGATACCCACTCTTGCGTCTGTTCAATGGATATCGGGTTCGTTGGTTTGTTTTTCCTTCCCTAGCATAGTTGCATGCTAGATTCGGTTTTAACGCATCTCTTGCCTAAAACCCCTGTTCGTCTCTTTCTCTTTTCCAGTTTCACTCTTACCGAATTAACATTTCAAAGGAACTCCAAGTCTCCAACCCCCAAACCTTGCATCCTCCGCTCTGAGGCTGCTGTACTGACCAGCTCCCTTCCCTAGCATAGTTGCATGCTAGATTCGGTTTTAACGCATCTCTTGCCTAAAACCCCTCTGTTCGTCTCTTTCTCTTTTCCAGTTTCACTCTTACCGAATTAACATTCCAAAGGAACTCCAAGTCTCCAACCCCCAAACCTTGCATCCTCCGCTCTGAGGCTGCTGTACTGACCAGCTCATTAGCAATCCACTCTCACAACCAACATCAATATGAAAAACAGGACCAGACACGCCATCACCAGAATCAGTACAAACTTGAGGCTCTAAATAGACCTAGATGTGGAATGTACTAGCCACAACTTGAAGTTTCTTGCATTTCCATTGAGCTCTAATTTCACCTAGATATACCACATACCGCTTGCAACCAATTGAAGCTTCCAGCAATTCCATCCTTACCACCTAAAACTTACCAACAATGTAGTCATTGCCGATTGCACACCTGCCTGAAACCCCAAAATCACCCCATACCCCATACCCCCAACCTCACACCAGCACTGTACCTTCATCAGACTCAATTTCATCACTACCTGATACCACCTCAGACAGTGGTCCAGTTTCCAAATCAGAGAGTGCAGATATCAGTCATGTCACTGTTTTGCAGTACTACATACAGTGAGAAATTAACTGTAAAATCTTGGGAGGTTGTTGGAAATGTGTTCCTAATGTAAATGGTCAAGAGGGAGGGACGGCGAGAGGCCGAACAGCGAGGATATTCCAATGTATAGTTCAAAGAATATTAAAGATAAACAAAAACATATGTAAAATTACTCTTCCTCGCAATTAGTCCCACTATAATAGCACTGGAGCAAACATACAAATCCACCTCTTTAGCTGGCCCTAACCTAGACTTTGATTAATATATAATATAAAAGAACATAAAGCCAATACTTGGGAAAATGTCATGTATTGATATATTATAAAATTCACTTACAAGCGGGTGCATGTTGTTTCATCCTGCTGAAAATAAAAAATTAAAACTGAACTCCATGACTGAACAAGCAATAGACTGGTACTTCTCATTTTTTTTTTTGTAAAAATAGACTGGAACTAACTTCATAGATTGATATTCTTTTCATAAATCTAAACATCTGAGAGACAAATAACGGGTTCATCAAAGAAAAATTGAAGCAAAAAAAATTGTAACTAATTCTCTTTCTCACTTACACAGTCCCCCACATATACCAGTTCCACTTCCAGCCTTATTTTGTCAACCAGTAGATAAATATGAGAAATGTGCACACTGATGCGACAAGGGACAGAATGATGGTATCCATAGACTTTTTACGCTTTATTGCAGAGAGGATATGACTTACCTGCAGTCATGACGTGACATTATTCAATAAGATAATACACATATTAAGATGACAGAATATAACTATATACGTATCAGTCCTCATTTTTAACCTTTATTATTATTGCACACTCTTTTAACAAATCATCTCGTGCGTTTCAGAAAGATTAATTATTATTATTATAGTTATAAACATTTTGGACGTGACACAACTCACACAAGGCACATAGGTATAGGTAGACGTTACAACATATGCCAAAAATCAACAAAGTAATTAAGGGCATTGAAGGTTTTTAACTTGGCATCTCCTAATCAGAACTCTAAGAGCATCTCCAACAAGTTCCCTATAATTTCTCTACTATAGCGAAGCAAAAATCACATTCTCCAAAACATTTTCTGCTACAACTACTGCAATAGATTCCCTATTTTACAGATTTAATATTTCTTCTCTAAATCATTGCCTAAAATGTTCGAGTTTGCTGTAAATATAAGGAATTTTGTTTTCTCTCTCATCACTATCCCTATTTTTAGGAAATCTGTTAGACTGTTAGACACCTACAGTTTTCTAAAAAATAAAAAAATTAAAGAAAAGTTAGACACCTACAGTTTACATTGTTAAGATTTATCATGGTTAAAATACCAGGCACTTTTGGCATCTGGTTCAGTACTTTCTTAACTGGTGATTTACTTTTGAGCACTGACCCACTGCATGCACCTTAATTCTTGTCTATAATCCATATCTAAGGCAGATATGATTCCCTTCTTTTAGAATAAAAAGACCAATGTGAATCTAAGATTTTTGTTAATACTAAAGAAACAACTAAAACATCAATGACTAGAACTACTGGTTTTATACCGTTGGAAGTCGGCTGCCAATATTGCTGAGCTTTGAGTTAATACCGCCAAATGTTGAACGTTGAAGGGCAAGTGCACCCAGAGTCGCTTGAGCTTGAGATATCACGGTATCCATCTGCATCACCACAACAAATATCGGAACTTCAATATTGAGCAACGTGAATGCTGATCAAACTGCATGTCCAATATTTTCTCCTTTAACCACCCAAACCATATTTTAATTGACAAAATTGTATCATTTTTCTTCCGTTACATACCTGTCCTGTACTTCGGCTAACAGAAGCATGTTCTTTCAGAAGAGCGTTTTCTGCAGAATCTCCACCAGCTTCCAAGTCTACTCTTGATCGATCAAACTCCCTAAAGTCCTCAAGTAATGAAGCGTGCTCCTGCTTAACTCTAAGGCTGGAGCGGAGACGATAAAATTCCTGCACTTCAATCATGTCTAACAGCGAGTTAGTGTCTGCCAAGTTCAACCCTATTCTAGTTAAGATTATTTTATTGATACAGAGTGTGTAATACTAGATCGGATCAAAATGTGAAGACAGTGAATGTGAAAGTTGCTTCACCAGCATATAGCATGACACTAACATCAAACTAATGTTGATGTCAGAATAAAAGTTCATGTATTTTGTTGAAAAATGGACAGTATCATCAAACTAAAGGTGACCTCAGAATTATGAACAATCCTTTGGAGAGTGAAATCACCTCCTTTTTAACTGTTCAGCTATAACTTCACATCGAAACCAGAATGATAAAAGACTAAAATTACTATTCAATTCTTTTTTTTTTTTTTTTTCAGAAACAAGAACAAAGGCAATAAGCAAAAAATACTTCAATTTAGTAAAAAAAAATAAAGGTCAAACAGAAAATTAAAAGATAAATATTTGGTCCCTCAAACTTCTTCCTAAACACATGCAGGTCTTGACTCGAGTTCAAACAGAACGGAGGCATGAAAGATCATAATATATATATATATATATATATATATATCATTCATGCATATTTCTTTTGAGTAACACAAACATTTAGGAGCACCTAAACTACAGAACAGTTCAAATATTAAACTGCCATGCAAGTTCGTCTGTTGGCTTAGTCAAGAGGCCAGAATACCTGAGTGAGATCTTGAAGTATCTCTTGATGTCTAGTCAAGGTATGAGAAACCATTTCTGATCCTCCTGATGATACCCATGCTTGCATTTGTAAATTTACTTGTTGGAGTTGCTTTAATAATCGGTCTATCCCAGATTCAAGCTCATTATCAGCATCAAATTTGACAGAACCCTTTGCAGAGACAAACCTACGATAAGAATTCATCTGCTCATCCAACTGAGCTTCAAGCTTCCTAGCCTGAAATAATAGACAAAAAAAAATCATTTATAGGTACTGAAAATTGCAGATTTCAAGAGTTGGTATAAACAGAAGCAACAAAAAAAGAAAGCAATTAGCATAGATATGCTTGGTGTATTCCAAAGAATTCAAACTGCGTAGTACATTGGTTGGTTACAGGATTATATCATCATTGTATCATGGTTTGACGATCAGATCCAATGTTTCCTATTTTCAATGAGCTGTTGAAAATTGAAAGTAACAGGTACCGATAGAGAGCTTCAAGATATAAGTTAAAAAGCTTACTAGTCCTTTAGTTTTGAAGATTATATCTTACTAAAAGATTTTTATAAGAGGGGAGGAAGTTGGGTCTCTGGGAGAACTGTTCAGCAAAGCAAAAGACCCAAAGTATCTGTCTTAGATTTGGGAGGCTGCTATATGAATAATCTAATAACCGAGAATCAATATGGGAAATGTCCTCCATTAATGTAAAATTCTGCTCGAAAGGGAGCTGATGTCCGAAATTTTTAAGCTGTGTGGCATCTTCAGGAGATGCCCAAGTTGTTGCTCTTCTTGACTGTCAGAATGGTGATCTCATTTTAATAATCATAAGTTCATAACAATGGTTTTTCGAAGAACTGGAACAAATTCAGTACTAGTAGAATCTCATAATGCAACCTTATAGGTTACATATATTGCAGTGGCATAAAAGGCAACTGGCACATTATCTAAGTCTTAATAATTAAATGCACAACAAAATAAAATAAAAAGTTTTGCTTTATAATCAGGAAGAATATGTGCACCCAGGACTTCCCGATACAAGAAGTCGTTTATTGAAAGGACTGGAATCAGGGTGTATGGGAAGAGAGTGGTGCAGAGTGCAGACCTTTAGCAGACCCAATGCAAACATTTGGTATCATTAGCACATTACATCAAAAGCATTCACATAAGATCCCGTTTTCAGTATGAAAGACTAAAATTGCAACTTCTGGAGACCTTGAACCAATATAAGAGAACACTTTTAGTAAGAAAAGTTTCACCACAAGGACAGGATTACAATTCTAAACTGAACGAAATAAGGCGTTCAGGTGTTAGTCTCCTAAAGACTGAACCGAAGTTTCGCTATACAAGCAGTGTTAAGTTTTTCATGGTTAGCCACCAAACTAAACTAAAGCCAGGTAAATTGAGCGTAACTCAACAGCAAGTCTTTTCAAGTTTTCCCTAGACCAAGTTCAAAGTCAACAGGAAGCTAAAGATTTAGTTTGTTTGCCAAATAAACGAAAACTTAAATTTAATTATTACTGAAATCACAAACAGCAGGTCACGAATCAATACAAATCAGAAGCTGATCTTATAAACCTGCAGCGAGATCAATTCATCTCAATTCTGAACTGGTTGCACAATTCAAAATCGTAATCAAAATCTGAAATACCAATTCACACAAGTCCGAATTTCATTCCAAACTTAATCATCACCAAGAAAACAGATATACAGATCGTCAATTTCTGGATCATATTTCAACGGGGAAGATGATCGAAGAACAGTACCTGTTTGCGAAGCGCGTCCCATGAGCTCGTAACTTCCATTTTTTCCACCGACACCAAAATTCAGAGGCCGATTGATCTTTAGTGTTATCTTTCTTCCTTCTCAGGCTTCTGGAAGCTTCTTCTTCTTCTTCTTCTTCCTCCTTCAATTCAATTCTTGTTTGGAAATAGGAGGAGGAGAGGGGTTTGGGAATTGGGGGATTTGTTTGGAGACGGAGACAGATGGTCTGATTTCAACGGCAATGTGGCGTCTTTCTTAATTCAGCCCATTTTCACCCCCCCCCCCCCGGTGGGTCCCACCACAACACGCTAATCTCTCTTTTGTGCAAAACTTACCAAATATTAAATTAAATTTCTTGCAGTGTGAAAACTTTAATTTTCACAAAATAGCTAGGGTCCATCAGGTAAAAATGGTAAATATTAACTCGAACCTGATGAGGTAAAACTTGGTCGAAAAGTCTAGCATGAAAACTCTGTGCCGGCGTTTGTGTCTCAACCCCTGTAAATATTGCGGCGAGGAGTGTTAGGAGTTCTAAGAGTGAGTTTGGTGCAGCTGAGCTTTTAAGTAAAAACTGACTTATACTTATAAATATAAGATGGGTGAAAGTAACTTCTTATTTTCTATTGAAAATGACTTTTACTTTTTAAAAAAACTACTGGCATATTGTGTTACCAAACACAAAACTGACTTATACTTATAAGCAGACGAGTTTATAAGTTTCTCAAAACGCACCCTAAGGAGTACTTCACTTTTACTTACATACTCTTGCGGTTGTTGATACTAAACTCACTATCGTAACCAAGATGACTTTTGCTACATCATTCTTGATAAATAGTAATAGCAATAATAACTTGCATGTGTTTTTTTTTAATGGATAACTCGCATATTTTTAGTACTAGTCTTATAGTTATGTGATGTATCCGTTATTGGTATAAATTGTAAACAAAAAAAAAAACTAAACGAGAGTATTCACTTATTGTATTTAACTTTCTGAGTGTACTTTTATTTTTCATCATTGACAATACATGCACCACAATCCCTCTTTATCTATCAATTTCTGTATACCCTAGAAAAAAAAAATTACAAAACCTAATTTATGAGGTACTGCTCCAAATTTGATAGTTTTAGGAAACTAATGATTGAAATCCATCTACTGACCGGTTTAAGAAAATAAATTTTTTTTTTTTTTTTATAAGTGAAGAAATTTTGGAAGGTTATATTGGTATTTTCGCCAAAACGAAACGGGTCGCAATATACTCAGCTGCTGCAGAAACACTAAAACCCATTTAGACATTCGCCGCGCTTTCTCTCTTTCTCTCAGTAAACCCTAAACCGAAGCAGCCGATACTGGTATTTTCTTCTTTCTTCTTTCTCCATTGATTTGTGTTTTCTCATCTGTTTGTTCCGAAAGCTTAGTAAACCTAGAGAAAGTTCGGATTGGAATTGAATTTGTTTCTGAGTGTTTATGTGTGGTTTTCAGCAAAGAAAAGAAAAAGGGAGAGATGAGCGGAGAGTTGGCGCAGCAGTTGAATACTGTGCCGGAGATAATATTGAAGAAGAGAAAAAGTAATGAGGAATTGTCTTTCAGGAGGAGGGAGCAATTGGAGCAGAGGAAGTTTCGCCAGAACAAGAGTAAGCAAGATTTCATCAAGAAACCTGAAGACTTTATCAAGGAGTTTCGATACCGGGTATGCTTTGTATTTGTTGATTTCACATTTGTTATGGGTTGTATTTGTTTTAAATCACAACAAGCTTTGTAATCGAAATCATGATTATAATTATATATAGCTAGAAATAGTTAGCTGGGCTCTTGGACTGTTAGTTTAACTGCCGAAAGAAAGTGCTGACCGTTATAATTTAAAACCATAGTGTGTGATTTATGGACAGTGATGTATGGTTACTAGAAAATTTTGATCATGATATTATATAGGACAATTACTGGTCACTCCTCCAACTTTCACTGACTCGACAGTTTAGTCGTTAATGTTTCAATTTCAACAGATCACTCCTCCAACTTTCACTAACTCGACAGTTTAGTCCTTTTCAATTTCAAAATATGTAGTTGGAAGAGTGATCTGTTGAAATTGAAGTTGTAGGAGGAGTGATCTGTTGAAATTGAAACCTTAAGGACTAAACTGTCGAGTCAGTGAAAGTTGGAGGAGTGACCAGTATTTTGTTCTATTATATATGTGCTGTCAAGTATAATGTGGTTACCAAAGACATTGAATTGGGAACCTACACTGCACTCCAGCTTATTCGGGTTGTACTAGCGAAGTCTAATGGGAAGTTCAGATTATGATTTTCAGTAAAAAAAAAGGTGAGAACACAGTGTAGGAAAGGGTTTAAGATGGGTTCTTACTATATCCGGTATGCAGATAGTGGAATGTGACACAATTATATACAGCTTAGTGAGGTTCTTGTAAGAATATTGCGTAGGATCTATTAGGTGCTCTTCAGCTTATTTCCGTAGGTTCTTTGGTATCTGAGGCTTCGCTTCAGTGGTGTATCTATGATCCAGTCCTTGATCGAGATAATTGCTGTCTTTTCAGGAGGTGGACCTTGTCCAAATGAAACACAGGTTGAAGAGAAAGAGGCCAGCATTAGAGACAACTAACCCCCAGCTTCTTTTGGTTATTCGCATAGGAGGGTGGGATTCCATTTTCGGATTTTACATTTTCTTTTTCTGTATATCTTTCTTCAACTCTGATTTCTGAGCTCGTAAAATTTTATCTCTCCAGGAAAAATGACATGCATCCTGCTGTTAGGAAGAACTTATATAGCTTAAACTTGAGGAAAATCTTTAATGCTGTTTTTGTGAGAGCAGACGAAGCAATGTTGGAAAAGCTGCAGAGGATTGAGCCTTATGTTACCTATGGGTAAGCCACATGAATCCCTTTTATTTTTTTTAAGACGACACTTTAATTTTGTTAGTGGATGAACCTATACAAGATGTATTGGCAATCAGACACTACAATGGTTACTTAATTGCTTTAGTGGTTTAATGACTGAGCCTGTCTCTTGTGATGCACATGATTTGATTTCTGTTAAGGGATTTATTGACTTACTGTGGGAATCACATAATGGGAAAATCTAGGTTACCATTAGTTTAAGGACTGCTTTCTGTTTTCCCTAGTGATTAATGTATGCTGCATTATGTTGTTTATTCTGTCATACTTATCATTTATAACTCTGGTATAGAATTTATAAATTTTTATAGATATCTTATTATGGAAAAAATATCAGACTTTTCAATGATTGCAAACATTTTGATTGATATAGAACAATTTCAGCTCATATTCGTGACTTTATATTAGATGTATATGAGCACTTTGTGTTCCTGTCAAACTTCTCAACCATTAATCTTGAGTGTGAAATAGCACCCAGATTGATTTTCAGTCGTTCCTTACCTATGTTTCCGGTTTGTATGGTGATCAACACATCATCTATTTTGAATCTTTTTTTATTTGCACCTTGAAATTCATTATTTTTGGGCATTGTTCTTTAATTCTCAGGCCTTGTCTAATTGTTTGGTTGGTTGAGGCTGCAAAGTTCAATAGCAACTGAGCAAAACTTATAACCAACCTGGTTAGGAATAGAATCTTTTATATTGACGACAAAGGGTTGTCTTCAAGTTGGCTCATCATAGGCGTATGAGTTTTTTTATGCATGTATATTTCATGTCATCCATTAGCAAGAGGACCTGGTCTTGGGTTTGATTTCAAAAGTAGCCGACATACAACTCTAGCTTATTCTTTCTCTTCTCATGCTCATTGTCAAACATTGTTAGCTTGGTATCTTTCTTCCAAGATTTCAATTTCTGTTGCGGTACTTGGACTGAACACTTGCTTATCTGAGAAAGAACTTTATTATGTGTAATAAATTTTGGGAGATATTGTTAGATAGTGTTGTTTTGGTAGAAATTTTTGTCGATTAGTATTCACCATGGAGCTGAGGTCTCCTAGAATTTAATTAATTTAATCAATTATTGATCCCATTATCGAAGTTCATTAATCTAATTTAACTCATCTTGTTGCATTATATTTTCGTAGTAATGATCATTGTTTTCTTGTTTCCAAGGTACCCTAACCTGAAGAATGTGAAGGAGTTGATTTACAAGAAAGGTTATGCAAAGATAAACAAGCAAAGAGTTCCTCTGACAGACAATAACTTAATTGAAGAGGTACTTGAATGTCCTTCTCAATATGTATCCAAATCTTCTTTTTAGTGCAACATTATAAGATACATCTCTTGTGGTCCTCATTGTTCTTTGTTGCAGGCACTGGCAAAGTACAATATCATATGCATAGAAGATATAGTGCATGAAATTGCATCTACTGGAAAATATTTCAAGGAGGCTGCCAGCTTTCTATGGCCTTTTACACTCAACAAACCAGAAGCAGGATTGAAAGGAGTAAAAGCACGTTTCCAAGATGGTGGAGACACTGGTAGTCGCGAGGATAAAATCAATGAACTGATTAGCAAGATGAATTAGCTTGAAAACAACAGGTTTTAATCTCATTATTGTAACAACGACTTGACATTATCATTTGTTCTTTATCTATACTGGAAACAATGTTTGTATGATGACTTTGATGCAGTTAAAGCTGTTAAATTTTGAATCTTCTATTGCCCATATCTGCCATTCATGAAAGCTCCAACATTGTTGCTGAATTTTTCTCAAAAACTAAACCAGAAAAATGCCGGTGGACGGTTTTCTTATTTTTACTCGTTGCTTGTCGTCGTTAAGATATGGATGTAGAGGAAGTAAATTGAAAGGATTCTACTAGCTAGCAGAAGTACAGCCGTACATGCAAGTGATCCTGTAAAGAATTGAGAACATTTCCAGCCATATAAATTACTTCATGATCAAGAAACAGATCGAAAATTCAATATCAGTAGGTAGATAATCTTATTTGTCCACGTACTCAATCGTGTGTATATTAATTGCCCCTAGTAAGTTTGGTTCTGCTTGCTTTGTACGCGTCATATTCTATAAATCCATCTCGCAAACCCTAGTCACTACACATTAGTTTCTAAAATCCACTAGCATCACTCTTCACATAAGTACGTTTAGGGCAAAACAATTCTTTCAACGGAAAAAGAATCGATCGATCGATCGAGTTCTTTCATTCATGGAGACTGGTCTTACGCTTTTTCCAGGCCAAAGGTTTTGCCCCATGGAGGATGAGCTACTCATGTTCTACCTTAAGCCCAAGGTGAACGGGATGCAAGTGCCCGGCGAAGGAGACGTTATCTGCGAGTTTGATCTTTACGGTGATCAAGATCCATGGATGATATGGGAAAAATTCAAAAAAAGAAGGGCAAACGACTTGAGGAGGAACACAGATCTCTACTTCTTCACTCAAAAGAAGAAGAAGACTGCAAAAGGCTCACGGACAAGGCGAACAGTTGGGAGTGGCGGTACTTGGAAAGGCCAAAACGCAGGCAAGGAGGTATATCTTGTTGATCAGAATCAGCGGCCAACTTCTACTCTTCTTGGTTTCAAGAAAACCTACACCTACAAGAACAAAGGCTCTATACATGATGGCCGCTGGATCATGTACGAGTTTGAACTCGACGAGTCGCAAATCCACCTCAAGAAGCAAGTAAACAAGAACGAATACGTTCTTTGTTTGCTTAGGAAGAATGATGTGCTTCCAGAAAAGAAGAGAAAAAGGCAAGAAGAAGATCAGATTCTTGAAGACTATGTTGAGGACGACGATGCAGATAACATCGATCCTGAATCGGTTATGGAGGAGCCACAAGGGAAACGGCAACGTCTTCTACCTTGCACTGATTATGTGCCAACTCCATCATTGGAAGCTGAACAAGAACACTTCGTGGAATATGGCCAGGAAGCAGTACCCACTCCCACACCATTAGAAGATGAACCACAAATGGGCATGGATGAGAATATGGGACTGCTAGAACCACCATTGTTGGATGAGGCTGAACTAAAACAATTATTCGACGAAGAATTCTTGCAGCCAAATACCATGGAGGTGGGTGACTGGGATGCTGCTTATTTAGATTCTTATAACTTGGCATTTTAGTTAATCGTTTTTCTTTTTTACATCGATCTCTAAGAGAATCGAATCATGTAAACTTCATGGGGTTGAGGCTTAAGTCCCCCCATTCTATATTCAACTAGTAATATGGGTGTGAGGGCCAAACCCCCCAGCTAGACTGGGTTCCAGCCCTCGTTCAAAAAGTTTCCAATCTCCTTCTCATATATGCAAATACAGTATCTGATCAATTCTATAGGCTGAGGATAAAACACGATTGGAAATCTGATAACTTGTGAACCATGGATTTATTTTCATTGTTCCTTGTCTGTAGAGATAGAATAATGTCACTGCTCATTAATTGAAAGCTGAATCAATCGTGTTCCACAAATTAATTTACTTTTCTTTTTCTTGATTTTACACAAATCAATATACTTGCTCTCACTTCTTAGTATCATACAAGTTACAGATCTCTTTAAACATCTGTCAACAGAGATTTGAAAAGCGAAGACATGCATAAGAATGAAAGATTCTTGAGTAGCAAAGATAAAAATCTGGTCCATCTGAACCATATAGCCATATGTAGATGCAACCGAGTAACTTTAACTTGCAAGCACACAAGAGAGAATGTAATTGATGCTTGAATGATCACATTAAGTGTACTAGTACAGTTATTTACTCCCTGATGTGTTGCTGCATTAGAATGAGTTTCTACATAAGTGACAAGACCTGATAGAGGATTGGTATAAAAAAATTAAACTGCAACATGGAGTTACAGTTATAAGTTATAGCCATTATTTTGTGATATTTCAGTTTCGCATATTTCATCAGCTTATATTATTATGATGATGACTATAAAAAATGGAAACCTTCAAATAAAGTTTCGCATATTCTCGAGTGATCTATGATTACTAGAAAATTTTGATATGAGGTTTTATTATATACGTGCTGTCAATTGTAATGTAGTTACGAAAGACATTTAACCGGGAACCTACTTTTCACTCCATCTTACTCGGGTTATACTTGAGCGAGTCTAATGGGAAGTTCAGATATATTATGATTTTTAGTTAAAAAGGCTGGCCGGGTTTCATTTTTTAGTTGAACTTTGAGATATATGTGGGATGTGAGAATACAGTAGGAAAGGGTTTATTAAGACAGATTTTTACCATATCCGATATGTAGATTGTGGAATGCAATACAATTATATACAGCTTAGTGAGGTTCTTTTAGCATGTTGAGTAGGATCTATTAATTAGGTGTTCTTCAGCTTGTTACGTAGGTTCTTTGATATCTGCGGCTTCATTTCAGTGGTGTATCTATGATCCAGTCCTTGATCGAGATAATTGCTGTCATTTCTGGAAGTGGACCTTGTCCAAATGAAACACATGTTGAAGAGAAAGGGGCCAGCATTAGAGACAACTAACCCCCGGCTTAATTCTTTTGGTTATTCTCAACAAAACAGTGTATGAATATGTGTATTAATTCAACTAAAATAACACTATACATTATGGCTGATATATACATTTATATGAGATCAAGATCTTACATATATGCTTGATCCACCATCTATTCCACATATCTGCTATCACATGTAATTAGCATTCCAGGACATATGTTATCATATAAATGCAAACTTCTTTCCTTTAATACACCCCCTCAAGTTGGAGTGTGGATGTCAATGACACCCAACTCGATGAGGTATGCATGGAAAGCTGGTGCACATAAAGGTTTTATTAGCAAGTCTGTTATCTGATTTCCAATATGCACATAAGCAGTCTTGATTTCACCTTTGTCGATCTTTTCGCGAACTGTATGACAATCTAACTCAATGTGCTTTGTTCGCTCGTGATACACTGGATTTACTGCTATGTGTAAAGCCGTATGATTATCACAAAATAATTTTACTACTTGAGGGTGTTCTCCATATTGTTGCCAAAGAAGTTATTCATGTGTAAGCAACTGTTGCTTCCTCTCCATGTCAGCTATTTGAACATATGAAGGAGGAGGTACAGCAAGGGAGGCAGCGAAAGGATCTTGCTGCGTAGAACCCTTGCCTGGTGGCAGTGGCATTGCCACTCTACTTGCACTCCCACCACTCATTTGTGAGGTGTTCAAATGCTGCCTCACTGTCCCTTGATCATACATCCCATTCAATAACAACGGATCAAAACCACCAGCCAAATCTGCCAACTCCCAATTTGCTTTACCACTCTCAGCAGTCGGGGTCTGCCACGCGGAGGTCATTTCAGGCATTCCATTTGAATCAAATGCTTCCCAGGATCCATTTGGATTAGTAGTAAGAGGTCCAGAGAACAATGTCAAAGCCAACTTGTTTCCTTGCTCATCAGCAGTAACTCCATCATCCCTCAAATTCACAAACTCATCAGTCACTCTATAAGGCTGTGAAGCTGGTTTAGGCTACACTACAGGCGCTTCCACAGGAGGACTAGGAATAAAACTCTCCAGCGCAGGAAGAGCCTTGACCTCATTCACATCCTATTTCACCTCCTCATCTTATTGCCCAGGAAGTATAACCTTTGAGACTTGTCACCTGTAAGCACTATCCACTACTGCATTGTGAATGCTCTTAAGGGTTTCTTTGTTATATGCTATATGCTGCTTCTCTAAGAAACTCAATACTAGAATTCCCTCGACGCTAATATTTGACCATCGTAAACAATTTAGGCCTATCAATTCCCTTCTTGCATCGTAATTGAACATGATCTATTAAAAACATGCCTAATTAACAAGTACCCCATTTTTGGGAATTCAGTAAGAAGATGAATATACCCATAATATAGTCAAGCCGATTCTTCGGAAGTAGTTTGGACACTTGTGGAGTAAGAACCACATGCCTACAGAGCAAGACATTTAATATTAATCCACATTCTTCCCAGGCATCAATCAAAACAGCCAATCAGCAGATTTGAAATCCCTAGACCTGGGTGTTCGACAAAATGTCTGACAAAAATTTTTCCTATGCTCCAAGACGAAACACTTCTGTCAGACATTTCGTCGAACACCTGACGTGCAAGTCCCACTGACCCAATTTGAGCATAAACAAATAACAACGAATTTTGAACATACAGATCAAAATCAAACCCTGACTTCAAAATCCGGCAATGAATCTTTCCGCCATTACGATCAATCCCCAATCCAATTACCAAAACGATGTGGCGGCCGGCGACGTTGAGCTTCAAGTCGGAAGAAACCTTGGGGCAGCCGTTGGACTCGGTGCCGGAGTCGTTTGACTCGGTGCCGGATCCATAGGATTCGACGCGGATGAAGTCGACGGCGACATGGAGGCGGATATGGGGGGCCAAGTTGGCAAGGAAGAGAAAGGTGCCGGTGGCGACACCGACGAGGACGGGAGGATCGGAGAGGTGAGAGAGGTCGGCGGAGATCTCGGGCGGTGAGGTCGGTGACAACGAAGATGGTGGTAGGACTGGGTCTTTGGGCCCGAAGGACCGAAAGCCCGGCCCGGCTCGGCGAAAAAAACCTGACACGGGCTGAGTCCTTAAATTTTAAGGATCGGCCCGATTTGTGTATGTCAGTCCGAGCTCAGGCTTGAATTTTTTTGAGACCGAAAACCCGGCCCGGCCTTGCCTTAATTTTTAATATATATATATATATAAAACAGAATTCTAAACCTAAAAGCATCGAGCCCTCCGCAGCCCTCGTTCTGTTCGACCTCCACTCCTTCTCGCCTCCTCTAACTCTCCAAGACGGCGAGACCTCGTCCTCTCCTGACCTCCACAGGCTCTACTCCGCCATTCTATCAATTGCCACTAGCTCCACCTCGTCCCAGCCCTAGACTCCGGCTTCTGCTCCAGCTCCAGCTCCGCCGCGCCTCATCCAATCCTCCCTAAGCGTTCGTCTCCGTCTCACCTCCGGCTGCGGCTTTTGAGAAGTCGGGGCAGGAGCCGAAGAGAGTCTCGGCGAGGTAGGGAATGGCGCTGGCGTTGGAGTCGGCGTCGTGCTTGGTGATGAGGCGAAGCTCCTATATGGCTTCGGATCAAGTCTGTTCGGAGACGGAGCTAAGCTAGGAGACTAAGGACCGATTCGTTCGGAGCTTCTCTTTGTTTGGGTTTCAATTTCTCTCTCAAACTCTCCCAATCACTGATCGAACCCTACCCTTTCAATTCCTCTCAGCCTTACTCTTAATATCAAGCTCTAGGGTTCATAGTTTCTGTATCGACCCGTCCCGGAAAATCCCTCAGAAAATCCGAAACAGGGCTGATTAATAACTCGAAAACCAACTAAAGATCTATTTGCTCCCATACCGCAACCGCCCACCCACTGGGAACAAAACGGGGTCACACTTCTCAACGATTTTCATAATAAAATATCCAGTCCCGCTTGTTTCTGCCTAAACCCGGGGGTCTAGTAGATACTTGATGAATCCAACTCGATCTCCTGCAATCCTGCTTACTAAGGGGAATACCGGGCAGGCCGGCCTTCACCTCTCCGATGCCTAAGTTAGTATAGTTGGAATATATATAACCAGGGCACGTATGTAAGCAGGGAGAGAGACAAGTTACCTATTTATGGTGGTAGTTGAGGCCTATATATAGGTGGTTGGGGGTGAGGGCTGGCCTCATCCTTCGATGTGGGACTAGTTCTCTTCTGTTTGGACATTCTGGTGCCCTCTTTGGCAGGCGGGCGTCCCTGGTCCCAGGATCCCTGAAGGCAGGATAGACCGCTGGGGCCCGAGGCCTGGTGCTGGTGGTCCGATCCTGGGTCCTGGTCCAGGCCCTGGTGCGCTTGCTGCGGGTCTGTGGGCCCTGGTGTAGCCTCTCTGGCTACTGTCAACAAGTCCCCCAAGTTCCCGGTCAAGTGCAATCTTGAATGGGGACTTAAGATCTGTCTTGCTCTTGGCCTGCAGACCCGCAGGGTTACCAACCTACCGGTGCTCAGTCCCCCAAGTCCGCGTTAAAGATTGGGCGTGACCGAGGTGAGTATCTGGATCTTGAATGGGCGTTCCTAAAGTATCGAGACGAGTCTCGGATGAACCATATCGGTGCGGGGCGGAGTTCACGGGAGCTCGACGGGCGTCCTGCCATATCGAAACGAGTCCCGGATGAACTTGCAGACTAGCCTTCGGGAAGGCCTGTTGGTGAGTGGAATAGGCCAACAGGTGCCCGAAGGGTGTTATGGCCGCGTTGAGGCGTTGTTTTAACACTTGCTAGCTCTTCTCAGCTTTTGTTGTTTAAGCGTTGAGGTAATGTGCAGGTTTGTTAACCTGCGGGGAGACTTGCTCTGTGTTAGAGAGACAATCTGCCCGGTGGAGTGGCGTTGAGATAACGAGTCTCGCCATGTATCCCCAAGGGTATCACAGTTCAGTGTGATGCAGGGTTTTTATCCTGCTGGACAAGAGTACATTGGTTAGATGTAAGCTCGCCTGGGTTTATAAAGCCCATGCGTTTAGAAGCCTCGAGTTGTTGCTGGCTCGTCCCTGCCCGTAGGCGTAGGGAATGACATCCGGTAGAATATTTTGGAGCTGGTTGAATGTCACATGCCCGGTGGAATGCCATAGTGCTGGGCGGATCTCGACCGGGCGGTCTGCCATATCGGGGTGAGTCCTCCAGTGAAATGGCATCCAGCCGGTGTAAATAACCGTGACACGTCATGGTGTCGGGTTGATTTGAAGGTTGACCTTCTTTGTGAAGCGAGGAGAGGGGACGCCTCGCTGCGTGCTCCTTGCTTACTAACTGTTGCTTGCGGGTGGGACATGTGGCTGACATGCAATGAAGGGGGAGCCCATCAGTTCCATCAGTTATGATGGTATGGGATCCTTTATTGATGCCGTGGGCACGTGTCGGCAGGGGGCGGACTGAGATGGAGGGGATCGACGGCTGGGGTTGCCTGACCTTTGTTGTTGCCCTATTTATCGTCTCATCTGCTTTCCTCCTGCCGCACTTTGCTTACCCTTTGCCTTTTGCTCTCCTCTTCCATCTTTCGGCAGAACTGAACTTTTGTTTTGAGGTTTGATGGCGTCTGGGAGATCTGCGCATTATGCCAGTGGCTGTCGTGGGCCTAGGAGGCACGAGCTGCGGGATGGTGATGGGACGATTTTCTGCGACGAAGCAATCAGAAGTATGGACGAGAGGGAGATTAGGGAGTTTCGGTCGAGGTGGGATATCAACTCTTCCGTTAAGCTTCGAGGCTTGCATCCCGGCGAGCTGGCCTGTAATCCGGAGCCGGGCTGGGTCGCCGTTTTTGATGACCAGTTCCGCAACGGACTATCGCTGCCGTTGCCGGGATTTGTCCAGTACATGCTGAGCTCACTGAATCTTTCCCCAGCCCAGCTTCTGAGCAATCAGTGGAGGCAGTTGCTTGGGCTTGGGTGCCTGTTCTGTTTGAGTTATATGGACTGGCCCACGGTTAATGAATTTCGGGCGTTGTACAGGATTTCTTACTGCAGAAAGGGCCAGTGCCATGGTTGCGTGAATTTTGCCACGCGGGATCATACTGCTGCCATTACGCATCTGCCGGCGACGGTTTTGGATGGCTGGAGGAGGTCGGTGGTGCTGGCCGGTGGTAAGTGGCAGCGTACCTGGAGGGGTTATCAAGTGCCCGGGGCATATCAACCGATCGGGGACCAGACCTATGAATTGGAGAACCTGGAGAAGCAACGGTTATTCCGTTTGTTTTATGGCTGGGACCATGATAGCCGGAGCACCTACAATTTCACTCGGTGGAACGTGCTGGAGGTGCTGGGGATGGGGAGAAAACCTACTAATGGTCCTCGGCCCGCGCTTAAAGTTGAGGAGACTATCGAGCCGGATGAGGAACTTATAGCAGCGAGGTTGATGGAGATAGGGGAGGAGGCCGCAAAAATTGTTCTTGACGTGGCTACCCAGAAGCGTACGGAGCATGCAAGGCCGGTGCCGCTAGTGTTCTCGGATGCTCATTATGGGAGGCGGCCGGGCGGCGAGAACAATTCCCCACTCCGCATTCGGGAGGTGCGGGCGGAGGGCCCGCCGGGGCCAGAACCTGTGGCGCGACAAATGGTAGCGCGTACCTCGCGGGAGAGGGAATCGGTGGTTTTGCCCGAGCACCGTCGAAGCAGTGATGGTGAAGGTCCGGCAAAGAGAGCGAGGGTATTTGATGCCGGGGCGTCAAGCTCAGCCGGGCCGATGGAGCGAGCCATAGTCCCGACTGTGGAGGCGGGTGGTCGAAGGACTCAGGAACCGGAAGTCGTTCGTAGCTCTGGTGGTGGATTTAGTAGGCTTGTGGCTGGTATAATCGAAACCTTGGGGCTCGACCGGGAGGGGTCCTGGACCGAAAATCCGGGCGAGAGCATGGCGGAGCCCGTGGGACTAGCTCTACGGGTAAATGTTTTTCTGTGAGTCCTCTTCCGTGATGTGACATGAGCTGATGCTCCTTTTGCTTTCTTTTGGCAGCTGGCTCAGAGGTTTTATGTCGCCGGCCCCAGAATGGAGGCTGCCGCCGTCCTGGAGAAGCGGGTGGAGGAGCTGGGTGTTAAGGTGGGTGTGGCGGAAGCCAAGCTTGCGAAGGAAAGGGAGGAAGGCGGTCAGCTGAGCGCGGAACTCGTGCGGGAGAGAGAGGAAGCCAACCGACAGCTTGCCGCCCGTGATGGGAGGATTGTCGAGTTGGAGGCAAAAGTTTTGGAGCTGCAGGCCCAAATGACGGCGGTCGTTCGGGGACGGGAGAGGCTGGTGGAATCCGAACTTGCTGAAGTGGCCGATATGGCCGTTGACGAGTTTCGGGAGTCGTCAGATTTTGAGGAGATGCTGGAGAAGGCCCGCACGGAGGGTATAAGTGATGCCTATCTGGAGTGGCGGGAGAAAGGGTGGCTCGACGCCGAGCGGATGGAGGCTGACATAGCCCTGATCGTGATGAGGGAGCAAGAGCGGGAGCTAAAAGGTGGCGGGCCAGGGGTTGTGGGTTCCGGGAGCGCTAGCTAGGTGTTTGCTCTGTACATATATCCTGTAATTGGTGTAGTCTCTTTAATGCCATAACTGCACATTGCAATGCTTGCCAATTACACTTTCGTTCCTTTATGATTGCTACTATCTAGGGTAAAAGCGTAAGTGTTCGATATTCCACGGCCTGGTGGAATAGATGCCTGTAGTGTCTATGATGTGGAATGTTGCCGGGCCTACGGCCGCGGTGATCTGGTAGGGTCCCTCCCATGTTGGCTGCAAGGCCAACGGCTTTTTCTGGACCTTCCTCATGACCCAGTCGCCGACTTGCAGCTTTCTTTCCCGGACCCTTCTATCGTAGTACCGGGCGATTCGCTGCTTGTAGGTTTGGTTTCGCATGTGCGCTCGGTCGCGCCGCTCCTCGATGAGGTCCAGGTTGAGTAGTAAGCCGTCGGCGTTTGTGTCGGCGTCGTAATTCTCGACCCTGCCGCTGGGTATCTCAGTCTCCACAGGGAGCACTGCTTCACTCCCGAATGCCAAGCAGAACGGGGTCTCTCCTGTTGCCTCTGCTGCCGTTGTCCGGATGGCCCATAATACCGCGGGGAGTTCCTCGGCCCAGCATCCCTTCTTGGCATCCAGTTTCTTCTTAAGAAGAGTTTTGATAATCTTATTGACCGCTTCTGCCTGGCTGTTGGTCTGCGGGTGTGCTACCGAGGCAAACAGCATCCGGGTCCCCAGGGAGGCTGTGTACTGGATGAGATCCGTGTTGTTGAATTGCGTCCCATTATCCGTGATAATAGTCTGCGGCACCCCAAACCTACAGTAGATGTTTTTCCACAGGAATTTCTTAACCCGTTCCTCAGTGATCTTTATCAACGGTTCTGCCTCGACCCATTTAGTTTGGTAATCCACTGCCACGATGGCGTACTTGTATTGTCCTACTGCCACGGGGAAAGGGCCGATGATGTCCAATCCCCACTGTGCGAAAGGCCAAGGTGCCAACAGGATTGATAATGCGATTGCCGGGGCACGAGGTACCGAGGCGTACATGTGGCATTTGTGGCAGCCGCCTGATATTTTCCTTGATACTGCCGCCATATCGGGCCAGAAATAGCCCGCTCGGAGCGATTTGTGGGATAATGACCTTGCGCCGGAGTGATTACCGCATACCCCTTCGTGGATCTCTCGCATGATTGCTTCTCCTGCCTCCTTAGTCACACACCTCAGCTGGGGGAAGCTGTGGCCCCTTCGGTATAATTGGCCGTTAATGAGGCCATACCGGGCACACCGGAGGTGCAGCCTCCTGGCTTCCACCGCATCCTGGGGGCTGGTTTTGTCGGTCAGATACTTGACTATTGGGTCCATCCAGCTCGGTGGTACCTGTTCTACCGCGAATATTTCGGAGATGGTCTTGCTTATACTTGGCTTCTGGAGGGTCTCGATTTTAGCTCTCCAGTACTCTGGAGGGTAGTTTCCGGTTGCTAGCCTCGCAAGGGCGTCTGCATGCCTATTTGCCTCCCGGGGAATATGTTGGATCGTGGCGCCGCGGAAGAACCCGATCAGTGTTTTGGCCAAAGCCTGGTAGGAGGATAGCTGAGGATCTTTAACCTCAAACACCCCGTTCATCTGGTTGACTACCAAGCTGGAGTCGCTGTATATGTCCATGGATGAGATTCCCAGCTCCTTGGCCAGTTGCAGACCGGCTATGAGGGCCTCGTACTCGGCAGCGTTATTGGAGGTGGTAAAAAGGAACCGTAGTGCATACTCGTACGATTGGCCATCGGGTGAGGTCATCAGGACCCCGGCCCCACTCCGTTTGGCGGTTACGGAGCCATTCACGTAAAGTTTCCAGCCGGTGGGAAGGTCTGGTTCGACCTTGGCGGTTTGTTCTGCCCCTGCGTCCTCGAGCGGGGCGGGATGGACTTCTACCGCCATTGGGGTGAGCTCACATATGAAGTCCGCAGCAGCCTGTCCCTTGATGGCTGTTCGTGGGGCATAGGTGATGTCGAACTCCCCTAATTCGACTGCCCATCGTACGAGCCTCCCGCTGGTGTCTGGCTTTTGCAGGATCTGCCGCAGGGGGTGGTTGGTATATAAGGTGATGGAATGAGCCTGGAAATAGTGCCGGAGCTTCCTGGCGCTAACAATCAAGGCTAGAGCCAATCTCTCTATATCGGGGTACCGGCCCTCGGCTCCTGTAAGTCCCTTTCCCGCGTAGTATACCGGAAGTTCGAGCGTGCCCTCCTTTCTGACGAGAGCGGCGGAGACGGCGGCTGCGGATGCGGCTATGTAAAGGTACAACATTTCTCCCGGCAGTGGTTTGGATAGAAGAGGAACTGCAGCCAGGTATGCTTTGATAGACTGGAACGCTGCCTCATGCTCCGCAGCCCAGAGTATCTTCCTGGTTTGCTGTGCCTTGAGCAGTTTAAAGAACGGGACGCACTTATCGGTTAAACGGGAGATGAATCTGGCCAGGGCGGCCAACCGGCCGGTCAAGATCTGGACCTGGTTTCTCTCTCCTGGTGTTTCCATATCAAGGATTGCCTGGACCTTCAACGGGTTAGCTTCTATCCCTCGCTGGCTGATGATGTGCCCTAGAAAAAGACCCTCTGAAATCCCGAAAAGACACTTCTTCGGGTTCAAGCGCATTCCGAATTTGAGCATTTTACCGATGACCACGGCCAAATCCCGGACGTGGGCCCCCGCAGTTAAGCTTTTGACCAACATGTCGTCAACGTAAACTTCCACGGTTTTACCCATCTCTTGTTCCAGCATTTGGTTCACCATCCGTTGGTAGGTGGCGCCGGCGTTCTTTAGACCGTACGACATCCTCTTATAGCAGTAGGTGCCTCGGTCGGTTGTGAATGACGTGTGTTCTTCATCATCCGGGTGCATCCTTATCTGGTTGTACCCGGCGTAGGCGTCCATGAAGCTGAGCAGCTTGAAGCCGGATGTGGAGTCAATGAGCTGGTCAATCCGAGGGAGCGGGAAGCTGTCCTTTGGGCACGCCCGGTTTAGATTAGTGAAGTCCACGCACATACGCCACTGACCGGCTGCCTTCTTCGGTACCATGACCACGTTGGCGAGCCAGCGCGGGTACTGCACTTCCCGGATGAAACCTATGCCCATGAGTTTCTGCACTTCTTCTCTAATCGCCTCATATTTTGCCGGGCTGAAAGACCTCCTCTTTTGCCTCGTCGGAGGGGGGGGGGGGGCGCTGGGTAATGAGTTTAGCCGGTGAACGGCTATCTCTGGGGATATGCCCGGCATGTCTTCGTAGGACCATGCGAAGACCGAACTGTGGTCCCGGAGAAAGGCGATGAGTTCTTTCCTGAAGACCGGGTCGAGTTGTGTCCCTATCACTATACTTCGGTCCGGGTGGTCTTTGGAAATACAGATGGATTCGGTTTCCTCCACGGCCGAAGGTCGCTCTGGTTTCTCGGTGAATGTGAATCGCCTAACTCTACCTGGATCGATGTCATCACGGGGGTCAAGGCTCAGATCCGGCGCTGGTACTTGCTGAGCGGTTGTGAAGACCTCGGCCCGCTTCCTCCCGTTGGTCAGGGCTTCTGCGTAGTACTTACGGGCGATTCTCTGGTCCCCACATATAGTTATAACTCCGGCTGGTGAAGGCATCTTCAACATCAGCATATGGCCGGCAATGAACGTTTTGAGCCTCCATAACCCTGGCCGACCGATTATGCCATTGTACGACGACAGGCAGTCGACGATGATGAATTCCAAATGCTCTGTTTTCGTTCTGTCTCCCTTGCCGAAAATGATTGGCAGGTAATCGGATCCTAGAGGCTGGACTACCTCACCGGAGAAGCTTATCAGCGGCTCGTTATCCTGGGATAACTTGTTCCTCCCTCTTTGCAGCCCTCGGTACGCGTCTCGGAACATTACGTTGACAGAGGCTCCAGTATCGATCAGCATACGACTGGTTATCCAGTGGTCTATTTGGACCGTGATAAGGAAGGGGTCGGTGTGCGGTTGGATCACATCCTCCGGCTCTTCATCCTCATAGAAAGTGACCGAGTTCCATCCGGTTTTAGCGGCTTGGACGCTTCGTTCTCTGAAGGCGTAAACCTCCCTTCCCCGGATTGACCTCAGGCACCGCTTCTTCGAGCTCCAGGTGAGCTGACCGATATGGTCCCCACCGTGGATCATGTTAATGCTCCCGTGTACCTCGATCCACCCGGGAGTTCGTGTGCATATAGTCCCTATCGGCCGAGCTCGCGGTCGGTCCGCGCTGGGGCTACCGGGGCGGGCTTGGTCTTTTACGACCGCCTTCTGCGGTTTCCGATCTGGGATCCGAAGGTCCGGACCTTGGGGTTTTCTTACTGGCGAAGGGACCGGGGCCCGTGGTGTCCGCTCTGCTGACACAGCTACCTGGATCCGAGCTGGGTGCACAAAAGGTGGTCCTCTCCCTGGTCGGGGATCATTGTCACTGCTTCGCCGGGGTTGCCACTCCTCCCGCGCCTCTATCCCCCTGGCGGCTACAGGTACCCGGCTGTTACGTAGCCACCCGGTTTTGCTTCCGTGAGGGGATGGCGGTATGTCATCTGAGATCCGCTTGGGCGCCTTGTTCCCATATGTCTCTTGTTCTGCCTGAGCATGCCTAACGGCCACGGTCATCAGCTCGTCGTACGCCAGCGGCCCCTGCGCTTGTAAGTTGTACGAAAGTTCCCCAGCTCTTAATCCTTGCTTGAAGGCCATTCCCGCAATCCTCTTATCCAAGTTTCTTACCCCGGACGTGGCGATCTGCCACCGGTTAACGAAGGCGCGTAATGGTTCGTGGTTAGCCTGCATGCAATCGAAGAGGACCGTCGATGGCTGGGCTGCCGTGGCTTTAAGGACGAACCGGCCGACAAACCTATCGGCCAACTGTGCGAAAGTTTCGACCGAGTTCACCGGCAGCTCGTAGAACCAACCCAATGCCTCCCCTGCGAGCGTTTCTCGGAATATGTTGCAGCTCATGGCATCCGAATAGCCCCTAGCGCCTGTCTTCGACTTGAAGCTATCCAAGTGCCGGTACGGGCAGCTCGTTCCCGAGTATGTCAACTTCAGAGGCCTTTGGTCGCCAGATCCTCCCGTTTCCCGGATCCGGCGTGGGAAGGGTCCAATGCGCTCGGTAAACCGTGCGCCGTCCTGCGGTCGTCCCGCCTTCCTCTCGCTGGTCTCCATGCGGCTCTTTATGTCCGATACCAAAGCAGAAAGTGCCTCGATCATCCGCGCGGTGGAGCTATCCCGCTCTCCTGATGCCTGATCTGTGCGGTACGGGAGCTTGATTGGGCCGGAATCTTTCAGAGCCTCTGAGAAGAGAGGTACGGGCACATGGACGGTCTTCCTCCTGCCCGTAGGCAGCCCTATCCCGAGATGCGGGAATTCGCTAGCCTTGCTCGCCGTGTGCGAGGCCGCCCGAGGGGTACCTGGCTGGCCTTCTCGCTCCAGGGTTGCTAACAGGGCGGTGGTTACTGCCTTCAGTTCCCGACTTCGGGCCTCTGCTCTTAACCGATCCTGATCGCCCTCCTTCCGCAGTCGCTCAATTTCTGCCTTCATCTTTCTTATTTCCCCTGCTCCAACCGGGTCGGGATTCTCTGAGACTTGACGATCGTGAGCCTTGTTTCGAACAGGAGAAAGTGCGAACCTCGCACCGACCTCGGCCTTTATGCTACGGGCCGGGCCGGGGAACTGAATTCGCGCTTCCGGACTTCCTTTGCGGTCGGGGGAAAGAACGAACCTCGCACCGATCACGGCCCCTGCGTGTGGGGCCCGGTCGGGGAACTGAATTCGTCCTTTCGATCCTTCCGTGCTGGCCTTTATCTTTCTTCCTTCCATGGCTTCCGGACTACGGATTTAGCGATCTCTTAAAGGGTCACTAGGGCCCTACTTTCCGGCACAGCGACACTGACTTTTTGAACGACCTTCCCACAGACGGCTCCAATTGTTTCTGCCTAAACCCGGGGGTCTAGTAGATACTTGATGAATCCAACTCGATCTCCTGCAATCCTGCTTACTAAGGGGAATACCGGGCAGGCCGGCCTTCACCTCTCCGATGCCTAAGTTAGTATAGTTGGAATATATATAACCAGGGCACGTATGTAAGCAGGGAGAGAGACAAGTTACCTATTTATGGTGGTAGCTGAGGCCTATATATAGGTGGTTGGGGGTGAGGGCTGGCCTCATCCTTCGATGTGGGACTAGTTCTCTTCTGTTTGGACATTCTGGTGCCCTCTTTGGCAGGCGGGCGTCCCTGGTCCCAGGATCCCTGAAGGCAGGATAGACCGCTGGGGCCCGAGGCCTGGCGCTGGTGGTCCGATCCTGGGTCCTGGTCCGGGCCCTGGTGCGCTTGCTGCGGGTCTGTGGGCCCTGGTGTAGCCTCTCTGGCTACTGTCAACACCGCTGGTTCGGGAATTTATAAAATAATTAGAATTCTCCCAACATAAAACTATTCTCGAAACCACATAACAAAATATCAAAATGTATCTTATCACATAACAAAATATCATAATGTATCTCATCATATCAGATACATCAAGAGAAAGTCAGCATCACCATATAACAGTAAGCCTCACAGGCTCGGGTCAGAGCCTCCCAGGGCTACTAAATCAGCGTGGACAATAAGACGACCTAAGCCTCTCTCAGGCTAAGTGTCGGAACCTCCCAGGACTGCTGAAACAATATCCCACGCTACCGCTAGCTAGCACAAGACGACCCAGCCCTCCAGGCTAAGGGTCAGAACCTCCCAGGGCTACTTGTAGCGTCCCACTCTACTGCTAGCTACCTCAAGATGACCCGGCCTCTCATAATACAATCTCAGGCTTACTAAGGATCATAACCTCCCAGGGCTACTTGTAGCGTCCCACGCTACTACTAGCTAGCACAAGACGACCCAGCCCTCCAGGCTAATGGTCAGAACCTCCCAGGGCTACTTGTAGCGTCCCACTCTACTGCTAGCTACCTCAAGATGACCCGGCCTCTCATAATACAATCTCAGGCTTACTAAGGATTAGAACCTCCCAGGGCTACTTGTAGCGTCCCACGCTACTACTAGCTAGCACAAGACGACCCAGATGTAACAGTGAGCCTCCCAGGCTATGGGTCGGAACCTCCCAGGACTGCTAGTAGCGTCTCACGCTATTGCTAGCTAGCATCAGACGATCCTGATGTGGTGAATAAATATATATACTCACGTTCCCCCAATATATCCAAATAGACAATTATCGTAAAACTATACGAATTATTAGGCCCGATAATTTATATAGTTTTACGATAATTTTCCCTTACATGAGTAATCATATAATAAACTTAAACTTCATTTTAAATTACCTTAATTTACCAGAAGTGGTAAATATCCATTTAGAGTCGATTCGGATCGCTGTATGATCACGTCGGATCGAATCGCCGCAATTTCATAATCGGGTCAACACATGTCAATGGTCAACGTTTGGTCAACGGTCAACCTCCGGTCACGGTCATGGTCAACGGTCAACATCCGGTCACGGTCAACGTTCAGTTAACGGTCAAAGCGGGTCGGTCAACATGGGCCGGATCGGGTCGAAACGGGTCGGCTGGGGATCGATTTTCGATCCGATCGATTGAGCTTGAATCGGCAGAAACCGCCTCCACAGGGTGGAGCGCACGGAGGAGGCAAGTCAATCGGTGGGTGGCTCGAGCCCAACGCCACCCTTCTCCGTCGCGTGCGGTGGCCGGAACCTTCCCAAGCTCGCCGCGCCGCGCACCGTCGCTCCCTTGAGCTACGCCATAGCTCAAACAGAAGAGGAGAGGAAGATGAACCTTTTTCTGGCTGGCGCGCGCGACGCTGTGGCTGGACGTCGGAGATCGTGGCGTCGGCGATCCGGATCGGGGAGAGAGGTAGATGAACAGTAAATTTGCTACAGTGAAATGGTAAATGTCTGAAAATGGAAATTCTATCACACCTCTTTTCCGGAAAAATTTCCCCTTATTTTCCCGAAATAGTAAATAATTTCAACAGATCATAACTTTTTCATACAATGTCCGTTTCACGTGTACCACGTGTCTACGAACTCGTATCGTCGCGCTCTACAACTTTCGTGAAGCAAACTTTTCAAAAATTACAAATGATCATAAAGTCAACTTTCCCCCCATTAAAACTTAAAACATTTTTCGAATTTAACCTTCGAACATACTTCCTATATCTCGTGGCAGCTAAATAAAAGCGTACAAAAATTCCAATACTCGTAGTTCAGTTAAATTGGGTTCGGGATGTGACCGTTTCACTTTTCGTTTTCAATTTCGATTGTTTTGGTTTGAATTGAGATTTTTGATTGTGTATTGGTTTTTCAGGAGGAGGCGTGTATGAATGCTAGAGAGGTTTGGGGAGGTTCTGGAGGCGGGCGAGCCAGACTCAGTGAGGTGGAGGAGGGAAGAGATGGCGGAGGAGGGCTCGTACTTGTTTAGGGTCTAGAGAGCTTCAGGAGGTTGAGGAAGAAGGAGTTGTTGGGGTTGGAGTTAGGGGGACGGTGGTGGTGGAGAGGTGGCGGAGAGGGTGGTGGTGGAGAGGAGGCAAAGAGGGAGGAGTGATAAATAATGGTTGTGGTTCCATTGGGGCTTTGGAGTTTGGACAGAGCAATGGGGAAGTGTGAACTGCGAAGCAGTGAAGCTTGTGAAGGTATTGAGTGTGTCACTACTTTTGGGCCTGAAAAAAACTCGAAAGCCCAGCTCGGCCCGTCGGGCTCGGGCTTGGGCTCGGGCCCGGGCCGATCCTCAATTTGAAAAAAGTCCGACTCGGCTCAGACCCAAGAGTTCGGGTTTTGAGAATTTTGAGCTCTGCCGGGCCGCGCCCAGCCCTAGATGGTGGCGGGTTCAAAAAGAGACAATGAGATAGAGGTTAGGTAATGAGATAAAGGTTAGGTCTTGTAGAGTGTGATTTTGATTTGGAAAAAAGAGTAGTTGGTAACTAAATATGTGAGATAAGAATAATTACTATAGTGGCACGTTTTGTAATTTTTCTAATATATTGGGGTAATAGTTTAATGTACTCTTAATTATAATTATGCCAAACGTAGTGCCTTTTTTTATCAATTTAAAACTTTTTATGCCCTTTTTTATGAATAGCCCTTAAAAAATATAATCATGATAATGTAAACACTCATAAGACAACTCCGTGGAGTTATATCTAATCAACCAAATGTATTATCGTGGGTGTTCAAATCACAAATATTAGATTTACTAAACAAAATTTCAATTATTTTACTTTCAACATGACTCAAAAGTTTAATTCTTTTTTTTTTTGACAAAAAATTAAATCATATTTATTTTCTCTCAAAATATATATATAAAAAAATGAATATCAATGTGATAACCAATAGCCTTAGATGCATAACACTCATGGTTTTACTTTTTTTTTTTATTATAAATAAATCTAAATGTCAATTTTACCCCTTACATTTAACAAAAAAGTCAACATAAGTACTATTGTGTCACGTAAAACTTAACTTCATGTACCATACTATTATCTTTGAAACGTTGGGTACCACAGTGTCCAATTGGTCATACATCAGCTATCATAAGAGGAATTTACTCAATAGAAAAACAGTGAATACTCACTATAGATCAAGCTATACTATAATTAACAAGAGCAATTGACCAAAATGAAACAGTTTTACTATTTTATTCTTAAAAAACAATTCTAAAATTAACTACATTTGGCGCATTAACCATAATGAAAATTCAAAAATATAATAAATCAAACAGTAAATGACTGAAATAATAAAAGTTGGTCGAACTTCGTTAAGTGTTTGATTTGGTAGTGCAGCATGTATCAGATATCATCAGAACCAACATGGTTCTTTTGTGCTCAATTAAGCCTTAGAGGCAAGGGAAACGTTGGCATTCTTGGATTATACTGTTAGCAGTGTTGAAGAGGAGAGATCTCACATTAGAAAAGTGACAAATAAAATACAACTTTTAAGTGGATGGATAATATTCAATTGTACCGAGGTCTTTTGTGAATAAAACCCAACACCTTAAATGTGGTTAAGTTGGGACAATATCGGTACAATAGTGATCCACGCGCAACGCTTGTCACCGTTTAACATGGTATCAGAGCGGGTCCCTCTCAAATTACTTCCCCAGCACTAGAGGGTTTCCCCAAAGCATAATGGACCCAAATTTGGGTTCATCAAAAACATACCAAGGTCCGCAGTGGGCCTTGGATCGCACATACCAATTTCCGATATCGGAATTGGACCGAATGAATTACACGTGTAGCCCTAAAAAAAATTAGGTTACACGTGAAGGGGAGTGTTGAAGATGAGAGATCTCACATTAGAAAAGTGACAAATAAAATACAACTTATAAGTGGATGAATAATATCCAATTGTACTGAGACATTTTGTGATTAAAACCCAACACCTTAAAGGTGGTTAAGTTTGGACAATATCTGTACAATGGTGATCCACGGGCCACACTTGTCACCGTTTAACAAGCAGGGTCGGTTAAAGTGAACTTCGATGGTGCCTTTAATCATCTTAATCGCTTTGGACGAGTTGGAATAGTGGTAAGAGACTCTGATATGCAACTGCATGTGTTAATAAATTAGGAGGCATTTGCTTAAAAGATGAATTTTATGCACTCTCCAGATCTTGTCGATGACGAGCTAGGTAGTAGATTGGCTAGCGAGTTTTCTTGTTCTCATCTATTTTCTCCAGCGGTTTTTGAAGTTGACTGCTTGAAGGTGATCAAGCTTCAGCTAACCTGGAACCGGATGACCCTGCTTTTTTCTACTTTAGTATATAGGAAATTATGGAGGATATCAGATCTTGTTTTCATAGACTACCTTCTTCTTTCTTTTCCCATGTTATCAAAGAGTTTGGCCAAGTTAATTTGCTCTAGGCAATAACTTTTCTTGTATATGGTAATATGGTATGGTTCTGGTCTAGTGAGCTTGCTGACCTCTTATTGGTCAATGCTTGTTACACTTAATGTCTTCAATAAAGCTTCTCATTAATTTCAAATAAAAAAAAAGAAAATGAAACATAGTAAAACAAGATACATATTCCATGAGTTGAAAGTTTAGCCCAAACACAAAATTACCACAATAAATATCAAATTCTTTAGTTTCGAGTGGTTTCGAATTCTGACTAAAGAAAGGATAGTCATGTTGATATAGTTTGGAGAGAGGAAAGTTATCCACCACCTCCGATAGGGTAAATCTAATCTACAACCTCGACTCAACACAAAATTAGACGTCAATGATGAACACAGAATTGTTGATATTAGTGAAGATTAAATTTGTACTGAGGTTCAACCACAAGTAAGTCCATATCAAATAAGTTTGTCTTACCTTTGTATAAACTAATTATTTGTTTAAATTAGTTTTGAAGTTAAGATTTAAATGAATAAAAATATATAAATTAAAATAATATTAAAAATTTCATAATTTAAAGCTTCTGATTCCAAACTTTTTACTGGGCTTTATATTCTCCCAATCTCCCCTAGAGCTTCAGAAATGGAGGACAATGACCCATGGCTAGCCCGAGACAAGCTCTACCACGTCCTCTTCTGCTTCTCTCTCACTCTCCTCTTCTCCGCATTAGCTGCCCGAACCCCTTATCCGTATCTACGCCGCCACTCTATTCGGGTCGGGTCACTCTTGTCTCTCTTAGCCGGCGTCGCCAAGGAGTTCGCCGATGAGCTCGGCTTCTTCCACTCCGCCGGCGCCTCCTCCAAGGACACCGTCGCCAATTTCCTCGGCGTCGTCGTCGCTTCGCTCCTGCTTAATCTGGTTCACTACTTGGCCCGATCCGATCATGAGTCGGGTCGGGTGAAAGAGCTCTCCATGGTCTGAATGCGCGTTCGGGTCGGGCAGCTCACAGTGCTTAGTGGGCATTTTGGGAATTTGGGATTTGGAAATATAAGAATCTCGCATTGTGGTTTTTTGTGATCACTGAAGTTGTGAGTAATTTTTTGGTAAGATTTTTTTTTTTTTTTTTACTACTTATTTCAATTCCATTATGTTTGTCTCTAGTAAAATTCTTGTCTTTTTTTATCTGTATGGTTAAATTTTTGTACTTTTGTTAATTGCTGTTGTTCACTCATAAGTTGAAGAGCAAGTTACATAGAGCATCATTTGTTCATTTTAGTTTAATTTCACTTATATAGGATCCTACATTGTAGTTGATATGTATTGTCTATGTCCCGAGTCAAGGGTGGAATTTTTTTTTTTATCTCAATTGTCGCGTAGTGTGATGGATACTTGAGCTTGGAACAGTCATCTACTAGAGAAATATGCTGGCTATAACTATTACTTAACCCTTTTGCTCAAAGCATTAGCTTTGATAATGCTTTTCAGTAGATTATGGTAATCTTCCAAGAAACACAGGATGAAATAATAGTTCTCAAGTGCTATAACTATGAGTTCACTTTTGAGTGAGATGATATGACAAAATGATTTCTACAAGTTCATATGATATAATGCTGAACCTGTTGTTTAATTTACTTGGGTGTCTGAAATGCTGGTTCGCTTGTCAGTTTGTGATATACTTGCATCTCTCATCCTGAAGGCTCATGGATGCGGTATTGAACTAAATGCAAGTGACATAGCTGGAAAATATCAAACCTAATTCCTCGTATATGAGAACAAATAATAATTATAATAGATTAGTAAGAGACTAAGACTGCTTCAGTAGGTTGATTGATGAGTCATCTTCCTTAAGTACGATACTTGTAGCATAGTTTGGAAAGCAAAAGTCTCATCAGACTCACACTTATTTGGAGACAGGCTTCTGAAATTTTAGCTGATGGTTGAAGTACCATTTGTGTATTACAATACAAGCTTATAGGTACCCTGCATGGTTGTATTACCATGTCATCTAAATCATGGGTGGACTGAATATGATGCTAGATACTTCTCGCATTATTCAAAATAATGCACCTAATATGCTTTGTGTGGATATAAGCATATTATTTATTTTCGTGAAATTAATCCTGAATAGACCATTTGTTTCCGCACTTCCTTTTCATCCTAAGCTTTCTATTTGTATTTGTATTGGTGGACTGCTTGTGCACTTTCGTTGTATTGCTGTATTTCCGTTTATCGATTGTGGAAATATATATCTATGTGTATAAGCTAGTTAGAGTGTGTAAAATACATTGATCAATGTAAAAATGGTCCAGGGTTTCTTATTTCAGATATTGATGTTCACCATGGACATGAATTACATGCCAACTTCTATAATTTTGTAAAAATAGGAAAAACTAGCTATGTTGGATACCATCCACGCATTTGCAAGATTCCACCTAATTGAGATGCGGTGCTGTTTCTGCGTTTGTGGTTTTTCAATGAGACTTCATTCTTGACGACCTGGCCAAATTTCAGCTTGTTTTGACTCCGTATGTGATACTTTTGTTGAAGCTGTATGATCATTTTACTTGGTTTTGGAATTGTACACTTTCTGTTGCATTTGGATGCTATTGACTTATTGCTCTACTGAAAGGAACTATATATAACTTCTTTATATGAAATACATGCATAATGCTTTTTTTTTAATGTTGTCATACGCATATCATATATGAATGCATTTACTGTACAAATATGATTCTGAGTTCTTCTTTCCAAGCTCAGAACTTTGGAACTGAACTTTAAGTCAATAAGGTGTGCCAAAAGTAGGCGTAGGTGTTGGTGTTAAGAGTTAATAAAAGTGTTCCTTTGTACATGATTGTGAGAAGGCTCATGATCCTATTATGTTGGTGGGCTTTGATTGATATGAGACATGTTATTATGCTAAAAATCTGCAAATCAAGTAGGGGAAAGAAAGCTGCATAATTTCATTCAACATTTGAACTTAGTTCCATAACTTGGGAAATACCGGAGAGAAATATAGCATTTCTGTTCTTCCCACTGGGATTTAGGAAACGATGAAATTACAAATAAGAGACTATTACTGTAAGTTTGTTACCTGATTCCATATTTGTTGTTAACAAAGGTCAATCCACAAGTACCCCCACCGATGTAGGAGGAAAAAAAAAAAAAAGAGGTGGTTGACAGGAGAGATTCCCTACCTTTGCTAATTATTAATACACTTTAATACACAACTATTTCATTTTCTATTATGTACTACCATAGATCATTGTATTTGTAACTGAGATCATACCTCTGTATCCCACCTCACTTATTTGTGCCATACCATGTTGTGTCCTGATATCAGCTTCGGGATGTTTCATGTAGGCTTGATGAAGGTGTTGAGCAGTCATCTTCTGAAGCTCCTTGTCAAAGGTTTTTCACCTTCTTCCTCTGGCAGCTTGACAGCTGTGTAGGTTCCTGCCCCGCAGAGTGCCCCAAGAATTGGTGCAGTGAGGTAGACCCATATGGCTTTGAAGTTGTTTGCAGCAATGGCTGGTCCTAATGTTCTCACGGGGTTCATTGAAGCTCCTGTTGTCTCCCTGCACAATAGTGTGAAGGAATGATTTCAGTGAATCTTTCTTTTTACATTGACCTGTCAATTTTTTTAATTTTTTTTACAAAATCCTGAAATATGAATTGTGATTATTTGACAGACGAGCATAGATAGTTTATAGGTTGAAATTCAGTCATACCCAGCTATGAGTATGTTAAGCATGACAGTTGCTCCCACTGCGATTCCCGCCAATTCCCCAACCTGCATGTTACAAGATTCTTTGTAATTTTACATTTATAAAATACAGAGTTCTGTTTACAATTAACATGTTTTATGGTTTCATAGTTGAAAGCTTTCTATCATACTGCTGGTAAAATTAGCTCAAATTTTGTGGGCAACTTTATTCTTGGCAAGAGGGACTCTAACTCTTGCTACTATTTTACTCAAGCTGGAAGGCTTAACCCTTCTCTGTATAATTTGTTTTCTTCAAACTTTCTAAATTGACCTAGGTTCCAGAGACATGCATGAACCTCAACTGTGGGGTGCATGAAATTTAAATATAGAAGTGCTGGTGACTTCTTCATTGGAAATTGAACTAAAAGAGGTGCCGTCTCTCTATGTCCTATCTTCATTGACTCTTGTCTAATGCATATCAGCAAATTATATTTCAAATGAATCCCTGTCTCCTGGAAAATCCAGGGAAGGTTGGTGTTTGTCTGGCATGGAATTTATTTTAAACAGAAAAGTATATATTTTTCAAAATCCTGAAGGGAAGATAATAAGCAGAACTAATATGCACTCAGAAGATATGGAGCCTCAATCTCATTATTTGTTCATAAAAAACAAAGGTTTTGTAAGACTTACAGCTCTAGTGTCGGTGGCTACAGCAGTGACCACAAACATGAGGTTGAAGCTGATGATGAACTCCAGCGCAAAAGCCTGACCATAACTTCCTGAAGGAACTGTTACTCCACCCCCCATTATGGGGTGAAAAATTACCTTCAAGGCAAATGCAGAACACAGAGATGCTAACACTTGTGCTCCAATGTACACCGGTACCTGTGAAAAGATATCACAATCACATTAGCGTTCGCATTTCCCATCACATATCTCACTAGTTCTGTACATTACTAGACTTCAATCTGACTGAATATGACCATGCTAGAATATTTGGTGACAGAAATTTCTCACAAGTTTCCATGGGAAGTGCTTGAGTGCAGCAAAGGCAATGGTGACAGCAGGGTTCAGATGAGCTCCAGAGATGTGACCTGTCGATAGAATCACAATCATAACAGCGAGTCCGGTGGAGGCTGCAAGGCCTAGAAGGCTTTCAGTGCCTCCTGTCTTTTGGTTCACAATAGCTGTGGCTGTCCCGGAAAATATCAGTATGAAAGTGCCTAGGAATTCAGCTCCAACCTGCATTTGTAACCATCCCATAAAAAAGGTGAGTCTTTAAATTTCAGAACATTATACAACTACTTATTAAGCATACATATAACAGAACCGAAAAGAGGAGAGATTCGAACACTACAACTAGAGATACAAGTCTCAGGAGCTCAGGTTCATAGTTTCATACCTTTCTTGCAAGTGAGACAGGACGGGGAGGTAGTGCACATAAAGCTTTAGGCAATGCTCCTTCTTCCAAAGCCCAATCATCAACACTAAAGCACTTGCTGCAGCTCTTGAGAAGTGATTTCCTACCAATCCCACTTGATCTGTGATCTGGCTTAAACCCACCAAAGAGCGGAGCACCAGGAGTGCCTGGCGTTACTGGAGTTGAAGGAGCTGAGGGAACTTCCTCATTGCCATTGTTGTTGTCCATTACTCCCAATACAAAAACAGCAAAAACTAGGTGAATAAATAAAGGTTGGAGCCAAGAGAAGAGAAAAGAAGAGAACCTTGTTCTATTTTCCAGTTTCACTAATTGTTTGTCTCTATGTTTTGAGGAGGGTAATGAGGACTGAGGTGATATATATAGTAATAGGATGAGGTTGACTTAGAGAATCCCAAGAAGAAAGGTGGGGGAAAAAGTAAGTGGTTGAAACTACTGGAGATGAGGAATTGTGGACGGTGGGACATTGCAGAGACTCATGCTCTTGCACTTTGGGACTTTGGGTGTATGCATAGTACTGAGATTTCTGTTTTTGATTATGATATATTTGTTGTATCAAATTATTTATCAATGGCTTTAACGCAATAATTGTGTATGCTACTTCTCACTGAATTCCCAAATTTATGGTGTCCCCATATGGCCTGCATGTGACATGCCAAATAATTGTAGGGATGGCGAAAGAGATGAGAATATATGGGCAGTAAAAGTAAATATGCAGGACAGTGAGAACTGTCTTTTCCAACTTCAGACTTCATTTTTGGAGTGAATTTGCAGGTAGTTTTAGTCATCTGCCCTTTAGATTTTACCAAAGGCAAAGCCAAGTATCTCTATGGTCATTTATCACTAGGCATTGTATCTTACTTATCAAGTTAATGTTCATTGTAAAAGAATCTGGCACCTGAAACTTTTGTTCTTCTACAGGAGAATTTTACAGACGATAACCTTTCACCCCACCCTACACCAGGCCACTAGCAAGGTTCTTGGGCAAACTGTCAATTCTATTTTACTGATCTTTTGTGAAAAGAAACTACTGGACCATTTCTTATAATATGTGTCAAAGGACCAGATATTAAATAGGGATATATATGTGAGAGCAGATTTATAACCTTAATGCTCTATGCTAGTATATATTAAAGTCGATATGAGTCAGCACCTTCAAAAGATCAAGAAATGCTTACAGACATGCTTAAGCTGGCTGCAGTGTGCATCAGTACATCTGTGCATTTGCGTCTGACTGTCAGATCAATCAAGTAAAGTAGTATTAGAAAGACAAAAAAATCCAAAACTGATGCAGAGAATCTTTGAATAGAAGCAGTGATTACATTATTCATTCAAGCAATAATGTAATTGTTTTGTTCTTGTGAATAGTATAGATTACACATGGTACTTCAAAGTGGTCTGTTCTGAACTTCTGATTGCCTTAAAATTGTTAAACTGGCAAAGCGTAGGTTCTAGTGAATTATACTTCAAAGATAACCAAATGCAGGAATCCCATTTTAAGACTACAAATAATACTATCAATGAAGTACTACAGACCATTTTGAAATGCTTTCTTTTTGTTTATTAGTCTTTCTCTATTTGTTATCTATCACAGCCTCCCAATCTACTTCTTTCCAGAAAAAGAGAGTGGTCTGAGGAATACTTGTTTTTCCAGTGGAATATGTTCTTCACTATACAGAGTTGTAAAGATGTGTAAGCTAGGTGGTGGAAAACAATTTTTTCTCTTTATTGTTATTGTTATTTTAGAGGATTACAGTTCAGGCGAATTTGCACTTTGCTGTTTTCTATTGTTGTCTGAACCGTGATATTATTCTGCGAAAGTAAGCTGATTGAAATAAGGTAAGTATAGGACGAGAGATTTGTATCTCAAATTTGTGGTTTTTCACTAGTCACATGATCTGTGATGTAAACATATCTTGCAGAATTTGCAGTGATGGGATATCTGATGGAGTAACGGAGTTCCTTGAGCATTACTCTTTCCGAAGATTACAATCTCCGAAAGCATCAACGGATTGTGAGGTGTTGGTGGAAACAACAACCTCTCATTGTATGTTCAATTGTGACAAGTATGATAGCTGCAGCTGCAGCATAAAAATGTAAGAGACTGAGTTTGGAAATGACAATAGATGCTCAAAACAGCGACAGGCATGTTAAGGACTAAGGAGCTAGGCTGAAGTCGACGAATGCCTCAGAGTTAAAGGCATCACCAACATGTGTCTGCAAGTGCGAGCTCCTTCATCTCTCTTTACGTATATCAGAAATGGAAAAGAAACGTCAGTGGTCTAAATCAATGAATAATAGTGCTGCTTTCAATGGTGTAAAAGCATTGAAGGAGGCCTTTACATAGTTGTGATTCTGATGAAGAGGAATCAAGGAATGCTTGAAGTATATATTAAATTTGGTTAACATCAATTCAAATTCGACTAGGAAAAACCTAAAAAGGGGATTATGAGGAAGAATAATCATAGGAGGCACCGATTCTACTTTTCATGTGACCATCTATGAACGTCCCTCCCTTCCCTTCCTCTATTTATGACTCCTTTCAACAGATTCGATCGTGTTATCAAGATGTTCTATGTTCTCTATTTTCGTTCTTGCGACTCTATGTTGATGATCTAGCTCGATAATGTAGCAGCAACATTATTGACTTGTGCAATTTATCTGGGGAGAGGTGAATTTTCTGCAATTGGATTAGGCCTGGGAACGGTGCGGGTTCTTAGAGGGCCGTGCTCTTAACGGGGCTGCACGTTAAGAACTTATTTACGTTAACGAATTTCACGGATCAAGTCCGATAAGTTTACGTGCTATCCGTTAGGACCCGTTAAAGCCGCGAATTTATATTTTTTTGTCTAAACCCATTAAGGATAATATTTTAGTCTTTTAGATTTTTATTGGGTCAAGTTGTTATTGAGTTTCATTTGTACCGGTTAAAAAACACGGGCACGGTAGTTTACTACCCGAGTTTGTTAGTGTGCGGGCTTTTGTGAACACTTTTAGTAGATATGCGGGTTTCGTGCAGGTCTTGCCGCGCGGATTTTGGGTTGGCAGATTTGATTGGCAGGCCTAAACTGGATGAATGTTACAAAATCAAAGATTGGGGTGAAATCCCGAAATGAAAGTGTAATAAACAATGTACGTGTCTCTGAAAGAGGTTTGCTTTATACAATCGATCACAAGGCACATTCTGTGGTGCACAAGTGCATCAATATATTAACATTATAGATGCCTTGATCGAGATTGAGCCCTACAAATCAGGTCGACGTGTCCTGCTTGATTGTCCAGTAGAACACGCAAGAAAGAAAATATAATAAAGGAGGCACCGGTATAGGACCAGCCAAAAGACCCTCCGAAGAAGTGGTTAATGGTCTAGTGCTTGAGATTATTTGTGTACTTAATGATAATGGGTCGAAAGGCCTTTGTATAGAAATAGTAATAACGTCTCGTTCTCGAAGTTGCACTCGATTAATGATCATATATCCATTTCCTACGATCACAAAATATTAACCCAAAAAAATTATATTTGTCAATGGACTAGTATGGGTGTCTTCCTCAAGTTACGGTTGACATGGACTAAGAGATTGACACTCTTGGGCTGCTAGGTCTAAGAGGTGGTCGGGTCTCAAATCGTTTCAGGTCGTGGTTTTCTACGAGAGTTGGTAAGTATCTGAAATAAGATTGATTCTTAAGCATGTTATGAATAAAAAGGTATTCCTATTTGTCAGTAAGTATAAGTGGCTTTGTGTTGGTACCACAACTTTGCGTTCACAATGAACTGATGGTGAGCCGGAAGATAATTTTACTCTAGAATACACAAAGTTCTATGTTTATAAGTTCTATTACTTGGGTTCCCAGTTTTGTAAGGACTTTGTTTTGGTTAGTATAGAGTTTCTTATTTTCTTGCCGGATATATTGTTGTAAGTACAGCAAGACCCTTAGGCTATTAATCTAATGCATTCAATTTAAAATGAAAATGGAAATAAATAAGGATAAAGAAGTTAAACAAATAGGTGTAGTGCATAAGTTTCTCATTTGTAAGTGAGAGGTCGTGAGTTCAATTCATAATGAACTAATCGAAACATATTAGTTATTTATTTGATAAAAAATAATTTATTAATTATCACATATATGTAGATATGAGAAACGTAGAAATAATGGAGAAGGGTTGAATGTTGGAGGGGAATTAGGTAGGTAGCAATACAATTTAGGCAGTGAGAACCATTTTTGATAAAATAAAATAGGGTGGCACTGTTAATATTATTAAAATATTTATTCACACAACGTGCAAGTAATAAAACACAAATAGAGGGCGAAAACCAGTGCCAGTGAGAAATGTTATAGCCTTCAAGGCACGTGGTCCTCGCCTTGTGTATTTTTTTTAGGGCTCATTTTACTCTTTCACCTCACCACCCAAGACTCGCAGGGCTCACTCAGTCATTTGACCCTACCTCTCTCTCTCTCTCTCTACTGTAAGTCTCTTTCTCTCTCTACAATCTACGCTCAATTTCGGAATTTCATACTCGAATTTGTTGCTTATATGTGTATGCATGTTGAATGTGGCTTCGAATTTGTGGCTTTTGAAGCTTTTGCGTTTCGGAAACAGTGGTTTTAATTTCGCGTTTGAAATTTGGGTTCTGCGATAGAGAAATGTAGGGAGTTTGAACTGTAGACGAAGACTAATCGCATTCTAGAGCCGTCTCTGTGTTCTTAAGCCCAACTTATATTTTTTTTTTCGTATGTGAATATGTTTAAGGACATTTTAATAATCTGTTCAGCATTTTTTCGCTGAGATTTTGTAACATTTTTAAGGGGAAATGCTGCTCATTATTATTATTAATAATTACTTGTAAATGTTTGTAGAGAGAGATGGACGCAATGGACTATAGCTCTGATGAAGAATCAGATATCAGTGAGTCTGAGATTAATGACTACAAGGATAAACCATATGAGCAGTTACGAAGCGGGAAGCTGAAAGTTAAGGGTCCTAATGGCACTCTCAGATGCCCCTTTTGTGCCGGGAAGAAGAAACAGGACTACAAGTACAAGGATCTGTTGCAACATTCTTCTGGGGTGGCCAAAGGCTCTGCTAACAGAAGCGCTGTCCAAAAGGCCAACCACCTTGCGTTAGCTTTGTATTTGGAGAAGGAGTTGGCTAATGAAGCTGATCAAACCCAGCTTCCGGCTCCACCCAAACCGGTTGTTAAAGATGAGAAGCCAGAGGATCTTTATGTGTGGCCCTGGACTGGTGTTGTTGCCAATATACAGTTGAGCCAGCCAAAGGATGGGGAAGATTTGCTTGGTTCTGGATATTGGTTGAAAAAATTTTCCAAGTATAAACCTCTGGAAGTACACACATTCTTTAATGAAGAGGAACAAGCGGCAGGTGCTGTTGTATACTTTAATAAAGATTGGAATGGTTTTGGGAATGCTACTGATTTCGAAAAGTGGTTCATATCTGATTGTCATGGCAAAGAGCACTGGAATGCACGAAAGCAGAAGCCTGGTTCAAGTACTTATGGCTGGTGTGCTCGTTCTGATGATTATGAATCCCAAGGGACAGTGGGGGAATTCCTTCGCAAGAGAGGACAGCTTAAAACGGTATCGGACATTGTCCAGGAAGCGGCCGAAAGCAAAAATAGTGTTGTGGCAAACCTAGCCAGTAAAATTGATATGACAAATGAAAATCTGGATGAACTACGATACAAATATAATGAGGATGCACTGTCTTTAAGTAGGATGCTAGATGACAAAGATAGGCTACACAACGCGTTTGTTGAAGGTTTGATCCTGTTTCATTTCCGTGCTTTTGTGCTTTCTTTTTGAGTTTGTGTTTATGTGCTGTTCAGTTTCTGAATCCTCCAGTTTTACCTATGTGTTTATGGTGAACTTTTTTTATCAGCATGATGATTTTCTTAGTATAAGTTGCTGTTTGAGTCCTGCTGTAAATTTTGTGATAGATTCTTTACAACATCAAACGATAATTGATTAGTATTCGGAGTTTGTTCCCCACCCATATATATCCTGGAAAGAATTGTGATCTAGGTTGCTGTCGGGCATGAGTTTATTCTTCAGTTCTTCACTGAGCTCAAAGGATGATTCTCCACGGAGCTCTAAGAATTGTGAAAAGAAAATTTATGCTGCCTAAAATAATGCCGTACATGTTTCTTTTTGCTGATCAGAATCAAGAAGGATGCAGAACATGTCAAGAGATAATGTTCGGAGGATATTAGACGAGCAAGAGAAACTAAATTACGAGTTGGAGTCTAAAAAAAAGAAACTTGATTCCTGGAGGAAAGAATTAAACAAACGCGAAGCAGTAACTGAACGTGAGAGGCAAAAACTTGACGAGGATAAAAAGAAGGTAACATGCTGCATTTTTATACTACTTTAAGAAATGATTCCAGCTACTTGCTTTTAGCAGTCTATATTCTATAGTCTTGTTAGCTATTCCATTATCTTGTGACGTAGTTACAATATGGTTTTAGTTCATCTAAATTAGAATTCAATTTCAAACTTGCTGATGAATCAAAGCTGTAGACATATCTATAATTTGAATGGTTAAAACTCTAAATCTCAGTGTCTAAATATTATCTAGCCAATCATTCACGGTTCCCAATAATGACTTGTTAAAAGATGTCCTTTCTAGTCGATTTTCATGTACTTATAGTAGTCTGGAAGAGTTCCAGACCACTATAGAAGTGATTGATAGTACTCTTTGTGCTGTGGCAGAGTCCACTTAAGTGTGAATATTAGGGAGACTAGAAGAGTTTCAGACCTCAATAGAAGGGGGGCAAGTTATAGGAATTTGGAGGCAAGTAATAAAAGATATTGTTTTTTCATTAGTAGTAAACGAATAATTTAAAGTTTGATGATCCATAATGTCTATTTAATTACTGGGTGTGTCAAAATATTTTCAGTTTTTGTTCTTATCATCTGTTCATATCATGAAATTAAATTTATAAAATCGAGCAACGGTTTATCCTCACCCATACTGATGGAATAAGACAGTCTAATGTTGCAGTACACTTGTCCTTGTTAATGTGAGACAGGCATGTATATATAGCTTATTGTGCGGATTAAAATACAAAAAAACACTACATGATAACTGGTTACTGATTATTTTCATTTACTCTTCATCTCCAGAATGATGAGAGAAACAATTCTCTTCAATTGGCTTCTGCAGAGCAGAAAAAGGCGGATGAGAGTGTATTGAGGCTGGTTGAAGAGCAAAAGGTATTAACTCCAGGCTACTTGAAATTATAGAAATTACGTACGAATGATGGTTACTTGGTTTTCACTTCCTATGACTCTTTGATTTTCAGAGAGAAAAAAAGGATGCCTTAGATAAAATACTTCAGTTAGAAAAGCAATTGAATGCCAAACAGAAGGTGGAAATGGAAATTGAAGAATTAAAAGGTAAGTTAGAGGTGATGAAACACCTAGGGGATCAAGATGATGATGCCGTTCAAAAGAAGATGAAAGAGATGAAACAAGAGTTGGATGAGAAAGTTGAAGAGCTGGACGGTTTGGAATCTGTGAATCAAGCTCTAATCATCAAAGAGCGCCAGAGCAATGATGAGTTGCAAGAAGCTCGTAAAGAGTTAATACAAGTATGCATTTCTTTCTGTGAACTTGGACTTTGTTAACTCACTCACACACACACTCGCACACGCATAAGAAAACCGTTCTTTTGGCCTTCAATTTAACTTCTAATTTTTCATCTCAAAGCTTATCTATAAATTAATCACTGAGCTTTAAACCTGAGGTCTTACATTAGAAATTACTATAGTTTTTAAAGAGCCACTAGTTAATGCTCAACCTTTATATTGTGGTAGAAATTTTGATTATCATCTCTATATTTCAGTTCCTTGGAACCAACAGAACTTGTTAAAGTACCTTAATAAGAACAAGAAACAAAAAAGATTGACTGAAGTGCTTTTGAGTTCTGAGTGATCAGTTAAGGTTTGCCAATAGAAAGTAAACTATTTTTCTAGAGTTCCCTTAAAGTTTTTTTCTTGTCACAAATCTCATGGCTGAGACCAAAGTATGATACAGAGCCAGATATATGCTGCTAATCCTTTAATTCAACTGTCTTAGGTTCGTCATTATACAAATTAAATCAATTGGAACAAAATATTTCTACTATGTTTTTTTTTTAATAAGAAAGAAAAAGGATTTCCAACTTTCATGTGTCCTTGTATAAAAGCTCTTGCTGATTTTCTCTTGTTTTAGGGTTTGTCTGAAATGTTGACTGGTCGGTCTCATATTGGGATAAAGAGAATGGGAGATCTGGATCAAAAGCCCTTCCTCAACGCATGCAAGTCAAAATTTTCTCACGAGGAAGCACAGGTTCAGGGCTTCACTCTGTGCTCCCTTTGGCAGGAAAATCTGAAAGATCCAGATTGGCATCCTTTCAAGGTGGTAGAGAGAGAAAAGGAAACTGTGGTATGTCTTTTGAATAGCATCAACTATTTTATTTCTCAGTTCCTTTAGTAAACAATAATGCAAGCGCAAATGGCCCTTGCTGCAATTATCCAAACCAACTAATAATGGGTGAAGAGATCCAGAATATTTGACATAGTCATGTGAGGCTTAGCTCTAAGTTAGAGCATTCAACTCTAACCCAATTGCTTGTGGGGAGAGGCCAAACATATATTTTGTTGAGGAAGGCTTAAGTTCTCGACATAGGGGATTCTATATTCAATGATTATAATGTGTATCTTGTCAATTTTTTTAGGGAGTTCTAATAGGATGGGAGACAAATTTGAATATTGAGAGGTTATTCCCTTGGATAAAATGAATTTCGTTCATATTTTCTGACTTCTCCACCTGAAATTTTGTACTTTTAAAATGGGAATTATGCTAGTATAAGTGGGTGGAGTTTCGGGAGATACTTCTATTTGAGAATAAGTGAGCAGTTATGCTCTTTATTTTTTATGTCGACATTAATAGAACTAATTTTTCTTTTGGTCTATTGATACTTCTTCATGCTATATATCATGCTCGGACAAGCATGGTCTAGCTGGATTACCTTGGAAATGTATGACTTTGCCCACATAAGTTTCTATTCTGATTTAAAAGTCCAATTGTGTGATTTTTGTCTGGAGCAAACGGCATTCCAACTTATTGCCTCACTTTTTATTTCAAACTCTTTAATACACTGGGATCCACTGCATGTAGTTGGGATCCAGTTTTGCTGAGTAACAGTTTTGTTGGTGAAGAATGAGGATGAGTGGAGAAAAGTAAACATTGAAGATATCAACTTATATTGGCATGCATTAGAGGATATGTGTATTTGTGCTGATAACTGATTCCTTTTCTCGTTCTCATGTTCTTAGGGAATTTTCTTTTATAGAGCAATTGAAAAATCATAAGGAGATGATTAAATTGTTCAAATGACGTGTGTTGCAGGAAATTATCAACGAGGAAGATGAGAAGCTACATAATCTGAAGAAGGAGTGGGGGATTGAGATACATGATTGTGTCGTTAAAGCTTTGAAAGAACTTAACGAGTATAATCCAAGTGGCAGGTATGTTATTGCTGAGCTCTGGAACATAAAAGAAGACAGAAAAGCGACACTGAAGGAGGTTATTGCCTTTATCCTGAAGAATATCAAGACACTCAAGCGAAAGAGATGAGCAGGTTAGCATTTATTATTATGCAACTAATTTCTCTGATCTTGCAGTTATGAGAGTCTGAGCTGATTGTTAAACCTGAAAATTTATGTTCGGTAGTAATTGTGCTAGTCTAGACCCATTCCCTAACCAGATAATGGGGGCTTCATTCATGGCACATAACAATTTCTTTTATAGCTGTGGTAGGAGGTGGTGAGGGATATTGTTGATTGAAAAAAATTTATATGCAATTGTAAGTTTCTTACCAAAAAAAAAAATAAAAAATAATCTGCATACTGTGTAGTTTAGGTCTATTGTAGCTTTGTCCTGTGCTCGCAAGTATAGTTGTTCTGATGTTCCTGAGTTCATGAGTTTGTATGATGATTTTTATTTTCTTAATTGATTTTATATCCAATGCAAATTCAAGTTTGGAATATTGTGGCAAATACACGATTTTAGTAGATTTTCGTTTCCGCTCTTGTCCCTCTCATTCATGGATGATTTTATATGATTATTCTTTTATTCTATTTTTTTTCACGGCTCTCTTATTTGTTGTACACACACATCTTGTTAACATTGTTCTCACGGTTTCTTATTTCTTAAGCAACAGCACACAGCAGAGCATGGAATTTGGAGCATAGATGATTGTAGAACTGCAAACGTGCTAGTGTAAGGCAGGACTATGTTTCATGAAGCTGTAAAGCATATTTGAATTTCCTATGATGATCTTATGCTAATGAAAAGAACTTCTAATGTTGGAAGACTTGTACTTTGTTTAATTATTAAAAGTACTGCGTGGGAATGTGTATGTTTGCTATACACCAATGAGCGCTGTAAAGCTACTCGCCGGTGAACACAGGTTTACTCCTTAAAAAACTGTCTTTCCCCTTGAGCAGCTTTGGATCCTTGTTCTTTTTATTTTCTTCTTTATCAGAAAAAGTAAATTCCCAATGAAAACGAAAGCCTCATGGGCAACTAAAAAACTTGAGCCATCTTGGCACATTCACGAGGTCAATTTGAGCCATCTTCTGTTACCTTCTTGCTGATGGAGGTTGGACGATGGCAAACTATGCTCTCAGCTCTGCCGGACCCTCCATTTTTCACTCGGGGCTCTGGACGTATGGTCGGATATATGTTGTGCAACTGTGGGCGCCGACATCTTGGTCTCGTCAGATGATCCTCAACTGCTATATTGCTTTGGCGCGGCGGCTCACTGATGGACAGCACACTGTACTGTTGCCCCTCTTGTCTCCTCAGGCGGCAGAGCTCTAGTTCTGTTCGAATTGTGATGGTGGTTTAATCATGTTTCTCATGATAGTTCTGCGTGGGATAGTATACAAGTGTATCACATGTCGAAGGAATATGAACATTTGAGGCACATTGAATCTCACCAGACGCCGCATCATTATCACTTCTCCCCAGCTCGGGAAGGCCACGATGATGTAGATGACTGTCATGATAGCTTTAGTTTTGTTCATCTAGGTGGTCGAGACAAGTCTGCCTTGTTTTGATACGAGCGCAGCTATGCTTGGTGCCTTTGTGGTGCCTTCTCCTGAGCTAGCGCTCCCAACAAACGTAAAGCAGATGCTGTTAGTACCTCATTTGTTACAAAAGCCGCTGCTGCTCACAAGAAATCCAACCTGAATCCAGCAGCAAAATCATTCTCTCCATCTCCTTCTAACCGTAACACTGTCACATACGAATGATACGATTACACAATCAAAACAGGAATGGATGATTCTCAGTTTTCCCAGCTACCTGGTTCACAGCTACCTAGTATTGGATACACAGTAGCCGAGTAGTACGCTTGGAGATGCTCAGTATCAGTATCAGTATCCTTTTCAGACCAGAACAAATCCAAATTCTCATTCTGAGGTTGTTTCTGGACAGATGAGATTGATGAGAAGCTGGGAACAAAATGTTGGACATGCTCATTATCAGTATCAGTATCCTTGAACTGTTGGACACATGGTGCCCCCAACTGAAACAGAAAAAAAGGTAGGATTTACAAGATCTTGTGTTTCATCCTTCAGATTTTTATATAACCCCTTCAGCTGCATGCAAGTGCAGTGAATAGAGAGATAGACCTGTGGTTAGTGGTCAACATTAGGAAGAACACAAAATGTCTTCTACAGATTCAAAAATTCCCGTAGGCACGTCCAAGTTCAATAGGATTACATAGGAAATAAGCTATCAAAACTGGACACTGCAAAGTGGTTTTGATTCAATTTGCTTTTAAAACATCAGTGTATATATAGTACAACATTGCTTGAGAACTAATTAAGCTAGAAGGCGTAGGAAATAAGCTAAGCCGTAGTAGTGTGTGTGTATATATATATATATATACAACATTGCTTGAGAACTAATTAAGCTAGAAGGCGTAGGAAATAAGCTAAGCCGTAGTAGTGTGTGTATATATATATATATATATATATATATATATATATAACAGCAGCAAAATCTTTGGAAGATTGCCCCTTGATGTTGTGGGAAGAAAGAATACTGCTAACACAAAGAGAAGAAGAGCAAAACAAAACGCAGCATTTTTAAAACTTAGTAGTAAGTAGTAAGCAGTAACCTTTGACTGCTGTGAATTAGTCTGTTGAAGACACTAAGCTTCACATTAGTTCCACAGGTAGAGGGCCATCTGAATAACAAATGAACACGTCTACAGCACCAGGCTCAAGTCCTGTGTAAGCTGTGTGTTTTGTTTGATACTTAACACAACCTTTCCTAGTCCTACTAGGAATCCTCTTGGGTGTCCTTATCAGTTTTCTGATTTCAGAATTTCCCTCAATTAACTGTTTCCTTATTTTTCCTTGCTCTGCATTTATGGTTATTGGTTTTCCTTTTCTTATTGGTTGACCTTGTGCTATAAATTTGTGTTGCAGCTTAAGGAATGATTCGATTCCAATTGCAATCTGTTGCAATTATTTTGCACTGATTAAAGGGATTACATGTGTATATATACATCTGCTTCTTTACTAAGAAGTGCGGCTTTTTGCATAGCAGATTGATATCTATTGTTCTTGTGAACATTTCTTTGTCTTAGACAAACTGTTTAACTCATCTTCCTGATCATATCTCACATGTGTGATTTACTGATTGCAGGATCTCTAATCTCTGGAGTGCTCCTTTGTGCAAGTCAGATCATCTGTTGGAATAGTCTATGCTAGTTTACAGAATTAGATTGTTGTTCAAGTTAGTTTTGATATATGCTTGTAAAGAGATTGTGTTGAACATCTCTACTTGAACTTCTGTAAACTGAATTCCAACTTACTGGATTGATTGAAGTGTAGACTACTTTAACAAGTCTCGTAGTGGTTTTTATCTCTTATGAGATTTCCACTATAGTTACATCTTTGTGTTCATTGTTTCTGTTTTTCCTCAAACTCCTTCCCTCTAGTATATTAGTTCGATCCTTCTTGGTGTTTTCAATTGGCATCAGAGCAGGTCACTAATTTGCTTAGTGTGATCCTTAGTTCTTATCAACGATGGAACGAACTTCTGTCAACACTCCTCCTTTCTTTAAAGGTGAGGGGTATGAGGACTGGAAGGGTATGATGAAAGCCTTTATATCTGCTCAAGATTCTCGTGCTTGGCAATGTATTTTGCATGGCTGGTCTCATCCGGTTATTGAGAAGGAAAAAGATGTTTTTATTCTTAAACCGTTTTCTAAATGGTCTGCTGATGAAATTGCCTACAGTGAAGCTGAAAATAAGGCTATGAATGCCTTATTTATTGCTCTTTCAGAAGATGAAAGAGTGCAAATCAAGCACTGTAGTACTGCAAAAGAGGCATGGGATACTTTAGCCACTTCGTATGAAGGAAATGCTAAAGTAAGAAAACATAAACTACAATTGCTATTACATGAGTTTGACTCTTTGCAAATGCATAAAGATGAATCGGTTGATCATTTCTATAAACGTGTGATTGCTATTACTAGTTCTATAAAAAGTGTCAATCCCAGGAAAACTATTGCTGAAGATGATATTGTCATGAAAATTCTCAGATCCCTACCCAGAAAATACAGAGAAAAGAAGACTGCAATTTCAGATGCTTATGACCTTGATACATACTCTCTGCAAGAACTCATAGGTAACCTGAAAACTTTTGAAGCTGAACTTGCAGAAGAGGATAAAAGAGAAAAGAAAGAACCGAAAACTGTTGCTTTCAAAGCTGAAAAAACTTCTGAAAAAATTGATCAGGACTATGGTGCTGCTGAATATGCCTTGCTGACAAAAGAATTTCGAAAAATCTTAAACAAAAGATCTGGCTTTACAAAAAATTCTTCTGATTCAAAAAGGGCACAAAATGGTCCAGATTTCAAAAATGAAAAATTTGCTCGGTTTGAAAATAAAGGCAGTAAGCCTGATAACAGGTCTTCATCTTTTAAACCTAAATGCTATGATTGTGGTGGTGTTGGTCATTTAGCTGCAGATTGTGGGAACAGAAAATACAGGGAGTCTGTGGAAAAGAAGGCCATGAAGTCTTCATGGAGTGATGATGAGGATGACAAGGGAGAGAAAAATGTTGCTCTGATGGCATCATTTGAATCTGATTCTGATAATAGTGAGGGTGAATATGAGATCTGTGATTATGATGAACTGCTGAACAGATATTCACAACTCTGCGATATTTTAGAAAGCATGAATAAGAAAATGAGACATCTAGAAATCTCTGTTGATTCTCTTACTTGTCAGAAAGAAAAAATTGAATCTTTGTTTTTATCTGCACAATGTGACTGGGATTCTGAAAGATCTAATCTTACTTCTTCTGTGCAGGCATTACAAGAAGAATTATGTCAGACTGAATGGGGATCTGAAAGATTAAAATTGACTAATGAGATAAACTTGTTAAATGAGAAACTGTTAACTAGTACTAACATGAACAACAGTCTGTCTACTGAAGTTAACACTTTGCAGGTTAAACTTGACGATGCTCATGAGAAATTCAACAAGTTTGAAGGAAGTTCTGAAGCTGTTAAAATGCTGCTCAACTCTGGATCTCATAACTGAACTTCTGGTCTTGGTTTTTCTGGTAAAAATTCTACTGAGACTATTTTTGTCAAAGAGACTTCAAAATACTGTTCAGATGATGAAAAAATGCATAAAACTGCAGTTCCAACTGAGGTAACTGAGTCAATGGTTGCTACAACTCACTTCACACCTACTTGTCATCATTGTGGAATTTCTGGTCACATTAGACCAAACTGTCCTATGTTTTTGAATTCTACCTCTTCTGTTGATTCTGACAAATTTAGCTCCTTGCAGAAACAGTTAAAATTACAGATGAGATTAATTCAAAATCTGACAAACAAATTTGACAATCTAAATACTCAAGGGAGTAACAGTAAAAGCTGGAGAAAAGTTGAAAAACTTACTTTTACTGATGATGAAGATGTTTGTCTATTTTCTAGGTTTAAATCAGAAGAGGAACCTACTGTTGCCACTTGCCTTGTTGCTTTTACTGCTTTAACAACAAAAAATCCAAATCTATGGTACATGGACAGTGGTTGTTCTAGACACATGACAGGTGATATGAACTGGTTTGTTTACTTTGATAATGAATTTACCTCTGGAAAAGTCACTTTTGGTGATGGAAGGAGAGCTAAAGTACTGGGAAAGGGTACTGTTAAAACTTCAAATATACCTGAGCTTAAAAATGTTTATTATGTTGAAGGATTAACAGCAAATTTAATCAGTGTAAGTCAGCTGGCAGATGATCATGAGGACATCTGGTTCAATAAGAAAAGATGCATTGTTCTTGACACTAACAATAATCTGATTATGAGTGGAACAAGGGCATCTGATAACTGCTATCATGTTTATGCTGAAAATTCATCTGATGATAATTCCTGTTTAATCAGCTCTAATGCAGAAGAAACTCTAACCTTGTGGCACAGACGCATGGGTCATGTCAACTTTCAGGATTTGCTGAATATCTCATCTAAGCAATGTGTGAGGGGTCTACCTAAACTGTCTGGTAAATCTTCTCAGCTTTGCAGTGGCTGCAAACTCGGAAAACTCACCAGATCCCCACACAAAGTACTAAATGCAAAGAATACCACCTGTGCTTTGGAACTTCTTCATATGGATCTTGTTGGTCCTGCTGAACCTGAGAGTTATGGAGGTAAAAGCTACATACTGGTTGTTGTTGATGATTTTACTAGGTTCACTTGGGTAAGTTTTCTTAAAGATAAGAGTGAAACTTTTGATTCTTTTCTTGGACTGAGCTTACAACTTGGGAATGAAAAAAGGTCTGCTGGTCTTAAAATCACCAGGATCAGGTCTGATAATGGTACTGAATTTAAAAATTCTGCCTTCTCTAATTTTTGTTATGAACAAGGCATTTTTCATGAATTTTCTGCTCCCATTACTCCTCAACAAAATGGCATTGTGGAAAGAAAAAATCGAGTTTTGCTTGAAATGGCTAGAGTTATGTTGCATTTTGCTGGTATTAGACCTGTTTTTTGGGCAGAAGCTATAAGCACTGCTTATTACACAAGCAATAGGGTTTTTCTACGACATGGAACTGACAAAACTCCATATGAACTGTGGAAAGGAAAAATTCCTAATGTTGCACATTTTCATGTTTTTGGTAGTCCCTGTTACATTTATAAAGATAGAGAGCATCTTGCTAAATTTGATTCCAGAAGTGATCCAGGAGTTTTTCTTGGATATTCTTTAAACAGCAGGGCTTATCGAGTGTATAATAGGACCACTAAAAATATTACTGAAAGTTTCAATGTTGCTGTGGATGATGCTTTTGTTAGACAGGTTGATGCTTGTGATGAAATATTTCCACTGTACAAACCCTCACCACCAGATACAAATTCTGATCAACCTTCAACAATACTTTCTGAGGATGAAGATTCTGTTTATGGTGATCATTCCAAAATCAGACAAGGTCATAAACAGGTTCTTAGGGATCACTCCTCTAAAGACATTATTGGGGGAATAAATGATGGCATTGTCACGAGAAGACAATCTGTTCCTCAAGCTAATGCAACTGAAGTAGAAAATTCCACTAATGTCTTCTTAAGTTTTGTTATCACTAACAAAACTAAAATGAAAGCCATTTACAACTTGGGTTTTGTGTCTGCTTTTGAACCTAAAAATATTACTGAAGCATTATCTGACAGTGATTGGATTTGTGCTATGCAGGATGAGCTAAATCAGTTTAGTAGGCACAATGTGTGGAAACTTGTTCCTAGACCTGATAAATGCAACATCATTGGTACAAAATGGATTTACAGGAACAAGAGTGAAGAAAAGGGGAATATAATTCGAAATAAAGCAAGATTAGTTGCACAGGGGTATTCACAAATTGAGGGTCTAGATTACGATGAAACTTTTGCTCCTGTTGCTAGACTTGAATCTGTTAGATTACTTTTATCTCTTGCTTGTCATTTCAGGTTCAAGTTACATCAGATGGATGTAAAAACTGCTTTTTTGAATGGAAAAATTGATAAAGAAGTTTATGTTGAACAGCCTAAAGGATTCATTGACCCTCACTGTACTGATTATGTGTACAAATTGCAGAAAGCTTTATATGGTCTCAAACAAGCTCCTCGAGCTTGGTATGACAGACTTTCCTGCTATCTGATGGAGAAAGGGTACTCTCGTGGTTCTGTTGACAAAACTCTCTTCATAAGAAGGTCTGGAAATAATTTGGTTATTGCACAGGTTTATGTAGATGATATTATTTTTGGATCAACATGTGAAAAACTTGCTAAACAGTTTCAAAGTATTATGGAAAATGAATTTGAAATGTCCATGGTAGGGGGCTTAAATTATTTTCTTGGTCTTCAAGTTTCACAATCAGAAAGTGGCATATTCCTGTGTCAAACTAAATATGCAGAAAATCTTGTCAAGAAATTTGGTCTTGACTTGAAACAGAAAAAATCTATTCTAACTCCTATGAGCACTACTCTTAAGCTTAGTGAGGATAAGGAAGGGAAACAAGTTGATCAGAAGCTTTATCGAAGTATGATTGGAAGCTTGCTTTATCTTACTGCCAGTCGACCTGACATTTGTTTCAGTGTAGGAATATGTGCCAGATTTCAGTCTGATCCTAAAGAATCTCATCTTGAAGCTGCCAAACGCATCATTCGTTATGTTTCTTCTACACTAGATTGTGGAATTTTTTATTCTTGTGAGACAAATGCAGAAATTGCAGGCTTTTCTGATGCTGACTGGGGAGGCAATCTTAAAGACAGACGAAGTACATCTGGTGGATGTTTCTTTCTTGGTACGAATCTTGTTGCTTGGCACAGCAAAAAACAAAATTGCATCTCCTTATCTACTGCTGAGGCTGAATATATTGCTGCTGGTAGTTGTTGTACTCAAATGTTATGGATGAAGCACATGTTGGAAGACCATGGTCTCTCTCAAGGCACACTCACAATTTTCTGTGACAACACTAGTGCCATCAACATTTCAAAAAATCCAGTACAACACACAAGGACCAAACACATTGACTTAAGGTATCATTTCATTCGTGATCTGGTTGAAAGAAATATTCTGGAATTAAGCTTTGTCTCTACTGAAAATCAACTTGCTGATATATTCACTAAAGCTTTGGATGCTGATAGATTCATTACTCTCAGAAATGCTCTTGGAGTAATGAGTTTGTCAAATGTTTGATAAATGGTTCAGTAATGAATTATTTTTTATGTGTGAATTTGCTCATCTATCTCATTTTCACTGTACTGTATGGATGTGGGATCTGCTAAATCTCGAGAGTTCTTTGTTCTTTCTGTCTGTTGGAGTTGAAAAAGGATTACTGTTTGAAAAATGTCTCATAAAATTCCTTGAACAATTTAAAAAGACCAGGTTGTTTCTAAAGTAACTACTCTATTGGTTATGCTCTAATCGATTTTGTAGGTGAGAAACAGAAATGATCTGGTCATTCTGGAGGATGTATTACTGTCTGATCTTGACAATTGTCAAGATGCAAAAATGTGACTTTAAAAGAATGTTAGAATGGTTGTTACAAGGGGGAGTGATGTTTGTTAGCTTAAATGCAGAATGGTAAAAATGATTTGAAAAAGATTTCTCTCGAGATTCTCTCCGTGTTCCATTCCATGCAATATCGTGATTTGAGTCTAAATATTGTGTATATCCTGTATTTATTACAAAATGGTTTCGCTTCCGCTTCTCTCTTGATTCTTTCCCCTTGAAGTTACATATTATTTATGATATGTATCTTTTCACATTCTGTAGGAATTCTCTTCCTTGTTGGTTCTGTGTGTTAGGGTTTCTCCTCTCTATATAAGGATAAATTCTGTTCAGTTGTCATATCATCTTCTTCTTTTCTGTTTTATTAGATCTCACGTTGTTCATCTAAGTGTGCAGTTTTTTGATCATGGCTCGTACTTTCTATCCCACTCGTGTTGGTGAACTTCAGAGGCGTCGTGATGCTGAGCGCAGGGCAAACATCAATGTTCATTCTGTTAATCTTGATGATCCCAGATTCAATTCCTTGCATGCTCTTAACTCTACTGCTGGCTCGTCTCGCCAAGGCCCTGATCATGTCCTTGCATCTCTCTCTCGGCTTCAGCACTCTCAGGAATTCACTGGCAATCGTCTGGAACAAAAGTTTCTTGAGATTGAACGTTGCTTGGATCGGTTGAACTCCACCATTGGTCTTCTGGTTGATTCGGTTCTAAATGTTCATTCCAAACTTGACTCTCTCCCTGTTACAATTCCTTCTCCTATCCCGAGTCCTATGTGCTCCCCGGATCCTGGCCCCTCACCTTCCTCTCCTAAGCCTAATCTCTGGGACGAGGCCATTCAGAGACAGCATGAGAAGGAGCTGGATGTGGCTGCTGCAACTTCGCAAGCTTGGGGTGCCAATGCGTCTAAGGGTTGGGAGAATGCGTGATGCTTCCACAATGGGGGAGTAAAAGACTGCTGCTGCTGCTGAACCTTTTTTTTTCTTTTTTTATTCTCTGCTGAACTTTTTATTTTTGGTTGTGGTTTGTAATGATGCATAAGCATCAGACTTATTATTTTTGAAGTTTTGTTTACCTTGAACTCTTTACTCGTTTTTATCTTTGAAACTTAGTTTTTTTTGTTTTTCTAAGAAAGGGACAAAAATGATGGAAACTGATTCTCTCTTTCTTAGTGATATTCTGCTGGATTTTTGCTACTGTCTTTTCAGGTTGTGTGAAGCATCAAAGGGGGAGTTTGTAAGCTGTGTGTTTTGTTTGATACTTAACACAACCTTTCCTAGTCCTACTAGGAATCCTCTTGGGTGTCCTTATCAGTTTTCTGATTTCAGAATTTCCCTCAATTAACTGTTTCCTTATTTTTCCTTGCTCTGCATTTATGGTTATTGGTTTTCCTTTTCTTATTGGTTGACCTTGTGCTATAAATTTGTGTTGCAGCTTAAGGAATGATTCGATTCCAATTGCAATCTGTTGCAATTATTTTGCACTGATTAAAGGGATTACATGTGTATATATACATCTGCTTCTTTACTAAGAAGTGCGGCTTTTTGCATAGCAGATTGATATCTATTGTTCTTGTGAACATTTCTTTGTCTTAGACAAACTGTTTAACTCATCTTCCTGATCATATCTCACATGTGTGATTTACTGATTGCAGGATCTCTAATCTCTGGAGTGCTCCTTTGTGCAAGTCAGATCATCTGTTGGAATAGTCTATGCTAGTTTACAGAATTAGATTGTTGTTCAAGTTAGTTTTGATATATGCTTGTAAAGAGATTGTGTTGAACATCTCTACTTGAACTTCTGTAAACTGAATTCCAACTTACTGGATTGATCGAAGTGTAGACTACTTTAACAAGTCTCGTAGTGGTTTTTATCTCTTATGAGATTTCCACTATAGTTACATCTTTGTGTTCATTGTTTCTGTTTTTCCTCAAACTCCTTTCCTCTAGTATATTAGTTCGATCCTTCTTGGTGTTTTCATCCTGGAAGAAGGATTTTTTCAACTAGTTCATCTGTCACTTAGGAGGTATAATGGTAGCGCACTGAAATGGAATTATTGGTATCAGTAAACATGATCAACCAAAACACAAGAAAGCAAAGCTGCAAGTTTTGGTGATTCTTTAGTTGCTCTTGCTATTACAATTAACACCGACGATGGAAGGAATTAACTGCACAACTCAATAGGTGAAATAGACTTCTGTTTGTAATTTCCTTTTCTAATAATAAAAAATAAAACCTTTAATTCTGGACGAACAGTGCCATTATTGTAGGTGAAGCCGTGAAGAGGAAGAAATGGAACAACAGCCCCATATATACCAAGTCACTATGTAGTAAATGACGGTTTTACCCTGGCTCTTCTTTTAACTCTACAACTCTGCCATTTCCCTTGTGCCTCTCTGAGACTTGAAACCGAAGAGCAGCAGCTGCACCTCTCTGTGGCGCTCAACTCTACATAGAGAGAGAGAGAGAGAGCGAAATTTGGCCGAATAGATTGAGTTTGACTTCACACAACAATCAGGTAATGAATTCGTTGCTTCGTTTTGTGAAAATATAGTTAGACCAGCTAGTTTTCTTCAGTTTTTTTTTTCCTACGTTTGTGTGATTTATGATTTCCTGTCTCTGGGTCTAATTCAGACTCGGGATTTCTTTGTATTATCTGTTTATGAATTTTCCCTGGATATTCCTTTACATTGTCCTCAATCTCTCCATCTTCATTGCATGCACAATAGGTGTTCGACTTTATGCCTCTGAGACATCGAATACTACAGTCACGACTACATTGTGTATTGATTTTATTTTGTTGTTGTTGTTGTTTGTTAGTGTTGGTTTGTTTGGTTATTAGTATTGTGGCACAGATGCTTCTATTCTGCTTCAGCATGTGAGTATATATCTGCCGAAACCTGGACATATGAGTACTCAGAAGGTTTTGCGGAGTTTCGCCAACACGTTCTTCACCGTTGGGGTTGTGGGTCTGTGTATAACTGATCGTGTTGCCAGTGTATCTCCTGTGCGGGGCTCGTCTATGTCTCCTACATTGAATCCTCAAAAGACCAAGTTAATGGGCATATCAACTGGTTCGTATCTCGAGCCAAAGATGGTAAATGCAATGTGATTGTTTCTTTATAGTGTGATTGACAATCTTGTATTGCAGATGACTATGTTTTGCTGGAGAAAACGTGTCTTAACCATTACAAGTTTTCCCATGGTGATATTGTAGTCTTCTGGTATTTTTTCATCGTGACATATCTTGGCTACAATTTTGTTTATTACCAGAAATAATTTACTAGGACTTTGATTGTTTTCAGTTCATTTTGCAGCTCACCAAGTAATCATAAGGAGCGTCACATTAAGAGGATAACCGCCTTACCTGGAGATTGGATTGGAATTCGTAAGTCCTATGATGTGCTGAGAGTTCCGGAGGGGCATTGCTGGGTTGAGGGAGACAATCCATCTTCTAGCATTGATTCAACAACATTTGGCACGGTAAGTTATCCTTTCTGCTATTTTGTGCTTTAGAAAAGGAAATTAGTTAAAGAGTAGTAGTACCAATCCATGATCTACTAATACTATTATCGTTGCCTAAAGAAGTGAAAACCCACTTAGATTAGGTATTTGGCCTTCCTTCTAGAAGTTGCTGTAACTTTTATCCACTTGATGGAACCATGCAGCCTGCAATAGTGACTTAGTTGAATCAGATTGCAGGGTATAGTAATTTGCAAGTGTGTGGCTAACATGAGATGTTCTTCAATATTTCCGTCACTTTCGCTAACTAGTTATTCTCGGCAGATTCCTCTGGGTTTAATTCAAGGAAGGGTGACCCACATTGTGTGGCCTCCTCAGAGAATAGGTGCAATTCAGAGAAGTACCGCATGACACACTTGTTCCTTTGTAGTTGCACATCACCCTCGGATACAATTTTTGTGGATGAAAACGTCTCTTAATTTGTGCATTTTGCCACAACAGATTTCTTCATTGCATAATTGCATTGTTGTTTGTCAACAATATTCAAATAATGCACGCTTAAAAGTTGTTGATCAGGCCTAAATTCAAACAGATGTAGAAGATGATCAACAGTTTGTCACAGTTCTCATTTTTAGCTGTTAGGTATTGACAGTTGATCGTCAAGCCGATATTAATATGCATTGTGTAAAACCATCGATGGGCATATTCAACCAGTTATTAATATGCATTAACACCAATCTATTCATTCAGAGTTTCCATCTAATTCAGTTTGATGACTTACAAATACTCAGGTGAAGTGGAGTGAATTAGATATAAAACATATGCATAACTGAATAACGGTTTCTCCAAGAAATTCTAATGAATAAAATCAACATGATTCTGGTCTAGTTTTGGCGAAGTGTAGTAAATTACTTGCATTCCATAAGAGAATTGATTATGTAGTTTCGTTTAATATTTTTATGGTTTGGGCAGAGACTCAGAATAATCAAATGAAACCTTTCTGAGTTTTCATGTCATACAAAGTGTAGGAACTAATTAAGTAGGTGTCGACGAAACAAGCATAGCAAGAAGCTAGAAGAGGACATAAAAGTTCTATTTCAGTTCGACCCTCTGTTTCTTCATCAATGGAGTACTCTTGGGGCTATCAAACTCAATAACACTACCGGAAAACGAATCCTCCGCAGTCCTCTTCCTCCCCATGTTAGCGTGAGTCACGGAATGTTAGAGATGTATTGAAGCTCTCCTAGTGTCATCAGGAAATGGTTTAATTAAGTTGTTTAATTAGTTTAAGTCGGTTAAGCTTGGTTAGGGGTAATTAAGAAAAGCCAACTGTTGCTCACTACATGAGTGCCAGGTGTCCAGCTGTGTGTGCTAGGTTATATTCCCAGCTGTAATCCTTTACTGTTTTATCGAATATCAGATATTATCTCTCTTCCTCTGCTCCTCTCTTCTTCTCTCTTCTCTTCTTCCTCATCTTCATCTCTTGAATCGGTTATTATCATAACAATTAGTATCGTAGCCTAGTCGATCATGGCGAAGGGTGCCGGGAAGGTCTCGTCGGTTGAAGCTTCTACAGTTATGGTGGAACGATCCCAGCTGGAGGCAGATCTTCTAGCTCATAAGGAGGAAACTAAGGCTCACCTGGAAGAGATGCAGGCAGCTGTGACAGCATCACTCGAGGCATCCATGGAGGCTTCTTTTGCAAGCTTACAAGGGTTGTTAGTAGATCAAATCCAGCAACAATTTGCATCACTTAACACTGAGCCAAGGTTGCAAGGATCTGGCCAGATTCAAACCAGTGACACTCAAATCCTACAAGCGCAGCTCGTAGGGAACTCAGAGAGTATGTCGTCATTGATGGTGTTCAGATCTGAGGGTAACAATGTTCTTAACCCCGTTTCTGACAGAGATTTGAATATTACTGAATTATTACATGCTCAGGTGCCTAAATCGAATAGACAACCGGTTATTAGTATGATAGATGCTAGTGAAATTATGGGGGACGTGGCTAAAACACAGAACCAAATATGGAGTGGTGGAGGGGGATCATTTCAGGGTTTTATTACACAGAATGAGATAGGCCAGCCTCTTATGAACAATGTGAGTTCAATTTTAGGACCCCCTCCCTCTGGAATTCATGAGACCATTAATGGACAGTCTAACAACGATCTGTTTTCCATGCATTATTCTGGTCCATATACTGTGTCATCTCTCAGCACTAGTATGAGTGCTCCCCTGCAGATTTCAGTAGCAAAGCCAACCTATTCGAAGTCTATGAGTTTTGCTGGCACTAGTATGAGCTTCGCTTCAGCAGGTGCAACCTATGCTACCACTACTACGACACAGAATGTTTCTTCCCCACCTGATACTCCAAACCACTCCCCAAAACCTGCCAACACCACATACACTTCATGTTACCAACAACCATATAACTTCCAGTGTAACCCCCATCAGAACCATCAGTGTGGACCTCACTCAAGTGTGTATGACCCTAACTTACCAACCATGAGGCAAATGAAGCTAGATTTCACTCAATATGGAGGAGGGGATCCTGTGGAGTGGTTGAATAAATGTGAACAATATTTTGAGTTTTATCAAATTCCGGAAGAGAAGAAATTGTCCATTGCGTCAATGCATTTAATTGACAAGGCTTCTGATCGTTGGTACATGTTCAGACACGAGTTCCCTCCTATATGGCAAGGGTTGGCGGATTTGATGATGAGGGAGTTCAGTAAGTATAATAGAGCTGAGTATCATGCAGTTTTGGCTAGGATGAATCAAACTAGGAGTGTGGAGCAATTTATGGAGCATTTTACCAAGCTATCAAGAAGGACATCTGGTATACCAACTGAAGTACTGGTATCCTTTTTCATTGGGGGACTCAAAGAGGATTTGAGAGCTGTTGTACAAGCTTTCAAACCTAAGAGCCTGTATGAAGCATGTGACTTGGCTAGGACTTTTGAGACTTGTTTTAGGAACATATCAAGGCAGCCGGCTCCTACTAGAATGACTAGTGTTCCAAGTAGTCAAAACAGTTTCAAAGCTTCAACCAATGGACCAGCAAATATGTTTTCAGCTCCACAGTTCACTCCTAAAGGCACAAGTTCATATGAGAACAATAATAGGAAGTTGAGGCTCACTGATGCTGAGTTTGAAGCAAGAAGAGCTAAGAAACAGTGTTATTTTTGTGAGGAAACCTATAAGCCGGGACACAACTGCAGGAAGAAAGGGCAGTTAATGAGTTTGGAAATTATTCCAGATGAGAATGAGTTTTTGGAAATAGGGGAGGAACAACTGATTGAAATGGAAGTACCCCCCATCACTAATCTTGATGAACCCTTGATTAGGCTTCATGTCATGGGTGAAGATGACACAAATGTACAAACAATGCAGCTGAAGGGGGAGTTTGAAGATAGGAAGGTGCACATACTTATTGATTCAGGAGCTACTCACAATTTTATACACCCTAGATTGTTAAAAGGGTCAAAGTTGGTGATTCAAAAGCTGTCTCCCCTGAATGTCACTCTTGCCAGTGGTTCAAAAGTGCAGACTCAGGGTGAAGTTCACTCAGCTCTAACATTACAAGGCTTCACATTTTTAGCTGACTATTACATATTACCAGTATCTGGATGTGAAATTGTGTTAGGAGCGGGATGGTTGAGGTCTTTAGGTACAATAATGTGGAATTTTAATACTATGAAGATGAGGTTCAAATATGGGGGAGCAGTTCATAAACTACAAGGGGAAACAAAGCCAGAAGCAACTGCAATTACTTGTAAAGCTATGACTAGACTGTTGAGGAAAGAAAGAGAAGCAATGTTGGTCCAAGTGCAGCCAGTATCCACCACAGTACCACCACTAGACATTCATGGCCAAAGTCCAGAAATCACTGCTCTATTGCAGAAATACAAAGATGTCTTTGAAGTGCCAAAGTCACTACCTCCACATAGGCAGCATGATCATAAGATTGAACTATTCCCAAACACTCCACCTGTCAGTGTGAGACCATACAGATACCCCCACTTTCAGAAGACTGAAATAGAGAAAATAGTGCAGGAACTGCTGGAAAATGGAGTTATCAGGCCTAGTAAGAGTCCCTTCTCATCACCAGTGCTATTGGTCAAGAAGAAAGATGGTACTTGGAGGATGTGTGTCGATTATAGAGCTTTGAATGCAGTAACCATCAAAGACAAGTATCCAATTCCAGTGGTGGATGAGCTATTGGATGAGTTGCATGGAGCTAAGATCTTCACAAAACTGGACTTACGATCTGGTTATCATCAGATTAGAATGAGTGAAGCTGATATCAACAAAACTGCGTTCAGAACACATAGTGGACATTATGAGTTTCTAGTCATGCCATTTGGCTTAACTAATGCTCCTTCCACTTTTCAATCTGAGATGAATGAGGCAATAAGGGAACTATTAAGGAGATGTGCATTAGTCTTCTTTGACGACATCCTGGTGTATAGTCCAAATCTAACCAAACATTTGGAACATTTAGAAATGGTATTGCTCAAGCTTCGACAGCATGAGTTCAAGGTCAAGCAAAGAAAATGTAGTTTTGGAGTGTCAAGGGTTGAGTATTTGGGCCATGTGATCAGTGCAGAAGGGGTTTCAGTGGATCCAGCCAAAATTGAGTGTATCAAAGATTGGGAGAAACCAAACACACTAAAGAGATTAAGAGGCTATTTGGGGCTGACTGGTTATTACAGGAAGTATGTAAGAAATTATGGGACTATATCAAAGCCATTGACTGACATGTTGAAGAAAGGGGGTTTTAAATGGACTCCAGAATCAGAAGAAGCTTTTGAGAGGTTGAAACAAGCATTGATGACAACCCCGGTCCTTGCATTACCAGATTTCTCAAAACCATTTGTGGTGGAATGTGATGCATCAGGAATTGGAATTGGAGCAGTTCTTTCACAAGAAGGTCATCCCATTGCTTTCTTAAGCAAAGCACTAGCTCCTAGACATTTAGCTGTAGCAGTATATGACAAGGAAATGCTGGCAGTGGTGTATGCGTCCAACATTGGAGACCTTATTTGTTAGGGAATCATTTCAAGATATACACAGATCACAGAACAATTCAACACTTCCTGACTCAGAAGATATCAACTCCAAACCAACAGAAGTGGCTGCTTAAACTGGCTGGTTATGATTATTCCATCCATTATAAGGCAAAAAAAAACAATGCTGCTCCTGATGCTCTATCAAGAAGACAAGAATTGGAAGCCCCTAACTCAAAGGTGATATCTCAGTATGCCACTCTAAATATGTGTCGTGGGGTCCCTTCACCAATACACCAGTATGTAACAGAGATAGCAGAGGCCAGTAAAAAGGATGCAGAAATGTTGCAAATAATGCAAGACATAGTGAGCAACAAGTGCAAAAACTCCAGGTTCTCACTTGTAGGTTCACAGCTCTACTACAAAGGGAGGATGTGTGTTCCAAAACAAGATAGATGGAGAGAGAGACTCATTGAAGAATTTCATTCTGGATTAGTAGGAGGCCATGCTGGTATTCAGAGAATAGAAAAGAGACTGAAAAGATCATTTGCTTGGCCAGGAATGCATACTGACATCAAGAAGTTTGTAGCAGCTTGCCATGTATGTCAGCAGAACCATTATGAAACAATCAATCCACCCAGCCTGCTCCAACCAAACTCAGTTCCAGAGAAAGCTTGGGAGGAAATCTCAATGGACTTCATTGAAGGATTGCCAACTGCTGGAGGGAAGTCAGTGATATGGGTAGTAATTGACAGGTTTACCAAGTATGCTCACTTTATAGCATTGTCCCATCCTTACACTGCTGCTGGGGTGGCTCAACTATTCATTCAGAATATATTCAAATTGCATGGACTTCCAGAGGTAATCATCTCTGATAGAGATCCAATTTTTCTGAGCCTCTTTTGGGAATCATTCTTCAAAGAACAAGGAACTACCTTGCATAAGAGCTCAGCATACCATCCACAATTTGATGGACAAACCGAAAATTTGAACAGAACATTGGAGCAATATTTAAGATGTGTGGTGGGAGAAAAACCCAAATCTTGGTTACAGGCATTACCCTGGGCGGAATACTGGTACAACACTGCATTCCATTCGGCCATCAACATGACACCCTTCAAGGCTTTATATGGATATGAACCAAAACCAGTGCAAGCATACTTGCCGGGGTCGACAGCAGTGCATGCCGTGAAGGAACAGTTACTGAATCGAGATGAGCTGCTAGCTTTCGTAAGGAGGAATTTACAAGTTGCTCAGGCCAGAATGAAACACTTCTATGATAGACACCACACTGAAAGAAATTTTGTTGTTGGAGATTGGGTATACTTGAAGCTGCAGCCATATCGCCAACAATCAGTGAAGAAAAGAACCAACCACAAATTATCACCAAGGTATTATGGTCCATATTTGGTGACAGAGAAAATTGGTCAAGTGGCGTACAGATTGAGGCTACCCCCAACAGCAAGGGTACATGATGTATTCCATGTTTCATTACTCAAGAAAAAAGTGGGAGACCAGAAGGTTGTAGCAGCACATTTTCCCCCAGACATTGACCCCCACAACCCAAGGTGGTATCCAGCAGCTGTGTTGGACAGGAAGCTCTCCAAGGAAAACAATTCTCCAGTTACGAAATGGTTGATTCAGTGGATGGGAGCTAGCAACGAGGAGGCAACTTGGGAGACAGCAGCGAAGATTATGGAGCGCTTCCCAGATTTCAAACATTGAAGCTTGAGGACAAGCTTTCTGTGAGAGGGAAGGATTGTTAGAGATGTATTGAAGCTCTCCTAGTGTCATCAGGAAATGGTTTAATTAAGTTGTTTAATTAGTTTAAGTCTGTTAAGCTTGGTTAGGGGTAATTAAGAAAAGCCAGTTGTTGCTCACTACATGAGTGTCAGGTGTCCAGCTGTGTGTGCTAGGTTATATTCCCAGCTGTAATCCTTTACTGTTTTATCGAATATCAGATATTATCTCTCTTCCTCTGCTCCTCTCTTCTTCTCTCTTCTCTTCTTCCTCATCTTCATCTCTTGAATCAGTTATTATCATAACACGGAATGTAAATCATGTAGTTAGTACTTACCTATTTTGTATATATATAGTACGTAGTACGTAGAGTTGTTGTATACCTTGTATTCTCTTTATATAGCTTCCAATGTGAGATGAATAAGATATCAGAAAATTTATTCTCCAATTCGTATTATATTTGACTTGGTATCAGAGCAAAGATCCGAAAGGACTTTGTCTCTTTATTTTTCCGCTACAATTCTTCGTCTCGCGTTGGTTCTCTGTCAGACATGTGAAGTTGATTTGCTTTTTATTTTCAACTAAACCCCATTGTTAGAGTTTATTGTCTAAATATTATTAGATTGTGTGGTGTAGGCTCTTTGTCAGATTTTTCCCCACGGATTGGTTTTTTGTCCGATCTCGTTGTCTCTCTCTCCCTGACTCCTCTCCCAAAGATCTGTTGTTGGTATCGGCTCTCGGCGCCATCAGCTTCTGCTCGATTTGTTCTTGGTATCGGCTCCCACAGACTCCTTCCCAGTCGCCCTCATCTGCTCGACCTAGACTCTTTCACCTAGCCGCTCGACCCAGACTCCTTCACTTCCTGGCCGAGCTCCTTCAACCTCTCCGTCGTCGACTTCGGCAACCATACCAGTAACTCAGGCGTCTCGACTCCGACGTCTCGTCGCCCCTCTCCGGCGTGTCGTTGTCCCTCTCAGGTGCTTCTCTCCGATCGGACGTGTCTCAAGTTGAACAATCGACCCGGTTCTTCAACTCGACCCGATTCGTCAGCTCGACCAAGTTCTTCAGCCAGACCCGATTCTTCAGTCCAACCCGGTTCTTCGGCCCGACCTGGTTCCTCAGCCCGACCCGGTTCTTGTTCTGCTGTTCGATCCGGGTATATTAGTTTTTATTGTTGTTTCCACTACATAATTACTGATTTGGTGTTTGTTTTACAATGAGTTCTGGAAAAGAAGAAAGTCAACGATGTTCAGAAGTTTGAAGTATCTGTCAAGAATTTTAAAAGTAGTTCCTTTGGGGATCCAAACTCAATGGAACCAATTTCCGTAAATGGAAGAAAATCTTGACAGCTCATCTCTGACGAATGCACAAGATGGGACATGTAACTGGGACAATTGAGGTCCCTAGTGAAGATAATGTTGGTGCCTACACTAAGTGGGAAGATGATGATGGTCTTGTAATGTCAGTCTTGTACAAAGCCATGAATGAACATATAGTAGACATTGTGGAGCGATGTGATACTGCGCAAGCAATCTGGAAACATTGGAAGATTTATACACTGATGAGTTTGATTTCATTGAGGTTTATGAGTTAATGTGCATTGCTTCGGCTATGCAACATAATGGGCAGCCAGTGGAGCAGTATTTCACCAAGCTAAAAAATATTTGGGCTAAGATTGATATGAAGCGCCCTTGCAAGATCAAGAACCCGAGGGATATTGTTTGGTACCAAAAGGAAAAGGATCTTGAGCGTGTTCACCACTTCCTAAGAGGGCTTGATGCAAAACATAACAGTGCCAAAGGAGAGTTGCTTAGAATGATGGAACCCCCGAGCCTGACTACCGCTTTCACTTATAACCGCAAGGATGACTCTCAGCAGGAAAGTTTTCATCAAGCACAAGTTGAAGTTTCTAGCCTTACTGTTCAGGCGAGGTCTCCAACACCAGTCCTTCAACAATCACATTCAGTTCCAACCCATAAGTAAGGACCACCACTAGGTTTTGGGAATTAACCTCATCCTCCTTGTTCTTATTGTGATGATACTGGCCATGCTCGTGAGACTTGTTGGAAGTTGTATCCGCACTTTAGACCTAAGAGATCTAATTATCGTCCTAAGGCGAAAGCAACTATTCAGTTGGTCCAAGAACCAGATTTCTATGGTGTAGTAAGACAGGATCATCATACAACAGGTGGAGCAGCTCCCACAGCATCCATAGCTGGTCGTGGTAAGATAGGTATGACTTTAAATATTTCTAGTTTTGTTGGGTCTGATACATGGACATTGATTCTGGTGCCTCAGGTCATATGACTTATGACAAATCTTATCTTACTGAATTATTCCATTCACCTGGCCTTATGTTACTAATGCCAATGGTGAGGCGTTCCTTGTGTTAGGACATGGGTCAGTTCGTATTACTCCCACAATAGAACTTCAAAATCTGCTATATGTGCCTGCTTTATCTCATCATTTGATATCTGTCCCACAGTTAAATACTGAAGCCAAATGCTCTGTGACCTTTTTTCCCTTGTATGTGATATTTCAAGATCTTCTCATTGGAAAGTCACTAGGTCGGGGGTATCTGAGGGGCCGGTTGTTTCATCTGGACCAGACATAAGCAGGGGAGAAACCAGGAGCACAGTCCCGGACCGCTTTGATCTCCACCTCTGATAAGCTAAGTGAAGTTTGGTTATGGCACCGTCGCTTAGGGCATCCATCTTTTAGTATTATGAAAAAATCCATGCCTACTTTGTTTATTGGTGTGGATGAGTCAGTTTTACGTTGTGAAACATGTGTTTTGGGCAAGAGTCATCGAACTACTTATTCCCTTAGTATTTCTAATAAAAATGTCGTTTCTTTCGAATTGATTCATTCTGATGTTTAGGGACCTTCGAAAGAACAAATTGTGTCAGGTATGAGGTATTATGTGTCATTTATTGATGATTGCACACGTCTTACTTGGATTGTTCTTCTTAAAACTAAGGATGAGGTCTTTCCGTCTTTTCAAGCTTTTTATGCCAATGTCCAAACACAATACCATGCCACAATTAAAGTTCTTTGTTCTGATAATGGGGGAGAATATGTAAACCGTGTCTTTCAGGAGTTTTTTAAAACACATGGGATTGTTCATCAAATAACCTGTCCTTACACACCTGAGCAGAATGGGGTATCCGAAAGGAAAAATCGTTATTTACTTGATATGGCTCGTTGTCTTCTCTTTAGTGCCCATTGTCCTAAATACCTTTGGGGTGACGCTGTCATAGCCTCTGCCTATCTCATTAATCGTCTTCCATCTAGTGTCCTCCAGGGACAAGTACCATATGAGGTCCTTGCCTCTCATGTCGCTTTATCCTCATTTCATAATCTCTCTGCTCGTGTTTTTGGGTGTGTCGCTTTTGTCCATATTCCAAAGAGTCAGAGTTCAAAGTTGGATGCCCGAGCCCTTAAGTGTGTGTTTGTTGGTTATGGAGGACATCAGAAAGGGTACATGTGTTATCATCCACCTATCAGGAAGTACTATATCACTATGGATGTTACTTTTTTTGAGGACATGAGCTATTTACATCATCCGATACCGCTCTTCAAGAGGAGCATTCATATTTTGAAGAGCTTTATCATGGAGAGGGGGAGATAGGCCAGACAGGAGATATGATGACAAGATCAGTTGAGATTACTAATGCATCCGCTTCACAGACATCACCTGCAGAGGTTGCTCCATAGGTTCAGATACCAGAAGCTGAGCCAACTGCCCCTTCTACCTCGCCTGCTGTTACTGATACCCCTGACCAATGTCTCCCTGGTACAGAAAATCACTCATATGAGGTTAGTCATTCTATTGAAGTTAATACTAGTGAGACTAATAGTGGACAATGTGTATTACCAAATAGGTCTACTCGAGGTTAACCAGCAAAACAGTATGAACCTACCCTTCAGGCCAAAGCTAAGTATCCTGTGGCAAATTTTATGTCCACCAAAAGGTTGTCTAAGTCATATGAATCGTTTGTGAATCAAATATCTACTGTATCAGTACCTAACAAAGTGTAGGATGCATTGGGAAATCCAAAATGGAGAAAAGCAATAGAGGAGGAAATGGAAGCATTACAGAAGAACAATACTTGGGAGCTTGTATCTTCACCATATGCAAAGAAGGCTGTGGAGTGTCGCTGGGTATTTACAATGAAGCATAATCCATATGGGTCAGTGAGTCGGTATAAAGCACGCCTAGTAGTAAAGGAATTCACTCAGACATATGGCATAGACTATGATGAGACGTTTGCACTTGTTGGATAGATGAATACTTTTCGGGTATTGCTTTCTTTTGATGATAGCTTAAACTGGCCTCTTAAACAGCTTGATGTCAAGAATGCATTCCTTCATAGGGAACTCAAAGAAGAAATGTATATGGATATTCCGCCAGGGTGTGTAGCTGCTTCTCCAGGTAACTTCGTATGCAGATTGAGAAAATCGTTGTATGGTCTTAAACAATCACCTCGTGCTTGGTTTGGAAGGTTTTCATCATTCATGAGGAAGATTGGCTACAAACAGAGTAATTCACACTACCAGATATGGGAGAATAGCCGACGAAAAAAATTTCGTCGGCTATGCCAATTTTTCGTCGGCTATACCCTCTACCGACGAAATTTTCGAGGAGAAGGAGGAGGAGAAGGAGGAGGAGGAGGAGGAGGAGGAGGGGAAGGAGGAGGAGAAGGAGGAGGAGGAGGGGAAGGAGGAGGAGGAGGAGGGGAAGGAGGAGTAGGAGGAGGGGAAGGAGCAGGAGGAGGAGGGGAAGGAGGAGGGGAAGGAGCAGGAGGAGGAGGGGAAGGAGGAGGAGGAGGAGGGGAAGGAGGAGGAGGAGGAGGAGGAGGAGGAGGAGGAGAAGGAGGAGGAGGAGGAGAAGGAGGAGGAGGAGGAGGAGAAGGAGGAGGATATTGTGTTTTAACTATAGCCGACGATTTATTAAACTTTCGTCGGCTATTTCCTTGAAATATATTAATATTTTAATAGGCATTAATTAGTTATAGCCGACGAAATACTAGAATTTTCGTCGGCTATACAACTTATAGCCGACGAAAATTGGTAAAATTCGTCGGCTATTCTTAAATTTTAGGGAGAAAAAAAATAAATTATGCTTTGGATGGAGGAGGAGAAGGAGGAGGAGGAGGAGGAGAAGGAGGAGGAGGAGGAGGAGGGGAAGGAGGAGGAGGAGGAGGGGAAGGAGGAGGAGGAGGAGGAGGAGGAGGAGGAGGAGAAGGAGGAGGAGGGGAAGAAGGAGGAGGAGGAGAAGGAGAAGGAGGAGGAGGAGGAGAAGGGGAAGGAGGAGGAGGAGGGGAAGGAGGAGGAGAAGGAGGAGGATATGTTCCGATTTTGAATCTAAAAGTTTGGAAAATCCATTCCAATCGTCAGATATCACCGTTAAGATTAAATACATGTATGAAAAAAAATCCAACTACATCTGACAACGTTAAAGGCTCGATCGGGACGGTCAACCGGGTGAGTCAACCCTTTAAACGCTTAGAAATTGTAATTGGCCTGTCTAAATGACGTTTTTTTGCCTGACCTTCAACAGATAATAGTTTCAAATCGATGTGACGCAACTAATCGTATAAAAATTTTCCTCAAAATATTTACCGACCGTCAGGCTACCCATAGGAAAACGGAAGTAAAAAACAGTTAACCGCAATATTCGGCACACAGATTTTGTCGGAATCTTGTCATTTTTCATCTGTAGACGTATTTCATTATTTCGGTCATATCTTATTTCACGACACATTTGCATTTGAAGGACGAAGCAATGATTTGTCGATAGTGATAGAAAATGGAAGCTGTTTTTTTTTTAATCATAGCCGACGAAATCAAACCTAGTACTCGTCGGCCATACTTCCAAAAATTTTCGTCGGCTAACGTTTCAGAGAAAGGCCGACGAAAATTCAAATCGTCGGCCATTCTAGGGGAATAGCCGACGATTTTTTTTTTTAGCGACGAAAAAAAAATTCGTCGGCCATTCTTGGGAATAGCCGACGAAAATTTTATTTCGTCGGCCGTTTTTTTTTATTTCGTCGGGAAAAGCCTTTTTTCTGGTAGTGTCAGATCACACATTGTTTCTCAGACATCAACAAGGGAAGGTAACATCCTTAATTATATATGTTGATGATATGGTAATTACTGGTAATGATACTGTTGAGGTGGATAGATTACAGAAGCAGCTAGCCACAGAGTTTGATATGAAGGATCTAGGTACACTCAAGTACTTCTTGGGTATTGAGGTGGCCAGGGGGAGTGAGGGAATCTATTTGTGTCAGAAGAAGTACATCCTTGATCTACTAGCAGAGACAAGTATGTTGGATTGCACTCCAATTGACACTCCTATTGAGCATAATCATCGATTGACAGAGTATCCAGATCAGGTGCTTACCGACAAGACTCGCTATCAGAGGTTAGTTGGACGCTTAATTTATTTGGCACATACCAGACTAAATGTTGCATATGTAGTAAGTGTAGTGAGCCAGTTCATGCATAATCTAAGTGTGGATCACATAGATGTTGTTATGAGGATTTTGAGGTACTTGAAGTCGGCTCCAGGGAGAGGAGTAATGTTTTCTAATCACAATAATATTCTTGAGGTTTGTGGCTTCACAGATGCAGACTGGGCTGGAAATATTACAGATCAGAGGTCTACATCAGGGTACTTTACATTTGTAGGAGGTAATCTTGTTACATGGAAGAGTAAGAAACAAAAGGTCGTGGCTCGGTCTAGTGCTGAAGCGGAATATAGATGTATGGCTCATGGAGTATGCGAGTTGTTGTGGCTTAGAAATTTTCTACGAGACTTACGTGTTAAACCTAAGTATGCTATGCAGTTGTACTGTGACAACAAAGCGGCTATTGATATTTCACAGAATCCTGTACAGCATGATCGTACTAAACATGTGGAGGTGGACCGTCATTTTATAAAGGAGAAGCTAGATGCTAAGATCATTAGTTTTCCTTTTTTTCCTTCAGAAGAGCAACTTGCAGATATACTCACAAAGGGAATGTCTAAGAATGCCTTTTATGACTCACTTAGCAAATTGGGCATGGTTGATATGCATGCGCCAACTTGAGGGGGAGTGTTAGAGTGAGTCACGGAATGTAAATCAGGAATGTAAATCATGTAGTTAGTACTTACCTATTCTGTATATGTAGTACGTAGTACGTAGAGTTGTAGTACATCTTGTATTCTCTTTATATAGCCTCCAATGTGAGATGAATAAGATATCAAAAAATTCATTCTCCAATTCGTATTATATTTGACTCCCCAAAGCTCGGGACTTCTTCCCTATAGCCATAATGGAAATAAAGACATAATAATAATTGATGTGTGTTTGTGTGAAAAATTGGGAAACCCAGAAGCAAAGGGGATTGAATTTATAGAGTCGATGTCCTATTTTGTTTAGGATTTTGGTACTTTCCTTTTTCTTCAGGGAAATAAAGCGAAATGTTTAATTTATAAGTTTTTGTTATTTTCTCTAAATACCCACCTCGGATTTCAAGCATTTTGCCAAAAAAAAAAAAGAAGGCTTGCTCAATTAGCCGACCTACCGTGTTCCGATTTTTCAACACACTAGATTTCTCTGATGAGGAATTCCAGATTCTTTAGCATTGCTCCGTGCCAGAAAAGCTATGATGAAGAAGATGATGGGTATTCTGAATTCTTTGATGCTGATGATAGAGTGAGTCCAGAGCCTAATTTTGTGTTTAAATTTGAGTACCAGACTAGGGAGATGTTACAAACACTTTGAGAAATATAACCACCACAGGTGGTTGAGTTTTTTTTTTTTTAGGAGAATGAATAACTTCATTGGAATAAGCCATACGACCGAATTATGCCTGGTCAAACAGGAGTCGAAACTCCACTACAAACTAAAGGTTCCAAAATAAAGCAACAAAACGAAATAAACGATACTAAGGTTCGAATAGAGCAAAAACGTCCAAAACAAGCGGACAAAAAACTACGAAAGCAAGTAACCATCATGATAATAGAGAGAGGACTTCACTACAACCCTCAGGCCTAAGACCACACGGTATACCTTTCAAGTAGAGGTAGAGCAGCCCTCCCTACTCTCATGATGGGATCCTGGTGCAATAATGCACCAACTCACGTCACAATAGTCCCATCGCCAACCTCCGAGGTAGATCCCGGGTCTGTCAGGCCCCCATCTGCAGAATTCCCTTCAGAGCTATCCATCACCCCCGCAGTCTCGGACGGTAACACCATCGAATCAAAGTTCAGAGTCATTGCCATCTTCTTGTTCTTACTCCCCCTAGGTCGTCCACGTTTCTTCAGGGATTTGTGAGCAAGGCCGGTAGTGCCACCGTTACCCACCATGAACCCTAGGTCACCCGGTCCAAGTTCTAGAGGTATAATCTCCAAGCAGTGTTTAACACGCTTGTCCTGAGTTGAGTCCTCCTCATCCCGAACCCGTCGGACCCCAGCCACCTTCGATGGAGATGAGGATTCTGGTATTGTACGAATCTATACCTGGCGTTTCTCCTTCGGAAATAACCCTGACAGGGAAGAAAGCGAAGGAGAAGAGGAAATAGTCATACATGTGGCTGAGTTTGCCCTGAAGATCATCCCCGGGGGTGTAGCAATTTGAGACGGCGGCGCTGCTTCCCCTTGCGCACTCTCACTAGGGCAGTATTGCCCTCCATTGTCAATTTGGCAGCAAGTGCGGCAACGTCCCAGCAGCCTCTCATACTTGTACTCCACATTGATAACATTAGATAGAGAAACCCTAAGACAACGTTCAACCTTCACCGGAGAATTAAGCGGGAGAATTAAGCGAACCCTAGCAGTACCACAGCTCAGGGCAGCATGACCAATTTGGAGAACAGGGCCGATTGTCTCCCCGACAAGCCGGACTGTGGCCACCGTTAGGAGTGTCGGCTGAAGTCCGGATATTGCCACCCAGACCCAAATGAAGTCGAGCGGAACCTTCATGATATCGGAAAAACCATCATAATCATTGAGAATCACCATCACCCTCTGGACCCACCACTGTCCACCCTTCTTAATCCTCGACAGATCGCGCTCATTGTTGAACGTGAAAAGAAACTTGTCTCCCCGTGCTGTGACCCCACCGGAGCCGACGTCTTCCACATAGATTGCACGGCGCCGCGGAAAGACTCAAAGGTCATAGTCTTGCTGGTATTGAGACGACCAACCAGATAAAATCGGAAAGTAACAAACCCGTTTTCTGGGCTCCGAAGATTCCCAAGGTCCACCGGCTCCTCCTCTGTGTCAAGGGAAAGCTTGGACGCCAGACGTGCAGTCTTGGAGGCTACCGATGCCGTCACTACAGCCATTCGAATCGCACAGTGCAGCCAACTCAAAATCCTAACCCCAACCCTAGGTCGAGAGGTCGAGAGAGAGAGAGAGAGAGAGAGAGAGAGAGAGGAGAAGAAGAGATTGTGGTATAACTGTTAATACCACAGGTGGTCAAGTTGGTAAGAGTTTTTGTGTGAGAATCCCTCAGGTTTGAATTCCGCTGACTTTAATTGGAGTTTAAATCCCAATTTATTCTTGGTGGGTAGGGAGAGGAAGTGTTTTGACATGATCCCCTAGCACGGATTAGTCTCTGGGCCTATAAAACCTTTGAAAATACCGTCGTTGATAGATTAAAAAAAAATACTTGAGAAATATGACCAAGTTGGTCACTATGTAGCTTTGCAAGCCCAAAAGAATAGTACTAGTTGTTTTGTTGAGGAATCACAAAATGGGTCTGCTTCTTCTGTTGAAGTAGCTGGTGTTGATGAAGAGAAGAATGCTAGCTCTGGGTTTTATAGAAGATTCTGATGAAGCAAAATGTGGGTCCATAGGGTTTTAGAGATGGTGCGTTTGAGGAAGAGGAGGTTGAGAAGAAAATAGTGATTGAAGAAGAAGAAAAATCAAATGTTAATGATGAAGTGAGTGATGTTACTGAAGATGTCACATTCAGATGAGAAAAGTCATGTTAGAGGTGATGATGAAAGAAAAGGAAGATATGTTTGAACTGGATACATCTTCCATAGATACAAGGGAAATATATACATATCAACTTCTTGGTAAACAAGAAACCTACAAACTAGGAAAGGAAAGATACAATATTATTCTAAAAAGATTTACAGGAATATTATAAAGAATCAATTCTTAATTATGCAATATTCTTAACACTCCCCCTTAAGTTGGAGAGTGAATGTCAAGAACTCCCAACTTGTGCAGCAAATTCTTGAACCTTTCTTTCCCCAATGCCTTGGTAAATATATCACCCAATTTTTTCAAGATTCCAACAAATCGAGTGCGAACAGATCCATCACAAACACATAATAGCCGGTAGTGGACCGACGAGTTATGGGACATCCGGCCCAATCAGAATCACAAAATGATCTTAAACTCAAATCATTATCAGACTGCAAGAGAAGGCCTTGACCAGGGCAAGACTTTAAATACCTGACAACTCGAAGGGCTGCATTCATATGATGCAAGCATGGCTCATGCATAAACTTGCTTAGTACATGAACAGAGTAGGTAATGTCTGGTCTTGTAATAGTGAGATATATGAGACGACCGACTAAACGTCTGCAAGTAGCTGGATCCTTAAGAAACTCTATATTATCAGATAGTTTTGATTCTTTCATTGGAAACTCAATAGGCTTAGCACCCAAAAAACCAATATCTTTTATTATTTCCAACGCATACTTCCTTTGGGATAAATATATGCCTTTCCTCGAACGAGCAATCTGAATTCGAAGAAAGTATATAAGATCACCCAAGTCTTTAATTCTAAACCGAGTGTGCAGAAACTGCTTAAGCCCTTTGATAGAATTTAAATCATTCCCAGTAATAAGGATATCATCGACATAAATTAATAATACAGTAAGAGAATTACCACTTTTCATAACAAAGAGAGAGTAGTCGGCTTTGGTCCAGCAAAAAGAATGGTTTCTGTAAACTTGGCAAACCACTGTCGAGAAGCCTGCTTCAGACCATGTAAAGATTTATTAAGGTGACACACATAGTTCTCCCTCTGTCGCTGAAGACCAGGAGGAGGTGACATATACAATTCTTCATGTAACACTACCGGAAAAGGGGTTATAGCCGACGATATGGGAAAACACGGCCGACGAAACAGTACTTCGTCGGCTATAAGTAATTATAGCCGACGAATTACTATTTCGTCGGCCACATCGTCGGCTCGGCTATAACTATAGCCGACGACTGCCGACAACTCGTCGGCTATAACTATAGCCGACGAAACGTTTTTGGTTATAGCCGACGAGGATGGTATTCGTCGGCTATAAGAGTTATAGCCGACGAAAAGTTTTTGGTTATAGCCGACGAGGAGGGTATTCGTCGGCTATAACTCTTATATCAGATCCATTCTGCAGCAGCGAGCTCATTCGTCGAAAACATTTCGAAAACGCTCTGAAATCGTCCAAAACCTCGGCCATAAGCTTGAAAGGTACGTATATTGCTGTGTGTGTTGATTTAGTTGGTTATATGCAGAGGTGTGTTAATTTAGAGTTTAATTAGAATAAATGTGTGATTAATTTGATATATATATATATATATATGTGTTGAGATGAGATTATTAATGGGTAATTGATATATATGTTGGTTAGATAGAATTGAAGTTTTGTTGAAGATTAGTGATTGATTGTTGATTTATAGGTGATTTTAGATGAATTTGATGAAAAAATGTATATATATATTAATTAATTTAATTGTAATTAAAAATATATTGTTGGTATACATAAAAAATACATTGTGTTTAATTAATTAGGGAGATTGACGATGTTTTAATTAATTTAGGGATGCATGTGTATATATATATATATATATATGTGTGTGTGTGTGTGTGTAATTAATGATGAATTTTTTAATTAATTAGTACGTACGTACGTACGTAGTACGTGCATATATACATATCTATATATAGCTATATTTATTTCTTGAATTTACAGGATGGACAAGAGTTGGATTACCCTTGGAAGATGGGATCAGGCGTATCATGATGGAGTTAGGAGTTTCCTGGATTTTGTGATGGCTAACTGTGGAGATACTACACTTCATTATTGTCCGTGTAAAAAGTGCAAGTGTGCCACCCCACGACACCGGTTTTCCATAGAGACAGTGGAGCAACACCTGGCTAGATATGGATTTTGGGTCTTATACACTAATTGGATTTATCACGGTGAACCAGAGTTTGCGGGTCGTCATGATCATGGACAATTTGCCGAGAGAGGGAGTTCCTCCAATGATCCAACAACGAACTGGATCAACGATATGTTTCCTCGTGAGAGCGGTGTCATTGAGGAAGCACCAGATGTGCAACTCCCTCCTCCGGAGATGGAGTGTTTCCCTGATATTGAGCCACTCGAGCCATTACCCCGATCTCCGGTCAACACAAGTGGTATGGAAAAGTACAACAACCTGATCGCATTGCAACAGACTCCGTTGTACCCCGGATGCAGTAAGACTGTCCTTGAATCTGTCATGGGAGTGATGAAGATCAAAACGGAGAACAAAGGCACTGTCAAATCGGTTGATGATTGGCTTCGGCTATGGGGTGGGGCGATGCCCCCCAGACATCGGCTTCCTACCAGTCATCATAAGGTGCGACATATCCTTAAAGATCTCGGTCTTTCCTACATCAAGATTCATGCATGCATATACGATTGCGTTCTGTTTTACGGGGAAGGACTTGCAGATCTTGAATACTGCCCAGTATGCAATACAGAGCGGTATAAGTTCACTCCTAAAGGGAACAAGAAAGCTGTGAAGATACTTCGGTACTTCCCGCTGATTGATAGGCTTGAGCGGTTGTTCATGTGTGCTTTCACGGCCAAAGCTATGAGATGGTGGGCTGAGAGGAATGTGCCTGACGATGACACCCTTAGACATCCCGCCGACGGAGAGGCTTGGAAGAAGAATGTGTTGGAGTTTCCTGAATTTGCATCAGAGGTTCGAAATGTTTGGCTAGGGCTATCATCCGACGGTTTCAACCCTTTTGGCAAGAAAGAGCTTCAGTACAGTGTGTGGCCAGTTATTTTGATTCCGTACAACTTTCCACCGTGGATGTGCATGAAGAAGGAATATAACATGCTCACATTGTTGATTCCAGGCCCAGGTTATCCGGGAAAGTGTCTCGATGTGTATTTGAGACCCGTAATTGAGGAGCTTCGGTACTTGAGTCTGAACGGCCACCTGGTCTACGACCGGTTCAAAAATGAGATGTTCCGGATGCATGCCATGCTTGTTGGCACGATCAGTGACTTTCCTGGGAGGGGTATGTTGTCGGGCAGCGTCACCAGGGGTTACAGGGCTTGTTCAGAGTACATGACTGTTGATTGCTCCAGTCCTCATTGCAGCAAGATTGTCCAGATGCGTCACCGTCGTTGGCTTCCGCATGACCATTCATTTAGGGACGATGCACAGGCTTTTGATGGGACTGAAGAAAGGGGCTGGGCACCCGAGTAATGGACAGGGGAGGAAATATTGGCAGTGTTGAATGAGTATGACTTTGGTCCGCTTAGCAATCATCCCGATGTGTTGCGCACGATTCCAGAGAGGCCGGATCGGTATAGGTTCTGGTCACACAAGAGCATCTTATGGGAACTTCCTTATTGGGCCAGGTTGGCTACCAGATACTACCTGGATGTCATGCATATAGAGAAGAACGTGGGTGAAGCCGTGGTTGGCACAGTTTTGAATTGGGAGAAGAAAACAAAAGACACCCCCAAGGCACGCGTTGATCTGAGAAATATGGGACTGCGGGACCATTTGTGGTTGAGAGAGGGCAGGAGCAAAATGCCCCAAGCTCCTTACACCGTCACCAGGGACCAGAAACATGAAATCTTTGGATGGCTGAGTAATGTCAGGTAACTTTTTATTAATTAGGCATGTATTCCCTAAAGAATCCATCTGTTGTTGGACGACTATATATGCATGAAATCTAATTGTTGTTAATGGCTATGCAGGTATCCTTATGACTATGCGGGTAACATAAGCAAGTGTGTTAACTACCGAGACAACAAGATGTACGGATTGAAGAGTCACGACTGCCATGTACTGCTTCAACGTCTCTTCCCTATTTTCATTCGAGCGTACTTGGACGATGAAGTGGTTGAGCCGTTGGTGGCGTTGTCAAGATTCTTCCAGAAGTTATGCGCTAGAGAAGTTAGAAAATCAGACCTCATGAGAATGCATGAGGAAATCGTTTTTATCTTGTGCAAGTTCGAGAGGATATTTCCCCCAAACTTCTTTGACATCATGCCTCACCTGATGATCAATCTTCCCCAACCATTGTTGCTTACCGGTCCCGTACACTACACTTGGATGTATCCCATTGAAAGGTACATGTTATTCGTAAATTTGATTTATACATGTTTTTAAATAAAAGTTGCATGCTCTTAACATGCACTTGTTAACCTTGTAGACAACTTGGAGACTACAAGAAATATGTGCACAATAAATCTGCGCCTGAGGGGTGTATTGCTGAAGCTTACATTGCGCATGAGTGTGTAACGTACGCCAAGTTGTACTTGGGAGCGATGGAGGACCCCCCACAACATCCAAGTCGAGATGACCCCGAGTTCAACCTATCTATCGTCGCCAACTCTGTTGTACCATACGGAAGCTTCAAGAAGAAGGGGGTGGACAAGTTGCCTGACCATGAGGTAGGGATTGCCCACTGGTGGGCTCTAATAAACTGTCCGGAGGTACAATATTGGAAACGAACCCATCTTCACTGCAAGGAAGTTCGCGGTGATGTCGAGTACCACAACACGACGTTTGCAGACTATTTTCCACAATGGGTAAGTGTATAAATATATATATTAGATGACTTTCTTTTACAGTTCCCTATTCTTTAATCATAAACACACCAACTGATTTGAGTTATATTTTTCAGCGGATGCAAGTGGCTGAGAGGGGTGGTCATACAAATTACTCAGAGGAATTGAGGCTGTTGTCGATGAAGCCGATATCTTCCACAGTCCGCCCAATGTGTGATGTCAACGGCGTTAAGTATATATGTGAAGCTAGAGACGGGGAACGCAAAACACAGAATTGTGGGGTGATGGTCGATGGTGCAGAGGGGGGCGTGGATTTTTACGGTGTCCTACAGTCAGTTGTTGAACTCATTTATGGGAACCGCATGAAAGTCCACTTGTTCAAGTGTCGATGGTTTGATACTAGGCCGCACCGCATACGGATCGATCAGTACGGCATACTTTCGGTGAATACCGCCACTAGTGTGTATGAAGACGACCCCTTTGTTTTCGCCACAGCGGCCAAAAAGGTCTTTTATCTAGACGATCCATTGAACAAAGGCACGTGGAAGGTAGTTAACCATGTGTCTCAGCGAGACATATACAGTGCTACCACACTTGGTGTGAGCACAGAGTGTCAAGAAGCGACCGCATACCAAGAGCCGGACGCCGGCGACATTCCGGAATCCTCCACCATCCGCGATAATAATGTGACGCCGGGCAGAGTGGTTCGACTTCCTAGGGGTCAGGTGCCCATGTATGATGTTAATCCGAATCGTCTATATCAGGCAGACGATGACTCAGACGACGAGTACGAGCACCGGTTGCGATATATGAACTACTATACTACGTCTGACTCAAGTGATGAGGATGATTCTGATTACCATCCTTAGTATACTCTTTATGTGGAATTTGTGTACGATGGTGCATGCATGTATGAATACTTTTTTCGTCCTTAATTACCGTTTTCCGAGTTTATGGGAAATTGTATTGAATTGTTTGTGCGATGTTCAGGAATTTATTTCAGGCCCTAAATGGCAAATTTTCGGAAAGATAAGCATTATAGCCGACGAAATGGACCATACTTCGTTTGACCGTACGGATCGAGCCTTTAACGTTGTCAGATGTAGTTGGAATTTTTTTCATACACGTATTTAATCTTAACGGTGATATCTGACGGTTGGAATAGATTTTCCAAACTTTTAGATTCGAAATCGAAACATATGCACTAATGTTCCTTAACTTGTTTACTAAGTGTTTAAGTGAATGTATAGTTTCAAATAGTTGCTATACGTAGACCCTTCAAATGCAAAAGTGTCGTGAAATAAGATACGACCGAAATATTGAAATACGTCTACGGTTGAAAAATGGGAAGATTCCGACAAAATCTGTGTGCAGAATGTTGCGGTTAGATTTTTTTTACTCCCGTTTTCCTATGGGTAGCCTGACGGTCGGTAAATATTTTGAGGAAAATTTTTATACTATTAGTTGCGTCTCATCGATCTGAAACTATTCTCTGTTGAAGGTCAGGCCAAAAAACGTCATCTAGACGGGCCAATTTCCGTTTTAAAGCGTTTAGAGGTTTGACTTTGTAGTTTGACCAAAGAATAGCCGACGACATACTTAACTTCGTCGGCTAAACTCTTGCGATCCGCGCCGTTTCATTGTCCGCCGTTGGATGGGCGAGATCTGACGGCTGCTGAGAGCGTGAAGTATAGCCGACGAGATTCATAATATAGCCGACGAGATTCATATTATAGGCGACGACATAACTATTTCGTCGGCTATAACCGGCCTGCAAAGCCCAACTTCGGCCCGGCCCGGACGAGTATAGCCGACGAAATTCGTCGGCTATAGTATAGCCGACGAATTAAAATCAAATCGTCGGCTATAGTTCACACTATAGGCGACGAAATCCATACTTCGTCGGCTATAACCGGCCCGCAAAGCCCAACTTCGGCCCGGCCCGGATGTCGGGTCAGAGTATAGCCGACGAATGTCGTCGGCTATGACTATAGTCGACGAATTAAAATTAAATCGTCGGCTATAGTCCTTCGATTTAAACCGCAACAGAGGCGCCTCTCCCTCATTTTCTGGATTTTTGCCGAAATCCCTAATCGCCACCACGCCTCCCCGACGCCGACCGACCACCACCACGCCTCCCGACGCCGACCGACCCTCCCCTGCCCTACCCGTCCGCTCCCCGACCCGTGCCCGAGCTTCCCGACGCCTCCCCGACCCGAACCAGACGAGCCGATCGATCCGCCACCCCTAGCCGCCGTCGCCGCCGCACCCACCATGCTCCTCGTCCAGACTGCACCACCATGTCAGGTAGTCCCGATCGATTGCTCATTTAGGGTTTTTATTTATTTTGTGGAATTTTGTTTTTTTTTTTAAATTTAGGGTTTTTGTGAATTTTTTGTGGAATTTAGGGTTTTTGTGAAATTTATGGAATTGTGTGGATTTTTTGTTAATTTTGTGGAATTTTGTGGAATTTATATACTAATTTTGTGGATTTTTTGTTAAATTTAGGGTTTTTATATATATACTAATTGCGGAATTTTGTGGAATTTATATACTAGTATACTAATTTATATATAATTAGGTATAAATATATTTAGGTATATATATAATTAGGTATATATATATTTAATGACGTATTTTATTTTTGTGTGAAATTTATGGAATTTTGTGGAATTTTGTTTAATTTTGTGGAATTAACAAAAAATTTTAGGAGGATATATATATCTATATATATATATTTCAGAATATATATATATATATAATTATATATATATATATATATATAATTATATATATATATAATTAGGTATAAATATATTTAGGTATATATATAATTAGGTATATATATATTTAATGAAGTTTTTTATTTTTTTTGTGAAATTTAAGGAATTTTGTGGAATTTTTTTTAATTTTGTGGAATTAACAAGATTTTTTAGAAGGATATATATATATATATATATATATATATATATATATTTCGGAATATATGTATATAATTAGGTATAAATATATTTAGGTATATATACATTGAATGAAGTTTTTAATTTTTTTGTGGAATTTTTGTGCAATTTATGGAATTTATATACTAATTGTGCAGGAAACCGCCGCTTTGTAGACCGATGGCTTGGCAGACGGACCGAGAGCGACCCCGACGCTCAGGCAGGAGCCAGCCGTGGGGGGAGCGGATCCAGCGGTCGTCGGGGCCTAGGCCGGCCTATGAGTCGACGAGAGGAGACGTTGATGGGATTGACCCCGAGCGATCCACGTGGGGGCTCCTCCTATGAGTCGACGGGAGCGGGCCCTGACTCGAGTGTCGGAGGAGGACGCAGAGCCACCAGACCCCAGTGCACTTCAGCACTGTTCCAGGATCGGCAGCCGACCCCACCGCGCGCCGATCTGGACCCTCCAGAGATGCTCCCTGTCCCCCCACAGCGACAGCGTCCACAGCTACGGGGCCCACCGTCAGGGGGATCAGGCCCCTCAGGGTCCACGCCCCGTATGTCTCCGTCATCGGGGATGTACATGGTCCAGTTCCTCCCTGCCATCCCTGAGTACGACGCCAGGGGGAGGCAGATTTGGAGGCACGACCGGCCCCACGAGATTCCCTGGGAGGAGGCCTACGTCTACAGTCCTTTCGACTCAGAGGACTGCCGCGGCCTGTGGGCCGTTCGTGAGAAGGACAAGCAGTACAACGACGCAGGTAATTGGTTAGTTTAATTAATTATTTAGATTGTTTAATTAATTATTTAATTAGTTAGTTTAAATAATTATTTAACTATATCTTCATTTTAATTATGAAACAGGCGTCCTCGTCAATAAACCCGCGGGGACGAGACGGACCAGAGGGCCAGCGAACATGTCGACCCTGGAGAGGGAGCTCGCCGGTGGGATCAGAGAGATCATGTCCGGTCCCGGTGAGGATGGACGCCCGATTGAGAGGAGAGACACCACCACCAAGTATATCAACGTGACGGGCATGCTCGTGCGGGACAGGGTCCCACTGTTGTGGCCCGACTGGGGCTCTGTGCCCGATGACATCAAGGCGCGAGTGTACAATGCACTGTCGGTGAGTTAAATCGTATTTTTATTATAGAAAATAAACATTTATGAATTCAGTCCTTATAACTATATAAAAATATTTTCTAATTAATTTATAATATTGCAGCAATGGTTTAGAGTCCATCCTACCTTGGACTGGTGGAGAGACGAGCAGCTGAAGAACAGGTTATGTGTTTCACTTTTTTTTGTATAAATATATTTATTAACAGTGTACGAATATATCTAACAGTTGTGTTTTGTTAATATAGGTACTCCGAGTGGAAGAACGAGCTGGCGACGCACTACAGGACGTACCATGTGGAGCAGCGCTTGGGGAGAGGTGCAACCCCCCACGAGTTCCGGTATAGGGAGTATGAGTGGCTATGGCTGGTAGCCTACTTCGGGAGCGACAGGGTCTCAGTAAGAAAATTTAGCCTCCTAGTATATAACTTTTTAATGGTATTTAATAATTAAATTATGTAGTTACTTAATTAAATTAATTAGTTAGTTAGTTATTAGTTATTAAATTAAGTTAGTTAGTTAGTTACATAGTTAGTTAGTTCGTTACTAAATTAAATTAAATTAAATTAAATTAGGTAGTTAGTAAGTTAGTTAGTTACTAAATTAAATTAGTTAGTTAAGTAGTTACTAATTAAATTAAATTAGTTAGTAACTAAATTAGTTAATAATTTTATTTTGGTTAGTTCCTAATATTTTAATTTAGTTACTAATTTATATTTGCGTTTATATGTTTGTTGTTATAATACAGAAAATCTCGAAGACGAACAGCGACAACCGCAAGAGGAACGAGCACCCCCACCACGGCGGCGCCCGCTCCTGGAGGCAGTGGGCAGAGATGGCGAGGAGGGACTGACCGCTGAGGCCGTTGTCGTGGATTCATGGGGCGTCCCGACCAAGTGGTAAGTATTCGCCCATATTCAATAAAAGTGTTTCATTAAATTAATTTATACATTTTTTTTATTAATTCGTTTATTATATTTTCTTGTCAATTAGGCGGAAATAGATGCGGAGACCGACGCGATCACCTTCGGGATCGCGCGAGACACCCTGGGGGAAGGGGCGTCCGACGAGGCGATCGTGGAGTTTGCCTCCACGATCGACACCCTTGAGCCGCGCTTGGCCTCTCAGATCATGCACGCGGCGGTGGGGACGGGCAACAACTACTTCTACCAGAGAGGCCTAGGCGCGGCGGGAGATGGGGTTCTCAAGTACACGCCGGCGAATCCCAGCACGCAGCGTGTGGCTTCGACGAGAGGAGATTTGCAGACGCAGCTGCAGAGGACTCAGGCGGAGTTGGCGAGGGCGGTGGAGGCGCTCGAGCAGGCGGAGTTGGCGAGGGCCGCGGAGGCTTCGGCGCAGCAGGCCAGAGACGCATCTGTGGCGGAGATGTACCGATGGATGCAGCTATCTTGGGAGGCCCAGCAGGCTGGACTCCAGCCCCCGCCTCCGCCACAGATGCCCCAGTTCGTCGTCCCCACTCCCCACCCGCATCGGAGTACGCCAGGCGATCAGGATAGCCATAGCCACCGGAACTCGAACGATCCGGTCGACGACGCTACGCGTTTAGGGGGTGATGATGAGTAGATGACTAGTTAGCTAGGGGGTTAATTTGTACAGTAGGTAGGATATTAGGGATTGATTGATGTTGATATTTGTTGGATATTTGGATGTTTGTTTGTGGATTTTCTGCAGCCAAACCGAAGACGAAGTGAAATTGGGCCCGAGTTAAATTTTTAAATTTTTTTAAATATTTAGGGGTTATAGCCGACGAAATGGGCCATATTTCGTCGGCTATACCCTCCCGGCTTCCGGCAAAAAAAAGCCGTTCCTGGTACCGGCGATTGTTATGGCCGACGATTAATTCGTCGGCTATGCCGGAAGTATAGCCGACGATAGTGTCGTCGGCTATACCGGATGTATAGCCGACGATAGTGTCGTCGGCTATACTTCCGGGTTAGGGGCAATTACGTAATTGTTGAAGCCGACGATCCTGTCGTCGACAATGTTCGAAGTATAGCTGACGACGCTTTATTCGTCGGCTATACCGCGTGTTTTATAAGCCGACGACTTACCCTCAGTGTCGTCGGCTATACTATAGCCGACGGCGCATTCCCGACGAGAGAATAGCCGACGATTTAATGAAAACGGCCGACGAGATAGCGTCGTCGGCTATAACCCCTTTTCTGGTAGTGTAAGTCCCCATTGAGGAAGGCATTATTGACGTCGAGCTAATGGAGGGACCAATTGTGACAAGCAGTGAGAGTAAGAACACATCTCACAGTGTTCATCTTAGCTGTCGGAGAGAAAGTATCATGATAGTCAATTCCGGCAGTCTAGGTAAAACCTTTGGCAACGAGACGAGATTTGTAGCGCTCAATCGAACCATCTGCCTTATGTTTAATGCGATACACCCATTTACAATCAATTGGACGTTTGCCAAGAGGGAGGTGAACCAAAGTCCAGGTATTATTGTCAGTAAGAGCAGTAAGTTCCTCTTGCATAGTTTGTCGCCAGTGAGGGTCAGAGAAAGCCTCAGTGTAAGAAGAGGGCTCAGCATCCCTGCTAAGAGTGGTGACATAGGCAATACGGCATGGGGAATATCGATGGTAAAAGAGAAAATTACAGATAAGGTAACGTGTACCTGGTGGAGGACTCGGCGAGGACGACGGATGACGGTGTGGGGGAAGCATTGCCTATGAGCAGAAGTAGTCACGTAAGCAAACATTGGATTCCCGTTGGCGTTGAGAGCGGCGAAGGGTGGGTTGGGCTGGATGGATTTGGGCAGGGAGGGAAGGTGATGATTCGGCAGTGGCGAGGACGGGCTCGGAGTCGGCGAGGGCCGGCTTGGCGCTGTCGATGGCAGGCTCAGCAACGGGAAGGACTGGGTCCGAGTGAGGATTGGAAGAATGGGTGATGTTGGTAAGGTGATGAGTGGGGTTGGGTGTCGGGTTGGTGATGGTTTGGTCAACGCCGGTGGGGGGATGATCGACTGGGGCAGAGGGAGGAGGGCGGAGCGATGCGTTGGGAAAAGTGGATCGAGAACTCAAAGGGTGAGGGCTGATCGTGTACTAGAGGAAGAGAAGTGGATTGGGCTGGTGGAGTAGTTGTTGGGCCAAGTGGTGTATGATGGAAGCTATCTTCAAGAAAAACAACATCTCTATTTGTAAAAATCTTTTCTGTTTCGGTATCATATAACTTGTAGGCTTTTTGACCAATAGGATAGCCAATAAAAATGCATTTTTGAGCTCTTGGAGAAAATTTGGACAAACAATGGACAGAAGTAGCAAAAGCCAAACAACCAAAAACACGCATCCGTGAATAATCAGGAGGTTTATTGTAAAGAATCTCAAAAGGAGTTTTCTTTTGAAGTAAAAGTATAGGGAGTCGATTAATCGTGTATGCAGCGGTAATAATGCATTCTCCCCAAAATTCAATGGGTAAGTGAGATTGAAAACGGAAGGCTCGAGCAACTTCTAGGAGGTGTCTATGCTTGCGCTCAACTACACCATTTTGTTGAGGTGCATAAACGCAATAGTGTTGAAAGATGACTCCTTCTATTGTTGAGTTTGAGAAGGGTCTCGTCTTCAATAGCCATGAGAAGACAAGGGATGATTAATAAACGCTGTGGCTAGGGCGAAACAGAGAGGAGAGCTAGGATTTTGAACCTGCTCTTGATACCATGAAAGAAAAGGAAGATATGTTTGAATTGGATACATCTTCCATTGATACAAGGGAAATATATACATATCAACTTCTTGGAAAACAAGAAACCTACAAACTAGGAAAGGAAAGATACAGTACTATTCTAAAAAGATTTACAGGAATATTACAAAGAATCAACTCTTAATGATGCAATATTATTAACAGATGAGACAGTGGTTACTAGTCATGAAGATGAGTTGATTTCCGAAGAGGACTTTGTTGGTTTGGAATTTAGTTCAAGCCATGATAATGATGATGATGAGCTAGATGCTTATTTAGAAGAGATTGGATTGCACAAGCCTGGGGTTTTGATGAAGAAGAGGATGATATAATGGAACAGTATAGAGAACTAGAAGAGTCGTGTAGGGCTGAGGAGCAAAACTTGAAAAGGTCCAAACCAAAAGGAGAGGAAAAGCTAGTGAATGATTGTAATGGTTCTGATGATTCAGATACAATGGAGGTTTTGTGGGAACATCAAGAATTGATAGATCAGTTGAAAATGGAGCACAAGAGAGTCATGATCAGAGCAGTAATGGAGCACAAGAGAGTCAGAGCTATTGCTCTGCCTACAATTCCTGAAGAATCCGAGTATCCAGATACATATGGAGGACTTGAGGCCACTCATGATTGATGAAAAATACAAGAGTTAAAGGACTCGAATGCGCAAGTTGGATAAATCCATTTTGAATAACCAGAAGTTAACTGCATTAGGTGTTCTGCAGTCCTAGGGTCAACTTCAATCGTTTTCGAGCTACAAATCCTCAACTCCAGCTGAATCCTTTCTTTCCAACTTGAGGATTTGTAAACAGAAAATAGATTGTGATCCAACAATTGTTAAGATGATCAAGGATGTGCATAGTGAATTGGAAGTGGTCTATGTTGGGCAGTTGTGCCTTTCTTGGGAGTTCCTTCAATGGCAATACGAGAAGGCCTTGGAGCTATTGGAGTCTACCCCAAATCGAATACATTAATACAATGCAGTTGCAAAAGAATTGCAACAGTTCTGAGTGCTCCTACAACGATTTGTTGAAAAATGAACATTTTCAAGGGCCAAGGATTGAAACCTATGTTAAAAGTCGAAGTGCCATGCATAAGCTTCTACAAGTTCCAGTAATCAGAGAGGACAAGCCGGGGGAAGGAAAGACAGGCAATGAAATTACCACTGACGTCATTGTCGACACTTTGAGAAAATCAATAATGACCATGTGGCGATTCATTCGAGCTGATCAAAATGCCAGCATATCTAATGCTTGTCGAAAAAGATCACTTGATGGAGATTGCTTGGATCCAAAGCTTTTAGTAGAAGTTAAAGCTCATCTTCGCAAGAAAGTAAGATGCTTAAGGAGCTAAAGAGAAGTCAGAATCGGATCCAAAAGAGATTCCACAGTATAATCCAAGTGGGAGATATGTTATTCCTGGCTCTGGAACATGAAAGAAGAATGAAAAGCAACATTGAAGGAGGTTATTGCCTTTATCTTGAAAACTATAAGGCACTCGAGTGAAAGAGAAAATGACAAGGTTAGTAATTATTATTATTGACAGTGAAGTTCCTCTGATCAAGCAGTTGTGTGAGTTTGGGCTGATTGTTAAACCTGAATTCATACTCAGTAGGAATTGTGCTAGTCTGGGCTCATTCCCTTACCAGACAATGGGGGCTTCTTTCATGGCACATGACAGTTTCTCATATAGCTGTGGTAGGATGTTATAAGTATATTTCTGATCGAAAAAAATCGTGGACTCATCTAGTTTCTTACGAAAAAGAAAAAGAAAAAATTCTGCATACTGTGGTTCAGTCTATTGTAGCTTTGTCCTGTGACAGCAAGTATAGTTGTTTCTGATATTAATGAGTTCCTGAGTTTGCATGTATACTACTAAATGATGTGTATTTATCTTATAGTTGATTTTCATTCAGTGCAAGTTCAAGTTCGGAGTATTGTGGCAAAAACTATATTTCAGTGGATTTTTTTTTTTTTGCCTATCTCTCTCGTTTTTGGATGATTTTGGTTTTTCTGTTATTCAATTTTTTTTACCGCCCTCACTGTCTTTATTTGTTGTAAACGCACCTATTGTTAAGATCGTTCTCACTCTGTGTTTTCTTACTTTCATAGGCAACAGCACACAGCGGACCATCGAAATTGGAGCATAGATAATTGTAAAACTGCAACTGTGCTCGTGGAAAGGCAGGACTATGTTTCTTTGAAGCTGTATTTCATGTTTGAGTTTCCTATTCAGATTGTATGCTAATGAGAATTCGAACTTGCAATGTTGAAAGACCTGTACGTACTTTGTTTAATATTTGAACCTTACCAAGTTTTATGGGGTATTATGTGACTGCAGTTTTAGTGTGTGTATCTGTTTTTTCACCCTCTTTTATCACCTAGCTCAAAGTTTTCTTGCAATAGATACTGCCCATTGATATACTTGTCAAAAAATTGTGGTAGCTATATATCACTGCAGCTTATGTGATTGCAACATGTTGTGTTAGTGATCTACTATCATCTAGTTTATTTTGAATTAAAATGGTTTTAAATTCTGCATTATTTATTGTGATGGACGAAGCTGGATGAGTACTGAGGTGTAATGTGTTTCAGTGCACACTTCATTTGTCATTTATCTTGATTTATTGGTTTAACTACTGTTGTCAGGCAGTTCATGCTAAGTCCAGTTTGAGAATATCAGATAAAATATTAGATTTTTCAAACTACTAACTGTGCTTGAGATGTACATCTCCTAGTAAAAGTAGGAATGTAGGAAACTCATGACAAACAACGAGCGTCATATTAAGAGGATAATCGCCTTAGCTGGATATTGGATTGGAATCTCTAAGTCCTATGATGTGCTGAAAGTTTCGGAGGGACATTGCTGTGTTGAGGGAGATAATCATCTTATATATAGCATGGATATATTCAAGATCATTTGCACGGTAAATTATCTTCTCTGCTATTTTGTGCTCTAGAAAAGGAAAACATTTTAACAATAGTATTACGGTAATATTACCAATCCATGATTGACTAATCCTGAGAATGTTTTGTCGTGCAATACACCAATAAGCGCCATATTTTTATGCCACTTCGCTGGATGCTGGTAAACATTGTTTACTTTCTGCAAAACTGTCTTTCCCTTGGCCATGGAGCGAGCTATGTTCTTCCTTTTTTTCTGTATCAAAAAAATTATATTACAAAACAAAACGGAGGCGCACAGGTAATTACGGCTTAGACTTTCTGGATCGGAAACATAGCGAATATATGAGCCGGTACAATATTGTCGACCAAATATGAAAACCAGTCCTACTCATGCTTGCGATAGCATGAAGTTAACTTCACGAAAGACATGAACGACGAAACGAAATGGTCGGATATATTGTAGCTTCCGTCGACTCTTTAATTCTGGACCAAAAATACCATATTTGTAGGTTTTTATAGTTGATAAAATTCATTGTCCTCTGTTGGTGGGGAAGAGGTGTTGCACAGAAATGGAATAAGACACTCAAACTAAGCAAAGGAACACCAAGTCGGCAACAACATAAGAGCCGGAATAATAAGTGGATACAATACTTCGAATTCATTTATGCAATCTTAAATAGTGTGGTTCGACACTTCAATCGACAAGGGGGGAAATTACTTGGATGATTTTGTAACAGTTTCCGACCCAAATCGTAAATAGTAGAGAGCCAATTACTTAAGGAAGATCAGATTGGCCTGGTGGTAGTTGAATACTACTAAATGCCATATATTCATTCCCAACGGACTCCATTCTTCTTTTTGAGAAATTGCATCCCCTAGATCAAACAATATTTCATGCACTTCATTATCCAGAGATGGATTTCTTTAATAAACTACACCTTTTACGTATCTATGTCGCATATATATGTGCGCGCAATCTAACCTGCATAGATTTCATTTATATTGTAAGACCACATTGGTCATTGTCTCAGTGCATGAACCAATCCACTTAAATAAGGTCATACATGTGTCGTTTCTTTGACGGGAAATTTTTCCAGGTCGTCCTGTCAGTTTTGAAAATCCCTCCTTTTATCTGCATCAATCATTCAATCTTTATCTTCACCTTCCTGATCCATAAAACGTATAAAAAAAAATTATGTACTAAAGATCTTTATCTTCACCTAACACCATCTATGATCTGTTTACTTTCTTGTTGTCCCTTGGCTCTACCATTGTAAATACCAATCCACCAGCTATCTGTTCTACAACCTCACAAGTCATAGCACCGTCATAGCACCATCCACCATATATATATATATATATATATATAAAGCAGGATTTAGAGAGGACATCCTCAAACTTGCTAATAGTGTAGATTTTCATTTTTGACCCACTTTTCGATCGAATTTTCTCATCTCCACCGTCTAGTATCTAGATAATATTGTGTAGATCATCTCTGTAAAATTTCAGCCAATTTGGTAATCGTTAAGGCCCTCAAAATTACGTTTTTCTGTTATAAACATGAACAGTTCAAGTTTGACAGAATTCAGTTCGTCCATTTGTTTTTCGAGTTTGAGAGTCTTAACGATTACCAAATTGGCTGAAATTTAGCAGCGATGATCTACAAAATATTATCTAGATACTAAACGGTGGAGATGAGAAAATTCGATCTAAAAGTGGGTTAAAAATGAAAATTCATACTATTACTCAAGTTTGAGGACATCCTCTCTAAATCCTATATATATATATATATATATATATATATATATATATATATATATATATATATGTCCCATAAGCTTTATATATAGTCCGTCTCTATCTCTAGAAGTTTTTTGTTTCGATACAACATTAATTTTCAACAGTAATTGCAAGTTTGCAACAAAATTTTTGTCTCTAAGGTTAAATTTTATTAGAAATTCTTCAGTTCTTCTGTACGTTACATGTCACACATGCATATATAGGGTTACCAATTCATGCCAACAATCCAAAACATATTCACAATTTGAACAACTTAAAGTTTCCTTACGTACAGTACCGAACACAATTCATTCAGAAGATTATTTAGCAGATTGACACAAAACAAAAATCCGAAATCGATGAAGCCGAGCCTGGCCTTCGGGTCGACATTGGACCAAATCATAGTCTCATAGAAAGCAAGTTTTGATGTGAATGTTTAGATGAAGAAGAAGTGAAAAGCGATTTGATTTTACCAGAAGAACTGAAGGTGAGAAATTAGGGCAGTGCAGGCATGTAGGTGCAGAAACAAAAAATAAAAAATAAAAAATAAAAAAAAATCATTCTGCAGAAAAATTGAATGTGAAGATCAGCAATGGCAGAGGACCTAATGACAGAGGACCACGTGAACCTTCTTGAATGGCCCAAGTCCACAGATAGAAAGCAGGTGACACTCATTGAATCGCCTTCAATGCATAGTTGAATTGTTTACTGCTTTTGCTAAGCTGGCCTCTCAGTTAATACATGTACTCAAACTTACCCATCAACTTAACTCACTTCATCCACTTAGTAGTGCAAGAACTAAGAGACCCGTTGAGGACTGTGCTTCACCTTCATCTTCAACCCTTATATATATATATATATATATATATATATATATATATACACACACCTCCCTGTTTCTATTTTTATGTACTCCTCCAAGGTTTAGCTTGATATCTATATATATCTGGCTCTTGTTTTCAGTTGAGTGCAATGAAGATGGAGTTAATTGACGTGCTCATCCTTGTTTTGGGGGCCGTGTTTCTCCGGCTATGGTGGCGCTTCTGCTCCGTCACGAGCAAAGGAAAGAAGAACCTTCCGCCGGGACCACCAGGCTGGCCGGTGGTGGGAAACCTGTTCCAAGTCATCCTCGAGGGTCGACCCTTCATCTTTATAGTACGCGATTTACGTAAAAAATATGGACCAATCTTCACCATGCAAATGGGACAGCGAAAGCTCATCATCATTACCAGCTCCGACCTCATCCACGAAGGCCTCGTCCAGCGTAGTACCGAGTTCGCCAGCCGTCCCTCCGACTCTCCCATCCGACTCATCTTCAGCGTCGGAAAATGTGCTATCAACTCCGCTCACTACGGCCCTCTTTGGCGCACCCTCCGCCGCAACTTCGTGACTGAGCTTATAAACCCAATCAGGATCCGCCAGTGCAGCTGGATCCGTAGCTGGGCGCTGGAGATTCATATGAAGCGCCTCATGTCCGAAGCCAGTGAGCGCGGCTCCGTGGAGGTGATGAGCAACTGCAGACTCACTATCTGCAGCGTACTTATCTGCCTCTGCTTCGGAGCGAAGATCTCCGAGGAGAGAATCAAAGTCATTGAGAGTATTCTCAAGGATGTCATGATGGCAACTACACCAAAGCTCCCCGACTTCCTGCCGCTGCTGACTCAGCTGTTCCGACGGCAGGTGAAGGAGGCTAAAAAGCTAAGGAACAGGCAGTTGGAGTGTCTGATTCCGCTCATAAGAAATCGAAAGGCTTTTCTCGACGGCGGCGGTGTTGTGAACGAAGAGATGGTGAGTCCAAGTGGTGCTGCGTACATTGACTCGCTGTTTGGGCTGGACGTGCCCGGAAGGGGTAAGCTGGGAGAGGAAGAGCTCGTCACTCTCGTCTCGGAAATCGTTAACGCCGGGACTGATACAAGTGCTTCCACGACTGAGTGGGCTTTGCTTCATTTGGTAATGAACCAGGAGATTCAAGAGAAGCTGTACAAGGAGATTTTCGACACTGTTGGTAAAGATGGGGTGGTCACCGAGAGTGACGTGGAGAAAATGGCCTATCTCACTGCGGTGGTTAAAGAAACTTTCCGGCGACACCCGCCGAGTCACTTCCTCCTCTCTCATGCAGCGGTGAAGGAGACGGAGCTCGGTGGGTACACCATTCCGGCTGATGCAAGCGTGGAGTTTTACACTGCATGGGTGACAGAGGATCCGAATATGTGGAAGGATCCGGAGGAGTTCCGACCCGAGAGGTTCTTGGACGGAGATGGAGTTGACGTGGACATTACTGGTACAAAAGGAGTGAAGATGGTGCCATTTGGAGCCGGGCGGCGGATTTGTCCGGCATGGACGTTGGGGACTTTGCACATAAACTTGCTGCTGGCTAGAATGGTGCAGGCCTTCAAGTGGTTGCCGGTTCCGGGTTCCCCACCCGACCCGACTGAGACCTTTGCCTTCACTGTTGTCATGAAGAACCCTCTCAAGGCTGTGATTGTCCCTAGGGCACTGTTCAACTAATTACCTAGTTTGGCTCTTAGCTAATTAAGCTTGTTGAATTAATTATGTTCTAAGTTTAACTATGGTTGATCTGTACTTACCTATTAAGTTTAATGTGGTGATTATTGCTAATTGCCTTGTTTGTGATAGATTACTAATCGTTGTTCGTGACGATGATAGTGATGTTCTTTCAAAACCATATATTGCTTGGACCTATGTTTTACTTCCACATGCTCTCTGCATTACTAGCTACGTACTCTACCTTAATTTGGTTGACCGATTATATTTGTGGTGTGGGGACTTTAATTGGGTAAAGAAATTGTTGGGGGGGGGGGCGCAAGGGGCCGGTTAAAATTTGTATTCTGCCTTCAATTCCTAGCTACTGAAGAAGATGTTTCTATTTTCATGAAAGAACCAAGATACAGATAATTAAGATGAAAAGGAGACTAGAATGCAAAATTTCTAGGGAAATCTGCATCTAACTTATCTGATAACAACAAGCCGGGCATTGAAAGCATAAAGGGAATCGAAAGACAGCGATCCCAAATCTTGTTTCCAGCTAAATAAATGACCATTTTCAGTAACATAGTTCTGCTACTAACGTACAGTTGCACTTCTCTAAAGAAATGTTGGAAGTTGATATCATGAGTACAATTTGAGGAGGTTTAAGTCTCAAAAATTAGTTTGATTAGCCAAGGAGAAGCAATTATGCGGGTAGTAGCTCGAATAGGGATTTGATGAGAGTCAGAATTATGTTAAATGTGTATGAAATCTTTGTTAATTTGATTCGTTGCATGCTTGATTAAGACCGCTTCTCTAAAGGCTAATACTTCACATGATGAGCATAACCAATGTAACTGCGCGCCTGAAGCTAACAGGGAGAGTTTGAGTCTATTTGAAATGCCAAAACATCTCCAACTACTCAACCATATATATATTGCCTTTATCTTGAACAAAATTGAGGAACTCAACCCCAACCCGAAGCGAAGGAGAACGTAACATTTCTCTGATCTTGCAGTTGTATAGGGGAAAAATGCTCCAACTTGCCAATCTTAGACGATGTATTTTGGGAAAATGACTTGACGTTTTGTTATATGGTCTTCCAATCTTCAAAATGTCTTTTTGGTTTCTCTCTTAAGGATGTTGATAGTGCTGTAGATTCAGCAGCAGTTTACAATAGGCTAGCACTTAAGTCACTAAGCATCTCCATCAGCAGCATCTATCAAATTGTTATATATAGTTAAAATTTTAACAATTAATTTAACAATATTACTCCAGAAATAATTATTAAATATTAGTTTTAGCTAATCGTAGACTGTGCGTGTAAATCACATATTTATATATTTATTTAGCAGTACTTGAGACAACTGACAAATCTAATAATTTTTTTTAGCAACTTTTAGCATTTCTGCTCGAGCTCAAATTTATCTCAAAAATTGATAAATAGTTATTAGAAAATTTTAAATCAGCAATATTGCTGTAGATGTTCAACGATTGCATTCCGCAATTTGTTGGTAGAATAGGTTGGCTGCTTTTGCCGCTCTCTTGTGCTCCACTTGTATTATGGGGTATCAAGTCCCTAATTTGATTTTTCTTAACTAATCGGATCTTGATTCCTTCCTCTAAATTAATATGGTATGATGTTATTCACACATTTTATATGCCATAATTAGTTCGAATTCACGAAGAAGAGACATGTACCAAACAGTACAGGCGGGGGCGTAGCTACATGCCCGTGAGATCGAGGGGTCACTTGACCTGCTCACCTTGTTGACAAACTCCATTACGTCGATAATTTTTGCTTGTTTGTATGAGAAATATGAGCTCTTGACTCAACTTGCCCCTTTAAAATCAATTAAAAAGTTTGTGCGAACTAACTTAGGACACCATATTTTAAGAAATAAATGTGTTTCTTTTGATATATATGTTCATCTCATACACACTGAATTCCTTTTGTTTTTGTTACCGAAGAAGATCCTTTAGGGCAGAACTACTTTCATAAATTCTCATAGATGATCAATTATTTTGTAGATTAATGTACGTAGGGTGTTTTAAAACTACTTTTTTTTCTTTTTAACTTAAGTAACTAAGGATATATGTCTGATGGACGCCTCTCAACAATATTTCTAGCTACGCCACGGTACTGGGCATTTCATTTATTTTTTTATTACAATAATTTAACGTTATTATAAAATATCCCTTGTTCTAGGAGAAAGAAATAAGAAGTAAATACTTGTTACCCCCTAAACTTTTTACCTAAAACAGTTTTATCCCTCTACTTTCATATTAAACTAGTAGATCGATCATTAATCTCACATATTTCAATAATTTAGTCCATTATGTTACATGACCGTCAAAATATTTCGTTAAACTTCTAAAATAATGAAAATACCCCTGTTCAAAATCATTTTTTTTTCTCTTTTATTTTTGTTCATCAACTATTTTTTTGTTTGATATTATTAGTGTTATACTTTTGGTTTATATATATAATTATATAATTATATATAAAAAAATGTACTTAATTTGACCCCAAAAAATATTTAAAAGAGAATGGGAAAATAAAAAAGATTTTTAGCAGGGGTATTTTGGTCATTTTAATACCTAAAAGTTTCCAATAATAGATTTATTTAACGGAATGGACTTTATTGTTCAAATATGAGAGATTAAAGATCTACTAGTCTAATTTGAAAGCAGAGGGACAAAATTAGTTTTAGGTAAAAAGTTTAGGGGGTAACAAGTATTTTGTCCAAAAAATAATAAGTAAAGCGTAGTTTTATTTATTGATAATGAGACTTTCATATTTGCATTACATTAAGTATCCCGAATAATCAAAGATTCTCTATCAACTAAATCTAGTAAGAAGCTAATCTAGTTAGGTTAAGACACACATCGAAAGTTACAGAATTAGTCTTCCTTGAAAACTCCCCCTTCTGTCGCGTATCTAATATGACACGGTGCATAACAAGTTGCGTCGCTAAAACCTTGCCAAGCAAAATAAAAACCACTTGGGTAAAATAAAAAATTTGGTCGAAGGGAAAAGAGCACAACACACTAACTATATTTGAAGATTGCATGTGAAGTAGACTCCCCCTGATGTCTACAAAACAACTCTCCCTGATTGGTAACTCAATCTCGGAGTTTAGATTAATGGCATATACAAACGCTCCTCACAAGCTTCAAAAGTAGGCGTGGCCAATGATTGAGTCATTGAATACGGCCACATTATCCTTATATTAGACTAGTTATATTTAGCTTTACTTGGTCTTAAAGAAGAAGGTTGCTTAATAACTCAAAACTAGAGTTCGCGTTGAAAATCAAATTCATGTGTAGCATGACTTTTGTGTACTTAAATAGTCAGATTTCCTTCGATACAATAGGTATGAACAAACCGTAAAGAGTTCTAGAAACTAGACACTCATATCTTTCCAGTGATATAAAGTACATAATATAGTTCATCATGAGCTGATCACAAAGCTCTGTAGAAAGTCACTGATCTGCAAATTACAGGATAGATTCGTCATAATTTGCTAAAACAGCCATAACTCACTCAATATGATAGATATTATCAAATAGTTGGTGTTCCTGGGAAGTAGAAACACATACATTTCTAATGGTACTAATTTCACCATTTTCCAATAAGTGGGTTGCCCTGTAGGTCTCATGGAAGTTGACCTATGAAATCAGGCAGAAAGGAGAAAGCAGAAACTTTAATAAAAGCTTACTTGCTAATTCACCAAGTGAATTGCGTTGCAATATAAATTGCGCATGAGAATTCAGTTCTGATCCTTGTGCAAATTATAATAATTGCTTCAATTCTTAAATGAAATGAAGAAAATTGCTTCTCTTCATCGCGTACATATCGTCATAATAGGTTGACGAATGACGTTTTTTCGCCCAAAAGGGCTGCTGAGCTCTACAGGAGGCCCAAAAACTGACTGGGCTGGGCAGAGGCCCAAACCTAACTCGGGTCGGGTTGTTTGAACCGGGTCAACCCGGTTCTCAGTCGGGTCTGATTTGGGAATCCGGATCTGGAGTGAAAGGTGGCGCTAGACAGATGTCGAGGCGGAGGGCGGCTCTGGGCAGCGGCGTCATCATCGAACAGAGGAGAAGGGCCACTGGATTGGGCCGAGAGGCTGCCGGGGCCGACAACTACTGACGCGGATCGAAACAGTGAGAAGGGCCGCCGGATTTGGATCGATATAGTTGCCGGTAGTAGAAAAAAATTAGGGTTTTTTTTTATTATTATTATTTTTATTTTAGATCGGAACCCTAGAGTTTCTAAATTTTTTTGTGGCTATTAAACAAAAAACTAGAGCCATGTGCTGATAACGTGTTCAGGAGAAAGAAATAATAAGTAAAGATTAGTTTTATTTATTGATGTAATGTCTATATAAAGGCCTTCTTATATCAATAAACAAAACTACTCTTTGTTTATTATTTTTTTTATCCTAGAACATCTTATCCCTTAAAACTTAAATTTCATTGACTTTCAGCCTAAATATACATATATATATATATATATATATATATATATATATATATATATATAGTTTCTATCCAGAGCGAACCTTCGCTCTAAAATTAACGTGCGAAGTTCTTTTTTTAACACACTTTTTGGTCATATTTTAACATCTCCACCGTTCAGATGTTTGAACCTAATGTATAGATCATTCCTACAAAATTTCATCTAATTTGGTTACTATTAAGGTATCGAAACTATATTAAACTATATTAATTTCAGAGCGAAAGTTCGCTCTGGATAGGAACTGTATATATATATAGTTCCTATCTATGGAATTAACGTGCGAAGTTCTTTTTTTGACCCACTTTTTTGTCATATTTTAACATCTCCACCGTTAAGATATTTGAACCTAATGTATAATTTATTCCTACAAAATTTCATCTAATTTGGTTACTGTTAAGGTATCGAAACTATATTAAATCAATGAACAAACCGAATATGTTCAACCTGAACTGTTCGTGTAAATCACCATAATGAAAGGTTAAACTGCTATCAAGTTGGATGAAATTTTGCAGAGATGATCTAGACATTAGGTTCTAACATCTGAACGGTGGAGATGTGAAAATATGACAAAAAAATGTGTCAAAAAAAGAACTTCGCACTTTAATTTCAGAGCGAAAGTTCGTTCTGGATAGGAACTATATATATATATATATATTAAGAAAGACTCTCAGCCTAAATAAAGTGTGTGAATAGTAAAAAAAAAGTATGTAAATTTAATTAAAAAAAGTAAAACCATAAAAAAGGAAAATTTAAAGAAAAACAATACACTTCTTTAGATGACAAAATTAAATTCAGCTTTGGGAGTTTCTACTTATACCTCTAAAAATGGCAGTTAGACCTCATTATTTTATAGATCTCTAATTTACTTTTTAAAATAAATAAAATACTATTTGACCTCCCTTATTTTCTCAAAACGTCCATAACTCTAAAAATTAATAAAATCTGTTTTTTAAAAAAAAGATTATAAAGGAAAACTGTAATTAGTTTTTCTTCAATTTTTTGAAGGTCTAATAATCATATTTTCTCATCATTTAATAGCTTTGTTGAGACTGTGAAGCTTATTTGTTTATAATCACAGTATAACTATTTTTACGTTTTTTACACTCATTGTTGATTGTAATAAATACATTCGAACAAAACTAAAAATAAATAATAAAATTAATACAAATTACATCTTTCAAAATTTACATAAAATTTTACTTAATCATTGATTGTGAATGATTATCGATTTATCATTCTTGGACAAATTGACGAGTTGCATAAGCACTTCGTAAATAATAACCTTACAAAACATCGTTAGTAGTATAAGCAAGTAGGGATCGTTCTAGCAGGGAATTAAGGGTACTTGAAACATGAGAATGTTAGATAAAACACTCATATATATACACAAACGATGTCCCACTTATTCACATATATACATGCTTCGAAACCATGGGAGAAGGTGAGGTTCGGCAGCCATAAGGCTGCCCTAGCTAAGGGTCGGCAGGCCACTGCCCTATAGGCAGCTACTGCCCCTAAACTTAAAGACACGAAAATAAATCATATTCTACTATGTACAAGTTTGGTCGACATCTTTCACATAAAGCACTCACCAAGGCTATCTCAAAACGAAACAAGTAACAAATAAGGACTCACGAAAACATGCTTTGAAATATTCTAGACTCAACTTAATTCCAACCTAACTAGACTCTTTAGTGGTTATCTGGTTGATTTTAGATTTCACGATAGTACTTAGAATTAGCTTAGTGCGTAACCCTAATCTTTAGCTAATCGATTAAAGACACTTAGTGTTGAAATTAAATAATTAGCATATAAGGCATAACATCTTTTAGTCGGAAACAAGTTAACATGCTTATGAGACAAGCAAGTCATAAGAATTACTCTAATCCTAGGCAACAACACAAACCAAACTAACTTAGTGTTCTAATTCGACCTATGTTGCTACGGCAAGTGAATTCAACATCTAGACAATAACCATGGCCTACGATTGCATCTAAATGACTTGGTTCATATACTCACAAGCGTACGAATCGTGTCAAGTAAGGAAAATATTAGGATTAGTTATCGTACAATGGGGATTAGGCGTTGGACCTAATTAACCAAGGTAACTGACTCTAGGACCACTAAAAGCACACAATAAAAATAAAACGAAAATAAGAACTATGGACAATCAAGGCATCAAGCCTTGGGAATGCTCGGCCTAGCTCGCACTAAGTCTAATCAAAACCACTAACTTGTGACCCTAAGGTGGATATGCACAAATGGGAAGTAGATTTTGTGAGAAAGTTGGTTTGAGAATTAACTAAATTAACCGCAGACAAAATAAATAAAAAAACAACTAATTATCAAGCAAGAAAACTAAATATGGAATTCAAATGAACGAGAACATGGGAGTGTAGGGTGATTCACACTAACCCTCTTACAAACATCGATGCCAAACTTATAAATGTATGCATTTTCTAAAGTGTCAAGTCTCGTATCTAATACCGGTTAAGGCTACTAGACCAATTATCCTTACGGTATATCGGCTATGCCGATTAAGGCCACAACCAACTCTCTAATTTAGGCACTACGCCGGTTAAGGCCGTAATATCTAAATTTAGAGGCGAAGAGTCTGAGATAATAGAGACCCAAGCAAGTTTAGCTACAATTAAGCTAGCTATTGGTTACCACACTTAAAATCCTAGATGCACAAGACTAATAAGTTGTCAATTTATCCATCAAATTATCCACAACATAATCTAGGGTGACAAAGCCTAGAAACAGGTTTCTAAAGACCAAAACATTCGGATATCAAGCATACACAATTGGAATTGTATTTATTTAAATTTAAGCATCAACATTCTTACAAGATGAGTTAGAGTTTCACAACCCTAACTCCCAAATTAGAACTACTCACTACCCATATCTATAACATCATCCAATACATAAGAAACAAAGATAAAGGATAGATGAGAGAGGGAACACAAGCTAATTCACAATTTGCTATGGAAAACTATGAATACAATTTGAAATTAAGCTCCCACCCTTTACCAAACTATAATCTCTTTATATTGGTGAAGCCTTGGTGATGTAGTGAGAGAGCCCAATGCTAATTATCCTTCAATTTGGTGAGAAATTAATGAGAGAACGAGAAACTGGAGAATTGGTGGAGTGGAATAATGGAGGAAAGGTGGAAGGGCTGCTGGGTTTTTTTTTATGAGAGAGAATGGATCCCCTAAGGCCTCGTTTGGTTGTCGGAAGGGAACTCACTTCCCTTTTACTTTCCCTTGGAAAGGGAAGTTGGAATTCCTATCAAGTTTCCTTTCCAGTGTTTGGTAAAACAAGGAAAGAAATGATGAAATGTCATTTGAGTTCCCTTCCAGTGTTTGGTTGGAACGGGAAAGAAAAGAAAAAAATATCAAATGTTCAATAATACCCTTGGGTTTTAATATTTATTTATGGTTTTTAAAACATAACAGTTGGATTTGAATTGTAAATATATACCTGCTAAGAACTCTTGAAATCATCTCAAAGACTAAATCATTTCAAATAATAATATTCTCTCCACATTCCTAATTTCAAATAAACATGTTTATTTATCATGATGTCGAGACTAGTTTGTTTAACAGGTTCTTAAAGCAATGTTTCTCATTCTAGGGATGCAATGGAGGTGGCAAAAGAAGCTGAAGAAGAGATTTCAAAGGCAGCAACTAATATTGCTCATGTGAGCATTTAGCTACGCCTGGGAAGTCCAATCCCACAACTCAAACCATGACTAACAAAGGATAGAGAGCAGGCATGCATCTGTGACAAATTACTCAATAATAGTTTCAGACCAGCTTAGATTTCGATTGATAATCAGATAGTTCAGACAAGCATTAGATTACAAATGATATTGGGATAGTCATTTGTACAAGACCATTTGAGCTGGTGTATATCTCACAATGCTATTAAAACAGTCATCCTCATTAAGTGAGACATGAAAAATAATGCAACTTCTGCTTGTCCAGGATAATTACATATTTCTCCAACTTCAAATGAACAACAATGCTAATTTAATCGAACACTGTATTAGAGATGAAAATGTCTAATTCATATCTTTATACTGTTTATAACAGGGGATTTAATAGAGATTTTCAGCTAAATTGAGAAGTATATACCAGAAAGAGTTCAGAAGGGCATAAGTTCATAATATATATTAACCTTACATTAATATGGAGAGTAAAGTTCAAAATAGATCATAGCTCGAGACAATAGCCACTACTGTAATACAAAGTTCAAAATAGATCATAGCTTGAGTTATCATCACTACAACACTGAATATCTTAGGCGACGAAAATTTTTCGTCACCTAAGATGGATTTTCGTCGACTAAGCTTTTTGGTGACGAAAATTTTGTCGCCTAAGTTTCGTCGTCTAAAGTTTGTGGGCTAAATACTTAGACGACGAAAATAACACAATTTCGTCGACTAAGATAATTCTTAGAAGACGAAAAAATTTCGTCGTCTAAGAAAAATGGTGACGAAAAAAATTCTGAGACGACGAATTTTTTCGTCGGCTAAACTATGGCTTAGACGACGAAAAAGAAATTTCGTGGCCTAAGATAATGACTTAGACCACGAAACTCAACATTTTCGTGGTCTAAGTTTTTAGTTTAGGCGACGAAAGATAAAGTATTTCGTGGCCTAAGATGGAAACTTAGTCGACGAAACTATATTTTTTCGTCTCCTAAGCTTCATACTAAGTCGACGGAATATTTTATTTCGTGGTCTTAGATTTTTACTTAAGCCACGAAATAATATTTTTTCGTGGCCTAAGAGTTTATCTTAGGCGACGAAATTATTATTTTTCGTGGCTTAAGTAAATATCTTAGTCCACGAAAAAATAATTTCGTCGACTTAGTATACATCTTAGGCGACGAAAAAATTTAGTTTCGTCGACTAAGCATGTATTAAATTTAAAAAAAAAAAATTTCGGATACTGAATATTCAAATATATTAAAAAAAGTATCGATAAAAATTAAATACCGAATAATATCGTACAATACCGAATAACATCGTACAATAATATAAATTCATACATTTGTTCAATAAAAATATTACACATCAAACAATATCGTACGTAGATAGGGAGAGTGAGGAGCCTGCAAGCTACTGTGGTCGGTTCCTAAACGACTGGAACTCTTGCTCCAACCAGCTAAGACGCTCAGTTACCAATCGTGTCTGCTCCTCTGCAAGTCTGATACGCTCTCGGGCCTCCTCCTCTGCAAGTCTGATACGCTCTCGGGCCTCCTCCTCTGCAAGAGCTATACGCTGTCGGGTCTCCTCCTCCAGTCGTCTCACACGCTCCCCATTTGACGACCGACTGCGTCCGGTGGAATTTTCCCCTTGCGATGATTGGGAGCCGACACCGAAAGTGACTCCTCCTAACCCCCGGATCTCACCGCTGTTTCGCGGTCCCAGTGCGCTGACAAGCACTCGGGCTTGAGTCGGCTCGTCAAAATAGTTGTAGATCAGATCCTCCGGAACGTCGGGGTGCTCCTGCCTCACAGTGGTCATCACCCTCTCGAGCTCGGCATTGATACGGCGCTGCAAAGACCAAGCAAGTAACATGCATATGAATAATGCATTGTAAATAATCCAAACATAATCGGCAGATATTATTCATCAAACCACAACGGTTAAACATAATCCAAACATAATGCCATGTCTAGTTATGGGATAAGAGAAACTTACTATATTTTCTGCCGCCTCTGGGTGCTCAGGAGGGTACACCATCTCATAATTCTTCACCAAGGGGAATAGTTCACCTTTTTGCTTCAATTCGTGCGCCCCGTAGATGAACGGCTTTGAACCGGACCGATGGTGTAACGTCTTCTTCCCCCGGTTGAGGGCGTTGGCGGTCGATCGTCTCTGTAGAAATATGATTAAATATGAGACAAATAGTTAGCATTGAAATAAAACTAAAATGAAAAATGTTAACATTTGAAAGCACATACTACTATTACAAAATTATATACCTGAAACTCATCGCTCTCGAAGTGGTGAAGCAGCCAAGACCACTCCTCCTGCCTATCTTTGAACTCTTTCGGAATTTTCCCAGGATTGGCAATCCTAAGCCTGTTGAGCTTGCTCTTGAAGGCTGTGAAGGTCTTGGCGGCATGCTTGTAAACCCACTTGACCATCTTCTTATCATCCCAAGGGATGTCATAAACAAGCTATTACAAAAAAATTAGAATTAATATGGAAGCTTATAGATAATTAAAATATCAAAATTGTAGTTAACTTACGTCGAGTTCATTTTTGAGCTTCAGCTGATCATCCTCCTCCAGATCCCACCAACTTGCAGCAGTCATGGGAATGCTGTCCCGAATGATATGCCCGATATCATGAGTCAGCCAACTGTTCAGTGCACTGGTCTGCGATCCGTGCAAGAACTCATCATCCATGACGATCTTCACCTTCTCTCCGTGCTGCACCCAAGACGTGTAGGCCTTCAAGCCTTTTACCAACCCTCGTTTGTGTTTGGGAGGAGGTGCTGCCAAAACAATAACAATTTAATTAGAAAGTAATAACACTCATTTATAACTAAATGACTTAATTGAAAGTGTTGGATTATGTTTACCTCCATCAGGCCGAGGACGAAATGTGCGCCGACAGCTGATCTCACAATCACCATCGCTGTCGTCGACGTCAGGTGCGGTGTCTGCTACTAAAGGGGATGCAGTATCCTCCAACGGGGGCGGAGGGGGAGGTGATGATACGTTCGCAGACGATTCCGTAGGTGGCCGCGAACCACTCCCTTCAGAGTTATTTGACTTGTAGAAGCGGTCAAATAACTCCTGCCTCTTCTTCTTCAGAAATCCCTGAGTCGGCGGCATATTTTTCCTGTAAAGAAACACAAAGTTGAAATGATTAAGAAATTATGACCCCATTGTACAGGAAAAATCATTTTACAAAACTATGCATGTATAATCAGATGTCACCTTTCAAAATTCTGATGATGAACCAATGAGAAAGATTTTGCTTTTGAAACTAAATAAACCATTTTAATCACTTCCTAACACCATGCTTTGAACATGGTTAAACAATTGAAGGTTGATTAAGGTATTTGAAACCAATATAGAGGAAATGTATTTCACTCACATACAGACAGCCTTATTGATCCCAATCTAATGAGAATAGCAACTAACAAGCAAACCATACCACCAAAAACCTTGGTTAACTTTCCAGGTACTAACAAAGTATAACACTACACCATGAAATGTAAACACACATCAGAAACGAACTCCCAAACCTAAAAACAATCGCATGCACTACACTAATTCATCCAAGTAAAACCAATAAAAGCTCATCACAAGTTACACCGAAAGCTCATCACAGATTCGAATACCAAACCCTCCTAAAATCTCATCACACAAACTACACAAAAAGAAAACCACCTCCTCAGCCATCACAACCTTCTCCAAGCCAAAAATACAACAATAGCTACAATACACACAGATTAACCCATCTCACCAACAAACAACAACAATTCCAATTCCAATTCCAATTCCAATTCCAATTCTTATACCAAGCACAAAATCAATCAATCAATCCATCCATATTATCCACATATACCAATTCTTATATCAAAATAAATCAAATCTAAATTTTCCTATACCAATATGAATTAAGACAAACATAATTAGTGATGGGTTTAACATACCCGATTGGAGGCTGGCCGAGCAGGGGGAGGGCCGAGCAGGGGGAGGAGGCCGAGCAGGGGGAGGAGGCCGAGCAGGGGGAGGGCCGAGCAGGGGGAGGAGGCCGAGCAGGGGGAGGGCCGAGCAGGGGGAGGAGGCCGAGCAGGGGAGAGGAGAGGGAGGCCGGTGGAGGTGGGGAGGTGGGGAGAGGAGATGGAGGCCGGTGGAGGTGGGGAGGCCGGTGGAGGTGGGGAGAGGAGAGGGAGGCCGGTGGAGGTGGGGAGGTGGGGAGAGGATCGGAGAGGGAGGCCGGTGAGGGGGGGAGGTGGGGAGAGGAGAGGGAGGCCGGTGGAGGTGGGGAGGCCGGTGGAGGTGGGGAGAGGAGAGGGAGGCCGGTGGAGGTGGGGAGGTGGGGAGAGGATCGGAGAGGGAGGCCGGTGAGGGGGGGAGGTGGGGAGAGGAGAGGGAGGCCGAGCAGGGGAGAGGAGAGGGAGGCCGGTGGAGGTGGGGAGGTGGGGAGAGGATCGGAGAGGGGATGGAACGAAACAGATGTAGTGAATTAGGGATTCTCGGGTATATTTACTTCACTTAGGCGACGAAAACTTAATTTTCGTCGACTAAGTAAAGTCTTAAACGACGAAAATGATATTTTCGTCGGCTAAGTAAAAACTTAGACGACGAAAAATAAGTTTCGTCGTCTAAGTGTATTCCCAAATTTTCAATTAATTCAAATCAGTCCGCCAAAATATTAAAAACAATTTACACTTAGTCGACGAAAAATTAAGTTTCGTCGGCTAAGTAAAGTCTTAAACGACGAAAATGATATTTTCGTCGCCTAAGTAAAAACTAAGACGACGAAACTTAAGTTTTCGTCGATTAAGACCAGTTCAAATTTTTGCCAAATTTATTGGCGGAAAATAAAGCCAAATTTTAAAAAATAATTAACACTTAGTCGACGAAACACACTTTTTCGTCGTCTAAGTGTTTACTTAGACGACGAAAAAGACTGTTTCGTCGACTAAGCTTAGTTAAAATTTTCCCAAAATTTATTGTGTGGAACATTAAAAAGTCAATTTTAAAAAAAAAAAATAGACACTTAGTCGACGAAATTATAAGTTTCGTCGTCTAAGAAAATACTTAGACGACGAAAATAAGGTTTTCGTCGACTACGTAAATACTTAGACGACGAAACTTATAATTTCGTCGACTAAGTGTCAATTTTTTTTATAAAAATTGACTTTTTAATGATGGCATTTTCGGCCATGTTCATATAGGTGCATTTGGTCGACGAAAGACCCCAAATATCGCAATTGTGCCCATTTTAATTTTCTTGACGAAATTGTAATCCAACATAATAATTAACACAGAACACAGTTGAAGGTTCTGTACGTACGTACACACCATTCATGTATTTTTAATTATACATCAAAAACAAATTTATTGAATTTAAAAACATAATTTAAATCTGATCATGGTTCTCCATCATAATCGTCATCGTCTGTATCGTCTGCATCTTCAATCGTATCAGTTAAGCCATCATTGGAATCGTCATCGTCGTATGTTTCCTCATCATCGTCTGATTCCTCATCATCTTCGTCATTAATGAAGTTTTGATTGGCTATGTTTTGAGATGTAGATGCATTTGGGACTGCAATGAATTCATCAGAAGTGACGAAATGTAAGCGGTTGTTGTCGCGAATAGCCTCTACATTAGGGATTTGAGAAGCCGAATGTTCTTGATATGGTTCATCAGTGTCGCCGTCATCTTCATCATCATGTTCTTCACCCCCTTCAACTGTAGACGCACTCCATATATTCCTATGTGACATCGGGTTAACCACTTTCCAAAATCCACCTGCCTTAGGATCATCGAGATAAAATACTTGTTTTGCCATGCTAGCAAGAATGAAGGGCTCATTTTCATACCAACTTGTGTTTGTATTCACCGATAACATGCCGTAATCCATCTTTGTACTCCCAGGAACACTTTGATTAGTGTTAAACCATCTACACTTGAACAAGACAACGAGCATATTTCCATATACTAGTTCGACAACGGCCAGTAGCACTCCATAGTAGGTGAAGTCGTCACCATCTACCATGACCCCGCAATTTTGCGTTCTGCGGTTCACATCTCGTTGAAGTGTCACGAACTTGACGCCATTGACAAAACACATCGCGCGCACCCTGTGGGAAATTGGCATTCTAGCCAAATGGTGCAATTCGGACGAGTACCAATCACTGTTCTGTATTTGGAGATTTTCCACCTGTCACATTGTGATAACTTATTATTTAAATTGAACTGACTAGCTAGAATACTAATATTGAAATGGAGATATTGTAACATACAAAATATTGTGACGTACCCATTTGCGAAAGTAAACAGGAAATGTTCTTTTGTGCGTCTCTTTCGGCCTTCGGTCTCGACGATTTGCTTCAATCAGCTTCAAATGCTCACCCATGAAATATTGTGCTTCGTCACAGTGTTGTAGTACGCACCAATGAGCTTCAATTAGCTCAGCATCTGTCAGTCTTTCTGAAGTTGGTAAATTACCAAACGGACGTACAACACTTGAAAGGACGGAAAGTTTCGGAACTGGTACTGTAGAGGCTGCTGTAGAAGACTCTGCAATGTTTTCGTCACTGTTACGGAGATATAAGTTGCAGTATGTTACACATTCATGTGTAATGTACGACTCCGCTATCGATCCTTCAGGGTGACTCTTGCTTTTACATAACTTTTTGTATTGAAACAGTTGTCTGAAATTACACGTACAGTTATTAGTGAAGTATATATACAAGAGAATATTATAATGAATGGGGAAATACGAATAATAAATAGTACCTTTCTTGCGGATACATCCAGGTGCAATGAACAGGACCAGTAAGCAGTGCTTGATCTGGAAGATGGATCATCAGATGAATCATACTGTCGAAGAAAGCAAGGGGGAAAATCCTTTCCAATTTGCACAAAATGTAGATGATGTCTTCTTTGAGAATGAGAACATCTGACTTCTTCAGCTCTTTAGCGCATAACTTCTGAAAGAACCTACACAAGGCTATTATAGGTTCGACCACATCTGGATGCAAATAGGGTCGGATAACCACTGGAATAAGACGTTGTAGCAATACATGACAGTCGTGGCTCTTCAATCCGTTAAACGTATTAAGCCCCAAGTTAATACACCGAGATATATTTCCTGCATACCCATGAGGATACTGTACTCCTTTAAACCATACGAAAATCTGCTTCTTGAAAGCCGGTTTAACTGTGTAAGGTGCAACAGGTATGAAAGTCCCTGACGCCGTCTTCACTGGCCACAAGTGTTCTCGTAATCCATTCTCCTTCAAATACTGACGTGCTTTCAAAGTGTCCTTACTCTTTCCTTTGATATCAAGAATTGTTCCCACAATGCTGTCACTTACTCCCTTCTCTATGTGCATGACATCTAGGGTGTGTCTAAGAATGGATTTCGACCAGTAAGGCAAATCATAGAATCTACTCTTGTGTGTAAAACACTTGTACTCGTCAGGGCGTTCCGGAACTGGTATAGATAAATCACCGCTCAACACCCCGAAATCGAAAGAGTTCAGCTTCTCCAAAATTTCATCACCGCTCCAGGGACGGGGTTTAGGACGAAGCTCTACTGTTTTATCAAATGCTAGATCATGAAATCGCCACTGGTGGTCAGCTGGAAGCCATCTACGGTGACCCAAGTAACACACCTTCCCAGCGCACCAAACAGAATGGACTTCGTTCAAGCAAACAGGACAAGCTTTATAACCTTTAGTCGCCTGAGACGACAACATCCCATAACCAGGAAAATCATTTATGGTAAACAGCAGTATTGCTCTCATCATAAATGATCTTCCACTGTGCCTGTCAAAAGTAAGAACTCCATTTTCCCATAAGTCTAACAGCTCGTCGATCAAAGGTTGCAGATACACATCCAAACACTTTCCTGGAGACCTTGGGCCGGGAATTAACAGAGACATCATACTAAATTCCTTCTTCATACACATCCAAGGAGGCAGGTTGTACGGCACAAGAATAACAGGCCATGTACTATGACTCAAACTCATATTTCCATGGGGATTGAATCCATCTGAGGCAAGGCCGAGTCTGACATTTCTAACATCTCTTGCAAAATCAGGGAATAATCTGTCAAAGGACTTCCACGCCTCGCCATCTGCAGGGTGTCTGAGAGTATCATCATCTGTCCTTCTCTCTCCATGCCATCTCATTTCTTTTGCTGTGTGTAAAGACATGTAAAGACGCTTCAATCTAGGAATTAAAGGGAAATGACGAAGTACCTTCACAGGAACACTGTTTTCCTTAACTGTGCCTTGCTCCCACCTCCACGCGTGGCATATGGGACATTCATCAAGCTCGGCTTTCTCTTTGTAAAACAAAACACAATTGTTCTTGCAGGCGTGGATTTTGTTATAACAGAGACCGAGATCGCCCAATATCTTATGTAGCGTGTAATAACTATCAGGTAGATAGTTAGGTTGTGGAAGGTGTTCCTTAAACTGTTTTAAAAGACTATCAAAAGAGTCATTTGTCCACCTACTCTTGACTTTCAACTGCGTCTGTGAGATGATGGTCTCTAAAACAGTGTGAGGACTACCCTCGAATAATGGGATCTGCACTTGAGCAAGTAGTCTGGTATACTTATCATAATCAGCACTGTCAACAAGAGGAGTTGTGCCATCCTCAAAAACTGCCTCTTGGAATTCCTCTTCCTCGCGTACTGGAGCAAAAGTAGGAAAAATGTCATGTAGAATGTTCATCGCCGGGTCAGTATAAGGCTCGAAACCACCAGCAGTTGTTCGGTCATGGTATCCAGCCTGGATTTCGGCAACCGTAGGTTCATAATCTGCTTCCCCGTGTTTAGTCCATGTTGTATAATTCTGCATAATACCTCTGTTACACAGGTGATCGTAGATTCGGCCGATCGTCTTGCGCTTAGTATTCATACAACTTAAGCAGGGACACCTGTGTGTTTTCTTTCCTCCACCATGTTCACGTACAAAATTTATAAAAATTCCTACTCCTTCATGGTATTCTTCGCTCTGTCTTGGGTACTGCATCCAACTCCTATCTCTATCCATCGATCACCTGTTATATATATTAATTAATATAAGACAAACAATAAATAATCATAAATTAACAAATAAACAATTTATATGCATGTTTTTTCTCGACCTTATGCCTCCGGTTAGGGTCCTAATAATCCCATTCAGGAGCACAAGACTTTGTTTCACAGTTTGTAGATCTTGTGTATTCGTTTTCAGTCGTGGGAAAATTTCGGCAGCATCTCCCCACAGTTCCTCAAGTGCACGAATATCTATACACCTAGTATGCACTCGAGGAACAGTGATGGGAGACCTCGTCGAAATATATACCCACGACCGCAAACGAATACACAAGACCTATACAAACTGTGAAACAATGTCCTCTGCCCCCAAACTGTCCAAAAATGGGACAATTCAAGAATCTCTCCATGATTCTCGAACGGGATTTCTAGGGATATATATAAATGCATGTATATCACCGCTAATTATAAATCATATAACAATGATTTTCGTCAAATAATTATAATTATTAATTAAAGCATTATTAAAATATATAATTAATATATATAATTCACTAATTTCACAAAATCCAACAATTTAATTGAGTATATATAGGTATGGATCAACAAAAGCAACATATATACTAGCTATCACCTCACAATATACACACACAACAATATATATTTCTATAATTCTCTACCTCAAAAATGAAATATTTCAATGGAAAAATTGAAATTATAGTTGAAAAAGATGAATAAAGAGATCATACCAAGTTAAAAATCAATGGGTAGTAGTGGAGAAGGCTTAGGAAGACCCGATTTGAAGCTTTTCACATCCAAGAATGAAAATCAGTGGAAAATTTGAGGGAAAGAAAAAAATTTTGGTTTTTGGGGAAAAATGGTCTCTGCTCCCGATCGGAAAAATGAGTGCAGGATTTATAGTCTGGATTTACTTAGACGACGAAAATTAATTTTTCGTCGCCTAAGATCAAAACTTAGGCGACGAAATTTTTTTTTCGTGGCCTAAGTTTTGATCTTAGGCGACGAAATTATTTTTCGTCGTCTAAGAACAAAACAGGCCGACGAAAAAAATTATCGTCGTCCCCTTTACTTCTTAGACCACGAAAAAAAATTTCGTCGTCTAAGATTTTTTCTTAGGAGACGAATTTTGATATTTCGTCTCTTAAGTAAAAATCTTAGGCGACGATTTTTTGTTTTCGTGGTCTAAGATAATGCAGGGACGACGAAAATTTTTTTCGTCGGCAATTTTTTGTCTTAGACCACGAAAAGTGTAATTCGTCGTCTAAGACTGTTCTTAGACGACGAAAAATTTTTCTTAGGTGAGGAACTTTTTTTCGTCGTTTAAGCTGTCTTAGGCGAGGAATTTTTTTAAGTTTCGTCGCCTAAGGTTTTTTTCCTTGTAGTGCATGTTGTTCCAGACGCAAAGCAAAAGAAAACTCTAAGCCAACATTAATCTTCAACTCCATCTCTCTAACGACGAAGAATTTTATGAATCCATCGATTTTTTAGGTTGTTTGGCAAGCTAAACAGTAGATCAATTTTGGAGTCATCACCAATAATTGCAGCAGCCGCATCTATAACATCCTGGTCATTTATGCCATCAATTTTCATAAGCTCATTAACAAGCTGACCTCTTCTTTCAGATGTCGCATGCTCATTGAAGAGTACTCCTTGCATTGTCTCCAAGTGTGCCTTGGTCACGTCCACAAAGGAGCGTAGTGTGCTAGCCATGTCTCCCAAACATTGAGAATATACATCTCGTGCTCGCTTCCTAGTTCGAGCTGAAGGTGGGTTTGTAGGAGTGCGGGCAACATGTGAAGGAGCAATAGGTGGTGAAAGAGTTGTCATTTCATCCAAATCATTTTCTGCAATGTCAACAAAATCATTGCCATTTAGATCTTCATCTGCTTCAGCCGGTCATTCAGCTCCTAATCCATTTGCACGATCTCTTCCATAGGCTTCAATCAAGCTATCATAATGAATGAATGGTTTCAATCTTAACCCTGCTGCATCCTTATGGACCTATCACAACAATAGGTTATTACTTCAATCAAATCACTTTATTGGTTCAATCATGAGAAACATATGTAACCATTGGCAAATGAAAAGCTTTAAACGTTTCTGGTCTATCAATCTATCATCCTTTCTTAACAAATCTGATCAATAAAGTGATTAGTACATTCAATTAAACCTTGCTAGTTAGTGCTTAATGAACTTAAGAATAAAAGCTGCCACAAAAAGAGTATATCTCATTAGTAAAGCAAGGTCTCTGGACTCTTGGCTTAATTTCAAAAACGTCCAATGCTTATATAGATAGATAGTGCTAAAACGTCCACTCCCACCTGCACTTTCATTTTTTCTACTCCTCCAACACCTGCACTTTCATTTTTTCTACTCCACGAAACAAAAGACTCGGCCTTGCCTTGCCTTACCTTCTAAGCTTAGGGGTTCAATCAGGCCTTGTCTACTTATGATTACCTTTCTACCTAGCAAGAGATCACTGCGTATATAGTTTTTTCTGACCATTTTTTTTCACCATTAATGGAAGACATAGAGGAGAAAAAACGTAGAAAAGGCAGGCCTGTAAGAGAGGCCAAAACCAACTGCAATAAACATCAAATGAAACTCCAGAACTACTACTTTGATTTTAGTGGATTTCTATAAGTCGTTTATTTTCTTCTTCTTTTTTTCATTCATAATCACAACAAAAATTAGATACAATTATAAATGATCATGTATATAGTGCAGTACCTAAAAGTTATTATGAAATACAGTACTTACCTTAACCCAATCATCAAATACTTGTTTTTCACATACCACCATTTTTTCTTCATGGTTCCAAGATAAGCCACTTGAGTTAGCAAGCATGTCATGAATAGCAAGTGTTTGTTTCTTTAATGTCTTCAAACGAGACTCAATGTGAGGATCTGCCTTAATTTCACAAACTGGTAGCTTTTGCTTTATAATGTGTTCAAGCTGACCCAAGTATCCTGCCCTGAAACCATTGTCGACCTTCCAATAGCCGCCGACACAAAGTTCTGTCAATGCTTCAACTAGAGCCACATCTTCACGAGGGGTCCATTTGTGTTGATCTGCTTTTTTTCTTATAGGCCTACGAGTAGATGAAGTCGAATTCATCCTATATACATATACAAAATGATTAGCAATGATTTAACTCGCAGTAAACAACAACAACAAAAACAACCAAAAAGACTAGTCAAAATATTAGATATCCAATCCAATAAACATGTTCCTTACAAACCAACCAACACGAAGTCGTACTACAAAAATTTTCAGATACAGTTGAACCATTTCAATGTTAACAAAATAACCAACATCAAGTCTGTACATAACAACAAAAAAGCAAAATGAGACAAACTTAGTTCCTGCTACCGCTCAGTTCCAGAGTTCCTACTTGCTGTCCATTCTTCAAACATTGTTGTTGCTAAATCACTCCTCCAATTATTCCAATATTCAGAGGAGTCAATACTAGTGATAACGTTGTCATCATCATCATGATCGTTATCTATAAACTGATTAGGTAACTCATTTTCTAATGGATCTACAACCATTTCTCTTCTTATAAGATTGTGAAGTAGGCAACATGCAATAATGATTCTACATTGTGTCTTGATAGGAAAAAATGAAGGACTCCTTAGAATTGCCCAACGCAACTTTAGTAACCCAAAACACCTCTCTATCACATTCCTAGCAGATGAGTGCTTCATATTAAAATATTCTTCAGCTGAGATAGGTTGGTATCCTGGTCTCCAATCGTTCAAATGATATCGTTGTCCTCTATATGAGGCAAGAAATCCTTCCCCATTTGGATATCCAGCATCAACAAGATAATAATGTCCTAAAAAATATATTTAATTAATATTAGTATGTAAAAAGAGACAAGAAATAGAAAGCTAAGAACTTCACTTTATCAAATAATTTTTTTCACATCTTCTCACAGTGAGGGACTCTTAAACCGTGTCTCCGACTAATGGCATCGCGAAGCACTCTCGAATCTGCAGCGGAACCCTCCCAACCCGGTAAAACATAAATGAATTGCATGTCTTGAGAGCACACACCCAAGACATTTGTAGCAATTTCATTCTTCCTAGTTCGATACCTAGGCTTGTCAACTTCTGGTACATGTACTCTAATGTACGTCCCATCTAATGCTCCAAGACAATTCTACAAGAACAACACACTTTGAAACTGTTTTTTATTTTAAGTTTAAGTTAATAAGAAACTCAAAATTGGTGTACCTTAAAGAACTTCCACCTCTCATCAGTTGAGTTCTCAGCCACCGGTTCTGGTCTTTTTAATAACTGCCCTTGTAGACATAAGACTGCCTCTAAAACTGCATTGAAGTATCTGCTAATAGTTTCCCTAGATCGTAAACACTTGTCTTGAATGACTCTATTTTTTTCATGGTGTGCAAGTATGTTCAAGAACATAGCAACCATTTCATCAACAGACACTTTCCTAGTATCTCGAAGTCTACCAGATGTGCGGATCATGGTACACAATTTGGTAAATGTATACCTATCCATCCGGAGCTTATTAATACATCTTACATCACTCATATACACCATGCGTTGAAAATTTCCTACTCTTAAAAAAGAATCGTAAATAGATTTTGATTTCAATCTGTACTTACGATAATGTCGTTGAGCAATGATATACATGACAGCGTATATCATGACGACAAAATTAAATAAATCCTTAATATTTTCCAACATTAGAATAATCTTTTTAGTCTTTGCCAAGATTCTACGAGCCATAGCTGCAAAGTAAGGATAGTGTGTTATTAGTATTTGGTTTACATATATGATTTGAACTTGTACCAGTAGTTAACTAGAACCTCTGGAAGACAAGTAAGATACTGATAAAATGAAAGGAGAGAAACTTCTCAAACTGTGACCTTGATTGATTGTTTTATTTATTTATTTATTTTTAAACACAAACTGTGACCATGCATGTAATCACATATTACAAACACAGCAACCAATGGAACTCAGAGCCAAAAAGATATCAATACACATCCCTTATAATTAGAACCACTGAGATGGACAGCAGTATCCACATAGAAGGGCAAAAGTATGAAATTACTGAGAGGAAACAACTCACTTTTCCTCAATATACCTGATTGGAGACATGTTTTTATGTTGGACCTTAAAGACATCAATGAGAGAATACGTGAAAGACAATCAAATGACGAGCTTCTTGAGCTACTACAACAGAAATTGTCTATGCAAATCAACATCACAACTTGTAGTTCATCCTGCACTTGCTTAATTGAGATTTTACTCTTAAAGTGCATAATGTGAAGACTATTAGGAACTTAGAGTTCATAACACTAACAACTGACAACAAAATTCAGACCCCAATCCCTACAAACATATCTGCACACACATTGATTCAAATCATTCTACTTTTCCATTTCCACCCATCAGCATCTCAATATGCCAGTGAAAACATAGAATCTACTCAGAGCAAGAAGACAAATAAATTAATTTCTTAACAAGTTATAAGAGTCAAATGGAATGGTTTCATTATCAAGTGTCCTAGAAATCTAAATATATCACAAACAAAGGGAAACAAATTATATTCCAATTCATATACAAGAGAAGCTCAAATCATATACCAATCACAAACAAAGAGAAATAAATTACCCAAAAAAGCTCAAATCATATACTAATCACAAACTGATCAGTAGGGTTTGAGGCTTTACTTAGGGATGAGTTCGTACGTGTTGGTAAAGATCAGTTCAATCTGGGTAGTCAAGAGTCACTTTGTGGGTCAGATAGGTAGGCATAGGAAGCCAACTTCGATGTATCGGTCTTGGACAGCAAGTGATGTGTAATGGTTTTTTATGTGAAAAAGATCCGCATAGTCTTCACTACGATAGCAAGCAATTCATCATTTTTGGTAAATTACCCAGAACGAGCTCAAATCGTATACCAATCACAAACAAAGGGAAACAAACTACCCAGAAAAGCTCAAATCATATACCAATCACACAAAGAAAGAATGTAAGTCATGGGTATTATATATACCTATATGAAATTCTTTGAAACTTGCGAGTCCTTGTGAATGAAGATGATTTAGTTCAATACCCAATATAAAACTGTGATGACAAGCGCGAAATAGAAGCGCGAATTTGCTCTTTCAGATGAAAATTGGGCGCGAATTGCTCTGATAGATAGGAGGATTATGAGAGGCATTTATGGGTATAGTTGGCAATATCATATTTGAGTGAGGATATTATGGTCCTAAAATTTCGTAATTAATGAGGGGAACACAGACCGGAACATCAATCCTCCCCGGTCTGAAAGGAATGATCTTCCCCCTTACTTTCTCCTAGATCAGGAACAAATTTACAAAAGTTACGCCAGCCAAACAAAGGAAAGGAAATACTTTCCTTTCCTGACCCCCTCAAATCGGCGAACCAAACATGGCCTAAACTTCTTCTCTTTCTTCTCCGGTCGGCTAAAACTTGAGAGAGAATTGAAGAGATTCGGTGTGGTCTCGGCAAGAAATAAAGAGTAAAAAGGTGAAATGTGTCAGCACTCTATTGGCCCTGGGGAGATAAATGAACATGTGGCTGCTTCAGATTGGAGCATAGGAGAGAGAGGGACTCAGATAGTGAAGCACGGGAGGGAAAAAGGACAAGCTGACATCAGCGTTTAATTACCGAATTAAATGCTGATGTCAGCATATGTTATTATACTCTTTTTTTTTTCTTTTCTTAATTTCTTCATCCTTTCTTCTTTTCTTTTTCCTTTCCTTTTCCGCTCCAATTTCGCTCCATTAAATCTCGATTTCGCATTTTCACTTATTCCTACAAATAAACAAAAATAGATTAATTACATAATAATTAACTCAAAGATATAACTAATTCTAGTGTTTAAGTGGTAATTACGTGTATGTAAATGCCGTAATCACTAAACATCTCATTCGGTTGCACATGAATTCAAACAACTAATCAAGAAGAAATCGAGAATCAAATCAAGCATGCATCTCTAAGACCTAACCGATTACTTATTTACAAATTGTGTTTGCATATTTTATCTTTCATAAAACCATGACACCGAAACTTTAGAGTTAGCTAAACACAAAGACTCGACATCAAAAACTATTTTAAACATACAAAACCAAACAAACAAATTGTTCATACATCGACATACAAACAAATACCAAAAGAACATACAAACTACATAGACATAGTTTTGTAAAGTAATAAAATTACAAGCCGTAGGGAGTATATCACACATTTAGACACCTTTGGGGCAGCAGCTCGTGTTGATTGGATGGAGGTTGATGGAGCACGGAATGGATTTTTAGGATGGTGGTGGTAACGGTTTCGGCTAGTAATTTTATCTAGGACTTGAGGTAGAATATTTAGTAGAGCTTTGGACTCGTGTTTTGGCTAAAGATGTGACAAATTTTCATGTAAGGTACCAGCCTCTATTTATAGGAGAAAGGACTATGCAGTTTGGGGGGGTTTTTCTTGTTCAAAATGGGATAGAAATCTTTATGCAATAAGGTTTCCTAATCCGATACGATTTAGGCTTTTCTTTCCCTTTTGAACTATGGAACCTTATCTTGGCCGGCCTAAGGTTCCTCTGCACGTCTAGGACACGCTTGGGAAACTTCTTGATCGTTGCATAGCACTTTGGAACACGTTAGGCAAGCTTGCAGCCACCAGGAAGCATTACCGGCATATTGCTTTTCTCTCGGCTGCAGATCATGTTCGTATCGGGTGCTTCTCGGGAGCAGCAGCAGCAGGACACGCCCGCATGCAGCGCCCATGGCATCCGCGTGTTGGCGCAGAGTAGCAGGCAGGTGCGCGCGCAGGCTTCTTGGCAGCAACGGGTGTCAGCGTCGTCATTCCTCGACAGCATGGGTGCCGGTATCGGATACGAGGTGTCGGTATCCGATACGGGGTGTCATAGGCCATTGCCTCGGCGGATACGCTTGGGATACTTCTTCGGATACGTCTGGGCCTATCTTGGATACTAGGTGTCACGTGTCCGATACGAGATGTCATGGCTCGGACACGAGATGTCAGCTTCGCTGGCCCTCAATGGCAGCAGTGTTGCGCTGCGCAAGTGCGCGCATGCTGCAAGTCATGCTATCTGACACTATGCTTTCTTCTCGCAGATTTGACATTTACGTAACTTCCTCTAGAAAATAGATATTGATACGATTCTAAATTTTGTGGAAACTAGATTCAGAGATCTTTTCATGCATATATGACATGCCATCTAGTTCTAAATGGGTTGTTTTGGAGAAAATCTGGAAGTTGAGTGATGTTCCTAGGAATTTCCTGGAATTTGCTGAATCCAAATTTGCATAGCAATTCTCGGCAGCTTCCTTGGCTCCAATTCCTAAAACTGTTTCCATTGCTCGATCATCAATATGTATATTGCTCATAAGAGAAGAAAAACTCATCAAAAGCAACATGAAAGTTTTACAGATTCAACGAAACATTTAAAGATTTCAATTTTTTGTCAAATTTCTGTAAATTTCCAACACTTAAGCACATTTTCATTATAACTCTACCAAAAGCTAATGATTCCATATTATGACTCAATCTTAAACAAATAAGGGCTAAGCAAAGCGTAAATGTAGGCATAAACATACTAAGAACGTAACACGTTGTGCTCCTATCAGATAACATTAATTAATTAATTTATTTATTTTTGTATGGTCAGATTCATTTGGTAATGTGGAATTATTTTTTTGGTAAGTTGCGATTTTTATTTTTTTAGTATGGCGAGATTTTTTTTGATAAGATGGATTTCTTTTCGTAATGTGAGAGTTATTTGGAAATATGATTTTGTGATAAATTCATATGTGTTAACAAAGTCAATGTCAATTTGAAAAAATAGAGAGATTCGAATGCCCTTTTTGGATGTATGAATAGAAACTCGCTCTAATTTTTTCTTATTATTTGTGAAGGTTTTGTGTGTTTTTATTGCTTTGATCCATATTTCAAGGATAATTTATTACGATATATGATTACAAAGGAATAACTTTTGGCATGCGTGGGCTGACAAATGACCGGTAAAGTCCGACCGAGTGGGCCGGAAAGCCACCTGCCTATTCCGACCGACCCATTTCACTTTCATGACAAAATTTACGTGAAGATGAAAAATCGAAATTTTTGTTTGTTTCCTTGTTTTTCTGAAGCTTCTTTGTATATATTATCGTTTTGTCTCTCATCATCTCAGTTTGTTCTTTGTTTCTCATTCTCTGCCTCTCATTCATGAGAGCAAGAACAAACCAAAAAAAAAAAAAAAGAGTAACACGAAAACCAGTTAGGAAACCAAACGAAAAAAATCAATTAAACCACCATTTTTGACCTCAGAAAATTCATCTTTATATCACATTCTTCTTTTGCCGACAAGACACAAAATTTCTCTCTTGAATCTGCAGTTTCTCGTCTCATGATTTCTGACTCCTTATTTGAGGTTGGTCTTATTTTATTTGTGTAATATACTTTTTAACAAAATATATGATTATGCATGTATATGGGATTGTGATGATTTGCATGTTTATGAATTGTGTAGAAAATTTGATTGGGATTGATATACCGATCGGGTGGATTCCTCTCGATGCGTTAGATGTGAGAATAGTTGGTTTGAATTGAATTGGTGACTCCCAAGTCATCAATAATCTACCTTCCCCTGTTTTTCATTTGGAAATTGTTTGTGGATTTGGGATGCCTCTGTTACCGAAAAGCGACTCAATCCTAATTCGGGAGGTGTGGAACGACAATCTCGAGGAGGAGTTTGAATTGATACGTAAAATTGTGGATGACTATCCTTACGTTGCCATGGACACCGAGTTCCCCGGCATTGTTCTTCGTCCCGTGGGGAACTTTAAGAACAGCTATGACTACCATTTCCTGACACTGAAGGACAATGTAGATTTGCTCAAGTTGATTCAGCTGGGACTTACGTTTTCAGATGAAGAAGGGAATCTGCCGACGTGTGGGACTGACCAGCAGTGCATTTGGCAGTTCAATTTTCGAGAGTTTAATCTGAATGAGGATGTTTTCGCTAGTGATTCGATCGAGCTGTTGCGCCAGAGTGGGATTGATTTCAAGAAGAACAATGAGAAGGGTATTGATGCAAAGTTGTTTGGGGAGCTGTTGATGTCGTCCGGGATTGTGTTGAATGATAGTGTGCATTGGGTTACTTTCCATAGCGGATATGATTTCGGGTACTTGCTCAAGGTTTTGACGTGCCAGAACTTGCCAGACACTCAAGTAGGGTTCTTTAATTTAATCAATGTTTACTTTCCGACAATATATGATATCAAGCATCTGATGAAGTTTTGCAATAGCCTTCATGGTGGACTCAACAAGCTCGCCGAGTTGTTGGAAGTGGAGAGAGTTGGTATTTGTCACCAGGCAGGTTCCGATAGTTTGCTTACATCTTGTACATTCAGAAAATTGAAAGAGAGTTTCTTTAGTGGTTCTTTGGAGAAGTATGCTGGTGTCTTGTATGGTTTAGGTGTTGAGAATGGACAGAGCACTCATTAAACAAGAAAATAGTAGGAAAGAAAGAAAATTTTAGAAGCCTGTTACATAACTGTATGTCTGTGCATGATATCTTCATGTACACTTTTTGGCAGCAAGTTAATTGATGAATACAATATATTCTTAATGATACACTCTTGTGTGCAGCTTTTGAACTTCTTATTTTGCACATGCTTCTTTATGGATTTGTTTACTTGCATTATAAAACAACGCAGGTCATTGTTCTGAAGTTTCATGTAAAACTTAGATACATCTTTTCAGACTAAAAGGTAAGATCTTGACATGTTCTACAGCTGTTTTAACTGCAAATATATGTGAAGATATTTCATATTCCAACTCTTTTTGGTTCTCCAGTTATTGTTTTGTAAGTGTTACTTTTTGTAGTGATGGTTTTACGGTATCATTTCTTTTGTTGCACTCAGTCCTCTTTCCCAAAACAATATGTTCTTATGCTTCCTGCTAATTTCTGCTCTTCATTCCTGCACAAATAGAAATTCCATCGCTTAGAAAAATGTACAGTCCATTTATATGTGTACCTTTTTGGGAGATTTCACATTCCATTGCATTTTGGTCTATAGTACAGAAAATGTATATCTTGAGTGAAATGATGTCCCTTGTCATTTGTTCTTTTATGTTTGATACAAATGTTGTTTTCCCACTTCGGAAGCATGAGACCATGAAACATCTCTAATACAAAAACAAAATAGATTCCTGTTGTGCGTTAACTGTAAAGAAGTAGAATGGATGAAACCCTCCAAAAGTTATGTGATTCCGAATGTTAGTATGTAGGCGATAGTTAAGAGATGACCTATGGTAGAGATCCCAATTTTCTGATGTTGTACTTATGTCGTGAATGTTTCTCATTGTAACTTAGGTCATATGATCATGCTATAACATGTACTTGTTGAATCTGCTACTTGCCTGTTTATTGTGATTTTCCTTTATATCATTTTATATGGGCAGCTGAGGACTCCCCCCATTCATGTATCCTGTTCTTCAACTCAGTTTGTAACAGCTCTTCTAGTACATTATCATGCTTAGTCTTTATATATACCTTTCTGTTCCGAGGTGTCATCTGATTTTTGTATGGCTTCAGTCACTTGAACCAAAAGGACCAAGTTTATTCATTCAGTTTTACACTACTATTGCTCATTTTGGTTCCGGTGGTAGACGTTGGGGTTGAAGTCCATCAAACTGGGACAATTTATCCTTGAATCTTTTGCACTTGTACACATTAGTGTTTGTGTTTGTGTTTGTGTGTTTGTTCTTGTCTAATTGATCTTTGAGTATTACCATGGGACATTTACCTTTATGATCGTGTATGTGACTTGTTCTGCTGTGCTGTAATCAAGTCTTGATGTTATTAGTCTACCTTGTAATCTTATACTACTGTTGTGTTGATTGCACTACCTTCTTTAGGTTGTGTCGTTGTGGGTTCTCATATTTGCTTAGCTATGTTGGTTAATACACAACATATCCTACTTTATCTGAAAATTTATTTTTTTAAAATATTTGAAGTCACTCTACAAATTCTGCATAGCAATAGGTGACGAGACTTGCTGTCATAAGTGGAGGATGGAGCCATGGAGGTATGCATCAAATTCATATCTCGTAGACTGAAATCTTGATTCTGTAGTGCATAAATGTACTTCTTGTTATTGAGACTTCTGTAGTGCATCAAATTCAAAGATGCTGATGCTACTCTGAGTTTGCCTTGGGGGTAAACCAAGGAGGGACAATAACCAGATAGGGCTCTTTGAGAATCACTGTTAGATGTATGTAAACTTAGTGTTATGGAGCCTTATATAAGTGCAGTTATTCCCAAACCTATTTGATCTTCTTGTCTAATAAAGAAACGCAATTAATGATCATCACTTTTTCAGATGCGGTGCTAAGATGAATATCAGCAAGAATTTGGTGTTCGAGGAGGGCAACCAAACAGGGCAGAAAAACAACCATGGTAATAAGGCTTAATGAAATTTCGGTTCTGTCTGTTGATTTTTTCTGCATTTGATTAAGGTTAGCTGGAGTCAGAAACAACCGAATATATGAAGTTTTATGTGTTACAGTTTACAACTGTATACATTTCGATCTGTTTGGGTACTTTTTTCTCAAATTTCAGGACCTTAGAAAACATGACAAACATGGATAACAATTATTATTATAGAAGTACATAATCATCTCCTTACAGATATTCAAGCCATGCATACTGGTATATTGCCTTGTAGGAAAGCTATGTTTTTCTGCTAGGGAAGCGTGTACTTCATCCTCCAAGACCAGAAGTTCAAAGCTGTAATATCAGTGAACGAGTCATTTCTAGGAGCTATATATAGTCTCTCTCGATGCAGGTAATTGATTGGTTTATTCCCATGCCCCTAATAGTGTAAACATCTTCCAAATGTTCCACAGTTCCACAAGTATGGCATAAAATTAACCTGTAGATACAAGAGAACTAATGTGCTGCAATAGAAGAATATGAGCATTACTACTGGCACCAGCGTTTCACATCAGGATTGCATCTTAAGGCCACTGTCAGAAACTCTCATTTATATGCAGATCATATTTATGTGTGTCTTTTTCCATTGTTAAGTTCACCTGTGACTACATTTGTCATGAATAAGACGACTGCTCTCCAAACCCAGAAGTCTGTCGATAAATTAGATACTGTGAATGGGGATGATAGAAGAAGAACAGGGAAGTAAGCATTGCAGTAATGATATATAAAGTCACGAAGTTGTTCTGCTCTGAGATTTTATGTGGACAGAATGTAACCTCCCGTTATAATTTTGCAATGCTCATAAAGTTAGCAACTGATAGTAGTCTACACTCTACAGTGATAATTAATCCTAGAGTTTAGTAATTAATATATGAAACATAAATAATAAATTTAAGCAAAACTGAACAGTAAATGGCACCAAGCTAATTGAATCCACTGAAGCAGTATAAGATAACCATCGAGAACCTTTCCTCAACATGAAACAAACTACCTTGCATTATCTCATTTGGTTAAGCAAAAATTGTTCTATTGGCTTCAGCCATGGCAAGAGTTAGTCAAAATGTGTTTGTCAAGGTGGGTTTGGTCTTAGCAAGTGTAGCACTAGTCATGTCATTTGCAGCAGCTCAAGACTTTGCTGCTTATGAAGTTTATGACGATGCCGCTAGCTCTACAAGCGTTGGGGTTGAAGTCATCGATGACGCCTACCCTCCAATTTCCCCAGAAGACAATGATGCTCTCCCTCCAGGAGCTTACAACAAGTTGCAGAATTGTGCAAACAAGATCACTTCAGATTATGCTGAAGAAATATACAACGGTATTTTCGAAGGCGTGCCTCTCACTACAGATTGCTGCAAAGCCCTTGTGCATCTGGGATATGATTGTCACATTCAATTAGTGAAGTACTGGCTTTCGAGTCCAGAACTGAAAGAACAAGCTTCCGAGGTATTGTCTAGGAGCGTGCAGCTTTGGGAAAAATGTGCCTCAGTGGTTGATGACCTTGATCAATCTATTGCTCCTTCTCCTTTCTGATTGATGTTGTTATAGTATCTCGTGTAATCCATCGACACTAATATCTTAATTACAATAAATTTATATTTTGATTGAAATTTCTTGTTGTGATCATCTTAACTGCATCGTTTTAATATTTTTAGGGTTTATGGTCATTCTGATCAACATGGACAACTCACTAGCATCTCTTGTACTTAGAAACCGTTTCCTCTCACTTTCTAGGAAGAAAATTGTTCTGTTAGATCTCGAAGTTTAATGGGAAGAGAGAATGTTTTCCTTATAACATATTCTCTTCTTTAAGTTGTGAAGAGAGCTTTTTAAGAAAAACGTTAGGTGCTTGATGGTCTATCGATAAGTCGCACATGTAAATGATGCAATGACTTGTTTTGATCAGTGAGGTTGGTACTACATCTAAAACAATCAGCAGCCCGAAGCTCATCAAAGAAAGCCTAGGTCCTAAAACAAACAGAACATGTCCAATGCCGCCCCTTAAATGTGAGAGCAACATCCCTATCGAGTACCTCTTCGACCCCTAACACCAAAAAGACAAAATCACCGTATGGTAGCAAACCACACAATGTCAACAATAATATTGTGTGGACTTAGTGTCTAGAAGATCAAGACTTGTGTAGTCTTCCGTTGCAACCTCAACTTGTGTAGTTGACAGAAAATTTGTAACTCAGTATCAAATTAATACAGTTGCACATTTTGTTGCTAGATTAAATCTCTTCCGCTGAATAATTCTGTTTATATTGTATACTCGTTCTATCTAATATTTTCACATTTTTCTTAGATATCCAATGGGTCAGAAAGCTTATAAGCTATACAATCTTGAAACCAGAAAGATTTTTATCAATCGTGATGTTACCGTTTGGAAGATACCTTCCATTTCACGTCTTCTTCTCTAGAAGTTTCACCATCTTCTTCTTCTTCCTTGCCTTGTCCTATTTTTGACGACATTATGCCTTATATTGAACCTGGATCTCATAGACCTCCATCATCCCCAACAATTTTAGAGTCATAAGACTCGGCCACAGTTTCCCTTCTAGCTGAGATTGATACCTCATCATAATCCTGATACTGATCAGAATCTGCACACCTCTACCAAAAATGATCACTCCTTACCTATTGAACTCGATCACCCTGATTCGGATTCATCAGCTCCTGCCTTACACCGCTCCACACGAACCCGTGTTCCCAATGTATGTGTCCGTGATTATAAGTGCTCGCAGGCAATTCTGCCACCACATCATCTATCATCTTCTCGGTCGAGTCCTCCACCAGGTACGCGTCACCCACTTTTGTAATTTTATTTCATATAAGTGATATTCTCCATTGCACCTTGCTTATGTTGCAGCTCTTAGTAGGGATGAAGAACCATATTTCTATGATCAAGCCTCTTCTGATCCTAATTAGCAGACTGCTATGCATGAGGAACTTGCAGCCCTTACAACTAATAATACTTGGTCATTAGTTTCTCTTTCTCCTGGTAAACGACCAATTGTTTTGTAAATGGGTATATCAGATTAAGCACAAGGCCGATGGTTCTATTGAGCGTTACAAGGCTCGCCTTGTGGCCAAGGGTTTTACATAGGCTACGGGTATTGATTATCATGATACTTTTTCTCCTACTGCAAAGATGATTACAGTTCGTTGTGTTCTTGCCATTGCAACTTGTCATAATTGGTTCCTTCATCAGCTTGACGTTAATAATGCTTTTCTTCATGATGATTTACGCGAAGAGATATATATGTCTCCTCCTCTAGGTCTTCAGCGACTTGGGGAGAATTATATGTGTCGCTTCCACAAATCAATATATGGTCTGAAGCAAGCTTCTCGGCAATGGTTTTCTAAGTTCACTGAAGCCATACTTGCTGCCGGTTTTGTTCAATTTAAAGCTGATAACTCTCTTTTCATACAAAAGATTGGTGACTCCCTTAATTACAGTGTTGATGATATTCTTATTACTGGGAACAATCTAGACTCTATTCGTGCTACCAAATAATTTCTGCATTCTAGTTTTCGTATTAAGGATTTGGGTGACCTTAAGTTTTTCCTTGGCATTGAGATTGCACGTTCACAAAAAGGTATATTATTGTCTCAAAGAAAGTATATATGCGTTGGAGATTATTGAGGACACCGGTCTCTTAGGTGTCAAACCTGTTGATCGACTTTTCCATGGATGATTCAAAATTGTCAAATAAAGTGGAGTTGCTTAAGGATCCTGTTGTGTATCGACATTTGGTTGGACGAATCATTTATCTCACAATCACCAGACCTGACATCACTTATTCAGTTCATGTTCTTAGCATGTTTATGCATGAGCCTCGCCTACATCATATGACAACAGCTCTTTGAGTTGTAAAATATATGAAATCCTGTCTTGGTCAAGGTTTGCTTTTGAGTTTTGACAATGACCTTAGTTTAAAAGCATTTTATGATTTTGATTGGGCAGGCTGTCCTATTACTCGTCGTTCTACGATTGGATATTGTGTGTTTTTAGGAAATTCTTTAATATCATGGCATACTAAGAGGCAAATGATAGTTTCATTGTCAAGTGCAGAGGCAGAGTATAGAGCTATGACTGGTACATGTTGTGAACTTACTTGGCTCCAGTATTTACTTGCTGATTTGCATATATCTATTCCTAGACCAGCTATTCTGCACTGTGATAATCAGGCAGCTTTTCACATAGCTGCAAATCTAATTTTTTATGAAAGAACTCGCCACATTGAGATGGATTGTCACTTCTACTGGATGGCTCAGTTAGAACTCGTTTGGTTAGTTCTTTGCAACAACTTGCTGATGTATTCACAAAAACGTTAGACAAAGACAAGTTCAGATCTTTGTTAAGCAAGTTGCGAGTTGTTGACATACACTCTCCAACTTGAGGGGGAGTGTTGGAAAATAAATCGTATTATTCAATTATGAATGATTTGGATAATATTGAGTATTGAAGTAATCTGTAATCTTGTTGTATTTGCCTTATTAATTTTCTGTCTTATTGGAGATCACAGAGTTGTACAAAGCATGACATTTGTATATATTTGTATGTGATATCAATGTAAAGTATTCATTCAGCCTATTGCTTATAGATCTAATTTCACTGCCATGGCACCATAATTCGCCTTTGTTTAATTTAAATTGGGGAAAAGTTCATGAGAAATTAATATATTGTCAACAATTGATCGACCAACCAAAATTCTTATTGGTCTGCTTGCAAGAAGCACAATTTGTATGGGAAGAAGGATGGTTTCACATTCGAAGTCAACTACACTTTTTGTGACTATATCCAAAGGCATTTAATTTGTCAGAGGATAAGCAGTAGAGAGAGAGAGCTCATAAACCTTGTATGGCGCCTCCCAAAGCTTGAGGAGCGATGAACTTTTGCAGTGAAGTTCAAGTTCAGTGGGAGTCAAAACTGAACGTCAGCTGGTATTTAATTCCACGTTACGAGTTCGAACTTAGAGTTAGATTATTGAAATAAATAAGATAAATGTCGCTAGGGTTGCATGGGAGGACAATAAAACTGCATGTAAGAAGCTCGATCTGTGTTTCGAAGAATGGTGGTCTAGGGTTTAAAGACATGCATTCATATAACTTGGCACTTCTAGCGAAGCAAGGTTGGCGTGTAATCCATAATCCGGAGACTTTGCTCTCCAGACCTCTAAAAGCATTATATTTTCCGCGTACAAGTTTCATGGAGCCGAATTTAGAAGTCGGTGCTTTTTACACATGAGTAAGTATTTTAGTGGGAAGACAGGTATTGTGTAAAGGTTTGAGGTATCAAATTGGGAGTGGTAGCGGTGCGTCAGTTTGGAAAGACTTTTCTTCCCCTATGGAAGGTCTGGATAATGGCTTGATGGTGGAAGACTTAATCGATCCTTATGATAGATTTTGACAATTGTATATCCTGGAAAAGCTTTTCACACCCTATCAGGTCAGTCTTATTGCTAGCATACCTTTGAGCCATAAACACACAGAGAATAAGTTGGTGGCATTTCGATAAGCGAGGGTGTGTACAATGTCGAGAGTGGATATTGGACTTGGAAAAAGTCGGTAGAGTCTTTTACAAGTAATTCTTCTACTTCAGGTGGTTCTACCATGCATTGGTATTGGGGGTCTATATGGCAGCTGAAAATTCAAGAAAAGTTTAAGATTTTTCTGTGGAGACTATTGAAGGATACTGTTCCAACCCACACAGCTGTGTGCTGTCGTAAGGTACCACTCTCTGATCTTTCGTGTGTGTTTTGTGGGAAAGAGATTGAAACTTCAGTGCATGTTTAAAAAAAAAACTGTCGAACAGTGGGGGTGTTTTGGGAGATGGGGCCGTGGAAACAAGTGCCTCTTTCTCACCTTGCTTCTAATATTGCTGACTGGATTTGGGATATGTGGTTGATGTATAGAGTGGAGAGCAGCTAGAGTGGCTTGGTGTTGTGGCCAGACGACTCTTTTAACCCTGCATATCTGGCTTAGTGGGTGGTGAGGTATGCATATCGAAGTGTTCATTGTAAGCCTACTGTGAAGATGAAACGAGCTAGGGTTAGATGGGAGTGTCCTCCTAGTGGTAAGCTTAAGATGAATATTGATGGGTCATTCTGTGCAAAAGATGGGAAAGAAGGTGTTTGGGTGATTAGGCGAAATGAAGAAGGTGTGGGAGTCGCGGCTTTGGCATGTTAGTTTGGTTATGCTCACTTAGCTTTGATTATGGAGGGTGAGGCATGTCGAGCGGGTCTTCAACTTGTTATTAACCAAGGATGGTCTCACATTGATATTGAGAGTGACTCTATCCTACTTGTTGCAGCCTTGAGTAGAGAGGAAGAGGATTTTTCAGATCGAGGTGGATCAAATCTTGGGTGATTGTAAAGTCCTTATGAGTACCTTCCAATCCATCCAGGTTTGATACATCTACAGAGAAGCAAATGATGTAGCAGATCGTCTAGCTCACCTTGCTAGTGCCGGTGGTTTTGAGGGTTTATAGCGCGGGGTAATGGTTATATGTCCCGCTCCCCCTTTCGCAAAACCTTATTATTAATGCAATATAAATGGAACCTAGTCTAGGTTTCAAATTTTATTCTAAAAAAATTGAAAAAATAAATAAAAATATAACAAACTACAAAAAGTGCATGACAATAATTTGTTTAACAAATAAATCACATACATATTTAATTGAACAAATTAGGACAAAAATTTACAAATAAATACCATGTGCATAATAAGCTGCCACATGTTATTAACTAATTTACTCTTTTGTCCTTAATATTTACAAGCATGTATTTAGTCCTAATTGCTGCTACTGTCTATTACAAAACTAGCTGCTACTGTCTATTACAAATCTAGCTGCTACTGTCTATTGCAAAACTAGCTGCTACTGTCGACTAGGAAACTAACTGCTACTGTCGACTTGGAAGACACCTGCTACTGTCGACTTGGAATGTACCTGCTACTGTCGAGCATGAAAGTAGCTGCTACTGTCGATTTGAAAGGTGCTACTGTTGGCTGGGAAGGTCCCTGCTACTGTCGATTATATATCTAACTGCTACTGTGGGAAGGCACTTGCTACTATTGACTATAAATCTAGCTGCTACTGTCGAGCATGAAAGTAGCTGCTACTGTCAATTTGAAAGGTGCTACTGTTGGCTGGGAAGGTCCCTGCTACTGTCGATTATGTATCTAACTGCTACTGTGGGAAGACACTTGCTACTATTGACTATAAATCTAGCTGCTACTGTCGACTGAGATACTAACTGCTACTGTGGTTTTTGGTGAGCAAAATTCGAAATTTCAAAATTTCTCAAAACATATGCAATATGGTACTTAAATGAAAGCCCATGACATAAGGAACAACTTTATATATTTGCTCACCTCCAAATTGGTGGTGGTTTAGCCGGAAAATTTAAATTTGCTTGAAAAAAAACTTAAAAATGAGGAGAGAGAAACTTGTTAGATCTGGGTGGCAGTTGGTAATTTTCACTAAAATAAGGGTATTTTAGATATTTTTACATTAATTACTTAATCAATTTTGGTCCACTTATTTTTTGGGCTTGGACTTATGTCCTAATTTGTATAAGAAATATGGAAAGTGAGTTTTTAGTTAATTCAAATGTGGTCAAGTACTACTAAGTAATTCTCTAATAAAAATAAATGTGGCTGAAGAGGGGCACCCATGTGTCCGATCCCCCATCAGATTTAACTTATATAAACCATTTAGAATAAGGTGTTGCTATTAAGTATTAACACATCGAAAATCTCTAATTACACACTTTCATCTACTATATTATGGATGTGTGTGAATAGAGATTTTGAGTGAGTTAATAGTACCACATAAATTTTGGTGTGAAAGAAAAAGGAAGTAACAATCTAAATTACGTGTTTTGTTTCTAATATTTAGTCTAAAATAAAGAGTTTTGCATTACTGTAATTAAGTAAACGAAAGGAGTTTTCTTTTTAACCTAGCCATCCCGAGTCCGGACAGTGAACTTTAAGGCAATAGCGTCGCTTGTAATCTTCTAGGGAGGTCTTTTCTTTAGCCATTAACAGCACAAACATTATTACATCACGAAATCTGAGCCGTGTATCGCATTCGTCCACCAGTCGAAGAGGGAAACAACTCTTCAAATTCCTGAATCTTGCCATGTACGATTAATCCAATTGGTTTCCTAGTAAATATACACAACCTTTCTATTCCTCGACTTTTCATCTCATTGTAAACACCGGAAAAATCACCGAGGTCCGAGTATCTTTCCCTCGTTTTCTTACCAGAGAAGCTTCCAAGTTGTTATAGCCTTAATAGGAATGAAACGCAAGCTGGATTGTGCCACTAGTGGCGATGGAGATGAAACGGACGAACCTGATCGTCCGGCGGTGGCCGACCCTAGAGCACTCCGATCACGCTACTACACTGTCAAGGCCATCCTCTACGGTATCCTCAATCTCTTGTCTTCTTACTACAAGCTACTTCAGAAACGCGTACAAGTATGCTACTTGTATGTGTTCAGTTCTATGTGCTTCATGTTTAGCTTCAGACACTAAATTGGGGTTTGAGTTTTTTGGATAATGATCAAGGAAAAGAAAATTGGGGTCAGTTTTGTTGAAGTAATGACATTAAGAACATAATGGCTTAATTTGATGTTCCTTCTTTGAAGATGAAAGAGAGGATCTCACAAGAGCAGACTCGAAGAAGTTCAATTCGATCATTCAGGAAGTGGAGAACTTGCACCAGCTGGGTACTTCTATTTTTTTTTGTTATAGATATTGGCTTTGATTTCCTTGTATGATATAGCTTAGGTGTGTGTAGTTGTAATTTAGTATTCATGTGAAGCTTTATGATGGAGTGGTTTTGCAATGCGTTGCAGTAAAAAATCCAAGAGAGCAAGTCGCGGATGCGGAGGCGCTTTTGGACATTGCAAGCACCTTGATGACCTCTGTGAGGGCACATAACAAGGAGGGAGTTACAGCTTCGGGGTTTATCAACTGTATAATTAGTGAGTTCAAGAAACCAAGTGGTAATGGCAGCAGCTCAATATGTTGGAGGGACATTGGGAATGCAGTATCACACGTTTTCCAGAAAAGCCCTCGATGCTGCACTATGTAATAACGATAGAATTGTTTACACATTCTTTTTATTCTTCGTCATGCCCATCTGTCCTGAATTTTTGAATGCTTCTTTGTATGGTTTGCTATTCTTTCAGGATTGGGCCTGTGAATGCTGAAGTGAAGCGACGGAAGGTTTATCAACGTCACAAACGTGGGAATCCTACAGACAGTGCTACCCCTAAAGAGGTGAGGGACTTAATTAAGTTCAAGTTAGAGTTATACTGTGTCTTCAGAAAAAGAACAGTTTGCATTAGTTTCGCTCAGTTTGCTTTAATTTGGAAAATGTTCTGTTTTTTCCGGGCACTTGGATCATTTACGTAAAGTTCATTGTAACTTTTGGTGCAGCTTGGTGATGCTGTTGAGGAAGAAGTGGAAACCGAGACTGTTAAAAACGTGTCCACTATGTTTAATATCTTGAGGAAAAAGAGAAGGGTTAGGCTTGAAAATCTAGTACTGAATGGAAATTCTTTTGCTCAGACGGTTGAGAATGTGTTTGCGCTATCATTTCTTGCTAAAGATGGGAGAGTCGAAATAAATGTGAATGAGGAAGGCCATCATCTAGTGTGTAAGATCCTACTTTCCAGTTGCTCTTACTTGCATCTATGTTTTAATTACTCGCTTCTATGTTTTGATTACTCTCTTCTATGTTTCGTTTGGTCATTCATGTACTTCTGCTCTATGTTTGGTACTTAAGCGCCAAGAAATGCTCCTGCTGCCAAAGCAATTGCCTCAGGGGATGTTGCTTACTGCCACTTAATCTTCAGATTTGATTTTAAGGACTGGAAGGTACTTGAAGAATTTACTGATTGAATGTTTATAATAAGCTTGATTCATAAAGAAGGGTTTCCCTTTACTAAACAGCTGCATTTCGGAATGCTCAGTTAATGAAAGAGGTTGTTGGAGCTGGGGAGGAGCTGATGCCTCATAGGTTTCCAGTAGACGTATCAAACATCTCGCAACCAGAAGAAACTCCGGCAACAATAGGTACAACACCAATTAGGAAGTTTTCGAGGAACAGCTTGGTTATACGGGAGCAGCCTGTTGGGACTGATAGTAGTCAAACAATTGCTGACGACTCAGCCGAATGTGATTATGCTGCGAGTTCTGCTGCCATTCGTAAAGGGAAGCGTCAAGTGATATGAAGTTCTACTGAGGGATGATGTATATAGACATCATGTTTTTTGACATCTATAATCTTTGTTTTGTGATTTGCAACTTACAACTAGCAGTCACTTAGCTGACATTAAGGAGTTGATGTATGAAAATGCTAGATTAATTGAACCATTGCTCCAACTACCAGTCCATTAGGTCTGTATAGTCAGAATATTGTGCATTATAGTCAGAATTTTGCTGTATGAAAAAGGTAGATTAGTTTCAGGCAAAATGGTTGCCTCTGGAGTCGCCTCTGGCTATTCTCTACGATGATAAGTCCCACGAACTGAAAGATTTAATGTACTGTGCTGTTGACACCAAAATCTTAGTCTGGAATGCAGATAAGGCTCGGGTTTACAGCTTTGACATGAGCCGACCCGAAAAAGGATGGATAGAGTTGCACTCTCCTCTAGGAACCAGCCTTCCCTTTGTTAAGGGTTGTTGGGGTGACATTGCAGAGATCCCCGATCATCATGGTGGTGGAGGAACCCTAATATTTACCTTGGACTGTTCAAGTGGATGTAAACTTAGTGATGATGAAATACTTTACAGGCCTCAGATCAATATTACTGTACAAGCTTTGCTCATGTCCCATAATGTAGATTCTCTACAAGCCCAGAAACCCCTTCTGCAGGTGCCGGAAATCCCTTCTGAATTTCACAATATTGGATTTATGCGATCCGATGGTCCAACTGAGTGTTGTCTCGTGCATATAGGAGATCATAAAGTGTGTCTTATTCTTCACAAATACATCTTATGAATTAGTAGGGCTTTGGTCCCGAGATCTCGATCCCGTCTCTAAATTTATCGGAACGAGACGGGATTCATATTTGAAAAATAGATATCCCGTCCCGTCCCGATCCCGTTTTAAAACAACGGGAGGAGATTGATGAATCGCCGAAGCGATACTTCAATGATAAACCCTACAATCGTTAGTAGTATAGAATAAGTAGGGATCGTTCTAAGCCGGAGATTAAAGGTACCTGAAACATGAGAATATTAGAACAAATATTCACATATATACAAGATCAAATTGTCACATCTTGGGGTATATAAGGATCGGCAGCCATAGGGCTGCCCTAAGTATCACGGCATGAAATTAAATGGCAAGAATTAAACTCTAAACTACTATGTATAAGTTTGGTCGACATTCTTCCACAAATCACTAGCACGAAAGCAATCAAAACACATAACAAACAAGCAAACAAGACTCACGGCAAGGCATTAAAGTGTTCTAGACTCGACTTAACTCCGACCTAATTAGCTCCCTATAGGTATTACTAACCGATTTAGATTTCACAAGTATTCAAGATTAACTTTACGTCTAATCCTAAAATTGTACTAAACATATTTGAGAACTCCTATAGATGAAAACAAACATGCATAGTAATTGAGCACGAAATCTTTCGAGTCGGAAACAAGTTAATTAAGTAAGGCGTCACTCTTCTTATTAACAAGCATGTTCTTTAAACCACTCTAACCCTCGTGAAAACAACACAAATAAAATAACCCTATAGGTTACTTAATCTATATTCTTTTCGGCTAATGAGATCAATATTTCACACATTGCAATTGCATAGACTACCAACCTTTGCGCACACGAATTCAGAGAACAAATCAAGATGAATCTAAAACTAAATTAACACATGTTTGCCGATTGCCCTATTTACTAATTCATTACATATTTTCTTCATTCTTTAACATACAATTCGATTCTTTACTCTCAAAAACCAATTAAAAATAAAGAAAACGAATTGAACATGCAAATCATAAAACCAAACTTCAATCCAAACAATACATAGACATAACGTTTGAAACCAAGCATACATGTTATCTTCATAGACAAAGTTTAACATAACTACAAAGAAAGAATTACAAAACCGAAAGTAGGGAGTAGATCACACTTTTAGAACACCTTTGGAGCTTCAAGTCGTGTTGATCTTGATGGAGAATGGTAGAGGTTCGGCATGAATTTTTCTGGATGGTGGTGGATGATGTGTTTCGTCTAGGTTTTCTTTGTAGGATTCTTGGGGAAATTTTGGTAGAACTTTGGCTAGATTTTTACTTTGGAATGTGATAACTTTATTCTGAAATTTCGTTGGCTTTATATAGGGAAGAGACCTAGGGTTGCAGGCAGCTTCAAGGAATAACAATTCCTTGTCCAAGTTGATTAGGGTTTCCTTGTGGGCAAAGCAAAGCATTCTTGGACTTCAACTTCTGATTTTGGACTTCAATCAGCTGCAATGGTTCAACATGGATATGTCCAACAAGTCTTCAGGTCCTGTTTGGGCCTAAATTAACATTTACCTGAGATCCTGGATTGAGGCCCAAGGGGTTATCCATTGGTGGGTAATCCGCTATGTTTTAGATTACGTTCCTTTTAGGAATGGATTTGGAGTCCTTCTAGGAATCTGAATTGCAGGTGGTTTAAGGTAATTGAATCCTAGTCTATCTCAGAATCTATCATGCTTGATACGCAAGTATTGAGGTTTTTGATTCTCTATATAAAGAACTCGTATGCAACATGGAGGGGTTCTCAACCATTTTACAAACAACACAAGCTTTTGCGCCTCACAAATTTTGCAAGTCTCTCCGGAGCAATCTTACGCGAACTGCCTTCCACAAACTGCAAACAACCACCGTTCCAACCTTGCCCGCAACCCTACACCCACATTGGTCGCTGTACGCTTGCCGCGGTTGTCGAAAGTGCCTTGCATTCGTGTCGAAGCATCGCTAAGACCTATCGTGTCTAGTCGTCACGCCTTGTGACAAATTGAGTCGTTATCCCGGTAAAAAATCATAACCCAATCTGCAATAGGTTGGACGAAACCCGTTTCCGCGGTCTTGATAGTTGAAGCTCTGCTTTGCATCCCAGGATCGAAGTAAGATTTGCCAATCTGCAATAGGTTGGAGAAAAATCCTAGTAGAAAGTATATTAGGTCTTGTTCGAGCCTTTTACGCCGGCCTAGTCAACGCCCGCGTAACTGTCGCTTGATCCAGGAGTCAGGTATAGGGAGCAGACGAACACGCTTGCCAGAGTCATCCGCTCTCCAGAGGTCGTCCGCGCCGAGGTTGTATCTAACCCAAAGATACTGGCACGCTCGCACACACACCAACAAGACTGAGATCGACGTCTGCCACCCCCACGTGTTGACTGTTCGACATGAGCGAAATCCGACGCGAACATTTTGGCACGCCCAGTGGGACAAGCCAGTGTCAATATTGCGGAATCTAGCATATATCGACGCCCCATGCCTCCGTGTAACAAACCAGAGCATCAGCTCTACAAGCAACATAACTCAGCTGCATGTAGGGCTTTGTCAAAACTTGACATGAACGCCAAGTTCGGGGACGGCATGCCCATTGTCGAGGATCTGATTGGGGTCCTCAGTGGAGATCAAGAGAATCCTGCGAACCCAATAGGTGTTGCTGCCCAGAGGGGTACCCCCAACATCTTGGCCAACGAGGCGGTTGTAGTCTCAGCGGTTCCAGAAATTACTGAGGTAAACGAGGCTTCGCCCATCGTTGATCCTTCTCCTAAGGATTTAATGGCCTCATTTGACATCGTGCTAAACAAGTCTGCATCCACGGATGCTATTCTACAGAGGATCGAGGCTAACCTTAGGGAGTTAAAAACTGAGCAAATCGGCCACATGTCAAGCATAAATTGGTTGGTGAGGGAGCAACATAAGTATGCTGAATATTCTGCCAGTCATGCTAAGAACCTCAATGCACAAATGAGGGAGCAGCAGGCTGAGTTCAGTGCGCAGGTGAAGCTACAACAGGAGCAGCTGAATCAAACCTCAGCTAGTGTCCAACAGTTATCACTGTTGTTACAATAGAAGTGGGACCTTGAGGCTCAGGAAACTGGGTTGCCAACTCCACCCTTGGTAGCAAGGGGGGGGGGGGGGGGGGGGGGCAGTGGAAAAGCCTCCATCCAGGACGTCGAAGCCGCAGAAGAAGGGGCTCGATGTTTCCGGACCTTCAAGGCGGCAGAAGAAGGGTGGTCCGATAATTAATCCTCCATCTAACAAAGAGGAAGAAGAGTTAGAGGGAAACGAAGAGCGTTTTCTTACTCGCGTCGAGGCGGATAAGCTGTTCGAGGACAAGCTAAGGGTTATGCATGGCTTACCAGATGCTAATGCAATGTATGCTAATCCACTTTCCCATGAGGTGAACGCCCAACCGTGGCCGGCCAACTTCAAACATATTCGCTTCACTTCATTCTCGGGGGAGTCTTCTGAAGATGCTGAGACGCATATTACGCGTTTCAACAATGAATATGGTCCATATGCCCAAAGTGATATAATCAAGCTAAGGCTATTTGGGACTTCACTAACTGGATCAACGTTGGCCTGGTATAAGGATTTGTTGCCAGGGTCAGTCCCAGACTGGAAATCCATGGAGATACTTTTTCGGACCATGTTTGGGGTTGTCGAGGCAAAGGTCACTATAAGGGTCCTAGCTGAGATTGTGCAACAACCTGATGAGTCTGCCATAGCTTATTTGAAGCGTTTCAAGCTGCAGCGGCTTAAATGCAAAGATTGGTTTAAGGAGGAGTCCATTGTAGACATGGCGATCGCAGGGCTCAATCCGGATATCCAAGCCCACTTCCAACAAGTGTATGTGGCGAACATGGCCGACTTAACTAATAGGTTAGCCAAACAGCAACAATTTGTTGATCGAGTGCAAAATCAGAGAGAAGGGCTGAAGGGAGTCCCACTGTCTTATCATCCAGGAACTTTGAAGCCCAAGAGTAGCATCCCTCCCATCTCCAAGACAGTAGCGACCATACAGGCTGAGTCACCTCCAACCATAACTTGGGTTGAGGATGACGAAGAAGAGCAAATAGCGGTTGTAGAGGTGGTCGGTCGACAACCACTACAATCGAGGAAAGCTATGATGGTCAAGGAGCCTGTCATGATTGTATCTTCTCTACCAACAAAATCTGCCTTTGAGAAATACACGTACAATGCGCTCCAGGCTTCAGAGACTTTGAATGAATTATTCAAACAAGGACGGTTACAACATGAGGGAGGCTTTATTCCCAAGCCAGACTATATGGCGGGTAAAAAATATTGTAGCTTCCACAACATGACGAACCATTATACTAAGGACTGTGTCAAGCTCAAAGACTAGATCCAGACATGGATTAATGATGGCGTCATGAAGATGGAAGGTCCCAAGGAGCCTACCTGGACAGAAACTAATCCATTCCCGGTTGTCAACATGGTACCTTTGGTTTCCAATCCAGGCCAAGGGTTAAAGTTGTGCAGACATGAATAGAGGTTTGCAGAATATACATATGATGCACACCGAGCATCCGAAATTTGGGAATTGTTGGTCCAGGAAGGGATGACTATTCCTGATCACATTCGCCCATCACAACAGAAACATCATGTGGCGGTTCCTTTTGTACGTTTCACCATTCCAACGGCCACTATACTTCTGGGTGTTTGGAGCTGAAGGATCAGATCCAAGAGTGGTTGGACGATGGAACCTTAAGGTTTTCCGTGGAAGCGGTGGCCTCTAACCCCCAATTTTGGGTTAATGCCATCGAAAAAGATAAAACGAATAAGGTGCAGCAAACTACCAGGGAGACGAATCCGCCAGGCGAAGAGGAGATGATACTGGTGCCCAAATCTCACTTATGTATTAATTGCAAAGTTGCATGCCGTGTGCCCATTACACCAGAAGAGCTAATGACGGCACTAAGAGAGGCAACACAGAAGGCCCTAGAGGCAGCTCAGCAGGCTCATCCGGCGCCGGAGCGATCAAGATCTAATGATCCCAAGGGAGCGAAATACCATCACGGCAAGCAGGGGTCTTATGCTAGCAAGGTAAGGTCTGGACAAGATCTAGGACCTTCTGGGACTAAGCCGGTACCCAATTACGGTCCCTCCAAGGTACCAGAATCAGATACTACTGCCAAGCCTTATATTCCGCCAGCATCAAAATCAGAACTTAAGCTTGATAGGTGGTATCAACAGCGAAATGGTAAAGCTGTAGAGGTATCTCCTCCTCCAACTAGGAATATGCAAGGCCAAGAGAACTTGGGACGCCTTAAATCAAGGCAAGGTGATGCCAGAGGAACTTTTCGTTCCCGTTGGACAGGTGCTGGACACCTTCAAAAGGTATAGATCCAAGACATATGTGGTTTCCCGCCGGGTATGAGACAAGGAGGATTCCCCATCGCAAAGACGGAGTGTTCATGACAGGCTTTCGAAGCCAACTCACGTGGATGGTGCACACAGGAATACCCCAAGGAAGAAGTTGGTTTGTTCTCCAGACAGAAGTCTAGCTCGGCCTATCAGGTCACCGCAACCGGAGATCGAGGCCAGGAAGTATTCCACTATTCTGAGGGGGAAACCTAAAGAGATAAGCTCTACGGTTTCTAAGAGTGTGACAGAGATCCCTGGGGGGCAGGCGAGTGCCAAGGAATCTGGTCCAATGAAGACAGAGCTCGCCAAGCCGGCCCTAATTCTGGCTAATTCAAAGTCTGCCAACGTGCCTCCCGGTATGTCCTATCCCCAATATGTGGCACGCAGGCTTGGTACGAAGCCCCCCTCGGAGAATGCGGAGGGTGCGCCCACATCCCAACCGTCACAACCAGCGGCGGATGAAGAAATCCCGGAGGTGGATGATGAGATTTTAGACGATGATGAGACCGTTTTAGAATGTAATATGACTTTCATCTTATCTTCTGCTTATGCTTTACCAGAACCATTGCCTACATCTCAATTCATCTAGGAGGAATCCCATGGCACACCGATCTGCCATATACCGGGGGTACAGGAAGAGGCGGCAATAAGCTTGGAAGGGGCAAACATCCAATCCACTCAGAAAACTTCGATGGGGTTGGCTGCCCTTCATAGATTAAATATGGTGTTTTCCAAGCCCTCTTTTACCATGTATCAACACATCAAACCTCTTTATGTATCAACCGAGGTGGCGGGCTTCCCGGTTAATAAAATTCTCATCGACAATAGAGCAGCGGTGAGTGTTATTACCCTCAGTACCATGGAAAAGCTCCAAGTTCCCCAAGATAAGATCCTCACTACCACTGCTAGGGTCAGAGGGTTTGCCGGCGCGATCACCCAGACCAACGGTATTATAATGCTTAAGATCAAACTTGGGCCTTCTGACGCCTATCATGGTCTCTTTGTTACAGAAATTGCTGTTCCCTATACTATGATCTTGGGACGCGATTGGATACATAAGACGTTCTCTGTTCCTTCCTCGTTACATCAAGAGATGCTCATGTGGGATCCTGCATCTGACACACCAGTCTTGATCAAGGCGGACGAACGTCCATTCTCGATAGCGGCTTGCTCGTTAGAAACTGACTACTATTACAGTTCAATTCGATCTCTCAGGGTTGAAGCGATTGACAATAAAGGACATCCAATTGGGGTAACCTCTACTGATCTCACACGGTGGGGATTGACACAGGCCAAAGCAAGTACTTCAAGGCCGGTCTCCATCGACTTCCAACAAATTAATATCAATGAGTGACAACCTCACCGTTGAGGAAGCAGAAGCATTTGCTTCTCTGATGCAGCGCTTCGCTATCTACAGAGAGGAGTAATTGGCTTGGGATGCGGTCGCTCTAGTTGAGTGTATCGAGGAAGATGAGACGATGAATAGCAGGAATAACCTAGAATTCCAACAAACTCAAGTGACAGCCATAGCCCATAGGGCAGCGAAGAAATACAAACGAGTCTTTCGTCTTAATAAAAATAAATAAATATAAAAAGAATTAGAAACATTAAAATTAGGGTAAACATAATGCTTTAAATTCGGGTTCCGATCCATAAACTTTATCGAACCCATATTAAGTTCTAGGCCCAAAACTATCGAGCAGTGATAGGCCCAAGAAAGGGTTTACAGGTTTTAGGGTTTGCCCTAATAAATTCCTCTCCTTCCAACGAGTCGTCATTTTGCTTCGCATTCTCTGCATTCGGCTGCCTCATCTCATCTCATTCAATCTTCAAGGTCAGTCTCTCTCTTTCTCTCTGGACTCAATCAGATACTGAGATTGAGTATATGTCGCATCCATTGTTGATATCTCTTCGTTTTTGATTGTGCAGTTTCAGCATCAAGATGTCAGGGTAAGTGAACCCTGCTTTGCTCTGTTTTTGATTTTGTGAATTATCAATCTTTATCGACTTTACTACTCACAAAGTTATAGTCTTTATGCTATATTGTGATACCCAGTAACGGGTTTTGAAACTTGTGTAACTCTGAAACTTGTGTGGATTATTTTAGGCTAATGGTATGCATGTTATGTCGTAGAGCTTTATGTTTTTTGGTACAATAGTTGATTGAAAGCTAGAACATGAGTTCAGTGTGTGAGTGTGTGAGATCTGATTTGTGTTTTGGAAACATAGTTTTATGATTGATGTGGTGTAAAAATATTCTGGAAGTGGTAATTCAGGATTTGGGACTTGGATATTATGAGTATTGTTGATTGAATTGCTACATTTTGGGGCTTGTCTGTACTATGGTGGAGAAACTTAGCTTGTATTTGTAAGAAGTGCAGTTTCAAATATTTAAGATTTTGTGTAATTTTAGTCTGCTAACTGTTGTTTACTTTGAGATATGATACCGATGTTTAATATTTGAGTGCTGGTAGCAAGGGGAGCAATGTTTAATGTAGAGGTTATGACATTTTTTTGCATTCGGGTTTCATTATTTGCAGTGATGAAGCACCCACACCAGTTGTAGCTGAGGCACCAGCTCCAGCCCTTGGTGAGCCAATGGATATCATGACAGCTGTGCAACTTGTCCTGAGAAAATCACTGGCTCATGGTGGGCTTGTTAGAGGTCTTCATGAGGCTGCAAAGGTTGTTGAGAAGCATGCTGCCCAGCTATGTGTCCTGGCCGAGGACTGTGACCAGCAAGATTATGTTAAACTAGTAAAAGGTCTTTGTGCTGAGCACAACGTAAACATGTTGACCGTTCCCAATGCCAAGACCCTAGGAGAATGGGCTGGTGTAAGTGATACTTTTCGTTTAACTTTCTCTTTTGCCAACTCTGTTTTACTCTGATTGCTAAATGAATATATTTGTATCATTTTCTATTAATCATGTTATTTCGTGCAGTTGTGCAAGATCGACTCTGAGGGCAAGGCTAGGAAGGTTGTTGGTTGCTCATGTGTTGTTGTGAAGGTATGACTGCAACTAAAACTTCTTGCATAATAAGGTGGAAGTTAGACAGATAAATATATATTATGTTCTTTTAAATGAGAATGTTTTCTTTGGCTGGCTTGCAGGATTTTGGTGAGGATCATGAAGCTCTCCATGTTGTTCAGCAGCATGTCAAAGCCTAATAAGTTAGCAGTTGAATTTAGTGGAAAATGTGCTTCGTTTGTCTGATGGATTTCTCACCTTATTTGATTGTTTTCCAGTTACTTTACCATGGTTTTCAATTTTGTGCCTGAACATTGTTTTAGTATATGTTACTTTTGTTTATGCTATAAAAGGAGCTTCACCCATTATAAGCATTCCACCATGAACCATTCCATCTGATTTTCACTTGATTATGTTACACATAAACCGGAGGTCCAAATGTGAACCATTGTCAATTTGAATAGGGTAATGGTTATGTGCCTGCATTGTTGCCTGTGCATCCATGCTATTTGTGCTTATCAGTAGTCTATTTTCATTTGTCTTTATAAAAATCTCAGTTGGCGTCTGTTAGCTTCAAACCCAAAGCAGGTAAAATTGTTAAACCTCAGCACTCTTTGTGTTGCTTAAATCTACACCACCGATCCCGAAAGTAAGGACTAGGATCCAGTGGCTTAAGGGCACGTTTACTAAACCGTAATGGGAATGAGAGTGAGAAGGAATGGGAAAGAGGAGGAATGGGAGAGGGGTGGAGTCATTCCCATTCCTCTGTTTACTTGTTACCTGGAATCGGGAATCAATTTTGATTCACATTCATGTGTTTAGGGAATGGGAATCAGAATGTGGCGAATGACAAAAATACCGTTAATGATTTTGAGCACTGCTTAGTAAATGGTCAAAGTACTGATACATTCAACAATTAATCTAACAGTATTCATTATTACGTGTAGATATACTTTTATATATTCAAGTAAAATATCCCTAATCCATGAAAATAAAAGCTCAAAACCTTGAACCCGAACTATAAGACAGTCACGCAGCAAAAAAATAATTCAGTTTGTATTTGTGACGGTATAAGTTGTGCAATCTATTTGTGCCAAAAGCTAAGTTGTTGGCATCCATTTTAGAGGAAAAACTTAATCAAAGAGGAGTTACTGTAATTTTGTGTTGCAGTTGCAGTGAAGCAGTGATCATGTACTTCTTCATCAGTACCATAAATAAAGAAGACGCTAAATAAAAGCTACCTAAAAATAATCAGCACACAGAATAATTTGGGTTCTACTACTGAAATGAAAATTTCTTCTGAATATCACCCTTAATGTTAATCCACGTTCACATATCCAAGACCATAGTCTGAAACTTGGGCATGCCACAAATCCTAGCTTGAGAAAATAACAATGCAATTCTGGAAATAATCCATTTAAGTCTTACAAACTTGAACATAAAAAAGACAAAGGAAATAACTTGGAGGGTGACGGAGATACACGAAGGCACGCCAACTCAATTGCTTACAAAACATGACATTTTTCCTCAGAGACAGAGTATGTATCAGGTCTGTAGAGGAGAGTAATGCTGGTTAGTAAGTTGATCGAACTGATTTAAAGTTGAAACTGAATTAAAGCATGTTATACTGTGATAATAATTCACCAACTATTGCATAAACCATACAGGCAGGCCACAGAGACAACACCTTAGCTTTTGGCACAAATGGGTTGCACAACTTATACTGTCACTAATACAACATTTAATTTGAATTTGAATCTCGAATATAGTTTTCCCTCTCCTTCAGCACTCCATTTTTTTTCTCTCTAAAATTTTATTAATCAACAACCTTGATTTAAAACCTATGAACCTCAACTCACACAAGTATCACAATAGTAGGCCATAATAGTAGGAAAATAGAATGCAGCAAGTCCTTGTCACTAGTAATATTTGATTTCTTCAATATACACCATCTTTTATGTCCTAAATCAGTATGAGGTCTTATAACTGATTTTATTTATTTTTGGATAAATGTCGGTCCAAACGACCCAAAAGAAGAACCTGTAAACTATTTTTTAGCACTTTTGCACAAATCTACATACAACTGCCGCATATTAGGTTTGTTCACATCTGTATTTCTTGTATTTTAGTTCTTCCTCCAATTGTTTGATCCTAATATTGAAAAGAGTACAGAAAAGAGAAGTAGCAGAGTATAAGCCTTCAATCATCCAACTTCTTTAATTCTCAACTTTCTATAATTCCTATATATCTAAGAGTCAAATCATGCTCTGAGATTAGTACTTTATCGGAAATTGACAGAGGAAGAACGAAACCTCTACCTGAACAGTAAACTCGATGCCATAGCAATCCTAATAATCAAGTTCCCAACTTTTTATGAACTAAGCATCACAATTCACAAACTATAACTATGCTCTGCAATTATCTAAAGGACTGGAAATGAAAGAAAGAGCAAAGCATCACCACCACCGTTAAGCAGCATAAGCTCAAGTAAACTATGATCACCTACTGCCAACAACACCACAGCAGGACAACATGAAACTACACCATATATTCTTATATACACCCAAAACAAAGCTCAAAATTTCTAAGAGACAACCATTCATCCAGTGTATGCACAGATAAAATAGTAACTTCGAAAACTATCAAGAACTTCACACACAGACTCATATAAATACATTACAGTACCTTGCTCCTATACAGGAGCAGCCCCTCACACACAGAGCTCAATTTCTTTAAACATGAACCGCAGATATATATATATATATATATATATATATATATATATATATATATATATATATATATGAATGCAAAATAGAGCCATAAAAATACAGAAAGATTAAGTAAACACTCACCAAAACAAAGTACGGAGCTTGATTCAAGCTATCAAGACCTGAAAATCACCCAAGACAACAACAGTAAGATACTACTAGTAAATATCACAACCAAACATCAACCCACAATTCTCAAGAACCAAAACTTTCACCCACAACTCTCAAGAACCAAACTTTAAGACTAAAGCCTCACAATCAGCTCAAGAAATGCACCCAGAAAATCATGGAAACCAAAACCCAAAACCCAAAGCTTGAAAAATTAGGGAAAAATTACAGGAAACCGTGTAAAAATGAAATTAGAGAGATGGGTATGTGAGGTTTACCAGCATTTCTCAGCTCCTGCTTGCTCTTCAGAGATGATGAACGACTTTTGCGGGTGAGAAAGAGTGAGGGAGGCTGAAGACGGTGCGATGGTGAGAGACTGAAGACGGAGGCTGGGCGGAAGGTTAGGGTGAAGGAGGAGAGGCGGCGTGCAAGGTTAGGGTGAAGGAGGAGAGGTTGCCCGAATGCAAGGGGTGTTTTTGGTTTTCCCCTAAAAATCCAGGGACAATTGTGAAAGTAAAAAGTGTTTCAGCCTTTTACTGTGCGCAATACCGTGTCTTAATCCCGGAATCAAAATCCAGAATTCATTTAGGATGAAATAGTGGGACCCACGCTGATTCTCATTCCAGAATAGAGGTAAAGGCGCTTTACTGTGCGCAAGGCGGATTGATTCCGATTCCTGTGAAGTAAACGTGCCCTAACATCATGATGGTTAAACTAGAATCCAAACCCGAAGAACAAGATGTAAAGGCTACTCAGTAGTCCAGACTAGAAGAACTAGATGACACGGATTGGATCTGTAACCAAACTACCTATTCGGCAGCAAACCCGAGAGCAGCTAGGCCAGAGGCACACGCCGGAAGGGCTTGGATTCACACAAAAAAATCGGTTGTAGGTTTTTTTTTGCTCCTCCCTATAGAGAGCGGCGTAGTTGGTGAATGTAACCGTTTGAAAGAGTATTTTGGTGCTACTACCCTTATCCAGTACGGGTGTTTTTATAATCTGAATCGATTGTTTGAGTAATTTTTCATACTAGTGTAGTAGTGTTCATATTTCATAGAACAACAACAAATAATAGCAAACAAGCTACCGTGTATCTAGCTTATATAAGAAAGTGGCAGCTGATTCTCTGTCCCAAATTTCTAATCTCTTTCTCTGTCCCTCAAATCAAATAGTGACAAATGTTCTGCCACATAAGCAACTTAACAGCCATTTACCTCTCATCCACCTTCGTTTAACTTTTTCTTTTATTTGTCAAAACTCAAAACAAAATCTTCATAGGGTATGTTTGGCGCAGTTGGGCTTTACAAAAAAGCTGGCTTCTGCTTATTTTTTAAAATAAGCTGCTGAAAAGTAAATTAGCTGAGTGTTTGGTAAACTCGTTTTTTTAAGTGCTGTTAGTGGAAAAGACATTGACAAAGTGTTTGGTAAAATGAAAACTGGCTTATGCTTTTTATCTGTAAATGACCAATTTGGACATAAAAGAATTTTAACTTTAATTAAATAGTAATACTTATTAATTTTTTATTTTATGGCTAATTGAATCTTTATTCTGCTTATATGAAATTATTTCTAAATATAATTAATTACTAATTATCATGGTGAAATTATTGAAGGACAAAATTGTGTGTCTTCGTCAATGTAACTGACGAGAGAGAATTAAGTAGTTAGCATTCAATTTTTGTTGGCTACATCTCTATAACGTCAAAAAAAAAAACATAAATTCTCTTCTGCCAACAACATTTTTGTCAGCAAAGAAGGCCTTCCCTAGAAACTCTTTTTTCCGACAACCTCCTCGCCGGTAAAAAAAAGGCCAAGCAATCTGCCGACGAAACGTTGTCGGCAGAGAATGTCAATACTCAGTGCACCCATAAATTTGCTCTGGACACCCTTTCATCGTGCCTGAAATTCAACCCCAAAATTTCTAGGGTTTCTTTAATCTTCAATCACAATCCCCATCTTCACCAATCGCTACCGATGTCCACCGCCGTAGACAAACTCTCTGGCGACCTTCCGATGAGCGTAGAGCTCCTTAAATCCTTCAACCCCCTCAAGTCCAACGCCTCCAAAGTTTCCAACTTTTCCCTCCAATGGCAAGAACTAGAAGAACACATGCACTCCATAGACCACTCCATCAAATCCATAATCAACCAGCTCTAGCAATCCAATCAAACCCAATTGAAATCCCAACCCAATTCTGAACAACCCAATTCCCAAATCAAAACTAGTGCTTCTTGTTCTAAAGGTTTGAACTTTAATGGCGTAGTGGTAAAAGATGGGGAGACGTTGCTGGGTTTCATGAATGAGCATTTGAAGGAGAAAGAAGGGTCTTGAGATTTTATTAGTAGAGCAATTATGGATTCCGGTGGGTGTGGGAAGATAGTGTTGGAGGCAATGAGGTGGTTCTATCCGTCGGAGTGGATGAAATGGGAGCTGAGTGATGTGAGGAGGAGTTGTGTGCTATCGACCCGACCCCTATAGAGAGTGAGGGTAAGTCTTGGTATTTTGAAATTTTCATTTAACTACAGTATCAAGCGCTACAGTGTAGAAGCATAAGCTGGCTTCTAAAAGGAGGCATTCCCTTACTTCTGTTTTTAAGGGAAAAAAGTCCGGGCTTTTCTTAAAAGCTAGTGGAGATAGAATTACCAAACACTTTATAAACAGGGAGCTAACGCACCCTATGATTGTAATTGATATCAAAAAAGCTTTTTTTGAAGACACCAGATTATATCCATATGGAATCCCATCTGCAACACCATAAAGGCTTATTCATATTAATTCCGAGCTTCCGACCTTTAAATCAAAGGATGCATATTGGTCCTTATCTTTTTTCCCCTTCTGCTCTTGGTAGAAGAATCATGGAATATTCAAATTAGAGAGGTACAATAGCCTTCATCGATTTCAGGTTCGAGTTTGGGGAAAATGTCAGAGGTGGACTGCGAGTGGGGTGGTTGGGGAGTGGTCTGCGGCGTTGGGTCATCGTAAGGCTCAATTATGCGTTCGATTTTTAGGCTACGGTGGCGGTGGCTAGAGCTGAATTGGGGGCGGAGAGGGGCATTAGACTATTAGGGGAGGCATTGATGTCAAGAATGAGGTGGAGGGAGCTAGCCCATATTGATCTCGTGTGAAAGAAAGGGATTAGATTGCGGTAGAAAGAGGATTGAGCATGGAAGGTGAGCTTCGTTTTAGGGTTGTGCGAAGAGAAAGGAAGCTATTGTCATGGAGTCATGGTGGAGTTGGAAATGAGCTCTCAATTGCTTATTTTCCTTCTGATATCGTTAATCAACGAATATCATAGATCCAAATTCATAGATGGTAATGAAGAAATATGCCTAATTCTTGTTTGATTTATTGATGAGGTGGGGGACAAAATGACAAGATCCTCGGCTCCTCTCAGTTTTCATAGAGATTACTATACTACTGGGCAGATGAAATTAAGCCTTTTGAGAGAGAGGAGGTCAAAGAGCTGGTGTGAACTGGGCAAGTGATAGTAGCACAATGTGCGACGATATTACATGCTTATGCCCTCGTTTATGCTTTATTTAACTCTTATTTGTTTAAGATTGAGTCATAATATAATTTAGTGTTAATTTGGTTGAATTTAGTGAAAAATGGTTAAGAATCCGAAAAATGACTAAGTTTGAGAAATCTGGAAAATAGTGTAAAATATGACTTTTTCGCGATTTTGAGATGAGTAAAAATATGATCTATCCTTGTCCGAATTCTATGAAATTTGGTGTGCTTAATATTCATATGCTGAGGAATGTTGTGTTAAAATTTCAGACCAATTGGAGTTCGGGAAGTCACCCAAAAGTTGGCTGCAAAACGGCAGTCCGAGCATTCCAGTCCAGGGACTTCCAGGATTTTCCTGGGACTTTGATCCAACTTCGAAAAATCATTCCCGTCGACTCACAAGGATTTTGATCGAACTGTTTTATGGGGAGATGACCATATGTGTCTAGTTTATCTGAGACTTGGAATCGCATCAATCGGAGCTCCGAGCATGGAGATATGTTGGAATTACTGCAACAAGGTCAAATCTGCCGATTCCAGGAACCTACTGCCCCCTTTTTGTGTTTTCTGTTTTTAATAGACCAAATGGTGTACAAATGCATATGTGAAGATGGTTCAAGCTTTATGAAGGGAAGAGGAAGACACTAGGCCATGGCATTGAAGAGAAATTGAAGAAAGAAGTTCTCCTAGTCACACTAGGAGAAGCTGCCGAAAGAGGCAGATTGTGTGCCTTGATGTGCTGCCGGCAATTGAAGCATTTTAGGTGGATCAAATATAATCCAATGAAGTCCAAATGCTATGCAAGAAGTCCATGAAGATGTGAAGCCCAAGCCTTGAAGAAAAATCAGAAAAAGAAAACCTAGTTAGACTTTGAAAAGGAAGGTTTCAATTCCTTAATCCACTTGGTTTTCTGACTTCCTTGAGCATCTAGGGCAGCCGGCACCCCTCTCCTCTATAAAAGCCATCTTTTACACAGAAAAAATCATCTCATCTCAAGCATAAACACAAGGCCTAAACTCTACCAAAATTCACCAAAGATCCTAGACAAAAACCTAAACCGAAAACCACCTTCACCTCACCTCAACCAAGTTTCTGCTTTGCCGAATCTTGGAATTTTCTGCTCCATAACCTACTGCCGACATACCTTACTGCCGAGCAGCCTCACCCCATCATCCATACTCCACTGGATCCACACCAAGCGAAACTCTCAAGGTGTCTCAAAGTGTGATCCACTCCCTTCTTCGGTTTAGTACTTTTTGTTTAGTTATGTTTAAGTTTTGTCTATGAAACACTCATGTATGTTTGGTGATGATTTGTATGTCTATGTATGAATCAATTTTGGTTTTATAAATTGTGTGTTTTGCATGTTAATTTGTAATATGTGACTTGTAGATTTTTATGTTTGATAACTAGGACAATAGGTATGCGATGTTGTTTGAGAACTTAATTCGATTAGTAATCTAAGGTTAGGGCATTAAATCGACACACTAGTTTTGCTCAAGGCATTTGTTGTATTAAGCATGTAATTCTAAGTGCTAGGTTTCATGGGCTAGAGTTTTGTGGTTGAGTCATACTCGTAGTTTTCTTAATCACTTGCTCACTTAGAGTAATAACCTTAGAACTTGCAAGATAATAAGAGGATTGACGACCCTACTTGTTCGCTTGTCTTCGATTTGTGATTCATGTGTTTAATTGTTAATCCAGTAAAATCGGTTAACATATACCTTAGGATTATACTCGTAGTTAATCTTAAGACCTTAGCAATCAACGATTAGATGACCTCGTAGGCTCTAATTGGGATCGAAATTGGTTAAGTCGAAACAACATTCATACTTGTTCCTTACCTTCTTGCATATTAGTCTACATGTTAAAGAGTCTTTTGTGCTAAATGTTTTGTGAAAGATGATGATCACTTGTAAATATTAGACTTAGGATTTAATTTTCTGTTTTGTGCCGTGTGTAGTACTAGGGCAGCCTAGCTGCCGATCCATACTTATCCCCCATATGTGACGTTTTTAATGTATATATGTATATATGTGTGTCTAACAATTTCATATCTCAGGTACCCTTAATCCCCGGCTTAGAACGATCCCTACTTATGTCTATACTACTAATGATTGCAGGGTTTATTATTGTATGCGAGCTTCGGCTCACGTCAATTTTTGGCGCCGTTGCCGGGGATTATAAAAGCTTGTTTTATGTTATTGTTGTGTATATATGTTGCTGGAAATTTTTGTTGTGAAGTTGTAAAGTTGTAATTGTAAATTTATTTTGGGATTTTGTAAAGTAGAAATATGCTTCGGCATGTAGAGTTTAAATTTCGGAAGTTGCATGATGTATAATGATGTATGTTGGTAATCACTTAGTTTAATTTCTAGGGAGTTGATAGTGTTGTGTATGTTTGAGTTTATTGTAGTTTCTAAAGTGTAACATGTAGGTGAAGCCACTTTTGTTGATCATAACCAAAACCCCTCATGTGAATGGTGCTATATCGGAGGCCGTTTCTATGTAGATTGGGAAACGCGAGATAATTCCCCCCCACGCATATAAGCGTTTCTTCGGTAATAGTATTACTTCTATGAGGTTGAGGGCGGTTTTAATCAACACTTGTAGACTGCTAGGGATCCGTGTTTGTTTTACAAAGTATGGGGAAATTATTATCATAGATATGGTTCTCAGGTTTGTTTAACTGGATCTCAAGGCCCATAGACTGATGTTCATTCTCGGTGAGTGAGTCGATAGGGGGTTCGCCCTCCGTGGTGTCCAACAACGAGTCCTGCCTGGTTCCTGTAGGGGGTTCGCCCTCCGTGATTGTAATGACCTTTGAAACGTAAAATCCGCACGACCTAGTCGACAGCTTGTGCCGAAGCATCACCTCACTTTAGACGCTAGAACATAACTTGACATATGTGGCCTATTTTCTTCGAAGATAAAACATGTTGTGTGGTTCAAACTCTTGAGGTATATCGGGTTAAGCATGATACTACCGGGGGCTGTATCAGTCCATTGCACCGTTATCTCCTCTGCTCCACGTACTTCGAGAGTTAGAACAAATTTAAAAGAAATTAGACTTAGCAATTACATGATCATGAACGTTCCAATTTTTGATCTCTTATTGCCGAACCATACTTGTGCTTTGCCGAAATTTTGTGCCTTTGCCGAATGTGTTTGTATGCTATTATTGAAATATGTTATGTAATCGCCAATGCCGTGGCTTGTAATGATGTATATTCTTGCTTTCTATTTCTTTACGATGTTCTAACTTGTTTAAATGTTGCAAATTTCAGAAATAATGCATGTCCGAATCTAATATTTGGACAAGAGATCTTCAGGGCCGTTTGCAACGTTTAGATCAAGAACTCGCTATTGCTCGTTTTGTGCCATTACCACCATCGTCACCAACCAGTTCTTCAGTATCATCATCATTGCCATCATCACCCATTGTGCCGTCAGTTTCAGATTCAGTGCCGAGTTCCCCTTCATTTGTTTCGTCGTCGTGTGATCTTGAGAATCCAGAGTTTGTAGCCTTTGCCGAATCAGAAGAAGAAGAAGAGATAATGGCTTCAATCCGATCACAGAATGGTCATGTTGCTGGAGCTGGAGTTGCTCCTTCTAATATCACTTATCCTCCCTTGGAAGCTGACAAGACTGGAGAGATTGAATTGAGGAGTGGATTCCTTCATAAGCTGAAATCGTTTTATGGGATGCCGAGTGAGGACCCTAACAAGCATCTACAGTGGTTTAACTTCACCACGGAGTCTATGTGTCCAAGAGGGACCGATTTGCAACACTTCAAAATGAAGGCATTTCCGTTTTCTTTAGAAGATCAAGCAAAGGAGTGGTTGTTTGAGGTGCCTAGTGGTCGCATCGTTTCGTGGAGTACTATGATGGATGAGTTTTTGCTCAAGTACTTTCCTGCTTCACGTATCACTGATCTGAGGAAACAAATTACTACTGTGAAGCAAGCCGGAGATGAGACTTTCTTCGACTACTACAAGAGGTTCAAGTCCCTAGTTTCTTTGTGTCCATCGCATGGCATTAGCGATGGGCTCTTGTTGCAATATTTTTATGAGGGATTGCGCGTCATGGAGAGAGAGTTTCTTGACTCGGCCGCGGGAGGTAGCTTTTTGGAGTTAAATGCCGGTGCGGCAAGAAGTTTGTTGGAAGTTCGTGCCTTGAACAACCAACAATTTGGCATGACACGAGGTAATATGCAAAGGAATGAGAAAGTGCATGAGACGTCTTCGAGCTCAAAGTTGGAGGATAAAGTGGACAAGCTTACCGACTTGGTGAGTAATTTGATGAAGAAGCGTGCTATTGTTTGTGGAATTTGCACCGAGGGCCATGAGACCGAACAATGCCCTCAATTTGGAGTTAATGAGGGAGTAGAGGAGTGCAATGCAATTGGCTTTCAAGGAGGCCAACGTTTTGGAAATTTCAATCCGAGGTTCAATGATCATCCTAACTTTCGATGGGCGAACAATGACAATGTGCTTAGGGCACCTATGCAACCAAGAGAGGGAGGAGCACCGTTTGCACCGAGGGCACCCTTTGTGCCTCGGCAGCAATTTTAGCCGAACCAAGGGCCGTTTGCTGCATTGCCGAACCACAACCAAGCAATGCCGAGCCAAGGCCAAGCCGCACCTAGCAATCCGAACTATGATGCTTTGATTCAATCTTTGTCAAGTGCTACTCAAGCATTACTCGCGGGGCAACAAAATCATCAAAAGGACATTGGTGAGCTCAAGACTCAAATGGGCCAAGTTGTAGACTTTATGGGAAAATTTAATGAGCAGGGGAAGTTGCCAAGCAATACGATTCCCAATCCGAGGAACGAGCAAGCCAAAGTGATTCAAACTCGTAGTGGAAGAGAGTTGTTTCCTCCAACAAGTCCAAAGAAGAAGTGAGTAACTTTTAAGGGCATTGAGGATGAAGAGATGACTGCCGGACCTGCAATTGCCGGCAGCCATGTTGAGGGGACCGAAGGGGCTGCAACCGAGAGACACACTGCCGAGAGCAATGATGAGACCGGCAGGGCTGCTGCCGAGAAGAACATTGCCAAGCAAGGGAGTGATGCCGGCCATAATGTGAATGACAAGGGGCTGCGCAATGAACTTGAGTACGATCCCGCAACTTCGAAGAATGAGTTAGTGCCGAACCAAGCAAGCAAGGGAGGGGTGCCAACATCTAGCATTCCATTCCCTTCTCGCTTTGCTAGAACGAAGAAGGATAAGTCCGATGAGGAGGTGTTGGAGATTTTCCGGAAAGTGCAAGTCAACATCCCTTTGTTGGAATGCATTAAGCAAGTACCGAAGTATGCTAAGTTTTTGAAAGAGCTTTGCACGGCTAGAAGGCATACGAGGGAGACTCGTGTGGTAACTATGAGCGAGACGGTGTCGGCCGTTATTCAAAGGAAGTTGCCACCAAAGATGAAGGATCCGGGAAGCTTCAATGTGCCTTGTGTCATAGGCAACACTCGTTTTGAGGATGTGATGTTGGATTTGGGAGCATCGATCAATGTCATGCCACTCAATGTGTATCAAACGTTGAGTATAGGGCCTCTCAAGAAGGATAATGTCATCATTCAACTTGCGGATCGCTCAAGCAAATATCCGGAGGGTTATGTGGAGGATGTGTTGGTGCAAGTCAATCAATTGATTTTTCCCGCCGATTTTTATGTGGTTGAGATGGAGGATTCGCCGGTCAATAGTACTCAATTGCTACTAGGGCGACCATTTATGAGGACCGCGCGCACAAAGATTGATGTGGCCGAGGGCAACCTAACTATGGAGTTTGATGGTGAGATGATAAAGTTTAATGTGTTTGATGCCATGAAGTTCCCTAATGTTGATTTAAAGGAGGGTTGTGCCATTGATGTTTTGGAGGAGGTCGAGCAAGTTATGTCGACCTCGCTTGACGCATAGCAATTAGCGATTGAGCATGGGGTCGGAGTTGACATGAAGGGAGCACGGGTTGAGGAGGATTTTTGTGTTGCCGAACCACTTTGGTGGAGCATTGCCGAGCCACCCATTGATACAGTTGTTGCCGAACTCAATGCAACGCCAAGGTATACATCCAACTCGTTCTTGTAAATTCCAAGTGCCACAACCAAATTTTGACCAAGTGTGGAAGAGGCCCCAAAGTTAGAACTAAAAGAGCTCCCTAGTCACTTGAAGTATGTTTATCTTGGAGAAGAAGATACACTACCGGTTATTGTGTCTTCAATGCTTAGTGAGAAGCAAGAGGTTGATTTGATACGTGTGCTTAAGAAGTACAAGACCGCCATAGGTTGGACCTTAGCGGATATCAAGGGAATAAGCCCTACTACTTGTGTTCATCGTATCTTGTTAGAAGAAGGAGCTAAGCCGACAAAGGAAGCTCAACGTCGACTTCACCCTCCCATGATGAAAGTTGTGAAAGATGAGATTATCAAGTTGCTCGATTGTGGGGTGATCTACCCAATTTCGGATAGTAAGTGGATATCTCCCGTGCAAGTAGTGCCGAAGAAGAGTGGTGTAACGGTTGTCAAGAATGAGAAGAATGAGCTTGTGCCACAAAGACTTGTAACCGGTCATCGGATGTGCATCGACTATAGGAAGCTCAACGCTACAACGAGGAAGGATCACATGCCTTTGCCGTTTATGGACCAAATGCTAGAGAGGTTAGCCGGCCATTCTTTCTATTGCTTTCTTGATGGTTATAGTGGCTACAATCAAATCATGATACACCCGGATGATCAAGAGAAGACCACTTTTACTTGTCCATTTGGCACGTTTGCTTATCGGCGGATGCCATTCGGACTATGCAACGCACCCGGTACTTTTCAAAGATGTATGTATGCTATCTTCTCGGATTTTATTGAAGACATTATCGAAGTGTTTATGGATGATTTTAGTGTGTATGGGAGCACCTTCGATGCATGTTTGGGGAACTTGGAGAAGATACTTGAGAGGTGTGTAGAGACAAATCTTGTGCTCAATTGGGAGAAGTGTCACTTCATGGTCACGCAAGGCATTGTTCTAGGGCACATTATTTCGGCAAGAGGCTTAGAGGTTGACAAAGCCAAGGTGAAGCTAATACAAGCATTGCCGAGCCCTAGGTGTGTTAAGGATGTGAGAAGTTTTCTTGGCCATGCGGGGTTCTATCGTAGATTTATCAAAGACTTCTCTTCAATTGCCAAGCCATTGAGCAACTTGTTACAAAAGGAGGTGACGTTTGAGTGGACGGATGCATGTGAGGCAAGCTTTTGCCGATTGAAGGAACTTTTATGTACGGCGCCGGTTTTGGTGTCACCAAATTGGGATGAGCCATTTGAGTTGATGTGTGATGCTAGCGATTATGCACTTGGAGCGGTACTTGGACAACGAATTGAGAAGAAGCCATGCGCCATTTACTATGCTTCAAGGACTCTCAACGATGCTCAACTCAACTACACAACAACGGAGAAAGAACTCTTAGCGGTAATTTTTGCTTTGGAAAAGTTTCGATCATATCTTTTGAATTCCAAAGTTATTGTTTATAGTGATCATGCCGCTTTGAGATATCTTATGACGAAGAAGGATGCAAAGCCGAGGCTTATTCGATGGATACTTTTGCTTCAAGATTTCGATATTGAGATAAAAGACAAGAAAGGAGTAGAGAATGTTGTTGCCGATCATTTGAGTCGCCTTGTTCATGAAGAGGATCGGCTGCCCCTATGTGAGACCTTTCCGGATGAGCAACTTTTTCGACTTGAAGTGCATGAGCCTTGGTATGCCGACATTGCAAATTTTCTAGCCACACGCCGATTTCCCAAGGAGTTGCCGAGCCACCAACAAAAGAGAATAAGGAAGCAATCTCGACACTTCTTGTGGGACGATCCGTACTTGTGGAAGCAATGTGGTGATCAAGTTATTCGAAGATGTGTGCCGGAGAATGAGCATCGATCCATCCTTGCTTTTTGTCATAGTAAAGCTTGTGGTGGGCACTTTGGACCAAAGAAAACGGCATTGAAGGTACTTACTTGTGGTTTCTTTTGGCCTACGATTTTCAAAGATGCATTCATGTTTTGCAAAGCATGTGATAGATGCCAAAGAATGGGGAACATTGGAGCTAGAGACCAAATGCCGCTCACGCCTATCATTGAGGTAGAAATTTTTGATCTTTGGGGTATTGACTTCATGGGACCGTTTCCTTCAAGTAAGGGTTTTCTCTACATATTGCTTGCGGTGGATTATGTGTCAAAGTGGATCGAAGCCAAGGCTACACGCACCAACGATGCCAAGGTGGTAGCCGAGTTTCTCAAGACCAATATCTTTTCACGTTTTGGAGTTCCAAGAGTCTTGATTAGCGATGGAGGATCCCATTTTTGTAACCGCACCATTGAAGCCTTATTGAAGAAGTATGGAGTCACTCATAAGGTTTCTACACCTTATCACCCCCAAACAAGTGGTATGGCCGAGGTAAGTAATCGAGAGATCAAGCATATTTTGGAGAAATCGGTTGGACCTTCAAGGAAGGATTGGAGTGATCGTCTCGATGACGCTTTGTGGGCATATAGGACTGCATACAAGACACCGATAGGCATGTCCCCTTTTCGGTTAGTTTATGGCAAAGCATGTCACTTACCGGTTGAGCTAGAGCACAAGGCATGGTGGGCAATCAAGGCCTTCAACATGAACATTGATGAAGCCGGTCTTCATAGAAAGCTTCAACTCAACGAACTTGAAGAAATCCGTAATGAAGCCTATGACGCCGCTTGGATATACAAGGAGAAAATAAAGGCCTACCATGATAAGATGATTCGAGGGAAAAAGTTTGAAGTTGGGCAACAAGTTCTTTTATTCAATTCAAGACTTCGACTCTTTCCGGGTAAGCTTCGCTCTAGATGGGTAGGCCCTTTCATTGTTACTCAAGTTTTTCCCCATGGAGCCATTGAAATTCAAAGTTCAATCACAAGCAAAGCTTTCAAAGTCAATGGACATCGCCTCAAGCCATACTACTCGTCCTTTCAAGAGCACACGGTGGAAGAAGCTGCTGTCTACACTGCCCCACCATCATCACCACCGAACCAAGCTGCCGGACCTGAAATTGCCGGCAGCCTAAGCATGGAAATCCCGGCCACACATCTTGCTGCCGAGCAGCAGTGCCAAACTCCACTGAGTCCACCACCTCCTGCCGGACCTGCCATTGCCGGCAGGGTTGACACGCTCACACAGGAAGTCGGACACAAGGCAGACACGCCAGAGGATACGCCGGATACGAAGGCAGTAATGCCGGACACGCCGCATGAGTCGGACACGCAGAACAGCACCGAATCGGATACAACTTGCAACGCGCTTCTTCTTGAACTTCTTCATGCCGATTTAGGATACTTTGGAGTACGATGAACACATGTAATATGAACGGTGAAAAGTCTAGGCTATGGACTTTAAACACAAAGCGCTACTTGGGAGGCAACCCATGTCGATCAAAGTAACGTGAAGGAGCCATCACCGAGAGTTTGAATTTTCTTAACCCTTCTCTTCTACTTTGATTTGTGATGATTTGTTGGAATATGTTAGACTATTGCATGCTTAGGAAATTCATTGATATTGTTTTGTGCTTACATTGAGGACAATGTAATTTTCTAAGTGTGGGGTGGGTTAACGTATTCCGTTTTTGTTTTTGTTTTTGCTTTTAGTGTGCTTAGTTTAGAAGAGGAAAATCCAGAAAATTATAATGCAAAAATAGAGTGTTTGATTTGTTTGTTTCGAGTCTTAGGATGCCCCTAATATGTCAATGATGTTTTTCTCCTCTTTGCATACATAGATGATGGTTATGCATAATATTAAAATTGTGAGTTTCATGGATTTTGTGCATTGGTAGGAGCATGTAGGACTTGTTGATTAACAAAGCATGCATGTTTTAGCTAGTTTATTTCGATAATAACCTATGTGAGCTTTAGTGTCATATTGCCTTCTTCTTGAGTGTTTAAAAAAAGATAAAATTCGATAGATTCGTAGGAAGCATGAAACCTCATAATTCTTTGCATATGCGATGACTATGTGCCATAGCTTTTAATGAACTCTAGTATGCTAGAACTTACTCTTGTTGATTTTCGAAACATTTATATCATAAAATACCTTGATTTTGAATATGATTGAATAAAGATCATTTAGGTTTACCACCAAAGCCAAATAAATCATGTGCCCTATTGGAGCCCACGTGGGACACCTTAGTAAACCCCTTTGAGCCTACGTTGAGCCTTTTCTTTCATCACCCTTAAACACTTTCCATGAGCTTAGTATAGTGCTGCCTTTACCTTGTGTGTCGGCAAAGCTTGAATTATGAAAGCGTTTTCGCGTGTGTGATGAAGAAGAACAAGTGTGGGGTAGACTTAGCCATAAAATTATATGAAAAATGTATGCATGCCGTGCCTATGAAAAGAAAAAAAAAATGCTCGGATTAAAAAGAAAAGAAAAGAAGCCGAGAGCAAGAAAAGAAGAGGGCACGGCATAGGCATAGAAAATAAAAATTTTGTGCATGGCTATTGTCTAGATTGTTGTTGTAATGTTATGGGAAGAAAAGAATGAAGTATGGGTCCAACAAGATAAAATTTGACCCTTTCGGCGAGAAGACATAAGGAGATCGAGCTTTGCTAAAGGCCTTAGTGACGTCTTTGAGCCTCCTTATCCAAATATCGTGTTTCTGCCTAAACCCGGGGGTCTAGTAGATACAGGACAATAAAGATAGAATATGAACACAAGGGTTTATAGTGGTTCACCGTGCCATCGGAGGGCACGGCTACGTCCACTTGGAATTCACTATAGCCGGCTAATAAGCCATCGGTGGTACAAGGGTGGAATGCCTTGGAACCAAGATCCTTAATACTAAGGGGGAAGCCTCCTATTTATAGAGAAGGAAGGCTTCCTCCTACACCATGTTTCCAATGTGGGACACAAACCCACATTACTACACATTACACTACCCACGAAGCTACTTCGGGAGCCCGGTGCCACGCCCTCCGGGTGCGGCACCGGTGATCTCTGACATTGGGAATATAGCCGGGGTTGCAGTCTACCCGCCGGATGCCGGAACTCGGACCCATGACACCGGTTGCACGGTCCACGAGGTCGCCGAACATGCTTGGCGGTGTACCATATATGCCACCAACAAGTCCCCCAAGTTCCCGAGTAAGGGTGCAATCTTACTTGGGGACTTAATCATCTTGCGCCTCCAAGCATAGGCGGTGACCGAGTCACCCCTACTACCTCCAGTCCCCCAGTCCCCCAGTGAGATTGGCCCTTCTCGAGGTTATCGCCTTTTGCCTCTGGATGATATGTACCTTATAAAACAAATAAGAATAAAAAAGAAATGATTAGAATTTAAGCCACTGACAAGAATCAAGCACCGGGTTTGTTATTCGTTACCGCTCGGTGATACGAATACTGCCCGGGGTTACCAATGATATGCCCACAAATATCAATGGAACACATAAATCATGATCACGTATAAAATGAAGGCATGTGTAGCTTGAAGAGGTCATGCAAAGTCTTTCGTTAGTGTTGGCTTAGCCGTTGGAATGCCCCAGAGCCGGTTGAATGGTACATAACCGGTGGAATGCCTCAGCCGTTGTTACTGGCTTACCGTTTCCCGGAGGAAAAGATCCCGGAGGATAGAACTCGGCCAGCCACACATGAAAGACTATGCTATGCACCACAAAGCTAAGAATTACCGATGCCGCAGGTAATCATGCACATTCATTATCATGCGGGAAAAACAATTCACATGCTTGCCAAATATATAGCACAGTACTCGCATAGAGGTGGAGTAAATATAATTGTAAGGATTAAAGAACTTAGCTTTGCTGGAGATTGCTGCAGGTTGATTTGCTGTTTGGAGCAGTGGGTGCCCAGAGAAAATTTCTGGGTGCCAAGAGGAGATTCTGACCTGCCCAAACCATTGAATCCTGACCAGTTGGAAAGGCCCAGGGTTGAAGACCCGGATGGCTGGATGGAGACCCGGATGACTGCTGAAGCTGCTGAAACTGCTGAAGACCCGGATGGCCGCTGAAGGCCCGGCCCAGCCCAACTGCTGCCCCTGCTGACCGGGCAGGGTTGACCGGGACACCTTTGAATTTCCCGCCATTTCTTCCTTCCTCTCTGCTTCTCTCTTCTGACTTCGCGCTTCTGCTTCCTCGGCCGGACACGCTCGGCCGGTGGACTCTCGGCCGGCACCACCGCTCGGCCGGCACCTTCCTCGGCCGGCATCTCCACCCGGCCGGCATCCTCCTCGGCCGGTGGCTCCACCCGGCATCACATACAGCTCGGGGACTTCTCTCCTCTCGTCCGGCGCTCTCCCGTTCTCCCGGCCGGGGAATCCCGTCCGGCCCATCTCGACCTTGGCTCTCCCTCGATCCTCGTCCGGCCCGGACCATGCGCCGGAACTGCTGGAAGATGCTGCACCGGAGACGTGCTGCACCGGGGACGCCGCACCGGAGAACGAAGCAGTGCCGGGGATGCCGCACCGGACGACGAAGCAGGGCCGGGATGCCGCACCGGACGACGAAGCTGGGCCGGAAGCCGAACCCGGGACGTACCTGCTGCACCGGAGCTGCTAGGCCGAAGACGAAGCCGCACTGGAGCCTTGCACGCGGATCGGCTGAGCTGCATGGCCGCTGACCGGACTGCTGATGGGCCGGCGGTGCTGCACCGGAGCTGCTGACCAGAGACGTGCCGCCCCGGGGTCGACGATCCGCACCGGGGCACTTGCACTTGTACCGGAGGACGAAGCCGGGACCTGCTGTCCGGAACCCACCGCGCACACCGGAGCCTCGAACGGGGTGAAGGACTGGCTGAGCTAAGACTGGACTGGCCGAGCTGCATGGGCCGCATCGGATGGCAGCAGGAGACCGGGGAGGGGGCTGAGCTGACCGGTGAAACAATTGGCGCAACCGGACTGCCGCAACGGAGCCTCGCGCGAACTGCCTCAGGGTTGACCGGACCTCCCAGGGTTGACCTGCCAACCGGGCCTGCTGCCCCAACCGGGCCTGCTAACCGGGCCTGCTGCTCACCAAGAACTGGGCTGCAGCAGCAGGGCTTCCCTCTTCTTTTCTTCTTCCCGATGGAATAAATACGAGCATGATTAACCGATCTCTACCCAGCTGGTAGAGCAACACAACTTTTTGAACTGATTCCCACAGACGGCGCCAATTGTTTCTGCCTAAACCCGGGGGTCTAGTAGATACAGGACAATAAAGATAGAATATGAACACAAGGGTTTATAGTGGTTCACCGTGCCATCGGAGGGCACGGCTACGTCCACTTGGAATTCACTATAGCCGGCTAATAAGCCATCGGTGGTACAAGGGTGGAATGCCTTGGAACCAAGATCCTTAATACTAAGGGGGAAGCCTCCTATTTATAGAGAAGGAAAGCTTCCTCCTACACCATGTTTCCAATGTGGGACACAAACCCACATTACTACACATTACACTACCCACGAAGCTACTTCGGGAGCCCGGTGCCACGCCCTCCGGGTGCGGCACCGGTGATCTCTGACATTGGGAATATAGCCGGGGTTGCAGTCTACCCGCCGGATGCCGGAACTCGGACCCATGACACCGGTTGCACGGTCCACGAGGTCGCCGAACATGCTTGGCGGTGTACCATATATGCCACCAACATATCGAATACCTCTTAGCCTAGCCTCATTACAACCCTTTTGTTGGTCTTTTTCATGATTCTTAAGATGGTTAAAATTGATTGTGGAGATTTTCTCAAGAGTAAGCATATGGTTTTGGTTCATTGGGCATATAGTTGTCATATGAGGTTTTTCCATAAAAAATTTCACAAAGTGCTTTCGTTTCTTTGATATATGCAAGTCACTCTTTGTAATTCATAATCTTTCACTTGCATATACTCATGAGTGAATTACCATGCTTCGAGAGAAAAGAAGAGAGTATGCCTTGTGAGGTGATTTGAATTAGTTTAACATGTTAACATGCTTACCTTTTTGTTCTTATATGTTCTTATTGATGTCACATGTTCATGAAGCTTGGAATTTTCGTGCTTACCATTCTCATGCATAACTTGAAAGCTATGTGTACATACGAGCCTGAGACAAATTGTTAGGGGCAATAGTTTGTTTAGAGTCTTAGTTTTATTTAGTTTGCTAAGGGACTAGCAAAGGATAAGTGTGGGGTAGTTGATAGCAGGGACGGAGGATATTGGTGGGTTCTCTGGGCTGTAGCCCAGAGACTTTTTTTTATTTGTATAGTTAATATATATATTATATAATAGGTAAATGTGCAGTAGCCCATACAAAAAATTTGGAAAAAAAGTCAAACATAAAACCTAGAACCCAATACACACGCAAGGTGTTTTTACCTTTCTGATTAAGTAAAGGAGAGTCGCTCTCATCACAAATAAAATGGTTCCCAATATTATTTAAGGGTGTAGATGCCCCACAAGTAGAAATTGAGACATCCTCTGTCAACCCCAGGTTCTTCATCTCCTTAAACCTTTTCCTCAAATAGTCATCTATGAACCAACAAGGAACTCTTGATTTTGGTTGCTTCTGATTATTGCCCTCGTTGGTTATGTCTTGTAGTTTGACGAGTGCCACACATCTCAACTGCATAGATCGGTTTTGAGGATGTACGCTAATCATGCTCATTGTATCACGTCTTTCTTTGATAAAGAAAATTCTTCCATGGTAACAGAATGCAGAGTTGATCTTTTTGTCCCTGCATAGTCCTTTTACCGTTCACTTTGTTTTTGGAATCAAGAGGTACGTACCATACCTTTCTTTCAGTTTGTTACTGGCTTATGGCTGAATTTGAATTCCAATTTCTAGGGTTCTAACTGTTAAGTTTATGAATTTAGAGATGTGATTATGTGAAATTAATTATTTTCAAAATTTGGATTCTTGTATAAATATTGAATCACATTTATTCTTTTAGATTGATTGGCCTAATGTCGGAAATTAACAAGCCAAAAAGATTGAAGACTATATTATCATTTTTCGGAAAGAATGTGGAATCTTTAAGAGATGAGTCTACAAACCCAAACCCTTCTTCTAATCCGGCTGATCCGATTCCTAATGATCACAATCAACCTGCACATCCTCAGCCTCAAAAGGAAATAGATGAGTCTCACAGAGTTGAAAACATCCAAGAATTTGATATCAACTCTATTGAACGTGATCCAGGTATGCGTCGTCAAATATGCAGCTATCCTATTAAAGAACATGATAACGTTCGATTGTCATATATTTTAAAAGGACCGTATCAACCTAAGTTAGCAGAGTATCCGGCTCATTTAGATGGAGATCAAAATCGTCGATTTAGTGAATCTTGGTTCACAAAATTTTCTTGGTTGGAGTATTCAGTTAAAGAAGACAAGGCATATTGTTTCCCATGCTTCCTTTTTTATCAAGACAACTCACAGAAATCATTCACTATTGAAGGGTTTAGAAATTGGAAAAGAGTTGGGGGTGCAGGTTGTGCCTTTAATAGTCATGTGGGCGGTATCAAATCTACACATCATCTTGCTATGCAGAAATGGAAAGACTTAAGAAATCCCTTAAACCATATTGACAAAGTGGCTGATAGGTTACCGCCAGCAAAAGTGAGGGAAAATCGGTTGCGTCTAAATACAACTGTGGAGAGTGTTAGATTTTTAGGATCTCAAGCATTGGCTTTCAGAGGTAATGATGAGTCTATGAGTTCAGATAATCGTGGAAATTTTATTGAAATACAAGAAGCTTTTAGAAGGAACAACCCAGAGGTTAAGAGAGTCTTAGATAATGCTCCTTTCAATGCGAAGTACTCTTCACCAACAATACAAAAGCAGATTCTCAATATTTGGGCTAACAAAGTCAGATATAAAATTCGAGAAGAAGTTGGGGAAAATAAATTTTGTCTTCTTGTGGATGAAGCAAGTGATTCTTCTCATAAAGAACAAATGGGTATTGTCCTACGATTTGTTGATTGCAGAGGTTTTGTGAGGGAGCGGTTCTTTGCTCTTGTGAATGTTGTTGACACAAAATCCCAAACTCTTAAAAATGAGGTATGATGAAACCTAATTTGATTAGGTTATATGTGCTTGATTGTCTACTTGTATCTCCTTATTAGTTCTTATTTGAATAGGATTAATATTGGAATTGAATTCTCTATATTCTGATATGCTAATAAGTAAGGAAATAATTCTTTTGGCAGGTATGCATGGTGTTGGGTAAATACAATCTTTTAGTGGAAAATTTGCGTGGTCAAGATTATGATGGTGCTAGCAATATGCGTGGCTCATGGAATGGATTACAAGCATTGTTTCTTCAAGAATGTCCGTATGCATATTACATACATTGTTTTGCTCATCGTTTACAGCTTGCTTTATGTGCTGCAGCAGAAGAAGTTAAAGCTATTTACAGATTCTTTTTAATGTTGTCAAAGATTGTGAATTTCGTTGGTGGTTCTACCAAGCGTAGTACAGAGTTAAAACTGATAAGAGAAGCTGAAATTGAAGAGTTATTGGATGCTGAATTAATTGAGACTGGAAAAGGAGCTAATCAAACTCGTAGTTTACAAAGACCTGGCACGACTCGATGGGGAAGTCATTTTAGATCTGTTAATAGCTTGATTGAATTATTCAGCTCAACTAGCTCTTGGTGGACAATCTACAAGAGAACGGGCACACAAGACAAATTTGTGGTGATGCTGAAGGTATTTATCTCTCAATGACTTCCTTTGAGTTCGTTTTTGTCTTGCATTTTATGAATAAAGTCATGGGGATCACTGATTTTCTTTGCCAAAAATTTCAAAAGAAATCAATAGATATTGTTAGTGCTCTAAGTTATATTGGTACTACAAAAAAGTTGCTTCAAAAGTTGAGAGAATATGGTTGGGAAAATTTTCTTGAATCTGTGATTTCATTTTGTGGAACTCATGAGATCAAGGTACCTGATATGTGTGCTCCATATAGGGTGGGTAATAGTACTCGTCCTTGTAATGATGCTATAACAACTGAGCACCACTATCATTTTGATGTTTTTAATGCTGTTATAGACAAACAGTTGAGGGAGTTAGATGATAGATTTCCAGAGCAATCAAAAGAACTTCTCACTCTTAGTGCAGCTTTAGATCCCCGTGATGATTTTAAGTCTTTCAAGAAGGATGCTATTTGCAATCTTGCTGAAAAGTTCTATCCTCAAGATTTTACTTCTGCTGAGTTGCACGCGTTAGATTTGCAATTGACATTTTATGCTGAAGATATTCATAGTCGTCCTGAGCTTCAGAATATTCCTAGTCTTTCAGAATTATGTGTGAAATTGGTTGAAACAAGACTAGCAGAAGACTACCATTTGATTCATAGATTGGTTTGTTTGGTATTAACTCTTCCCGTCTCTACAGCATCGACAGAACGAGCATTTTCAGCTATGAGAATTATTAAGAATCGACTCCGAAGCAAGATAGAAGCAGAGTTTCTTGATGATTGCATGTTGGTTCATATTGAAAGAAAATTTGCTGATAGTGTTGACAATGAGTCAATTATGGATGAATTTGCTACAAAAACTCGTAGAGTAGAACTTAAGATTAGGTAGTCGGATTGACATTTAAATCATTGTTTTGTATATGTAGTAATGGAGCATGCTTAATTTCATTATATGATTTGGATTTCACAAGTATTATTTTTCATATATTTAAAAAAAATTATCAGAGAAATTTTTTAGCCCAGACAGTTTTGAAATCCTGGCTCCGTCCCTGGTTGATAGGAGCACAATGTGCGACGATATTACATGCTTATGCCCTCGTTTATGCTTTGTTTAACTCTTATTTGTTTAAGATTGAGTCATAATATAGTTTAGTGTTAATTTGGTTGAATTTGGTGAAAAATGGTTAAGAATCCGAAAAATGACTAAGTTTGAGAAATCTGGAAAATAGTGTAAAATATGACTTTTTTGCGATTTTGAGATGAGTAAAAATATGATCTATCCTTGTCCGAATTCTATGAAATTTGGTGTGCTTAATATTCATATGCTGAGGAATGTTGTGTTAAAATTTCAGACCAATTGGAGTTCGGGAAGTCACCCAAAAGTTGGCTGCAAAACGGCAGTCCGAGCATTCCAGTCCAGGGACTTCCAGGATTTTCCTGGGACTTTGATCCAACTTCGAAAAATCATTCCCGTCGACTCACAAGGATTTTGATCGAACTGTTTTATGGAGAGATGGTCATATGTGTCTAGTTTATCTGAGACTTGGAATTGCATCAATCGGAGCTCCGAGCATGGAGATATGTTGGAATTACTGCAACAAGGTCAAATCTGCCGATTCCAGGAACCTACTGCCCCTTTTTTGTGTTTTCTGTTTTTAATAGACCAAATGGTGTACAAATGCATATGTGAAGATGGTTCAAGCTTTATGAAGGGAAGAGGAAGACACTAGGCCATGGAATTGAAGAGAAATTGAAGAAAGAAGTTCTCCTAGTCACACTAGGAGAAGCTGCCGAAAGAGGTAGATTGTGTGCCTTGATGTGATGCCGGCAATTGAAGCATTTTAGGTGGATCAAATGTAATCCAATGAAGTCCAAATGCTATGCAAGAAGTCCATGAAGATGTGAAGCCCAAGCCTTGAAGAAAAATCAGAAAAAGAAAACATAATTAGACTTTGAAAAGGAAGGTTTCAATTCCTTAATCCACTTGGTTTTCTGACTTCCTTGAGCATCTAGGGCAGCCGGCACCCCTCTCCTCTATAAAAGCCATCTTTTACACAGAAAAAATCATCTCATCTCAAGCATAAACACAAGGCCTAAACTCTACCAAAATTCACCAAAGATCCTAGATAAAAACCTAAACCGAAAACCACCTTCACCTCACCTCAACCAAGTTTCTGCTTTGCCGAATCTTGGAATTTTCTGCTCCATAACCTACTGCCGACATACCTTACTGCCGAGCAGCCTCACCCCATCATCCATACTCCACCGGATCCACACCAAGCGAAGCTCTCAAGGTGTCTCAAAGTGTGATCCACTCCCTTCTTTGGTTTAGTACTTTTTGTTTAGTTATGTTTAAGTTTTGTCTATGAAACACTCATGTATGTTTGGTGATGATTTGTATGTCTATGTATGAATCAATTTTGGTTTTATAAATTGTGTGTTTTGCATGTTAATTTGTAATATGTGACTTGTAGATTTTTATGTTTGATAACTAGGACAATAGGTATGCGATGTTGTTTGAGAACTTAATTCGATTAGTAATCTAAGGTTAGGGCATTAAATCGACACACTAGTTTTGCTCAAGGCATTTGTTGTATTAAGCATGTAATTCTAAGTGCTAGGTTTCATGGGCTAGAGTTTTGTGGTTGAGTCATACTCGTAGTTTTCTTAATCACTTGCTCACTTAGAGTAATAACCTTAGAACTTGCACGATAATAAGAGGATTGACGACCCTACTTGTTCGCTTGTCTTCGATTTGTGATTCATGTGTTTAATTGTTAATCCAGTAAAATCGGTTAACATATACCTTAGGATTATACTCGTAGTTAATCTTAAGACCTTAGCAATCAACGATTAGATGACCTCGTAGGCTCTAATTGGGATCGAAATTGGTTAAGTCGAAACAACATTCATACTTGTTCCTTACCTTCTTGCATATTAGTCTACATGTTAAAGAGTCTTTTGTGCTAAATGTTTTGTGAAAGATGATGATCACTTGTAAATATTAGACTTAGGATTTAATTTTCTGTTTTGTGCCGTGTGTAGTACTAGGGCAGCCTAGCTGCCGATCCATACTTATCCCCCATATGTGACGTTTTTAATGTATATATGTATATATGTGTGTCTAACAATTTCATATCTCAGGTACCCTTAATCCCCGGCTTAGAACGATCCCTACTTATGTCTATACTACTAATGATTGCAGGGTTTATTATTGTATGCGAGCTTCGGCTCACGTCAGCAAGATGAAGAAAATAAGAATTCTAAATTTATTTTACTTAAATTTATTGTTTTAAAGCAGAGTAAATAAGGCAATAACAGATATAGCTAAGGGAGTGTAATTTACACTCCCTCAATTACAAATTGCACTCCCATTTAATATTTTAATAATATTTTATTATACACATATTTTCACTACTCAAATTACCCTCAGTTATAATTCTTTTTCTATTTGAACTTTTTCTGTTTTCTCTCTCTTCTAGACCGTACATTTTTTTTTTCTTCTTCAGATTTCCTCTTTCAGCTATATCCTTTGTCTCCACTCTTCATTGAGAATTTGGAGATATCAGCCTCTACAAATGTCAACCTCAAATCCTCCATGTAATCAATAAAAAAAAATTTACCAGGATCATAAATGGTTGCTGGAATAAAATTTCATCTTCTACTGAACAAATTTCATTCATAACCTCAATACAAAATACGTAGCTCGATCAAATTCTCTAATACTATGTCATTTACAAAAGGGACCTCCTTACAAAACTCTCCACTTCTGTTGAGAGATTAACAAGAACATTCTAAGCTAATTAAGAGTAATCTGCCCCAGTTTCCAAATAAACACAAGTAGTCATGGCTATGCTGCACAAAAGGCTCCACTGCACTGCTCACTTTCTACAAAAATCAATAGTCCATATTACAATTTAATGAGTAAACCACAATAGATTGACAGGACCACATACACTAGAACAAATATGAATCCCATACTCTCTTTCTTCTTTCATACCAAAAATAAAATGAAAATAAATATCAACAATCAAAGGAAGACAGAACAAACAAAAATAGAATGCATCAACCAATCGAAAGAAAGAAATTGAGCAAAAAATTCCAACTGACCCAAAAAAAAGCTGGGAACTTCATCTCACTTTGTTCCAAGTGCAGTAGACTCAAAATATGAAGGTTCCCGCCTTGTAAAGCTAGTTTCCTTTCTTTTATTTGATCCTACTGGACGACCTTTGTGAGGTTGAAGAGTAGGTTCAAATATTAAAGGACAAGATGCACCAAGAATTTGAGAAAGCTGTCTTATAGTATTTTCTTTCTGCACAATTGGCTGCTTTACATACTTCTCTTTAAGCTAAGATAAAAGACCAATAAATGGATCTTCATGATCCAAGCTTGCATGATGGTCATTAGTGAAAGATCGTGTGTCTATTCTCCACTGCTTATGAATGCGATGTAGAGGCAGCACTTCAACATTCATCTCTTTGATCATGTGCACACATGGAAGACCCATAGTTTTGAAAAACTGCCCCTTGCATTGAGTCGAATAATCTTTAGTGTTTGCCAACACATACTGCTTGTGTAACAGAAACAAGACATAGAAAGACACCTTATAAATCACATCTTTAAAGAATGGGATACAAAGCTTTGGAGGAACTTTAATCTTTTCACTTGCAAGTTGAGTTCTAATTTCTTGAAACTGATTTTGAATAGCAAGACAAACATTGTCCTTCACTTCACGAAGACCACTAGTAGAAACTTGAAGATACTTCTTTAAAGTTTCATGTGCACTTTCAGCTCTAGATGTAACATTAGTACCAAAATGTAAAATGTGTCCCGTCCATGCAAATACAAACCTCTCTTTCCATGGGAGCCAAGTATTGGCAATATAAGTGAGAACTGAAACATACTCTTTATAATCAACTTGAAAATGATTCCAACCTTCATCAAACGTTGGCACGTCACAAGACTTTACAAGGGTACTCCAAGATGACATAAAAAGTTCCCAATCTGCACCTTCCTTAAACTTACTCTTACAATGTGCAAGAATATTTTTTTCGATGTGCCATATGCATAAAAGATTAGGAGTCATCGGAAACACAACTTGGATTGCTTTCATTAATGCCAACTCCCTATCAGTTACAATCGCCACCGGATGAGTGCCATCTCCCAACATACTACTAAACATCTCAAGAGCCCACTGATAATCTTGTTGTTCCTCTTTTTGCATGAAAACAAAACATGAATAGAATTAACTGTTGAAGCTGGTCACTCCCACAATCTCAAGTAACGACATCTTGTACTTATTTGTCTTATAAGTACAATCCATCACAAAAACATTAGAGTAACTTTTTGACAACTCAATGGAAGTGGGATGGGCAAAGAAGAGATGAGTCAAATGACCTTTGTCATCATATTTGCATTATGAGAAAAGCCAGCACCACCAAGCTCATCTAATAATGCTTGAATAATTGACCTCCCACCTAGACACTCCCTCCTAATTTGAGCTGTCCTGCTATACATATTTCTGGAAACGGCTAGAAGATCTGGGTTACTTTGTCTAAGTGAAGAAAGAATTTGACGTGGTTTTATGCCAGCTTGACTCATTTGTTTAACTTGTAAGGCCTCATCTTCAGTAAACCGACGACAATATGGATGTCCAGTCATGTCAGTGGAAAGCTCATGGTTATGTGCCAAGCTGCTTATCTCGACCCTCCACAACCCTCCACAACCCTTCAGCCGTCCTTCTTCCCAGAATTTTAAAAGGGCAATCTATCTTGCGGGAAGCTGAATTCTTTTTTTTTCTTCTCAAGTGTGGAGTTAGTACGATATAAACCACCTCGATCACAACCCATAATCACATAGTTATTGATTTTGGATCTTCTTATTACCAAAACATATCCTTGTAGCAACCCAATTTTACGAACAGCACTAATAAACTCATCTCGATTTCTAAAATTTTGGGTTGATAATGAGATAAGTTCATTAGAAACACCGATCATAGAGGGGCCTTCAAGTAAATAATAAAAGACTATAAGACAGCTTTCTCAAATCTTTAAGCATAATAAAAGGGATTAAGCAGCCATTGACAACGGGATTGAATAGAACCCTTACCATTGACAACGGGACCTTCATTGATACAAGATGAATGATTCGATTGTAACTCTTCTTCCATATTATCGAAAAACATTGAAAAATCAAACATGAACAAGTGGAGTGAGAATTGAGGGAATTATGACCTTGTATGGAAGGGTTGGGGTTGATATGTGTAAAACCCAGTAGTTGATATTGCCAGAATTTTTATTGAAACCAGAGAGAGATGCTATGTTTTTTTTTTTTGGAGAATGAGAGAGATGGTTGTCGAGAGGAAGAAAGAGAGAGAACAGAAAAAGTCCAAATAGAAAATGAATTATGACTGAGGACAATTTGGGTAGTGAAAATATCTATGAGGTAAAATATTATTAAAATAATGAATGAGAGTGCAGTTTGTATTTCGAGGAGTGTAAATTTCACTCCCTTATAGTTAACATAGTTTAGTATCTGTTAAATAATATGACACATGGCGCAATTTGAATGGACATAGGGAAGGAGATGAGAAATTTGGGACAGAAGATCAGCTGTCTAAGAAAATTGGCACAATTCAAATAACATAAAAAGCAACATTTTTTTTTTTTTTTGAATCAGTAATCAATATATATTTCTTAGTAAATAGTACAAGGAGTAAAACCCTCATTAGGGGTGACAATAAGAATTATTCCCTATGACAATTAAAAACATAACTGCACCTAAGAATTCAACCATCAAAAGTACATATACTTTCTGAAGATCGTTTATAGCACATTTATTTTCACAGTCTTGACACACTTAAAAGTAAGAATAAAGGTAATAACCGAGCTAATCAAGACTGCCCTTAATCCAAAAACTAGATCTTACTTTGGGCCATAAAGATACAATTCAACCAAACCCACACCAGAGTGAAGGCCTAAGTTAAGAAAGCCCTAAAGCAGCCGGGCCCAACGCAGTCGCCAAACCTAAACCCAAAAAAGTTTTTCGGAATCACCCAACGACGAACACCCTCATCACCACCGGTGCCGGTGTTGTTAACGATTCCAACAACTTTGTCATGACTGCGACATGGATTCCAGCGCAAGACCTCAATGTCGCCAACCACCAACAAAAAACCAATGTCATCCTCATCTTCGACTATAGATCTTCCGGCAAGAGAACCGCTCTCACAAAATCCAATATTGTGATTCAACGTCATCCAAAATCCGCCACCACCATTGCCGACACTAGGACCCCATTTATGCAACTCGCACAGTTGAGCATCGGTTGCAACAACAACCTTAGCAACGGATTTTAGGGCTGGCACAAATGAGCCAAACAAAACCGTACCAACCATTACCAACCGAACCAAGTAAGTTGGTTACCAAGTATGTTGGTAATCGAAACTCCGGTACGGTAATACCGAACCAATTTTCCTAAGTTGGTACGGTAATGGTAATGATTTTGGCGAAAGTTGGTATTACCGTACCAATCGAGTATTTAATATTTAATTATTTATTTTTAATTTATTATTTGATCTTGGCCGTTGATATATCCAAACACAATCTGAGCCCTCGAAACATCTCAACCCTAACTCCTAAATCCTAAATTTTTACATGGTTGATTACGCCTCATCTATCTGAGAGTTTAATATTTGGAAGAGTCAACGAAACAAGGTCATCAAAGGTACGTAATAACGTTTTCGTGTGATAAGTTTTATGAAAATATAGTTGACCGTTTCGATCGAGCATCGAACGTTCACGAAACGAGTTGACTTTTATTCTCAACTCATATTTAACTATAACGATCACATCATACGGTTATAATTTTCATTTTGTGAATTTAGCCATTATAATGACAACATGTTTACTAATACGGTATAACTTGATTAGTAGATTATACTCAAGTGTATAACTTTTCGAAACAACTATATAAAAGAAGTCAAATTTTGAAAAACTCTATGAAATAGCATTTGATCGTTATGATGAAATACGGTGATGGTAAAAAAATCACTTAAATCCGACAAACTAAGAGCCCCGATCGATGAGGTCAATCTTATTTAAATTTATCTCTCTCTATGAGGAGCCATAGTATCGGGAGGTAAAAGTTTCTAAATTTTTACATATAATTACGTCTCATCTATATGAGAGTTTAATGTTTGGAATAGTAGACCAAAAAAGGTCATCTAAAGGTACGTAATAACATTTTCGTGTGATAAGTTTTATGAAAATATGGTTGACCAATTCGATCGAACATCGAACGTTCACGAAACGAGTTAGTTTTTATACTCTACTCATATTTAACTATAACGATCACATCAGACAGTCAAAATTTTTCATTTTTTTAATTTAGCCATTATAATGATAACATATTTACTAATGCAGTATAACTTGATTAGTAGATTATACTCAAGTGTACAACTTTTCGAAACAACTATATAAAAAAAGTCAAATTTTGAAAAACGCTATGAGATAGCATTTGATCGTTATGATGAAATACGGTGATGGTAAAAAAAAATCACTTAAATCCGACAAACTTAGAGCCCCGATCAATACGGTCAACCTTATTTAAACTTATCTCTCTCTATGGGAGGCCATAGTATCGGGAGGTAAACGTTCGGTCACTCATACAACAGTAAATTTCCAAAAAGTTGTGTGATTTGTGTTGTGTATTGACATTTTTGTACTAGTACTCATTATTATATCTTGTATGATGAACTTCCAGCTTTTAGAAAGAGATAAATACAATTATATCTTGGGTTGGGCTTTAGACTTAATTGGGCCGATATCATATATTGGTAGAGACCCATTACCAACCGAACCGACCCAAAGTATTGGTATACCGAAGAGTTGGTACATGGGCTTCGGTGGTCGATAATGGTACAAATGTTCTCATTACCAATTACAATTGGTTGGTAGATGGTAGAGATAAAAATTAATTGGTAATGTACCGAACCCAACCCTAACGGATTCCCAACAGCCATATCCACCACCACTAGAAATCCGATCCTAAATCTCCCAATCTCTGCCGCTAAAAGCAAGGGAACGAAACCTACAGGCACATCTTTTGCAATTTTTCCTCGCTGGAAAATCAAAAATGGCTTGTGCCACCATCAGTTTTTCAGATCTCGTCATCGACCTTGAGAAAAATGACAGGAAGGGAGAAGAGATAGCAGGGGTTAACTTCAAAATCAGTGATATCATAGAGGGTACTAGGTTTTTGCACCATCTATGGTGGAGTAGGATTTGACTATTCTCAACCCACGGCGGCGGAAAACCTAGGAGGGGAGAACACATATTTTAGAAATTTTGTTTGATAGATCCAACTCATGTTGGTACACTATGTAAAGAAGCAACAATTAAACTACTTGAAAGTTGAAACTCTAGTACCCTCAAAATCCTAATTTTCAATTTATTTTCATTTGATATAAAATAAAGGAGTAAATATTTTTTACCCCCTAAACTCTTTACTTAAAAACAATTTTGTCCCTCAGCTTTCAAATTAAATTAGTAGATCTTTAATCTCCCATATTTCAATAATTTAGTTCATTTCTTTACATTTTTTTTAATAGAAATGGGAATTCAACCAGATTCTTTCCAACATAGATGAATGAGAAAGAACATAAAACATTAACTGAATCTATAGTCTGGAAAACCAGAGAGGTTCCTGCCATACGAAGCCGTTGCAAAATAAGGGCCGTTATCTCACCAATGAAAGCCTGCATTATATACACCGTAGTTTGCTAGCATGTCTGCTGGTTAATTACCTTCGAAGACAAAAAATGAATTGCCAAGGAGGAATCACATTCAATCCAAAGCCTTCGCTAACCTCTTTTCCAAACAATATCCACCGCATAGCAAACTGCATATAGCTCAGCCTCTAAAACGATGGCTAAGTCAAGTGAAACTGCAAAGCAACCAATAGAGAGACCCAATGTGGAAGAAGGCCAAGCGTATACTTTAAAACTGTGGGAAAGCATGCTAGCTATCACTGAGTTAACTAGAGCAATCATACCTGCCATGGAAAGAGTAGTACCTCTCCATTGAGAGAAACGAGCTTTGACCTTATCTGTTAATCCTTGAAAATAAATTTTCTTAGGACTACCTTGGAATATGGGAACACCCAAATAAGTGAACGGTAACTCCACAGGGCGAATCTTCAAACAAGAGTAAATGAGAGGACGATGAGCTAAATCAAACTTTCCCATAAAAATGTTGGACTTACCTCTACTCACCCACCGCCCAAAATTAATACCGTACTCTCCAATGAAGTCCCACAAATTCTTCCGACTTGCTTTATCACTTTTACAAAAAATCATTATGTCATCTGCATACAAAACATGACTTGGAGCAGGTAATCCTTGAGGAGAAGAAATATTACGAATTCTCCTGGAAGCAACAAGCTTAGAAATCCCGTGACTAAACACCTCCTTGGCTAGGCAAAAGAGTAGAGGAGATAGAGGGTCCTCTTGTCAGAACACCACAACTACAACCAAAGAAACTTGTAGGAGAGCCATTGAAGAGAATAGAAAGTCTTGCAGATTCCAAAATCCGTGAAATCCATGTAATAAATGTTCCATAAAAACCAAAGCAAGAAAGCACCTGACAAAGAAACCCCCAATGTAAAGTGTCAAAAGCTTTAGCAACATCCAGCTTAATGGTAACATTACCGTCCTTGCATGGGCTGTCCAACAAGTTAATACACTCAGAGGTCAACAAGATGCAATCAGAGATAATTCTGCTCGGGAGAAATGCAAATTGGTTCGGCAAAATTATTCTCGCTGCTATTGGAGATAAATGACTTGCCAGAATACAAGTAATAATTTTGAAACAGAAATTCGCCATGGCAATTGGTCGAAACTGGGTAATGCAATCTGCTTCTAAAACTCAATTCAAATTTGGAAAGATGTAACCCATTTCAAAAAATGAAGACACCGTTCGCACCACATCCAAGTGAATTACATCCCAGAAAGCTTGGTAGAAACTACCACTAAAACCATCAGGGCTAGGAGCACTATCTGGATTCATTGAAAAACAAGAATTCTAACTTCCTCCGCAGTCAGAATGGCCAAGACAGAAATATTTTCCGCAGCAGTAACCAAAGACGGAATTAACTGCGCAATTAGCCTGGTATCAACTATTAAGCCATCATCACGAAAGGCAGAGGAAAAATGCTCCACTGCATGAGCACGAAGAGCTATAATATCATGCTCAAGCTTCAAACTAACTTTCAAACTAGTGATACAATTACGTGCATGTCGAATCTTTGCTAGAGTATGAAAGTAACTAGTATTTCGATCACCATCCTTCATCCATTTTTCCCTAGCTTTAGTTGCCCAGAAATGGTTCTGGGTTACCAGAGCCTCAGTCAGAGACTTCTGCGCCAAAACGTCTTGATCATGAAGAGCTTTTGTGAGACAACTTAAAGATATTGCACTCTGCACTGCCTCAAGATCCTTGCGGGCATTATCAACTGCCAAATTAACATCTCCAAAAGTCTCATTGTTCCAAGTCTTTAGAATGGGTTTAAGAAGCTTCAATTTTTGTTGCAAAATAAACATGGGGCAGCCTACAACTTGGAAAGTTGTCTAGGAATCATGAACTACAGAACGCAAATGAGAGTGAGCCAGCCAAACTTTCTGAAAACGAAAAGGCAAAGGACCCTGAGAACGATACTTTTCACATGTAACCAAAATGGGATTATGATCAGACAGATGTCGCACCAAAGTGCGAGAACTGGTTACTGGCCAATTGTCTAACCACTGAAAAGAACAGAAACACTGATCAAGAAGCATTTCAATGCGATGAGACACTTCTACCATTTGTCCAAGTGAAAGGAGACCCTTTCAGATCAACCGGAATCAAATGACAAGCGTCGATTGTGGCTCGAAATTCATCACAAGATATTTGCCTTGGTAAATTACCTCTCGATTTTTCATGAGCACTAAGAACTGCATTAAAATCACCAATCACTAATAAAGGGCCAGTGAAGCTAGCCACCACCTGAGCCACAGACAACCAGAGTGCTTGACACTCAGAGACAGTATTCTTTGCGTAAACAAAGACTAAACCATGAACAACATTTTGCACCTTGAACTGTAAGAAATCATGCTGACTAGAAGTGGAGGATATCCATGGAGCACTAACATTCATAGAGCTGAAAATCAATAAATTAGGAAGCATATTACCTCTGTCATTAAGACCGACTAGCTTCATACCAAGCGACTGCCAAAAAGAAGGTTTGAATTTAGTTATGGAAGTCATTGGTTCCGCCAGACACAAAAAATCAGGGGTGTGTTTTCGGACTAGACTCTTCAATGTACGCCGAGTTGGGCTATTTGATAAGCTCCTAATATTCCTGAAAAGTAACCACATTGAGTAGAGAGTGCAAAAGCCCCACTTAGGGTTTCATCCTGATCGAGGGTATCTCAAATTTTCTTTCGTAATATTTTCCGTTGAGAGCACGTGAGGATCTTATTAGTGCCTAGGCTAGACAAAGATCGGTCCTCATTGAACTCCTTACCCAACAACCAAGAATTAACAACTGCAATTTCCTTATTAACATGTTGCGGCAATAAAGCAGTTGATGTGGAAGAAGAGGCCTCATGGTAACAAGCATTGTTAACACCCACACTGGCATTGTGTTCCTCATCCACCTTATCAAATCATGACATAGACGGAGATTGAATAGTGTTTCTCACATGCGTTCAACTAGCAGATAGATCACTTGAATTAATAACCATGTTCTCTCCTTGAGAAATATTCTCAAGCAGTGGCTCATTAGCTACCACCTGAGCAATACAATCTATTTCTTCAATTGCCACTTCCATAATGACCTAATTCACAAATTGTTGTACCACGTACTATGCTTGAGTCTCTAATGTTACCAAGCCTCTCATTTTCAATATAGTCATTCTCAATGAAGTCATTAACGTGCAAAACATTAGCAATCAAAGGAGTAGCCATGAGAACATTGACAATTGATGCCTTTAGCAATCAAAGGAGTAGCCATGATAGCATTGACAATTGATGCCTTGACGGGACGATACTCCTGCTTTCTCACAATTGGCATAGATGCTTGCACATGTTTCACATTGTGCATCGGAGCCTCCGTAGACTTACGTTGTCGACAATGATTTACATCATGACCAACCAAACCACAACAACTACAAATTTGTGGCAGTCGTTCATACTCCAGAATAACCTCAAATTCATAGCCTTCCCTTTCCACCATTAGATATGATGGTAGAGCACTTGTCAGATCAACATCTACTAGAACCCGTGCAAAGTATCCGAAAGCCCTCTCTTTTGTAGCTAGATCCAACTGCAATTGAGTTCCTATACCACGTGCAATTTCAAGCAGATGTCGTGGGTGCCAATAATCCTGGCTAAGACCAAAAATTTGTATCCATACCTGAGCATGTGTTTGAGGACCAACATCCCCAGGCTTAAATCTTGCATCCACTGTGACAATCTGAAAATACCATTAGATAGGGTACAAGTGCCGCCACCCCAAATCCGTCGCATGTCTTCTTCAGTTTCAAAATGAATATCAAAATACCCTTTCCCTAAAGACACTAACCGCCATGGGAAAGTAGGCCTCCAAAGCTTGTGCAATACAACCTTGAGGTCAATTGCCTTGTATGGGACTGAACCCTTCCTTAATAGTAGTCGACCAATTAAATTAGTTTTGAACGACTTCAATTGTTCTTGGTACAGATCATTGTTGATCTTCATATACGTCTTCCCACCTCTCCTAGTGGGAGGCGGCTTTGATGGTGTTTTTTTCTTTTTCTCATTAGGGTTTTCTTTACATGACCGTCAAAATATAACGTTCATTTTTTTAAATGACGAAAATACCCCCATTCAAAATCAAATTTTCTTTTCTCTTTTGTTTTTGTTCATCAACTCTTTTTTTGTTTGATATTATTATTGTTATACTTTTAGTTTATATATGTAAAGAGAGGTACTTAATTTGACCCCAAAAAAATTTAAAAGAGAATGGGTGTTGACAGTAGCCACAGAGGGGCTACAGCAGGCCCGCAAACCCGCAGCTAGCGCACCAGGGACCGGCCCAGAGCTCGGGACAGGATCACCATAATCCGGCCTCGGGGTCCAGCAGTCCGTCCTGCTACCAGGGGCCCGGGGTCCGGGGGCTCCTGCCTGTCCCAAGAGGTCACCAAAGCTGCCCTTTGGTGTGCAAACAGAAGGGAACCAGTCCCACATCGAAGGGTAAGGCCAGACCTCACTCCTGGCCACCTATATAAGGGCCCCAACTACCCTCATTAATAGGTAACTGATCCTTCCTACCGCTTATATACGTGCTTAAGTTATATCTATTCCAACTATACTAACTTAGGCATCGAAGAGGAGAAGACCGGCCCTCCCGGTATTCCCCTTAGTAAGCAGGTTTGCAGGAGTTAGTACGAAGATTTAGCTATCTCTACCAGGTCTACGGGTTTGTGCAGAAACAATTGGCGCCGTCTGTGGGAAATTTGGACAAGAAACCACGTAGGCACTACCGATGGCAGAGAGTTCGGAAGCAAGACAGGAAAGAAATACCACCGAGGAGCAGCGTGTTGCACCAGTGCAAACGCTTGTCTCCACCCCGGTCGTTATACGAGAGCAGTGCGGCGACCAGGGCGATCAGGAAATTGGGAGCTGTGGGAGGCCGACCGGCACGCCGGGGCCAAACCACGACGGCTCGCGCGGTAAAGGCCCTGTAACTGAAGACAGGCCTGTACACCGGGGTTTTTCTCTGACGTTCTCGGATGATCCGAGTGACCGAGAGGGGAGCCCGCGTTGCAACAGTGACCGAGACACCACGTACAGCCCCGACCAGAGCAGTATGGCGGGAGAGATACGGGCAATGGCCGCAGAGGTCAGTCGCCTGTGTGAGGAGGGCGACCGAGATAGAGCCAAGTCCAACGCCCGGTATGAAGAAATGGAGGCGGTGAACGCTGCCCTGGTAGCCGCCCTGGAGAGAGGACAACAGCGCAACGACGCTTTGGTCAAGGCACAGGCACCCCCGCCAGTTCGATCTCAGCAGTTTGAAGCGGGGCAGTCATCGGGCGGTAGGCCCAGTGGTCCCGGACGCGCAGATTCACCGGTCGGCAGGGCCCCGCCAAAAAACACGCCGCCGCCTCGCCAGCACCACACTTCGTCCGAGGATGAAACCGTGACCTCGACTGCACGGGCGTTGCAGATGCTCGCCGACACTATGTCGGATTTGAAGGCCCAAATGGAGGCCAGTGAGAGAAGAGCGGCACGACCGATGGAAGGCGCACGGTTCAGCGAGCGCATGGGCCCCTTTTCGCACATGGTTATGGAATCGGGGAGGTCTGGTAACCAGAAGTCCCTCAAGCTCACCTATTCAGGGTCCGGCTGCCCGTACCAGCACCTGGATAGTTTCCGGTCCCAGACATGCGCCAAAGGCTAGTCTGATGCAGTATGCTGCAACATTTTCCAGGAAACTCTGTCTGGGTAGGCGCTCAGCTGGTTTTATGAACTCCCGGCAAATTCAATCGAGGCCTTCGAGCAGTTGGCCGACCGGTTTGTAGGCCGCTTCATCCTCAGGGTCGAGGGAGCCCGCACATCGACCATCCTCTTCAACTGCATGCAAGCGCCCGGCGAGGAATTGAGAACTTTCGTCAACTGTTGGCAGACGGCAACGGCCGGGGTTCGGAACCTTGACAAAGATATCGCCGAGATGGCGTTCAAGCAAGGGCTCCGACCGGGAAAATTTTCCTACGCCGTGTGGGTGGAACTCCCGCAGGGGTATGACGAGTTGATGGCAATGGCCATCCGGCACGCCCAGGCCGATCACGAGACGTACGGGCAGCACCTGCTGAAGAGGAAGCGGGAAGAGCAGCAGCAAGAAGACCACCCCCGGGAAGAGCACCCACCACCCCGCCAAGAAGACAAGACCAGCCAGCGGACCGAGAACCGATCCGCCCGACCGGGCCGGCCCAGTAGAAATTGGGGGCAATGGCAGCAAAGGCCCTATCATGACCGACTCCAGAACGAGCACAAGCCGGTGCAGTATTGGCAAGAACGCCCCCTGGCAATCATGCCAGCACAACCTGCCGGTCAAGAGGTTTTCACCGCTCTCACCTCTTCGTATGAGGACATTTTGCTTGAGAACGGGAACATCATTCCACCACCGCCCAGGAGAAAGTACCCAAAGGGAAAACTTACCACGGCGCAAACGGGCAAGTACTGCTCCTATCATGATGAGGCTACTCATCGAACGAGTCAATGTTGTGCTCTCAAAACAGCGGTGGAGGGTTTGATTAGTTACGGCCAGCTCCAACGGTATATAGGGAAAAGGAGAGCGGATCCCGACCGGGAGCAAGACCGAGGGTGGTAGACTCGCCGAGCCTCCAGGCGGTTAGTTTGGCATATCACCAGTTCGACCGTTGTAACATCAAGATGTATACACAAACTACTTTCAAGAAAAATTCTACCGGTCCCACCAATTCAAGTATATTCATAGTCAAGGGATAATACAAGTAGAGGCCGTTCCGGCAAGTTTACAAAAAGAGCAAAGGCAAAATCCTAAGGAGCTACGCCTCCACCTTCAGCAGGCAACCCACCAGCCTCTCCGGATGAAGCAGCCGCGCCTTCAGCAAATCTGAGGTCCACCATCCCCTTCCGGTTGCTCTTCCGCCGACTGCTCATGGATATCCGACTGCTCATGAATATCTTCATCAGCGGCCTTCGACATCCGGGAAGTATCCAGGTACCCCTTCTGCTCCCATTCCGTGTACGCATCCGCGGTGCCCGATTCCCTGGCCTTCTCCAGGATCTAAAGGAACTGATCGCTCTCATGGTATCTGAGAACAACCCGCTCGTACAGTTCCGGGTCCTCTTCCCCGGCCGCAGCGGCAGAGGCGGCGCACACAGCGGCAGCTCCCACCTGAAGCTCATCCACCTTGGCCTCCAGTTCGGCCTTCTCCTCCTCAGCCAGCTCCTTCTCCCTCTCCAGGCTCTGGACCTGCTCCTCCAGCTTGGCCACCTGCTTCTTGGCCCTCTCCTCCAATCTGGCCTTCTCCCGCTCCAGCCGAGACCTCTCTGCTTCCAGCCGCTCTCGGGCTTCTGTCAGCTCGGCCACCTGCCTCTTCAGCTCCTCGCTTGGATCGGGCTGGTACAGATTGTACAGCAGCTGCATAACAACAGAGCCAGTTAAGCAAGCAACAGAGGAAATGAGTTTCGAGCGGTACAATGGCACCGGGCAATTCTTACCTGCAGGACCGATTCCTTGAACTTTTGGCGCTTCCCGCCCGCCAAGGCTTCGGTGACCTCAGCCCTGTCCAGACCAAGGCCGGCCAAGTCTGCCGCCAGCTGCCGGGCGAGTGTACTCTCCGGGCATGCCCTCCGAGCCTCCGCAGGCGCGGGGCTACTCTGCCGGGCAGCGGCAGCCTTCTGCCCAGCGGAACCCGATGCACCGCTGGTTACCTTGAGCCGTTTGGCCAGATTCTCACCGGACGACCCACCGGTCAGCGTCACCAGCGTGGAGGGAGGAACGTCCATGATCCTCCGCCTCTTCTCACCTTGGCCGTCAGGCGAAGAAGATTGCGCGCTTGATCGGGTCACCCGGGTGACGAGCGGGACTGGCCCCGGCCGGTACGGAATCCGGCTCACTCCACCAGGAATCTTCAGTGGCCCCCGGTAGTCTTGCCCTTACCGGTTCCCGCCTTGGGCGCAGCAAGATGGCTCTTCACACGCGCCAGGACGTAGCCCTCGTCCTCCACATCCATGGCCCGCGGTTCGGGATGAACCGTTAGCCGACCGGACTCTTCGTCCACCGAGGTCCGTGAAACGGCCTCACCTTTCTCCTTCAGCATAACGAGAAGCTCTTCACCGTCCATGGATAGAGTGGTTTCGGGTTTGATGACCGCCCGGGAAGATGCACCTGCAAGACGAGCAAAGGTTAGTATTTAAAGTTAGCAGAAGTATCACCGCTAGCACTTGCTACGCACCGGGATCTCGCCCAAGACAGCAATGCTCCAGCACTTCTCGCCGGATGAAGTTGTAAGAGCTCCGTTCGAGATCATCCCAACATCCGAGTATGGTCGTGATCCTCTCCTGCTCCAACTCGGACAGCTCGAACGATTGATTCTCAAGGGGCTGGAAGGCACCAGGAACCCGGTACATCTTACTCCTCTTCTGTCACTTACCGCCCGCCATCACCACCTTCTTCCTCCAGTTGTTACCCACCCAAGAAGGCATATTGGTGATGATAGGTTGAAAGCGCCGGGCGTTGAAGGACAGACAACCCCGGGACCCTCGCTTCTTCGAGTAGGACAACCTGTACAGTGCCCGGAATTCGTTTACCGTTGGCATACTCATCCCGGAAACTCGTACAGGCAGCCGAGGCTCAGCAGTCGCCTCCACTGGAGCCCTGGAAGTTGCGCCGGAGATACTTGCAATGCACTGAGCATGTACTGCACGAAGTTTGGCAGCGGGAGCGAGAACTCGTGCCGAAACTGGTCTAGATGCACGGCAACCCAACCTGCCTCAGGGTTACAGGCTGACTCTCCGGGATTCAGTGGCCGTAGCGCCACCTCATCTGGGATACTCCATGTCTCTCGAAACGCAGCAATCTCTCCGGGACTCAGGCTACCCTCCGGCTCATCGCACACCACGGCACCCTTCTCTCTACCGATAGTGTAGCTCACGGGCGGAGCACCAGCAAGGCGCACCCCGTGCGGTATTTCCTCAGACCCTGAGGACCCGGAAGTCGAAGCCCCACTCCGGGAGCGGTCAGCGGCTTCGGACACCGGGGATTCCGAACCGAGCCAGTCCTCCAGTCTTTCCTCATCATCCACAATAAGACGCCTGTCGGTCGATTCAGAAGCCCCATCAGAACTGCCAGAAGACATTTTTAACCTAAGGGGAAGAAAAAAAAAAACAAAACCCTAGCGCTGGTTAGCAACAGGCTAGAACAGCGCCCTCTGCGGCCCCTCCCCAAGTCTACCGCAGACGCTCCGCTTAAAACAACTCAGTCGGCGACAGAGATCCCTTCCCCCCGCCGCAAAAATACCGAAAAGAAAAACAAGAACAACACCAGGCAAAGAAAACAAGAGCTTACCGATTAGTATGCTCAACCGAGGAAAGTCCGCCCTGCGAAAGCAGCGAGCAATGGTAGGAGAAGAGTAAAAGAACACTTGAGGCAACAACGGATGTCGCGGGGCACCTCCATAGAGCTTTCGCCGGATTTCTCTCTCTCTTAAACTACAAGAAAACAGGGCTTTACCGACGAAAAAAAAAAACGGCCGACGAAACACTTTTTTCGTCGGCTATTCCCAAGAATGGCCGACGAAAATTTTTGTCGTCGCCAAAAAAAAAATTTCGTCGGCCATTCCTATAGAATGGCCGACGATTTTTTTTTTCGTCGGTAAAAATGAAAAATCGTCGGCTATTCTACAAGAATGGCCGACGATTTTTTCCGTCGTCCCTAAAAAAACTTTTTCGTCGGCTATACTCCTATAATGGCCGACGATTTAAAATTTTCGTCGGCTATACAACTTTTGGAAGAATGGCCGACGAAAATTAATTATTTCGTCGGCCATAAGTTTTTTTAAAAATAATTATTTTACGAATAATGGCCGACGAAAATTAATTATTTCGTCGGCCATAAGTTATTTAAAAATAATTATTTTACGAACAATGGCCGACGAAAATTAATTATTTCGTCGGCCATAAGTTATTTAAAAATAATTATTTTACGAACAATGGCCGACGAAAATTAATTATTTCGTCGGCCATAAGTTATTTAAAAATAATTATTTTACGAACAATGGCCGACGAAAATTAATTATTTCGTCGGCCATAAGTTATTTAAAAATAATTATTTTACGAACAATGGCCGACGAAAATTAATTATTTCGTCGGCCATACATTTTTTAAAAATAATTATTTTACGAACAATGGCCGACGAAAATTAAGTATTTCGTCGGCCATAAGTTTTTAAAAAAATAATTATTTTATTTTTGACAGAAAACGACAAAAGAATAGCCGACGAATACTAGGTTTGATTTCGTCGGCTATGATTAAAAAAAAACAAAAAAAGAGCAGTTTCCATTTTCTATCACTATCGACAAACCATTGCTTCATCCTTCAAATGCAAATGTGTCGTGAAATAAGACATGACCGAAATATTGAAATACGGCTACGGTTGAAAAATGGGAAGATTCCGACAAAATCTGTGTGCCGAATGTTGCGGTTAGGCGGTTTTTACTTCCGTTTTCCTATGGGTAGCCTGACGGTCGGTAAATATTTTGAGAGAAATTTTTATACGATTAGTCGCGTCTCATCGATCTGAAACTATTCTCTGTTGAAGATCAGGCCAAAAAACGTCATTTAGACGGGCCAATTTCCGTTTTAAAGCGTTTAGAGGTTTGACTCACCCGGGTGACCGTCCCGATCGAGCCTTTAACGTTGTCAGATGTAGTTGGATTTTTTTTTCATACATGTATTTAATCTTAACGGTGATATCTGACAGTTGGAATAGATTTTTCAAACTTTTAGATTCAAAATCGGAACATATGCACTAATGTTCCTTAACTTGTTTACTAAGTGTTTAAGTGAATGTATAGTTTCAAATAGTTACTATACGTACACTCTTCAAATGCAAATATGTCGTCAAATAAGATATGACCGAAATAATGAAATACGTCTACGGTTGAAAAATGACAAGATTCCGATAAAATCCGTGTGCCGAAATAATGAAATCAGTCAAAACCCGGTTTACTGCAGATTTGACATCCGGCGTCCGAATGACGATTGTGATACCATTCCGGAAAGGGAACGACGCCAGGAATCAAACACGTAGCGTCGCCACGACGTGTGGGCTTTTTCGGGCTTTCGAGTTCGTTTAGGGCCTCAAAACGGCATTTTAGTATGTTTTCATAGAATAGCCGACGAAACATTGTATTTCGTCGGCTATACTTAGAGAATAGCCGACGAATCATTGTATTTCGTCGGCTAAACTCTTGATCCGCGCCTTTTTATTGTCCGCCGTTGGATGGCTCAGATCCAACGGCTGCTGATTTTCCAAAGTATAGCCGACGAAATATATTAATTTCGTCGGCTATTCTCCTTCTAAATCTTTTAAATCGCTTCCTCCCGCCTTTTTTCTCTCCTCCTTCCCCCCCCCCCCCTCCTCCTCCTCCTTCCCCTCCTCCTCCTCCTCCTCCTCCTCCTCCTCCTCCGGCCTCCTCCTCCTCCTCCTCCTTCCCCTCCTCCTCCGGCCTCCTCCTTCCCCTCCTCCTTCTCCTCCTCCTCCTCCTCCTCCTCCGGCCTCCTCCTTCCCCTCCTCCTTCCCCTCCTTCCCCTCCTCCTCCTCCTCCTCCTCCTCCTCCTCCTCCTCCGGCCTCCTCCTTCCCCTCCTCCTCCTCCTTCCCCTCCTCCGGCCTCCTCCTCCTCCTTCCCCTCCTCCTTCCAAAGCATAATTTATTTATTTTTTCCCTAAAATTTAAGAATAGCCGACGAATTTTACCAATTTTCGTCGGCTATAAGTTGTATAGCCGACGAAAATTCTAGTATTTCGTCGGCTATAACTAATTATGCCTATTAAAATATTAATATATTTCGAGGAAATAGCCGACGAAAGTTTAATAAATCGTCGGCTATAGTTAAAACACAATAGCCGACGAATTTCGTCGGCTATAGTTACTGAATTTCGTCGGCCATACTCGAAAATACCCGATGAAATTCGTCGGCAATTTCTCCCAGGTTTGGCCGACGAAAATATTTTCGTCGGTAAATTCGTCGGCCATACTCTACTATAGCCAACGAATTTGATTTTTTCGTCGGCCATTGTATTACCGACGGGGTTTTCCCGACGACTTATAGCCGACGAAAATTTCGTCGGTAGAGGGTATAGCCGACGAAAAATTGGCATAGCCGACGAAATTTTTTTCGTCGGCTATTCTCCCATATCTGGTAGTGTTAGTCTCTCTGAGCAAGAAGCAAAACAGAATGAAGAAGGCAGAGCAGGCCCTTTTTATAGAGAAGTTCGGTGCCCTAGGCGCTTGTAATCCCCCCCAAACACACAATCAGAGCAACTCAAAACGCTCGCGAATCCAGGCCTTCCATCTCAGACCGCTCCCTATCAGCACGTGTCCCAGTATCAGTAAACTTCCCACGCCATCATAACTGATGGGACTGATGGACTTCCTCTTTAAATGCATGTCAGCCACTTGTCCCGCCTTCTGGCGACAGGTAAGGGAGTTAGGAGCGGGAACCGAGGCGTCAGGCCCCCCCCTCACTTTCCCCAGGCTCCACGGCTGCATGGCATCTTCACTGCAAATCACCGGTTATGATCTTTCAACCGGCTTGAAGACCTCTCACCGGTTATGATCTTTCAACCGACTTGAAGACCTCTCACCGGTTATGATCTTTCAACCGGCTTGAAGACATCTCACCGGTTATGAGTTTTTCAAACGCTTCGAGAGCTTTGTTCCGGGTACGAGCTATCCATCCGGTACCATGGCAGTTCACGGTTAGGTATTATTCAACCGGCTGCATGGCACCTCTCACCGGTTATGAGTTTTTCAAACGCTTCGAGAGCTTTGTTCCGGGTACGAGCTATCCATCCGGTACCATGGCAGTTCACGGTTAGGTATTATTCAACCGGCTGCATGGCACCTCTCACCGGTTATGAGTTTTTCAAACGCTTCGAGAGCTTTGTTCCGGGTATGAGCTATCCATCCGGTACCATGGCAGTTCACGGTTAGGTATCATTCAAACGGTTGCATGACATCTCACCGGTTACGTAACATTCAACCGACGCGAGACCATCTCACCGGTTATGATCATCCAACCGGCTCGAGAGTTTTTTCCGGGAACGAGATCCACCCGGCCCCATGGCATCTCACTGGGGGACTCGTCTCGATTTGGCAGAACGCCCGGACGAGGTCCACCCGGCTCCATGGCACGACCCCGGTCATGAGAACATTCGACCGGCATGGGCTTTATACACCCGGGTGAGTTTACATCTAACACATGTACTCTTGTCCAGCAGGATAAAAACCCTGCATCGCACTGAACTGTGATCAATATGGGGCTCTACGGCGAGACTTGTCACCTCAACGCCACCCCATTGCCTCAACGCTTATTCCAACACAAGCTGAGAAGAACTAGCAAGTGTTGACCGGCGCCACAACAGACCGCAACACCGGGGCCACCGCCTCGCAGCCTAGCAATATGCACTCGTCTCGATATGGCAGAACGCCCGGTCGAGGTTCCATACTCCGACTCGTACCGATTTGGCAGAACGCCCGGTCGAGGTCGCAGCCTAGCAATATGGACTCGTCTCGATATGGCAGAACGCCCGGTCGAGGACCCATGCTCTCCGCCTCGTACCGATTTGGCAGAACGCCCGGTAGAGGCCCAGTGAACTCCGCTTCGTACCGATTTGGCAGAACGCCCGGTAGAGGCCCAGTAAATTCCGCTTCGTACCGATATGGCAGAACGCCCGGTCGAAATTCCATGCACCATCTATTGCATGGCGGATTTCAACGCCCCATTATCATTCCATGCACCATCTATTGCATGGCGGATTTCAACGCTCCATTATCATTCCATGCACACATCTATTGCATGGCATCATCTCATATACTTTCCGGGTTTCACCCCACTCCATGCTCATAACACCACAACACTTGAGCATAGTACTAATATTGCAAACGTACTCATAAATTGTTGCTCACCATCAGTAACAGGTACTCACCCCGGTCACGCCCAATCTTCAACGCGGACTTGGGGGACTGGGCACCGTTGGGTTGGTAACCCTGCGGGTCTGCAGGGCAAGGGCAAGACAGATTTAAGTCCCCATTCAAGATTGCACTTGACCGGAAACTTGGGGGACTTGTTGACAGTAGCCACAGAGGGGCTACAGCAGGCCCGCAGACCCGCAGCTAGCGCACCAGGGACCGGCCCAGGGCCCGGGACAGGATCACCATAACCCGGCCTCGGGGTCCAGCAGTCCGTCCTGCTACCAGGGGCCCGGGGTCCGGGGGCTCCTACCTGCCCCAAGAGGTCACCAAAGCTGCCATTTGGTGTGCAAACAGAAGTGAACCAGTCCCACATCGAAGGGTAAGGACATACCTCACTCCTAGCCACCTATATAAGGGCCCCAACTACCCTCATTAATAGGTAACTGATCCTTCCTACCGCTTATATACGTGTTTAAGTTACATCTATTCCAACTATACTAACTTAGGCATCGGAGAGGAGAAGACCGGCCCGCCCGGTATTCCCCTTAGTAAGCAGGTTTGCAGGAGTTAGTACGAAGATTTACCTGTCTCTACCAGGCCTACGGGTTTGTGCAGAAACAATGGGAAAAATAAAAAAGTTTTCAGCAGGGGTATTTTGGTCATTTTAATACTTAAAGTTTGTCAATAATGGATTTATTTGACGGGATTGACTAAATTGTTGAAATATGTGTGATTAATGATCTACTAGTTTAATTTGAAAACAGAGAGACAAAACTGTTTTTAGGTAAAGAATTTAGAAGGTAACAAGTATTTTGTCCTAAAATAAAGCACATCTGCTATAATTCTAATCACGCGGAAAACTTTAAATGTGTTTTTGTTTGTTCTTATCTTTCACTTATTCCTCTCTAATTGACATAAAAGAATACTAAAGCTGAGTGACTAACTGTTTTAGGGAGCTAATTACAAAGAGTAACTAGTATTTAGCCCATTTTTATGTATTACTAAACGATTCATATGTATGTTGATATGCCCCAAACGAGTCCATTTTCCAGTCTACATATAATTCATCCATCAATCGATTAGAATTACACATTACTTTCTAATACTCACAAATAAATATAAAAAATTCAAATTTTTAAAAGTCCGCGTGAAGTGCATTTGTAAATGTTAACTATTATAATAAAAAAAGGTAGCCTATCACTCTTACCCGAAAATTTATTAGTGAAACGAGAAAGAGTACATAGCAAGAGAGACGAGACTAAAACTTTGCTTTGAAAAAGAACAAGCTGTCAGTTTCAACAACTATTACATGAAAATAAAATAACAGAATCACCGGAACATACATCACTAAACCTTACACTCATACTTGCTTCAACAATAGGTAGAACTATATATGTAAGAAGGAAGTGAGGCCAAGCAGCAATTGAGATTGCACATAATCCAGTGTCATACTAAGTATGTCGAGGTAGATCCGTTCTTTATCTTAGTGTTGTTTATCTAATAAAATACAAATAAATTTGTTTAAAATGCTATATAGATTTCAAAGGTATTTTGAAATTTTATAGATATTATATGTGAAAAACGAATAATAATTAAGAAATTTAATTCTCTTTTATATAAAAAAAAATTGATTATATAATTTTCTTTTGTAAAGAATATTATATTGTTTTGATTGACAATCAAACACACAACACAATTATTTTTATTTTTAGAAGTGATCCTATTATAAAAGGTTATGATGACCAAACCTAAAACCTATTAATGATCAATTTTAAACTGTGATATTCACAATTACTCAACATGTTTAAGAACATATTGGATATCCCACTAAATTTATCAGAAATTTACTTTCAAGGTATGCACCTATTACACACAAATAAGCTGAGAAACTCAGTCCCGTGCCTAAATTATTGTATTACGTTCAAATTCAATACATGATTTGAGGGGGCCATAAAACTCTGACATTTAGGATCAATACAAGAATCATCATATATAGAGTACATCTTAAATAATAACAGGCGACTCATCTAACCAAACTTTAGGATAAATTTAAACAAAATATTTTTGATAAAATTTTGCGTCAAATTGAAGTTTGGAAGTCTCATAGTTGATGTAAGTATCCCCATATTATATAAACTTTAGGATCAAATTAAGTGTAGCCTCTTGAACTTTAGAATTAAAATCAGTCTAGTCCATCAGTCTCAAATTTTATCACATTGACCAAAGTCCAAAATTTGAAGTGGTGCTAAACATGACTTTACTCGCTGACTTGGATTAGACATGAATGCCCTTTGTTACCAGGATAATTATGTTTCACCAATGTGATTTTTATGATTTTTTTTTGTATCATACAAACAACTCGAATTTTACAACGAATCTTTCTTGAGTCAACCTCACAACCTTTTACTTACGAAGAGAGATCATGCCATTAGAGTGACCAGACCAAATGGTATTTGGCTATTTGTTATTGTTTTATTAAACTTTTTACACAACTTAACTATTGCATCTCAATATAATTCATTGTTATATTTTTATTTTGTTCTTCTCAGAAAGTCAAAATAAAACTAAATTTCAAATTTAAACCCAACAGCTTAAATACAACTACATTTTGAGTCGAACTGATAACCTCTCACTTACAAAAAGAAAACTAATATCACTAGACCAAATGATACTAAGCACATGAGATATTTTCACGAACAATTTTTCTTTTTTTTTTCCAGTGAAAATGAAGGACTTCAAGCTTGGAACCTCATTCAACAATATCAAGAGATATATCAAGATACTATTAACTAATAATCAACAAATTATCTACGAGAATACAACCCGAACTAATACTAAGGTATGTGAGTTTTTTTTTATCATGTCTGAATTATTGATTTTCCTTTATGGTGATTTGTACCGTTATTTACTTATTTTATTTTATTTTATTGTTATATAATCTTCTTCTTTTTAAATGCTTTAAATGATTTATTAGGGGTGGGGGATGGTCTATTATAGGACAATAGGTGACTTGACTCTAGCGACATGAATCCAGTCATTGGCCACTTGAATTCAGTTACTGGCAGTTGAAATTCGGTCATATACCCTCTATTGCCCCAATATAGGTGTATTGTGAGTTTATTTAATTGACTGGGACTATAATTGTCTCTAGGCTCATGATAATTTTTAAATCTTTCTTGCTGGCGGGAATAAAAGTCTGAAAATCTGACCTAGCAAGGATTAGAGGCTTTATTAGATAACAATAAAATTTCTATTTGCAAAATCAAGGATTTATTATGGGCAATATGAGGTTTATTGCAGTATAATAAGGGGTCTATTGTGGGTCAATAGATGGCCTATTATGGGGCAATAGGTGACTTGACTCTACCAACATGAGTCTAGTCCCTAGCCACTGGAATCCAGTTATTGGCCGCTGAAATTCAGTCACATTCCCTCTATTGCCCCAACATATGTGTATTGTGAGTTCATATAATTGACTGAGATTGTAATTGTATTTAGGATCATGAGAATTTCTCTAATCTTTCTTGCTAACGGGAATAAAAGTCTGAAAATCTTACCCAGTGGTCAAGAACCCAAAAACATGATCGTTAATGCATGAACTTGGGGTACAAATGCAAATTACAAAATCAAATTAAAAAAAAATAAAAAACAATCAATTGAGAGAATAGGAAAGTCATAGAGAAGCTAAAACAATAATTTCTCTTTGCCCAATCCTCTTTGGGCGATGAGTTTTTTAATGATATGTTAGATGCAAATAATCCACTTCCTCATTCTTCTTCTTTGACCGATCTTTGTTTGGAACACCAAGTGTCATCTCTTGTTTTTCTTAGTAAAGCTATTCGAAGCCACGTTTCCTTCAACAATTTCTTGATCAAAGCTGAGTGAATTAGCATCCATCTTGACACAACTTACTTCCAATGACAGCTTATGTAATACTACTTTGTGAGGGAGACGCAAACGAATTTTAGACCGTGTTCCAATCACATGAACATTGGCTTGAGTCTCTACTTTCATTGAGTTTAGAACACTAGTAGTGCGTGTTTGGGCCACAATTAGAGTTTCCTTCAATTGGGTTTTACCCCGAGACCCAGAGGGGTTTAGTTTAAACAAAATCCAATATGCACACTTCCTAATTCTTTTAGGAAATAATGCTTGGAGAGGGCGTTGAATTGTTACTTGATCAGATGGGGGTTATTTCGCAATAATCCGATTGCGCAGTACATGAATTACCTTAATGGATAATAATGCATAAATGCTGATTGAGTTAATTGGGGGTTGTTACGAATAGCAATCCATTTATAAAGATATCCTAGCCGAATTAGGAAATGATCTTCTTTGGAATCGATTTGGCTTATCTCGGGGTTAATTGAATGTTAATCTGGACAAGATACGGTGTTGAATTGGTTCCCTAAGTTATGGGAAATTCTGATCTCAATTTATTCTTAATTGATCTGATTAGGGGTGGTTTAAGGAAGGACAGTCCTAGTCAATCTCGGAATCCGCCAGGCTTGATCTTCAAGCATTAGGGTTTCGTGAATCATATAAATATAACTCTTTTGTGACTGAGAAGAGGTTCACAACCATCTACACACAAACACAAGTTCTAGCGCACCGCTAACTTGCAAAGTCTCTCCGGAGCAACTCACGCAATTTGCCTCCACCTGCGATCGATCATATCTCGCATTCGTGTCGAGCGGTTGCTGAGCCTATCGAGTCAGTCCGCTACTCCGGTGGCAATCGAGTCGTTACCCCGGTAACAAAAACCCGTGATCTTGGTTTAGCTCTGCTTTGCTTCTCCGGATGAGAGTAAGATCCTCAATCCTCAAGGGGTTGAGAAGAAAATCCTGTTAGCTCGTTCTATTCAGGTCTTGTTCGAGCCTTGTACGCCGGCTTAGTTAGCGCCCGCGTAACAGTTGCTTGATCAAGAAGTCAGAGTCTATTGGGAGCAGACGAGAAGACTCGCCAGGGGTCGTCCGCAGTCGAGTTGCACCCCTCCAAAGGGTGCTGGCACGCTTAAGCACGCAGAAGACACAAGAGGAACTTACATCCGCTACCCCCAAGTGCTGACTGTTAGCCGGGTGCGAAATCCGCCACTAACATTTTGGCACGCCCAGTGGGACCAGTGTCAAGATTGCGGGATCTACGAGGGGTGATCCTTACAAAAGGATAACCATAAATTGTTTGAAGAATTCTCATAAGGAGCTGCTTAGGCATGGAACAACTGATTGTAGGGGATTAACTGACGCCGAAGTTAGGGAAGTGTTTGGCGGGGTCCTTAGGGATGAAGAAACTATTGCTGCAGCCCTTAAGGCAGTGCGAGACAGAAGAAATTTGACCCCAGCGGCCGTTGCACCAGCTGTCGCGGCTGAGGGGGAGATATTGGAGGTTACGGCTGCTTCCCAGGTTGACAATAATTCTCTTGGCCTTACCAACCGGGCAGCCTCATCTGGCTTTTTAGAAGAGGGGTTCGCGGACGAGTCAACGGATCCGCCGACGTCACCTGTCGCACCATTTACTGGGGAGATTGCGTCTCCCACTTAGGTGACGGACACGCTGAGGATGTTGATCGACAAGTCTTGTCGCACGGACGAAATTCTGAAGAAGGCCAACAAAGTGGCCATTGATCTATGTGCATCCGTTAAGCGAATGGAGACTGAGCAAATGGGGTTCACCTCCAATTTCAACTATCTCGCCGGACAGCAGAGACTGTTGGCGGATAGCATGGTTGGCCATGTCAGGAACTTTGACAATTGTTGGCGACAGCAACAGGAGCAGTTGGTGGCTACAAATGCCACGCTCGAGAACATGTCCACTATGATGGGGCAGCTTTATGATCGGTTCGACCAGTTTGAAGGGATTGACCGTAAGAATCCGCCGAGAGACAGGCGGGGACGGACACCTGGTCGCGGCGGGGCCGGCGGAGCAGGTGCTAACGGCGGAGCTGGAGCTAATACCGGGGATGCCAACAACCATGCAGGTGGCAATGTCCCTCTCAATGGACCGGGTGGCAACAATCCGCCAGAACCACCAGCGAATGTCATGGCCCAGCTGACCGCGGAGGATATTGGCAGGGTTTTTATTGAGAAGTTTAGGGAGCTGCAGGGGTTACCCGACGTCGACAAGACGTACGAGAATCCATTGACTCGAGAGGTCAATGCAGTACATTTCCCTGCTGGGTTTAAGCCAATCCGCTTCACTCCATTTACCGGCCAGACGTCGGAAGATGCTGAAACGCACATTATACGTTTCACTAATGAATCTGGTCAATATGCTGAGGATCCGATCATGAAGTTGAAGCTCTTTCCCACATCTCTGGCGGGGGAGGCAGCTATTTGGTACAAGCGGTTGACGCCTGGAACAATACCAGACTGGAAGACTATGGAGGTTCTCTTTAGAACTATGTTTGGTGTTGTTGAGGCAAAGATTGGGGTTAAGGACCTAGCTGAGACAGAGCAGAGGCCTGGCGAATCCACCACTGATTATTTAAGAAGGTTTAAGCTGGAATTAACTTGGTGCGAGATGGATATTCCAGAAGAACATGCAGTGAGGATGGCGATTGATGGTTTGGTGGATGAGATCCGCCAGGGATTCAGGCAGGTTCATGTGACCACTATGGCGGATCTGACCAATAGGCTGGGTCAGGAACAACATTATGTTGATCGGTCGAAGGAAAGGAATGAAAGGAGGAAGGGGACTCCTTTGTCCTATTATCCTGGGCCTCTGAAGCCCAAGACTCCACTTCCTGCTGCTTCTAAGACAGTGACGACTATCCAGGCGGATGCAGTGCCTAGACCAATCCTGACATAGGTTGATGATGAGGACTTGGAACAGGAAGTAGCGGCTATAGAGAGGACTGATCAGAGACCATTACAGTCCAAAACCGCGAGGTTGGTCAAGGAGACTGTCAAAATAGTGACCCCGCTGCTAACCAAATCAGCTTTTGATTCATATACTTACAACGCTCACAAGGCTCCAGAGATTCTTCAGGAACTGTTTAACCAGGGGCGTCTGCAGCATGAGGGTGGATTTATTCCCAAGTCTGATCACATGACTGGAAAGACGTACTGCAGCTTTCACAATATGAATAACCACAATACCAAGGATTGTGTTAAGTTAAAAGATCAGCTGCAGACATGGATTAATGACGGAACCTTGAAGCTGGAGACACCCAAAGAACCTCAATGGGCAGCTGCTAAGACTGGCCCGCGGGTGAATGCAATTGAAATGAGTGCTGGTCTGAGTCCAGCAAAGCAGCTCAGGGAGCAGGTTTCCCGGTTTCAGGAATATACGTATGATGCAAGCAAAGCTGAAGAAATTTAGGAAGCTATGATGCACCAAGGGGCACCGGAGGTTAAGGAGTTTTACCGACGCCATCCTAATAGCGGGGGTGGCGGACACACATGCATTTTCCATCGATCATATGATCATTGTACTTCTCAATGTGTAGATATGAAGGATCAGCTGCAGGAATGGTTGAACGATGAGAAGTTAAAGTTTGCAGAGAAAAAGGCTAGTCCTTGCCCGTATTTGTGGGTTGGGGCTATTGAAGAGGAGGACATGGATGGTTTTAGTTCCTCGGTCTAAGCTTTGCCTAACTTGCAGGTTGAATACAGGGCAGCCTATTACCTTTGATGAATTTCAGGCGGCTGTAAAGGAGGCAGAGGAAAGGGCTGAGAGGAGGGCCTTAGAAAAGGCTAAGTTAGAACATCCACCTCCTGAAAGGTCAGGAAGGGAGAATCACAAGCGAGTGAAGTATCACCACGGGTCTGAAGATAGTTATGCCAGTAGGGCAAGGCCCAGGACCTTCTGGAGTGAAGTCAGCTACGGCTGGGGGTTCGCACAAAGGTGCGAATCCAGAGCCATCTGTGAAAGTTTACATTCCGCCAGCTTCTAGGAATGATCCAAAGGCGGACAGATGGTATAAACAGCGGGAAGGTAAGGCTGTTGAGCTTGCTGCAGTGACCACCAGGAATGAAAGGAAGCGTTTTGACAAGGCAAAACATACTTTGGCAGATCTGGCTGCAGGAAAGACTACTGAGGAGGAGCTGTCAGTACCAATAGAGCATGTGGAGCAGGTTCACAGGCGATACAGAGTCAGGACTAAGTCCTATGTGGATTCTAGGCGAAAGCGCTCCGTGAAAGCTCCACCAGCTCCCCGGAGGAGCGTTCATGACAGGCTGGCGGATCCGCCAAGGGCTACTGGAGCACCTCAGTCAAGACCAAGGAGGAGACTGGCATTCTCTCCTGAGCGATCAAAAGCAGGACAATCTTCCCCAAGGAGGGCACAGCCAGAGGTTGCTGGGAAGCAAGTGGTGCCAGAATCTCAGGGTGACATGATGGTGATCGACACCAAGAAGGATTCCACTGTCATGAGGTGGGTGCCTAAGGAAAGCAGCGCATCATTGGCCGCAAGCACGAGTATCGTGGGGGTTCTTGTGGGGGATGTTGCTTCCAAGGAATCCAGTTTAGCATTGGCAGAGCCAAGCAGGCCACTCACTATCCTGTCTCATGCTAAGCCAAAGGAGCCAAAGGTGCCTACCAACTTGGTTGAGTATGCAGCTAAGAAGCTGCAGATGCATGTGCCAACAAAACCATCATCGGTAGCCTCTGGCCTGAAGGCCGTTACTGAAGTAGGAGATGCAGACCTCAACAAGGAGGATGAAATGGTTGACTATGAGGATGAACCAGAGTTGGCGGATGAGGAAGAAGAGCCAATGGAAGAAGAACTTGTTGAGGATGAAGCAATGGTCCATCACTGTAACATGATGTCTCTGGATGTTGGGGACCTGGATTGTAATATGGTTTTTATACTCTCGTTAGCCTATGCTCTACCAGAGCCTATGCCCACTGCACATTTTATCGGTGATAAAGAGCCAGTCAAACCAGTATATATGGTGCAGGAGTCTGAGGATGAGAATGAGGCAGCGGCAGAGCCTGGGGTCTTCCAATCCAACCACAAGTATCCTGAGGGGGTTGGAGATCTGTTGAAGCAATGTGTGATATTCGCTATGAAGCCTTTATATGTCACAGTAGAGGTGGAAGGGATCAAGGTCCACAAGGTTTTGATAGACACTGGAGCTGCCGTGAGTATTATCACCACAACCACCATGGAACAGCTCAAAATTCCAAAGGAGAAGATCATTAGTACTGTCTCCAAGGTTAAGGGGTTTTCAGGGAATGTTACTCCTACTTCTGGGGTGGTCATGCTCAAGGTGAAGCTAGGACCTTCGGACGCTTACCAAGGGCTTTTTGTTGCTGAGGCTGACGCTCCCTATCACATGATTTTAGGGAGGGACTGGATCCACAAGGCACTAGCAGTTCCCTCATCTCTTCATCAAGAGTTGATTATGTGGGATCCGGTCACAGATTTACCTGTGCTCATCAAGGCGGACAAAGCAGGCTAGAAGTAGGGTCACGCTAACAGAAAGAGAAGAGCTAGTTGTTACACTCTCTTTCAGAGCCTTCAATGCCTTGCCCCCGAGAAGACACCACGTAGGTCTTTCTTACTCACTCGTAAGTCCAAGCAAGCAGCCAATCCAGTAAGTAAGTGGAGCCTAGTCAACTACTGTAGAGCCCATTGATCGAACTTTGACAACTCTACCCACTTCTTATTCCGGGAAACCCCAAAGTACATTTGTATATAAATAGGCGACATCATTGTAAACATCAATTCCAGGAACTAGATAGAACTGGTACTGGAAGTGGCTCAGGAACTATTTCAGGTTATTGCTCTGTCATAATTATTTTAGGTCACTCCAAAAAACAAACTTCCATGACAGAATCTGTACCCCCCTCTACTGAACCACGGATGACCGTGTCTGAAGAATTGTGCATATCTTATCCTTTGGCTTCCTCTATACCCTTTCTATACAGCTTTCTTCCCTTATGAAGTCTCTATCGATCTTATTTGACACAGGATTTATACATCTGATTGGATATTTAGGTACTGAAGACTAGATCTGACCTGGATATGTAAACTGGAAGCATTAACCCCTTGTCATTTGTAAGAATATACTGAGAACGACATTGGTCCCCCAAGCTTTGGCAGTTTTCTTGAAGCACGATGGATTCGCATCACCTATTATATAGTCGAGTTGTTCCTCTCTCCCGCAAGTAAACTACCTATCTGAGAACTCTACAAGTTCCTATCCGTTGTGGACCAAAGCTTTTTGTCCCTCTTGACTCTTAGAATAGTCATTGACTTTGACGCAGACGTCCAAGAGGCTATCTAAAACCCCAACTCTTTATTAACGAGCATTTTCGGGGAAGCGAGCGTCCTTATTCGATAGCGGCCTGCCAGTTGGAGGCCAGCTACTATACAAGAAACATGAGACCTCTCAGAGTAGAGGGTATTGATCATAAGGGGCATCCAATTGGGGTGACCCAGAACGAATTGACTCAATGGGGAATTACCCAGGCTATGGCGGATTACAGCCGGCCAATTTCCATTGAGCTTCTTCCCAACGTATCCAATGAGTGACTTCCTCTCATGAGAGGAGTCGGAGGCCTTGGCTCTATTACTACAACAATTGTCTATCTATAGATTAGAGCAGATGGCCTGGGAAGGGGTTGCCCTGGTTGAGTGCATTGAGGAAGAAGACATTGACGCGTTTGAGGGGGTGGAAGTAATTCAGCCTGCTCCAGCAGCTTTGGATGACACTCCACCTAAGGTACGTGATCCTGTAGAGAAAGTTAACTTGGGGACAGAAACAGAGTCCATGGAAGTGGGGATTAGTCAGTACCTTGAACCACATTTGAGACAGCGACTGATAGGGTTGCTGCAGGAATTTAAGGATTGCTTTGCAGAAAAATATCAAGATATGCCGGGTTTGTCAAAAGAGCTGGCTTGCCATCGCCTTCCCATCAAGGAGGGATGCATGCCAGTTAAGTAAGAGCAACGGCGGATGAATGCTGAAACTGCAATGGCGGTAAAAAAAGAGGTTCAGAGCATGGTTGAGGCTGGGATAATCATACCAACTCTTTATCCAGAATGGTTATCCAACATTGTTCCTGTTAGGAAGAAGAATGGCAAGATTAGAGTCTGTGTGGATTACAGAGATTTGAATGCTGCATCACCTAAGGATGTCTATCCTATGCCTATAGCGGATATGCTGGTGGATGCAATAGCGGGGCATGAGATGTTGTCTTTTATGGATGGTACAGCGGGCTATCATCAGATTCCTATATATGAGCCAGACATTCCTAAAACAGCTTTCCGCTGCCCAGGGTTCACAGGAGCATTTGAATATCTTAGTATGTCGTTTGGCTTAACCAATGCAGGAGCTACATACCAACGTGCAATGAACGTTATTTTCAGTAATATATTGGGGGACATCTTGGAAGTTTACATTGACGATGTGGTGGTAAAGTCAAAAAAAAGGGAAGACCACATTGATCATCTCCGAGAGGTGTTCACCATCATGAGAAAGCACCAGCTTAGAATGAATCCAGCCAAATGCGTTTTTGGGGTTTGTGCTGGTGACTTTCTGGGGTTTGTGGTACACGAGAGAGGCATTGAGGTGGCTGGTGACAAGGTGCAGGCTGTGCTAGATGCACCAGCGCCAAGGAACAAGAAAGAGTTACAAAGCTTGTTGGGTAAAATCAATTTCCTCAGAAGGTTTATATCCAACTCAGCAGGCAAGGTTGCACCTTTCTCTCCTCTGCTCAAACTCAAACCAGAAGAAGAATTTAAATGGGGTCCTGAGCACCAAGCTGCTTTTGACAGGATCAAAGAATACTTGGCTAGTCCGCCAGTCCTCCGGCCGCCCACGCCTGGTATTCCCCTCAAATTATATATTTCTGCTTCTGACATTTCCATTGCAGGACTGCTGGCTCAAGATGAGACTCTGGCGGGCGGAAAGAAGATTGAATATGCAGTTTCTTACATTAGCAGGACACTGTTGGATGCAGAGACCAGGTATTCACCAATTGAACGGCTGTGTTTAGCTCTATATTTTGCTAGTGTCAAGCTCCGCCACTATATGCTTTCCTTCACAACAATAGTGGTGGCACAAACGGATTTGGTGAAGTATATGCTAACGAGACCTATCCTAAGGGGTAGGATTGGCAAGTGGGTGTTAGCCCTTTCAGAGTTTTCCTTGCAATATGCGTCACTGAAGGCTATGACTGGTAAAGCGATAGCAGATTTTCTTTTACACCATCCTATTAAGGAGGAATTCTCAGAACCGCCAAGGTTTGCTAGCATGATCCGGTACCAGCCTTGGATTTTACAATTTGACGGTAGCAGTACTAGTAAACTGGCGGGTGCAGGGATTTGTATCCAAAATCCAGGGGGTACCAGGTATCTTTACTCTTTTCAGCTGGAATGGATGTGCACCAATAACCAAGCAGAATATGAGGCACTGCTCATTGGGCTGGAATTACTGCTAGACCTAGGAGCTCAAGAGGTTGAAGTTTTTGGAGACTCTATGCTAATCATTAACCAGCTTACAGGGGTTTACAAGTGTGTTTCTTATCATTTGCTGCACTATTACGAGCGGGCTGTTGAGTTGCTGGACCGGTTCATTGATGTTTCCTTAGCTTACATTCCCAGGGAGATGAATTTTGCAGCTAATGAATTGACACAGTTGGCCACAGGAATCAGCTTAGCCCATGGAGTAAAGGAAAGAATCCTTAAGGTAGAGCGCAGGACTTTACCATCTTTTGCCATCCCCCGGGAGGACCGCGGAGAGTGGTTGGTTGCTGCAGTCGAGCCTAGTGACGCTGACTGGCGGATACCAATCACTGCATATTTGAAGGACCCATCTGCACCGTCTGAAAGAAGAATCAGATACCTTGCTACCAATTACCTTCTCAGGGGAGAGGAACTGCTCCGGAGAGGGGAAGATGGAGTCTTATTAAGGTGTATCTTTGGCACAGAGGCCAAGCGGATCATGAGAGAGGTACACTTAGGGGTCTGTGGTTCTCATCAATCCGGACCTAAAATGAGGTGGCTTATTAGAAGATATGGATACTACTGGCCATCTATTTTGAAAGATTGTCATAGCTTTGCTCAGGGTTGTCAGGAATGTCAAAAGCATGGACCAGTTCAGCGGATTCCAAACATCCCTTTACAGCCTATTATCAAACCTTGGCCGGGCAGGGGTTGGGCATTGGATTTTGTAGGAGAGATTAACCCTCATTCATCTTTACAGCACAAGTTTATTTTGTTGGGTACTGATTTCTTTACCAAGTGGGTAGAGGCTATCCCGACAAGGAATTGTGATGCCGACACCGTCATCCGCTTTGTGTTCCAAAACATTATTTACAGATATGGTATCCCAGAATGCATAGTAGCGGACAGGGGGGCAGCCTTCATGGCCGAAAAAACCCAAACCTGGCTAGCGGATTATGGTATTCAGTTTCTGCATTCTTCCCCTTATTATGCTCAATCCAATGGTCAGACAGAAGCTACTAACAAGGTTGTTATATCTATCATGAAGAAGATGCTCACAGATAACCCAAGGTCATGACACACTCAACTTGATAACACATTATGGGCCTATAGGACTTCCAAAAGGACTCCTACTGGTACTACTCCTTATTCGTTGATGTATGGCCATGATGCCGTTTTACCACTGGAAATCAACGTTGATTCTTTAAGAGTCCGTGAGCAACACCAGCTGCTTGGTGAGGATTATGTGCAGGCCATGTTCCAGGAACATGAGGACCTTGACGAGAAGCGACTGGCGGCCTTGGATAATATCATCATGGAGAAACAAAAGATTGCTAAGGCATATGATAAGAGGACCAGGGGTAAGTCCTATGGCGAAGGTGACTTGGTCTGGAAGGTGGCTTTACCTCTTGATGAGCCAGGTCGGGGCAAATGAGTTGCTCGTTGGGAGGGTCCATTTGTCATTGATCGTATTGTTGGCAAGGGAGCTTACCAGCTCAGAGACTTGGAAGGAGAAGTTCACAGGAACCCAATCAATGGTCGTTACCTCAAGAAATACTTTCCAACTGTTTGGGAGTATGAGACCTCCCCGGCGGATGACAACACTTGTTAGAGTTCTCCTTGGTCCAACGTGCTCGGGGGGCATCAAGTCAGAGCGTTGCATCCGCCATATTTTGGATGCTGCTAGATTTCAATGCAAAACTGTTAGAGGGTTTTGTGTTTTCCCTGTTTTATTTAGACATCCGCTTGGGGTGATTCTATTTTTGTACTTTTTGATTATCAATATATTTATCATCTTTGCTGAAGATTGGCTACAAGTGATATTGAGATTAAAACTTGCTACATTCATATAAAGCATTACAGGGAATGGAAAACACAAAGAGCTACTAGCTAGCTCTGAAACCATGTCTACGTGTTCGGAGTCCCCACTTCTGGCGGATATCTCTAGCCCATTCCAGATCCGCTAGGTTTTGCGGTGGTCACATCATGTATTAATGGCAGTCTGACTATTTCAAACTCCAGTTGGGTCGACTGCCATTGGGCTGGTTGGGGCAGGTTCTCTCTTTCTAGCAGGCCAAATTTTCCTCACGGGGAGTGGACCCATCCATTTGATCCCGGCCCACTTGTGGGGGGGCACCCATTTATTTTTGCTACTTAGTTTCCTTGGCTTAGCTTTATCTTACACTCACCCGCGCAGCCAAGTGAACTAGGGGGGCAACATAAGGGCAACATCCGCTTATATTTCGGAGGACAAAATTGTTGAGAATTTTTTGACACTTTGTATTGTTAAGCCCTTTCATTCCCTGAGTCATGGTTTTCAGGGGCATCCGCTTGGGGTGCGCCCTGATTCTCGCTTTTGATAATAGGACATTTAATGCAGGTCTCTATTCTCAGGGACATCCGCCAGTCCTCTAATCTGGAATCCCTCCTAGCAGACAGATGATGGTAATAGAGATTTGCTTCCTTGGATCTCTTGGACTGTCAAATTGTTCCAAGATCTCAATAGACGAACGCCATCTATTTTCGCCGAAGAGTGGCCAATCTCAGGTCCGGAAGAAGATCACTGAGACAGAATTCCCTTCGTATCGAAGAAGACAACGGGTCTATTGAGGCATAACCACCTCCACACCGGCGGGGCCTCAACTCAGGTGGAGAAAAATGATCCCACGAGGCAAGAGGATGGTACCTGAAACTACATCCATATTAGGCCCCCAGCAGATGCGAGTAGAAAGGCGCCCAGTCAGCAGTAACCAGTCTATGATCACATCCGCCATGGACATAACATGGGATGTTATGTTTCAGGATTTGCTTAACATGGGGTGTTATGGTTCAGGGGTGTTTTGAGGAACATCTGAATTTGATCTGGTGGAAAAGATTGAGGAAGCCATAGCGGCTGAGAAGAGAACCAAAGGAATGAAATGATGAACAACATTTGAGGCGATTTGGGTTCTCAGTTTCAACCAAAGGGGGTTGCTTTTATAGCCTCGGATGGAAGCAATCTAAGGGTTGAGGTTGAATTGCACAGTTATTGGGCGGTTAAGTGTGGGAACCGTTGCATTTGAATTTCAAATTCTTGAGAAACAATTCTGCAGCTTTGTCTGCAACGACAAGACAGGTGTGCAGAGGGTCTGATTTTTGGGCCAGACCGAGTTGGGCTTGGTTTTTGGGCTTGGTTGTTAATTAAATAAACAATATATATATATATATATATATATATATATATCAAGCCAGTCCCATTATGGATTGGGCCTAAATTCATACAGATGCAGGCCCAATCTCTTGATTGTGGCCTTAGTTTTGCTAATCCGGCGATCTAGTCCTATCCTAGCCTTCTTCACCTGGTGTCTTTCTTCTTGCAATCTGATTGCCAAGAGCTTCTGTTGGTTCACTTGGTCCTCGCGATATGCTTACTTCTGGCGGAGGAGGGAAATTTTCTGCTCTAGGGCCGTCTTCATATCCTCAAGCTTGGCTATTTTGGCCGCCTCCGTATCGTTATTGGCCGCAACGACCAAGTCTGAATATGCACTGGCAGCGTGAGCAAAGGCCATATCGGCTTCCTGGAGTTTGGCATTCTGGGGGGGCCGCGCATCCAGATCTTCCTGCAGATTCTTTAGCTCTGCTGGGAGGCGAAGAAAGGAGGGATTGGCTTCAGATTGGAGGTCGGGAGGCAGCTGCTGGAACTGGTCTTTGAGAATTTGTAAAGCGGAGAAGAGTTCATCCGCTACCTGGGCATCAGCAGAGTCCTTCTCCCCCAGGCACTCCAGGAAACTCCATGCTTTCTGTACTTCCGCAGGTTCGTCTTCAAGGCTGAATGGAAGGGGGAAGAGGTCTTCGGCCAAAGTCGGGGAAAGTACAAGCCTGTTTCTGGCTCCAAAACCAGATCCGCCAGGAGTTGCAGAGGAATTGGCGGATGGAGAAACGACGGCCAAACCCATTGGGGCTTGACTCTGTGGCGAGGGAATCGGCACAATAGCTGACGCCACTGGACCAGGGTCCGCCGCCAGTGGGGTGGCACTGATAGTTGCCACAACATCATCATCCACCTGTTCATGAGAAAAGAGGGTTAGGAACAGTGCTGACCGAAGAAGGTGGTAACTCACGCGGATATACAACATACCTCAACAGTCTCTGGCTGGGGAGGCACCTCTGGCTTGTCCAGAGGGAGCCTTTGCTACTCTTGTTGATCAGGTCCAGGTAGGTCGTCCGCTGGGGTTGGAGTTTGTTCAACTCGGGGGGCAGCATCCGCCAAGGGAGCTTCACCAGTGACATCTGCCGCTTCTGCCAGTGCTGGATCAGGTGGAAGGGTAGAAGGCTCATTTGCAGCTGGGAATTCAGCGCCAATAATAGGCGGCTCTTCTTCTATCTCCAATCCAGGAGACGAGCTAGAGGCCAGCGGATTGGGAGATGAAGAGCTGCAATGTGCGCCACTGGGCGGTTGTGGAGGGTCATCTGTTGTGGTCTCGGCTACGTTGAACTCAGGGTCTTCCCTCGTCTCCGGTCCAGTTTCTGCAGCGGCAGAAGAGGTCAGTGTTGGCTTAATTGAACTCTGATCAACTGCTGGAGGAGGGCTGTAAGATGTACCTGCATTGGGATCAAGATAGCGCAGGGGAACAGGTTGAGGAAAGCAATCGCCAAATTCTCTTGAAGATTATAGAAGAGGCTCAGATAATCCCCTTCGAGACTAGCAGAACTCGTGGAATCTTCAGAGAGGTCAGAGGACTCACCTGAGGAAAGTTGAATTACTTCAGGGCCTCGGCTGGCGGCTGTAGCAGATGAGGAGTTCCTCCTTCGGAGTATGAGGCTCTGCAAGGATGGATAGAGTTGGGATATCTATGTCACGTATGCACTTATAAGCTGGTAATTAAACATTACAAGGAGACGAAGGAAAGATGAAGTTACTTACAGGTGTGTCCTCCTCCACCTCGTCAGGGTCCTCGTCCGCCTCGATAACGGTTTTACCCTTCTTTGGGCGCGGATGAAGCTCACAATCAGCCTTCCGTTTCCTTCCATCCGCTAGGGTTTGGCCAGATGCATGTTTCCATCAAACAATTAAGGGTCATACAAGGAATTTTGGCAAACCAAAACAGCAGTAGTAAGCAGAAGGTTGTTACCTCTTCTTGGGGAAGGTTGGGGTACAGCGGATCGCCCCTAGCACCTTCTGGTTAGGTTGGGGAAGATGCCCACCTTGGCTTCTGAAGAGTCTCTGGAAATAGTAGACAGAAGGCTGATCAAAGAGCGAGCCCCTCAGATGCGCCCACCAGCACTGGTAGGGGCTAGTGGCATCTTTGGAAGCCTGCAGACTTGTGTATTTCTCCCAGCCTGGAATGTGGAGGGGTTGCAGGCGTGATGCGAGGCTGACAGTGGACACTGGGGGAAATTCTTTGTTGATCCGCCACGCCGAGAAAAGGTTCACATTCTTTAACGGCGGATATGACAGAAGTTGAGTGAGTCCAAACTGCCTGGCAAAGAAGTGGGGAACATAGACCTCATAACTGAGATGCTTCTTATCACTGGAGAAGAGGGGCAGATCTGCCATGGAGGTGCAGTGAATGAAGATCCTTCGACCTTCTTCCGATAGCTCCCTGGATGGGAGGAAGCCTCGAGATAACCCTCTCGGGTACCTTTGATGGATTAACCGCTGAGCCTCTGCAAAGAACTCATTGGCGGTTGTGTTGAAGAAGATGTCAAGGCAGATGGCATAGCTGAGGTCAGGATTGGGAGCGCATCCAGTGTATTCTTGCCCTGCAACCAGAGCAGGCTTGGATTTCCCCTTCGAGGGTGGAATGAGCTGGGGGAAGTACATCTGACACCAGATATCCAATATCCAGAGCGGGCCAGACTGGGAGCAGTGCATGGGTTTGGCGGATATCTGGTGAAGGCAGCGGTAGAGGTGTGCTAGAACAATTTGGCCAAGGCCAATCTCCCGGCCAGCATAGATCACCTCCGCCATGCGATGATAGGTCTTGGTCATCTTGTTGGTGGTGGAGCAAAACACAAACTTGTTGAGCCAGAAGTCCAAGAAGGCTACTCCACCGATTGCATTGTCTGCCTTGGAGAAGGTTTTCACCCAGTTCTCGAACCCAGAGGTGTCAGCGGTATTGAGAGCAAACCGGGGAATCGTCTTCTCAGAGTAATCGCTCTCATCATAAGGTTTGGTGCCGAGAGGGAACCCAATTCCGGCATAGAGGTCCAGCAATGTGACAGTAGCGTGACCAAATTTAAACTCAAAGGCATTGACAGAGGGGTTCCAAAGGCTGATAAGAGGGACGAGAGCACACCTGTTTCCCCCTTTTGGGCTAAGGCTGAGGCAGAGTTTGATCACGTCAGCAACTCCAACTTTCTTCCAGATTTCCTCGTCAAGAGGGAGCCTTGCAAAATACCATGTCTTCATCCAAGGTTTAACCAGAGGCCAGGCGGCGTGATTAATGGCGGCTTGGTGGTGGTTTGATTGGAAGTTGGGACATTCCACTGGGTCTTCAGAACGGAAAATTACCGGCAGCGGGCGAGCTGGGCCGTCGAGGATTCGGTGTACTCCGCCGTCGTCGTTAGCATTGTAGCCCTTCATGTAGGGACCCAGAGAGGCCTGTTGCTCGCGGGGAAGCCCAAGGCAGGTCCGGTCATCGGCTCCGGAACAGGTAATGAGGGGGAGGAGTTGATTTTTGGCGTCGTTCACCGTAGAGCAGCGGACGGTGAAATTCATAGTCGAGGCCATTGGACTGGAGTTTGGGTTTTTCTAGGTTAATCTGAGGAGGGAGAGAGAATGGGTTGAATGAAAAATCGAGGGGATTCAACCGGGTTTATATAGGATCCGAAAGGGGTTCTGGAAATTTTGAACGGTGGGTTTTGCGGCAATTAAGGGTTTATGGTGAACAGTGATACCGTTTCGATTTGGGAAGGTTGTAATTGCTGAGGGAACGGCGCAACATTCTAAATATTTGAATGCTGCGGATGGGCCGATGTTTGGGGCTTAGTCTCTCTTCAATTTCGCTGGGCTCTCAATCTCGGAGACTGGGGGGCAATGTTTGGGCCACAATTAGAGTTTCCTTCAATTGGGCTTTACCCCGAGGCCCAGAGGGGTTTAGTTTAAACAAAATCCAATATGCACACTTCCTAATTCTTTTAGGAAATAATGCTTGGAGAGGGCGTTGAATTGTTACTTGATCAGATGGGGGTTATTTCGCAATAATCCGATTGCGCAGTACATGAATTACCTTAATGGATAATAATGCATAAATGCTGATTGAGTTAATTGGGGGTTGTTACGAATAGCAATCCATTTATAAAGATATCCTAGCCGAATTAGGAAATGATCTTCTTTGGAATCGGTTTGGCTTATCTCGGGGTTAATTGAATGTTAATCTGGACAAGATACGGTGTTGAATGGGTTCCCTAAGTTATGGGAAATTCTGATCTCAATTTATTCTTAATTGATCTGATTAGGGGTGGTTTAAGGAAGGACAGTCCTAGTCAATCTCGGAATCCGCCAGGCTTGATCTTCAAGCATTAGGGTTTCGTGAATCATATAAATATAACTCTTTTGTGACTGAGAAGAGGTTCACAACCATCTACAAACAAACACAAGTTCTAGCGCACCGCTAACTTGCAAAGTCTCTCCTGAGCAACTCACGCAATTTGCCTCCACCTGCGATCGATCATATCTCGCATTCGTGTCGAGCGGTTGTTGAGCCTATCGAGTCAGTCCGCTACTCCGGTGGCAATCAAGTCGTTACCCCGGTAACAAAAACTCGTGATCTTGGTTTAGCTATGCTTTGCTTCTCCGGATCAGAGTAAGATCCTCAATCTTCAAGGGGTTGAGAAGAAAATCTTGTTAGCTAGTTCTATTCAGGTCTTATTCGACCCTTGTACGCCGGCTTAGTCAACGCCCGCGTAACAGTTGCTTGATCAAGAAGTCAGAGTCTATTGGGAGCAGACGAGAAGACTCGCCAGGGGTCGTCCGCAGTCGAGTTGCACCACTCCAAAGGGTGCTGGCACGCCTAAGCACACAGAAGACACAAGAGGAACTTACATCAGCTACCCCCAAGTACTGACTGTTCGCCGGGTGCGAAATCCGCCACAAACAGTGCGCTTAACTAGGCTTTGATTAATAGGAACTCGTTTATTTCAAGTAGGGATGTAAGGTCATCTCCAACCCATTTAAGTTAAGGGCTAAAATGTTCTAATTTAGCCTTTTTCATCTCCAACCCCCTTAAGTTAAGAGCTGCAAATATTTAAATAAAAGACAAGGTACATAAAAAAGGGAGGGACTATGCCGAGACATCTTAAACGAACAAGGCAACATATAGCAGAGTACAAGGAAAAAACACGAGCATATGGGGACCAAACTAAAACTCCAAAGCCAAGAAACACGAATACAATAGTAGAAAAAACTTTAACAAACTGATGCCTGTTATATGATTGAATCATTCTCATTCCTTTGTTTACTTGGAATGAAAAAAGTCATGAATCGAAATCATTTATAATGGAGAGAGAGATAATTGGTATGAGAATTTGATAAATTTCCCTTCTTGGTTATCAAAATACGATTTACTGGGGTTTATATCATTTTTTATTCTCTTATATATATTATTTAAAACATGTACACTATTGACCTGCAATCTCTAGATTCTTAAGTGATAATAAACACATGAATTATTTTACCCCATAATCATTCTCTCCCATTTAAGGTAAATAAACGTGCTCTTAGAGGGGAATGAGAATAACTTATCTCTGGAGATTATGCTACATGACCCCAAATTTGTATAGAAAGAAAAACACAGCTAGCTCTTTTTTAACATTTGGCTCTATCCTATAACCTCTTGAATGCTTATTTTTTTAAAAGAAGTTAACTTGCAGGAATATATATAATGTTTTTAACAAATCTTTTTATAAGCTAAACAGATATTCTTTAGTCCGACAAATTACCAATCCATATTCGATAAACTGAACTTTTGAACTAACATTGACACAGTTAGTAAAAGAATTGTTAAAATTTAAAAGTAATGTGTTTGCAGCTGCACACGCTTCTGTTGAATCTAACCCAACTGCAGCCACAATACCAGCACAATAGCCGTGATATACGTTTCAACTAATTAAACAGGTGAGTCTCACACAACTCGACTAGAAATTTATTGCAAGTCCCGAGAGCCTTTGAAGGTTGCACAGGTAGTTCAAAGTATGATGCAAGTCTTGACTCTCGAGTCTTACATCATTATCTGTACACCCCAGATATGATGTGTCTTCTCATCTGTTATGCTGCTGTCTTATGGTTCTGCCTTTTTCCATTTTATTCTAGGGATATTAAAACATGAACATATACAAAATTGCAATATGCACCCCACCTTCAACGCACTTACCCTAATGTCATAAAAAAATAAAATTTACCAAGACAGACACTTTTACCTTCTCAGGCTATATGCAGATCCTATTATACGCACATTACATGTGGAGAAAATTATTTCAAATTTACAGCTTATTTGGTCCTCCAAGTTATGTTTATGACACCAACAAAGCAACAAATTTACACAAACATACAAAGAAATAGTTCAGAAGATAAAGGGGAAGTCTTTGATTGTATTGACTATAGCACAGTTCGAATACAATGAACACATCTAAGAACAATGTGGCACTGTGGCATATAATTGTACTTTTCCAATTTGGTGCTCCTAAAATTTACAGTCCTTAAGAAACAAAAACTCTGTGCAGTCCTTAAAATACCAAAACAGAAAACCCTGTATATGATGACCAGTCCACATTCAAACCATAAAAGGCTAATCTTGTAATTGACATTAATGGTGCACCAGCACAGTCTTACACAGCTCACAGAATCGACCAGTATAAAAGCGCCAATGGCAAAAAGCTTTAATCTTTGTGTGAGAAAAAAAGGGGGGTTGTGAAAATATAGAGGCATAAAACCCAAGAGAACTGGTTTTGGCACAGTTGCGGATTTGAGAGCCCAAAAATGAACCAAATTTGATGAGTACGAAACTGCCCATTTGTAAACTATTGTTGTTTGCATGCCCAACACTTCGCCTTAAATCCCTAAGTCTGAGGTGGTGTGAGTTAATAGCCCTCGTCACTTTTTGATGCTTTGGGGTTATTTAGCATTGGTCTGGGACTGGGAGGTTTCCCAAGTCATATTTCTGGGTTGAGTTTTGTGTTTTCTGTGTGGTTTACCCTTTTAGGGTCTCAAGAGGAAACCCAAGAAAAAACCAAACACAAGGGTCGTTTGGAGTTCTGACAATGTCATCCTCCAAGAAAGAGCTTGAGGAACAGCTTAAGCAGGCAGGAAACTCTCTCCTTAAGCCTCCTTCCACTACTGATGAGCTTCTGAAACTCCTTGATGTAATCCCCTTAAACCCGCTCCTCGTATTATTGTTATTCACACACAGAACACAGAATTGGGTTGACTGAGTTTTTTTTTATATATATATTTTTTATATTTTTTTATGGGTTGGTGAATTGAATGCAATGTTGTATAAAATAGGTCTTGAAACGGGTTTGATCATGATTTTGTTGAATTATAGACTGCTGGTGTTTTGTGGGTTCTTAATTTTGTGCATTAGTGTGTCCGTGAGTTTGATGTGTTTGGTTTGCCTGGGGATATGAATTTATGAATTCTAGATGAATGAAGACTTGAAATGGGTTCATCATCATTTTATGAATCTTCTTTTGCCAATTGTTTGGCAGTTTTGATGTGGTTTCAGTAGTTTTTTTATAGGTTTTATACATATATGTGTGTGTGTGTGTTTTTTTTTTTTTTTAAACTTTTGTGCTGCTTTTATTGAAAGGCTGAATTTAGGTTTGCCAATTCCTTACTTGTGATTGTATTGGAATTGCTCTCTGAGTTCCTGTTTGATCAATTGTGAGCTGTTTCTTGGCCACAATTTTCTTTTCTGAATGGCGGACAATGTATTACTGTTTCCTAGTTCTTTAGATTTATGGGTTTTGCACCTTATGTTGTGCAAATTGAATGTTTTGTGAATAGAATATCCTTATTTGCATACATGAATAACAAACTCTTCTGTTGATACAACTGTGAGATATAACATCACCATATCTGGCTTTTCTTTTGTTCTTTTATACCTTTCAAGATTGATACCACTGACTTGCTGTCTCAACTTTTTTTTTTTGCTTTAGGAAGTGGAGGATTTGTTGTCAGCTGTGGGGCAAGCACCATCTACATCACTGCAAGATGCACTTCTACCCGCGATGACAGCATTAATTTCTGATGTACTGTTACAACACTCGGATACGGATGTCCTAGTTTCTGTTACATCATGTATCACTGAGATTACAAGAATAACAGCACCGGAAGCCCCATACGATGATAATAAAATGAAGGTATGACTGGAACTCTGGGATTCTCAACTGATACTTGATGTTAATCATTCCTAAGTTTTACAAATTGCATATACATATAAGTAGATGTAATACTTATATATATTGTATGTAACCTGTGCTCTTAGCAATTCATTGTCAATTTGATGGTGGCACAGGAAATTTTTAAGCTGACTGTAGCAGCTTTTGAAAACTTATCACATCTATCCAGTCGCTCATACAAAAAGGCCGTCTCCATTCTAAAAGTTGTTGCAAAGGTCAAGTCAAGTGTGATGATGCTGGACCTTGAGTGTTACGCATTAATTGCTGAGATGTTTCAACATTTCCTTAATATAATCCAGTAAGAGTTTATCTGTGCTTATTTTAATATAATTAATATTGTGGTGCTTTGCTGGACAGTGTTTTATGGTTGTATTATCTTGTATGCATTCATATGGTGGCTGAACCATCAGATGTGATCAAAGATTACTTTGAAGGCTAAAATCATCTTTTCAGCTTCCTCTTTCGAAGTTATCCCTTTGGGATGTAGCAATATACTCGTATGATGAGTGTTTCACATCTAATAAAAATTGAATTAGATAACTTTGATAAATTTCTGTAGCATTTGTTGGTACTATGATATGGAAGCATGATTTGCTATATCAAAGACGTGTTGTGAATGAAATGAAAAAAATATTTTTCCACTGTTCTCTCTTGCAATGAAGCGCTTGCATGTTCGTTAAAAGCTTTTTTTTTTTTCTTTTTTTTTTCCTTTTGTCTTTTTTCATGTGCTTGTATCATGACAATGTTATTCCGATGCGGAACCAGAGGATGCAATTCTACTTCATATTGGGTATATCTTCCTTCAAAATAATTTTTTAGAAAATTATTTATGGAGAATAGAAGAAAGGAAGAGTGCTCAGACTATGTGCTGTGATGGTCATCTTTCAGGTGGTGTCGATGGAATGAAATAAGACATAATCCGAGGGAGCTAGGGTGAGGAGATACTATAGAGTTTGTTAATTGGCTTCACCTGGGCATCAGTTTCTCCTGAGTTTCATAGTTCTATGAGAGCTATTGGCGTTTAGTGTCGGGAAATGAATAAGAGAGCTTGGTTCGAGGAGATATATCACTTATGGGATATCATTTGTTACTTAACTTTGCTGAGGGCGTCAGTTTCTCCCAAGTTCTTTGTATGCTATTTTGCTTTGTTGTGCTTTAGTTTTGGGTTTCCTCTGTTTTCAGTGTTTCAATTTCATTTTGTATGTTTCTTTTCAGATATTTTGTTTAGTTGTTAGTTTAATAGTTATTCAGTGCAAATCTTTTCCATACTTTATACTTTTTTCCCTTTTGTTGAAGTTTTATTTGTATAGAAGCAGAATTTCCTTTCCATGATCTTTTATTTCTTGCAAATAATTAAGAATTGATGGCTTCTTTTTGCTTGATTTTAAGGTCCAGCCATCCACTTGCTGTATTTTCAGACATGGAAGCTATTATGACAACGGTTTTAAAAGAAATTCATGAATGTGAAGAATTTCCCTTGGAACTTCTCAAAATTATCTTATCAAGCGTTAGAAAGGAAAATCAGGTTTTAATCTTTTTCAACACAATGTTATTGTTATTAGTTTAATCTATTGAATAATCATTCTGTTTTCTTTATTTACGAATTAAACCCATCTTATTCATTGTTTCAGAATGTTTCACCTTTTTCTTGGAAATTGGGGGAGACAGTTCTCGATAATTGTGCGGCTAAGCTGAAACCGTATCTCATGGAGGCAGTGAAGTCCATGGGTACTGCTTTGGATAATTATGCTCATATAGTGGCTTCTATATGCCAGCATGGATCTGATTCCCTCAAAAATGATCATGTCGCGAAGAATCCGGTATGATAAACAATTATATTGTCAATTATTGTTCATTTGCATGCCCAGAGAGTAGTTTGCAATAAGTTTAGTGTACATACATATGGATTTCCAATTTTCTTCTGTTTTATGTGGTATTTCTTAATTTAGTTCTAAAATTATATTTTTTCTATCTACATGTCTACATGAATGATATCTATTTATTATTTGAGACGAACTATGTGTGTTCGTTTTGTGCTCTCTCTCTCTCTCTCTCACACACACACACACACACACACAAACCAGACACACTGTCACACATATTGAGGTGGCCATAGTTTTGAACTCAACTCGAATGCTTGTTGTTTGCAGTGTTTAGTATCCAGTGGTCCTTGTAATGCAAAATGGATATTATATCTTGTCAACGATGTTTATTGTGACCATGGTAAAAAAAAAAAGAATATATTTGACGTAGTTACCAGATAAGAGGATTGGGATGATGTCAGCAAGCCAACACATGACGGTCAAGGGAAAGCTAATAACAAGCGCTCTTATATTTGACTGGATTGTATGATTATATGCATAATTCACAACAGTATTCAACATTAATGAGATAAAACCATCCTCTCGTGTCTACCTAGGTTTCTATGTTCTTCTACATGGTTATCATTTACACTGTACACATCTTAGGATGTGATGTAGATTTTGAAAAGTGTCCTGTTCTGTCTCCCCTCTCTCTTCTCTTCTCTTCTCTTCTTCTCCTCTCTTCTCTTCTCTCCTCTCTCTCTCTATTTTCATCCATATATATTATATATAGTTCTTGATTCAAACTTCTCTATTAACCAGGTTACATACGTAGTAACTGCAAATGCTGCTTGTCCGACATCAATTGACAAATCTGTACCTGCTCCCACTAGTGATGAACCTAATGTTCTACCTCATTCTACAACATTACAGCGTTGCCATCTCACTAAACATTCCAAGGAGGTTGTTTTACAAGATGGTGCTCAACGTGATAATTCATTCTCTGTGAAGGCTGCCAAAGTAACTGAGCCAGATTTGGGTACCAAAAAGAAAGGCAAAAGGCCTCGTTCTTCAATGGATCCAGAGGAAGTATCAGAAATTGAGCCACATTCAGCTCCGAAAAAGAGAGGCCGAAAGCCAAATTCTTTAATGAATCCAGAGGAAGGCTACGAAAATTATTGGATGCAATCTGGAATAAAATCTCCAAAATCAGCTGGCAACAGGAAGTCACATGAAAAGGAATCTGATAGTTTACCTACTGAAGACCTTCTTCGTGTGAAGGTCACTATAGCGTCCAATTCGCCATCGACGCTTGAAGAAGTGACTGAACCATCCACTTTGCCATCGACACATCAAAAAAGGAGTGAGTCACCAAATTCTCAACCTAAAGCAGAAGGGGACATAGGATCTGCTTGTTCGCTTCTTCAAAATGGCCATCCTCATGGAACCGAATCTAGAAGAGGTCGGCCAAAGAAGCAAGTAGCCGTAGCACATCAAGCAGCTGATCCTACTTCCCTTTCACCTGCAAAGGGAGATTTTTCGAGTGCTTATGCTGAAGAGAAAAGCCCAGGATCAATTGATATTTTGAAAACGGAATTCAAGGAGACAAGTGCGTTAAAAACAAAATCACGGGGACGCCCCAGAAAATTTCATGCTAAAACAAATGATGAGACTATTATTGGTTCTGTACATGTAGGCACAGAGAAGGAATCTGCAGTTCCAAGTGATCCTGAGGAAAAACAACAAGAATCAGCTTTGACTCTTGGAACTGGGAATATCAATGATCATTCAACTGTGCAAAAGGTTGGGACTGGGAATGTGACTCAAACAAAACCAAGGGGGCGCCCGAGAAAGCTTGCTGCTAAAATAAATGAGGAGACTGTTCTCGCTTCTGAAAGTGTAGTAGTCACAGAGGTGTCACCAGTCCCTAGTGGTCCCGAGCAAAAACTGCAGGAAGAGCCAGCTTTACTGTCTGAAACTGGGAGTATCAAGGATCGATCAGCTAGAAAGGGTATTCAGAAACTTGGGCAGGATCAACCTCCTAGTAAAGATAGTGCTGAAGGGTCTCTTAGTAAGGTACTTGACTGATGGTAGTGAAACTTTACTTGTCTATACTTATCCTTTTGTTCTGTTGTTTTTTCTTCATCCTCTTTATATTTTTCCACACTGCAGAAGATTTCCAAGTCTCAGACAAAAATGGAGGGAGATAAAAATTTCGTCGAAGGAACCCCTAAGATTATACGCAAGAGGAAAAATTCCATTGCAAAGGAAGAGGTAATAATAATTGTCGTTTTCTGTTTTGTTTTTGTTGTTGTTGTTTTTGTACTTTTTTTTGTTCAATTGCTGTTTGACTAGTATTGTGAGTTACAGTTTGGTGAACTATCAGATTCCTTTTTATGTAGGTTGTAGTTACATCCTTATGAGTCAATTAAATCCCTGTACTGATTTTCTGTGGTCATTCAACTAGATTGTCGTCTTTAGGAAACAGTTATCACTTTGGACTATTTGTCTCCGAAATAAGTGTGATCAATAATTGTTGAAAATATGACTGTCATTGCATCCAAAGCATTAACCATGAACAACATGGGTGGCCCTGTTCTTTGCCAAGTTAATTCTTTTGCATCAATTACATGTCTTATTAGTAAGGCCTTTTGATGAAGCAGAGCAAATTCACTATATTTTAAAGGGAGAGAACTTATGAAACATAAAGTCTTGTATCTGCAAGACTTTAGTATATTCACTTTAGTTTAAGCAGTGTATTTGCAAGTCTTGTGTCTGACACGTAGTTTAAGGAGTTTATATGTGTAAGGGTTTTTTCTAAAGGGAGAGAACTTGTGAAACATAAAATCTTGTATCTGTACTCTTTCCAATGACATAATGGTCATTTCAATAATACTGGACTAAATAATAGTGGGAACTTAAGTTTGATTTTAGCTGTATGAAGGCAGAAGTTCATATAAAGTTCTGAAACCGGGGTATTTTGAGCTAAGTTGAGGTAACATATGCAGAATAGCCTTTTTTCTTATTGAAAGATTGTGAAACCTTTAAACAGATGCTAATTGCATTTTAGCAGTATGGCTATCTTAAAATATTGACATGCTCCCTTTTGTACTCGGTACATGTGTATAAACAGTGACGTAAGAGTAGTCCTTATGAGTTGTAACTGGAAGTAAGTTTGCAATGATCTCACACTGGATATGGATCCAAGGTGTACATTCTGATCTCAGGATTCCTCCAATGCTCCCAAGTTTTTTTTTTCCCATGTCCCTTTTTATAGTTATCGTTTGATGTTGTTTGGTGAAGTAATGTATCTCAAGGAGCTGACATATTAAATTTGGGAGTCGGACCACGGGGTATTTTTAAAGTGATGTTGTTACACATTCCATTACGGAAGTAGAATGAGAACATCAATATTTACTCTTGTTTTGTGTTACTAAGTTGTTATATATTAGTCTACAATGTGTAAAAATAAATCTGTTTCATACTTCCAAGACATCAACAAAATGCTGCTTGTTTTATTTACATTCTAATTAAACTGTTAGAGACTTAGAGGTGACTCACTATAGATCTGAGGTCCACCTTACCCCCTTCATACATCCAGGATTTTATGTGACATGGAATATTGGTACTCTTTTCTTTATATTTGTTTTTTCCTTTTTTCTTTTTGGTGTTGTAATCTCTTACAACATTTTACTATTTTGTTTCACGAACTTCCTTCCAAGTGATAATGTCTCTGTCTGTTCTTAGTCCCAAGTTCACATATTCTCTTTTATATTGGTGCCAGGCCTATTAAGTGTTATGATCCTTCTCTGTTTTTCTTTTCTTTTCTTTGGAATTGTAAATTAACTCTTCAAATTCAGGCTAATCCAATGCCCGATCCTGATGACCGAATAGTTGGCAAAGGAATAAAAGTTTGGTGGCCGGCTGACAGAACGTAAGTACTTCAGAACCGATTCCAAGTATAATATTCTATGATGCATGTGAATTAGCTGATCTTCACTTTTAGTGAATGGTAATCGTCTGCTAGGGGTATAATCATCACTTTGTTTCACATATGGTATTTCTTACTCTGCAGTTTTTATGATGGTGTTGTTCGTGCCTATGACGCTGTTAGAAAAAGGCACTTGGTGAGTTGGCTTTTTGGACTTCCTGCCTTTTTGTATGTTGTATCTCATGTCTTTGCGGTGTTCTATATCATACCATAATTTGAAACTTGAAAAGCTTGGAAAAATACTATGTGTCTTTGGGCCTTTGAATCTTCTTGGTCAGTTTATAGTACCACTCCTGTTCTCCTTCTGAGAGTTCTTTGAAGAATCACCATATGGAATTATTTTATTTTTTATTTTTTTTATATTATACTTTATAAAGGTCCCTCTTGAGTATTATAACTGCTGAGAGTTTCATTGAATTTTTCTCAATTTGTAGGAAAGAAAGAGACAGCAAGTAAAACAAATGAGAAGTGTTTCACTACACATTTTACTTCCAATTTGTCGATGGGTTTGGGTTTTATTGTTCTTTTGGTAACTCTTAGCATTTCTATAGGGTGTTGAACATCGTTTTTTGTTTTTTCCCCTGAAATTACTGCTAGTAGGTTTCTAAAATTGTAGGAAATTTACTGCTTGTTAACTATGAGGGGCCGGAGAATTTGGGGCATAGGAGGTTGCCTCTTTCAGCACCCTCAGGGGCCACGTGTTATAATCTAGCATGACATCTCTCAGTTTAGCCTGAGGAGGTTTCCATACATGCATATTATTTTTTGAATTGTTCTTTTTAATTACATCTTGTGCAGGTGATTTATAATGATGGGGAGAAAGAAAACCTAAACTTACGAAAGCAACGATGGGAACTGATTGGGGATAATTCAGTAGATGTATGTATACTTTTCTTATTTGTACTGGTCATATGTTTACATTTCTCATTTTTAAAAGCCTTAATCTAAAATAAATTATCCTATTGCAATATAGCCATGTTTACAACTGGAGGAAAAGAAGGATACGCCAAAGACTGATGCTTCTGATAGGTAAGTATTAGTTTTCAATTAATATCAATCTTAGTTTGAGAGGACTGCTGCATTATGTAGTTTTCGAAAAAGCTAGCTTGGTTAGTTGCATGATACTTGCTGCAGAAGTTACTTCTCATGATCCGGACAAATCTTCTATTTTTGCTTTACTGGGTTTTTGCACAACTACATGGGCAAATGTGCTTTTATTTTGTGGAGTCACAGTCAGATGACGGTTATATGACCACTATGTGGTTATTAAGAAATTTTTGGACGTCTTCTGTCACCATAATATTTGTCATTTTATGTTTCCTTTTGGGCGGTCGATATAATAATCAGATTTGTTTCAAATGAGGTTATTTGGAAATGTCAGGCCCATAGTTTGCTCCCTTGTGGTCTGGGGTTTCACCTCACAGTACATAGCTACCGATTTGCTAGAGTTTCCTAGGTTTCAGCAGGAGGCGCTCCCTGTATCAGCCACTTGGGTTGGGGGCATTTGTGGATATCGAACAACAAACAAATATTAAAATAATACAATTTATAGAATCAGCTGTTTTAGGCTTTTCATTGCGTTTAAGTATTTAACTCTACCAATGCAAGGAAGTACACCCATTATTGAAGAGCCAAAATCTTATTTGAGTACATATGTAGCTCACAATTCACTTCTCTTGATCCTAAATGGTACTGGCCCACCTTACACTGTGGCGGCTACCATGTATGTTTATGTTTTAGCATATAGTAATGCTCATTGTTTATTTTAATCAGACCGCAAAAGAGGAAGCGGAAAGAAAAATTTGAGTCATCTACTCAAGAAAATGCTGGTTTCTCCTTGGAAAGGTTGGTTTGTATAATTTCTTTCCTTTTCATCTACTTTCTGACCTTTTCCCACTGTTTTTCAAGAGGTTGGTGGTCTGCATACTATCGTGTAATTTGTAATTATCGTTCCTTAACTAAAACGTTTTTGAAGGAGATCTAGAACTGGAGCATCAGCTGGCTTATCCACTGTTGAGTGTATGAAGTCAGACAGTAAATCCGCGGACTGTTCTACACTTAGTGAGCCTATAAAAGATGAATCGCGGGATGATAAGTCCAAGGAAATTGGCAGGTTAACAGATAATGAAGTTGAAATAAATGCTGGAACGTTGAAGGCGGATATGAAGACTGGTGTTGACTCTACGCAGATCACACCTGAGGCTATGATCTTTTCTAAGGAAGAGAGTCCGAAAGTTGATATGGAATCCTCTGTCAGTGTTGGTGCTAAAGAAATGACAGAATTGAGCAATGGTACAAAGGATGCTAGTTGTTCCCCTCCTTCACCTTTGCTGGACAAGGCTGTGTAAACACAAACATGTATCATTCTTGCTCAAGTACCAAAAGTGCCGTTGGTTAGTCTCTATTTTTTCCATTCTAGACAGAGAAACATGCAGCTGGTGTTACTTTTGACTCTGATGCATGATGTTCACTCTAGTGCTAGAACTGTCGGTTAGGAATTAGAAGTTTGTTCTTGTACACAGTAACATGCATCCGGTGGTCTTTTCCCCTTATGCATGGGTTTCACTCTAGTATTGAAATCGTTAATTAGCCTGTATTTTTTTTTTTTCGATACATAATTAGCTTGTAATTTTGTTCCTCGACTTCCTGTAGACACAGCAATGTGGGTTTCTCTTATAAAAGTTATATATGTTTAAGCTTTATGTCACTGATCTACCTGCGTCTTCGTTGTCCTTTCCCATTACAACAGTGTGATAGCTTTTTTGCCTTCAAAAGTGAATAGTGTATGATATCTTGCTTGAATTCTAGATAAGGATGAGATATTATGTTATATTATAACCTTTATATGGTTGATTTATATTAAGTTCGGTACAGTTACATTAGTCTTCTGTTTGGCTTGCTCTTGGACTGGCGGTTGGTCCAACTTGGAGCTGAAACTAGGACTACACTGTTTGATATTTTTACAGGTTGAGATGGCTGGGTTTAAGTGGCAACAGAGATAGGTTCGTTGACAACAGAGATGGGTTTAAGATGAGGAGCAGTATCACTCTTTGCAGGCACATCTTGATGGCTAGTTATTGTGGCTGTATGGCTTGCAATCTTCTTGGCATTGCATGTACCATCATCACCCATCGGGCTGTAGGGGTAGTTAGCCTTGGTACTAAGTCCAAGCTTCTGATTAATGAAAATAAATACAACAACACCCTCAAGCCTCCCTCACAAAGTTGCTCTTCGCCGCGCCATTGGCCTCGCAATCAACTAGCTCTTGCTCGGATAAAGAGATTAGTTTACCTGTCGTTAGTTGATTCCTTCCATGTATTTTTCACTGATGTGAAAGCTTAGCAACATCCTGTATAATACACACAACAAACTAATAGTACGTGTTAGTTTTTTGGTTAAATATTTCATGTTAATTAGAGTCAAGAATATTTGAAAGCTTGAATCGCTATAGAGGAGTAGAGCTTGGGATCACAAAATACAAAATAATGGAAGCTTGAGCTATTGAGTGCCACAGCTCTATTCTATCTCCAGTCTAGTGTCATCTCGAGATGCTCATAGGAAAGGTCCCAAGAAAGCATCACAGTCATCTCTAGTACTGTGATATCTTGGATCCTGACATTCTTGATAAATTCTAGGGCGGGTGTTGACATCATTTTGTAAAGTTTGGTTACAGTTGATCCTAGTTTGTGTCCTTTTATGAGCAGAACGTAATCTTATAGTACAGAAAATTTTCATCCATATCTTCTAATGGATGTTGATATTAATATTCTAGTCCTAGTGGGTCGCGATTCAAAAGAAAGTTATGTAAATTTTTACTCATTGATAGATGGCTTTCTCTTTTGGTTGAAGACAATCAAGACCTCATGCTAATTTGGTCAGCAAAAGTATATATATTTTTCTAATACCTAAGAAAATATACTCAGACAATCAAGCTTTTGAAAGTGAACACTGGAATCAGTGGAGTGTCAGTCAAAAAGCGCAACTATTCTTTCGGTTAGTAAAGAATTTGCAGTAGCATGTTTCAGACTTTCAGTCATTGTTGCATGGTAGGTGTCTGATAACGACATTCCTGGCCTAGCTAGAAGCATGATCGAGAGAATTTAGTTATCAAATTTGCCTGGCTGATAGTCGTTTCTTTGCCATTGGAAGAACCATATTGAGCATTGATTTTCACTGTTGTTGTAGGAATATATACTTGAACAATAAGTTATTCCAAAACTGCAACAACGGAGACTTAAAATAGTCGTTTTCGCAGCAGGTTCGATCTGTAAATATATAAGATGAAGAAGACGATGATGAGCTCTAGTATAGCCAGTTTTACATCGAGTCCGACACTTCATATGACAAGGGCCGGGGTTAGATCCAAGTGCATTTGCTGGGAGCTTCTTATCTGATCGACCAACATTTAACGTACGACTATATGGACGTGGACCTGACACAGGGTCTCAAAGACACAACCATCGATATCGTGTCGAGTGGCGCATGATCGAGGCCGCGCACCGCAAAGCTAGCTAGGCCTAGGATTATACGAATTAATGAATGAATCGATCGCATCATCCGACTAGCACTGCATGGGAAGTTTCATAGATGTCTTCATGCACAAGTAATAGGAGATGACCTGCGTAACTTAATCCAATTAATTAATCGCCAAGCTTGATTATTGGAGCTTTTTTGGCTGGCACTGCATGCACCGGTACATAACATAACCGTACCTCATTCTCTGAGAACTTTCATTTCTTAGGTCATAGATAATCTAGCTAATGGAGAAAAGAATCGTGCAACAACAAAAACAACGGGTTCAGATCGATCTTCTAATGGAGCAGTTGTGATCTTGTTCGTCAGACAGCTATATATATATCGTATTACTCTTGGATCATATATAGTTGGAATGAAATGTACGTTGGTGGCACGCCTATATATTAATTTCATTGGAATTATCAGGCCAAAGAATTTACAACAAACAATGAATAATTCTCTTTCACTTCTCCTTGACAAAGTTGGAGGCATTAAAAGATTTAAGATCTTGGTATCGAAGCATTCAAAGGCCGGAGTAGGTTTAAGATTATCTATGAAGAACCATCTTAATCAAGTATATATATTATGTCAACTTTTTTCTTTCCCATATTTTCTAGTTGAGAAAATGTACCACGTAAATGGGGGTTGAGTTGAGTACGTACGTAGTCTGGAGTCTCTGGACCATTTTCTTTCCAGTGAGTTCACGACCACAAATCTGGTCTTTAAACACCATCATGCTAATGGTGTCTGTTGGGTCAATGGGTAGCAATCACTAATCTGTCCGGTCAATGGCCACAAATCTGGTCTTTAAACTTCATCATTAATTCGACTCAAACCTAAAACCACTACAACAACGAACATGATTTTTGACAAATAAAGTTTGTCGGAATATGCATCTTTTGGTTCCAAATTTCGTATTTTGGTGGGAAATTTCCGTCGGTAGTGGTAACTGGTAAGAAGTAAAAATCAAAAGTATATGCAACCAGTTGTTAGTTTTGGGAATGAGAAGGGCAATCTCAGTTGTTAGTCTTTTAGAGACTCCAAAAAGACGATCAGAGAGATAATATGCTTTCTTTTTTCTTATTGATCGAGCGCACAATACTAATGCTCGTTGCCTCGTTGGGTTAAGTTTTTCCTTCCCCAAGTATTTGTTAAGAGTCTTTTATCTCTTCAAAAGACGAGGAGAAGGAAAAACTGTAGTATTCATCCTGGACGTACGTACCATGCAGGCACTATGAAGGCAGGTAGTGTCACCCTTCCATGCCGATCGAGCTGTTAGCAATGTATGAAAATGGCTCAAAACCTGCACAGCTACACTGTACTGAAACAGATCGATTGTGATCTGCTGTTGTTCATGCTTTGAAACTAGAGGAGATGGATTACTGGAGTCTGGGTCTCATCCTGGTCCTCCTACTAGTTGGAGTAGTAGGTAGAGCCTTTAGTATCTCAGGATCGGACCGCCTCTATAAATTAACAAATCCACCGATGGCATTGGCTAAACGTTTGAACAAGTCGAACAGTATAAGAATGACCTGGAAGTGTGAATCGAATCAGAGATAGGTGCAAAGGAGCATTCTGAACGTGTTAGGGTCTTCATAGTTTAGTAGGCTTGGAAGTAAAAACATCTAGAGGCCAGGTCTTCCTTTAAAAAATTGCAGCCCGCAGACTAAGAAGAAATTTCATACATATATTTAGCTAACATATATTTGGCATTTGGTTGGTGTAACAAAATACAATAAGAAGCCAGTTTTTTTTAAGCCCAACGAACAAAACAATTACATTACAGAGACTTTACAAATCAGACGAATCCAAATCAAATCGCCAGTTGATAATGCCATAAAATGAATATTAACACAACTACTAGGTCATATATAATTGCATTACAGAATTATCATTCAGTTGGACCAAAAACGTGATGGGGATTAGTCACTGCTGTCGGCGGTGGATATCCCGTTGAAGCAAAAGCTTGACCGGGATTGATGTCAATAAAACCAGAGTTTAATGTGGTATGACAGAATGAGGTCTATTATATTGGTGAGATCCTAAGGTAACAAAATCGTGAGTTTTCATGGAGGTAGATAATAGGCTGCTATATATATTGTGTCCAAAACACTATCTTCGTAAGGTAAACATTGGTGAGTTTACAAAACAAAAAAATTTGTGAATTTGAATGCCCCACAAATTAAGAGTGTAAATTTTTCAACAGAGAAACGACGTCATTGGATAATTAAGTTAATATGCGGGCTTAAAAGTTAGTAATTTAGTGAACGCAATTAAACATGGCACATGATTAATTAATCCATAGGAAGCTCAGGACCGTATGTGCTAATTTTATGCCATCATTATTACGTGACATCCTCTTTGTTCTGAATTTGCAACACCTTGATGATGGACGTACAATTAGTCTATTTCTATCTGTATTAATATGGAGTAGCACTTTTAAACGTAACTCTCATTTTAAAGGTCGACCAATATATAGTAGTTATACATCAATTCTAAAAAATAAAATTAAAAAGGTCTAGATATTATTAATCCAGCAAAAAAGGAAAGAAAAAGAAAGGGTCATAGTCAAGTGACTCGTGTCACATTACACCAATATTAGTACTTACGCATTTCTATATTAGACTAGTGCAATGGATTATATATATATATATAAACAAGTGCAATGGTTCAAGCCACTGATATGTCATCTGTGTCTCGTCTTTGAGACTGTTTTCACCCGCGGTAGGTGAGTGTTGTAGGTTTATAAAAACCAGACCCTTCACAATTGTTAATTCGTGCCTCTTCCTCCATTACACTACAAACTTCAAATCAAAACTCCCTCTATCTTTGTCTCTTTGGAAAACTACCAACTCTAAGCCAAGATGCCTGCTGATCATAGCTCAGAGCTTTCAGGCCATGGCCAAACTGTGTGTGTCACCGGGGCCGGAGGCTTCATCGCTTCTTGGTTGGTGAAGCTCCTTCTCGAGAGAGGCTATAATGTGAGAGGAACTGTGAGAAACCCAGGTACACAATTCAGATCGATCATCAATAGTACCTTCTTCCCCGGGCTTAAGTTTATTACCTTCTCTTGCCATGAATGCTTTCTCATTCTTTTAACCTAATCTAGCATGTGGTTCTCTCCGGCCAGATGTGAATCAGAATTAGATTTAAATTGCAAGAATTCTGATACAGGAAAGAAATGAAACCATTGTGTGCATACCAATTAAGTATAGTTATATATCAACTTTCCTTAAGCAAGCGTACGTAGAAGGATCATTTTTGTTTTCTGTTGTTACTTAATTACCGTCGTTTTTAACTGATAGATGACCCAAAGAATGCTCATCTGAGAGAACTGGAAGGAGCCAGAGAGAGGCTGAGCTTGCGAAAAGCCGATCTTCTCGATTTCGAGAGCCTGAAAGATGCCATTAACGGATGTGATGGCGTTTTCCACACAGCATCGCCTGTAACTGATGATCCAGTGAGTTTTTATTTTTGTTTCCGTTACTTAATTTGTTTCTTTCTTTCTTTTTACGCTTTGGTTGGTGAGAAAACGATGGCCGTCTCTTTGCCAATACCAAACCAAAGCATTGCCTTCGAACGTAGTAGTCGATCATCATTGCGTTTTGGATTCTTTAAACAAAAGCATCTTAATTTGTTATGTGGAGGACTCATTACCGATCGAGTTCAAGAACCAAAACGATTGTCGTAGTGGATATGGTGATCAGTAGATCCAACAAAAGATATGGTCATCACTCATTAGAATTTCAAAACAAAAGAAAAAGTTAGAGGGGGCCAAGATAGGAATATTTGAATACATCATTGGATATATATATATATATATATGGGTTGGTGGGGTGAGATTTCATTTTCTCTTATTTCTTTAAGGGATATATTTAGTGTCGGCCAGTCTAAATTAGAATCTAATCAAGTATTTTTATTTAATATGAATCAATTTTGTTCAAAAATGATAATTTATTTCCAAGAATATATGCTCCTACCAAAATTGATCAAAGTATTAAGTCATTAGCCTATATTCTTTTCACTTAATGTGACATATATAATTAATCTTACTCGACTAGGTAGTTCCAAATCTTCAATTCGTGTGATGAATTGTAACAAAGATATATATATATAGTAGTATATACGACAGAGTTAATATGTTTTTTTTGTTCTTTTTGGGTAGATCAAATTATATGGACCTGATTTGTAATATAATGCAGCTTTCTAGAAACTGATTCCAACTTTGAGCATTTTCAACTGTATTGGCTTTTTCCAGTTTTGTGACCTTGTTAATATAATAAGGCCATGAAATCTTAATAAGAGATTACTGGTGCTTAATCTTGGTGATTATGAACACGTTAATATAACAATACTGTGTTTACTGCAGGAACAAATGGTGGAGCCGGCAGTGAACGGAACAAAGAATGTGATCGTCGCCGCTGCTGAGGCCAAGGTTAAACGCGTGGTCTTCACGTCTTCAATTGGTGCCGTCTACATGGACCCCAACAGAGGTCCCGATGAGGTTGTCGATGAGTCCTGCTGGAGTGACCTGGAGTTCTGCAAGAACAGCAAGGTACCATAAACCCTAAAAGATGATCGATGTCTTTTTACGAGAAATGCTACCATGTTTCGGAGCTGTAATCGAAACCCTAGATTATTCTTAACGTTGATCTTTATATAAACGAACTTTCAGAACTGGTACTGCTATGGGAAAGCTGTGGCGGAGCAAGCAGCGTGGGATGAGGCCAAAGAGAGAGGAGTAGACTTGGTGGTGGTGAACCCAGTTTTGGTGCTTGGACCACTGCTCCAACCAACCATCAACGCCAGCACTGTCCACATCCTCAAGTACTTGACTGGCTCCGCCAAGACTTATGCCAATTCTGTTCAGGCCTATGTGCATGTCAAGGACGTCGCATTAGCTCACATACTGGTGTATGAAACTCCCTCGGCATCTGGCCGTTATCTTTGCGCCGAGAGCGTCCTTCACCGTGGAGATGTCGTCGAAATCCTCGCCAAATTCTTCCCTGAGTACCCCATACCCACCAAGTAAGTAGCAATGATACTTCTATCATCGTCATCATTATGAGCTTTTGACACCATAATTTTTGTTCACCTACTCAAACACATTACTCTAACATGTAAAGGTAGACCCAGATTAAGAAAACACATTGTTAATTGCTGTGAAACACTTGGCATACCCTAAAATAACATATATAGATCATGGTGTTGTTGTTTTATTTTATTTTATTATTAATTGATCAAATTACATAATGAAACTGAGTAACAGTCTACCAGAAAGCTAGCTTAGGACAGCTCTAAGATGTGGATACAAGATTCAAGGAGAAACTAAACGAAAATGCAAGATTAATGTAGAATTTATTTATCATTATTGTCCCTCATATATATGCTGGGAGTGTAGGCTACATATCCCTATCATCCCTAGGTACGTAGTATTCTGTTTAATTGGACATTAGCTTGAGAAATACCATTGACTTACTAATTCAATTAACACTAGCTTGATTGGGTATATACAACAGTCTATGTATCATTTGATATTTATGTCAACTAGTTAGCTAAGGGGTCTCATGCTAGGTGACATCAATTTTGAAAGGATTTCAACCAATGTATATAATTGGAGGAATGGCGATGTATCATCTACCATAATATGTTTTCTAACCAAGCTAGTGACCTAAAACATCAATAATATGATAATATACAACAAACAAAGACAGATAGATGGGATATAATTTGATTACCAGGCTTCTTTTTCTAAAATTTTGGTGGCTCGTGATGACCTTCATTTACATTCAGAGAAAAGTAAACATTGAACAAGTTAGTGAATTTGCATTCTACAACTTAGTTACCAAAGTTCTAGTAATTATTGTTCATATGTCTCAATTAGTGTTTAGGTATATAAATAAAACACAACACTAGCTATAGGAAAATTTCCAACTCTTTTCACAAGAATCCGAGAGATGTGCATGCATACTTGTTCATTTTTTTCATTTCTACTGGTGGTGGGGCAATTGGGTGTAGGTATACCGACCTTGACTTGTCTATATCATCCATTCATGGAGGACTGGAGAAATTACAAAACTGAGCCCCAAGTGTTGAAATTGTTGCTAGCCATCGAAGAAAAAAAGATTGAAATTGTGAGACAAATGAACACTACTTGTGGAGCTGAGGAGTTCTTACCAACTCCCATGACTTGATGTCACCCTCAAATTCTGAACATCTGTCTCTTCCGGTCATTACCTACCCCCATTATTCCTTGGTATTTCAGGCCTGCACTAGCTACTTCCTTGCAAGCATGGAGTACCATCATTATCCATGTCAACCACCATTTCTTCTTAATTGGGTCAACAAAAACTTCAGGAAATGAATTAGTAACTAAATATCCATGAAGACCAATTCGTGCATGCCCTTGCTTACTTTCTTTATAATCAATGATTATGTTTGCTTAATCTTTGTGTGCAAAGTAGTTTAATCTGTCATTAATATACTATCATTTCATCTGTATGTTAATGAGTGTCATATTTTACATCTGCAGGCTGAAAGATGATGGCAAACCCAGAGCAAAACCCTACAAGTTCTCAAACCAGAAGCTACGAGACTTGGGTTTGGAGTTCACTTCAGTGAAACAGAGCCTCGATGACACTGTCAAGAGCTTGCAGGAGAAGGGTCACCTTAAAGTTCCTACAAAACAAGAAGACGACTCCGTTAAGATCCAATCTTAATCAAGGCTTATTTTGGGTGCTGCTAGCTGAAAATAATTACAGGCTCTGCCCAATAATATGGTAGTGATCAGAATATTATGAACTGTACTGAAAGACAATGAAAAGTTGTTAGTGGTTTTGTTGTCCATGGCTAATCCTTAAGTAATGGGTTTTTTCTTTTCTTTTGCTTTCTGGACTCTAATCGTGATTTGGTGCATATAGTATTAATTTTGTTATGGCTATCGTATTTTTAAATTTGATGTCATATTTAGTTTGAAGGAGTTGCTGGTGGCAGTCCGATTATTAAAGCTATATATATCAATGAAACACAAGAACAATTACATGACTGATTCTTTAAGTAAACTGTACACGGACCCTTAACAACAATTCACAATACTGAACGAACATAATTTTTTTGCGTTTGAGACTTTGAGCTCAACTGGAAACTGTTTTAATATTAAGGACAAAATCTATACTTATCAAGAACCAAACATGATACCGCATAGATAAACTTCAATGGAAGATCCATATTCTATTACGGACTCGAGGTCCACAAGGAACACAGAGCCATGCGCATGATCACCGTTGCTAAATGCTGAGCTAGGATCGATAGACTTACAGGTCCACTGGGGTAGGTGAAGGGTGTGCAGACATCTTTGACAACATTGGCTGATTTAGCTCTGTGAAATATGCATGAGAGCGTTCATGCAAGTATCTTCTTCACTTGAATATAGTTTCAAATTGTCGAAACCAGCAATTTGACATTATAGTATAACACTACATAGCTGGATTTGCAGTCACTCCATCTAGATGGTCCTAAACAGATCAGGTTAGCGTATCTTTTTCATGTAAAGCATTCTGGTTTTGTTTAAAGAATTGAGCCTGCTAGTGATCAAATTACGCCTGATAGTGTATGTATTTTAGTGCGCAATGGCAGACTAACCTTACCTTCAACTAGACAAGGAAAGATAGATTGCAAGTTTTCTGGATTATATACATTAAAAAGAAGAGAGGATTATTTATGTAAGACATGTTAGAGATCAGTAGCAATTTATTTTAAACGTTGGGCCCCTAAAACTGGAATAGCTACATTATTGTTCTAGCTCACAGCCCTCACACAACTAGCTCATCAATCTAAATCTTCAGTAGATCTCCTCTGAGGAAGTTGCATGCTTACAATATCTTCTCTTGGAAGACAAACGGGCTGCGGATTTGCCATTTCTCTGCTTTCAGGAGTTGTTAATGCCAAAAGATGTGGAGCCTCCCTATTTTTACGGAACACCAGATAGGCAATTCCGGCCAAGTACAATGTCATGCCTGAGAATCCAAGTATGCCAAGAAACACTATACCAACAAGTTCAAAGTGACTATGGAGAAGTATTTTGATGAATCCACTCAGCAAATAGTAGATGTTGATGGCCATGAGCAGAGAACCAATGATCCAAGTAATAGCCGAAATCTACAATAAGAGTGTATAACAGATTAACAATTCATGTGGAAATGAAAAAGACTCGCATTTTCATTCTCAACAAAAAAAAAAGGAAAAAAAAAAAAAGACTCGCATGGGAAATGTTTACACGACAAATATTTTGATTAGGTCGACTTTTGATTGAATATGTATTCTAACAGGAACGCACTGCGCATCCTTACCATATTTTAGCTTCTAGGCTTCGGTGCATATCAAATATTGAGATTAGTCTACTTTAATATCTATGTGACTGTGTCCACAAATGGCAACCTAAAAACCTTTTTAACAAATTAAGGTGATAGATAATATCAACTGAATTCAAATATAAGTCGATGTAAGGCTCACCGCAGTTGAGTTGGCATATATCCCCATCTTGGTATTGCTGCTGGTGAACTTGAGAAGCGGAATCAGAGCGAAAGGCAGCTCAAATGATAAAATCATCTACAAACATGAGAATATATGATTTGTGATTATTCGCATAATATTGTGTTTTGACAGACAAACTGCATTTAACATCTTACAAGCACCTCAAATAAGACAGAACGGAGGAAAAGATCTGATTCATATATGCAGGTAAAACTTTGATTTACGGGCAAGCAAATCTTACTGATGCAATAATAATCAGCTTTCCAGCCCCAGCAGATCCACCAATTACTGCAACAATCAAACTCGGGACTATTGCCAAGCATCTTGTTAAGAAATTTCGAATCCATGGCCTCAGTCGCAAATCAAGAAACCCCTGCAACAAGAAATATGGGAACATTTGTTAAAAACTGAACATGAAAAACACAACAATGCACTTGTACCATTTTACAATTCAACAGTGGTAGAAACTTGCTGAGATTGGTTGAGTTTGATTATTTTGAAGTAGGTTGTACGATAACTATGCAATTTCTTGAGTTTTTCTCCTAAAGGCTTAAACTTATCAAACTGTAAAGGTGGGTAGAGTAGCACTTTATGTGTTGATTTGATATCAAGGAGAGCCAGAACAGACAAGTAACAGCTTAGTCCCAACAAAGACTATATTTGAACTTCATAGTAATCGTCTTTAAATTGACAGCAGGCATTAAAAGTAAACAGTGGTATTCTATAGCAAGGTACCTGCATAACGTACTGTCCTGCATATGTTCCTGTTATAGTAGAACTTTGACCGGATGCCAGCAAGGCTACAGCAAAGAGTTTGGAACTCCAGCTACCTAAAACATTCTGTGAACAAAACATATATAACACCATCATAAAACATCAGAGTGAAATCGTATTCCTTCTAAATTTGGATCTTATAAATATTTTTAAACCCTTTGCATCACATACTCTTAGTAAAAAGGAAGCTTTATTCAAATCCAGGTCCTGGCAGTTCTTCTGATCTTCTACACTCAAACTGGAGGAATTGCAAACTGCGCCGCTTACGGAAATAACAGAGACATTAATCAGGAAAGCCACCATGAGAGCAAAGCCACTTTCTACCATATAAAATCTGCATGCTTCCTGCACACAATATATTATGTCAGATATAGCTCCTTAGTATCTTCAACACCAAGAACAAGTGTACGGGACAAATGGATATCTTCCCTGCAGTAGTCTTTTTTCAGGTGATTTCAGTAAAGTATCAACCAACCAACTAAAAAACAAAGGGGAAAATCATTTTGCTAAACAGAAACTAAAGATTGAAACTTTTGTCAATATTCATCACTTTCTCAGTATGTCTTTATAGCTAAGGGAAGACCGCATGACATATATTAGTCCAAGAACTATGCATGCTACTCATTAAACAAGTAACACTACACATCAAGGCAACATATCAGGACACATCACATGAAAAGCACTACTTCAAAATTAAGGGAAATAAATGAATCAGTTAGTTCACTGAAGATAAAGTATTACATTGATTCCGCGAACAGATCGTGGTATTTTCCTCGAAAGCACCAATGCAGAGTGAAGGAAGAGATTGTGCCTGTAGCACGTAGATAAGCCCAGCAGCAGTGAGAAAAGAGATATAAACAAAAAGGAATCCCAACTGATTTAATATTCACAAGAAACCTACGGCATAACCATAGCACCAAGAAGCGAAATTGCAAGACCAGTAGCACCATTTCCTTTGAGTTGGGGAACAAAAAGCCCGTCCAAAACTTCTGTAGCAGCAGGCTTTGCATAGCCAAGCTCAGCAAAGAAGCATCCGGCAATTGTGAGTACAAGGATTGCAATAAAAAATTCCAGTTTTCTAACCTGTAAGCAGAAAAATGTATTGGTGTGATCATTTATACTTGAGAAATGGAAACCAAAGATCTTAGAGAAGCACAAGAATAGGGAACATGTTGAGTCACCCCATATTGTTGTAATGCAAGAAGCATCAATGTACTGAGTCCTGTCAGGAGAACACCAATCCATATAGGTATACTGAACAGCATGTTCAATGCAAAGGCAGTTCCAATCACTGGTATGGAAGAGGAGTCACAATAAAATGAGTAAAAGATGTGTCTTATAAATATAGCTCTAATATTAGAAGCTATGGCTGTTATATATCACACCAAGCAAGTGTTTAAGAACAAAAATGTCTGAACTGATACCAAAACCTGGAAACAGAAACACTTGCCTTCAGGAATGTCACATGCAACTATAGAGATCTCAGCAAGAACCCAAAGGATGAAGTTTGTTTTCTTAGGATATTCAGCTCTACAGTGCTCGGCCAGATGCTTTCCTACACTTTAAAAATAACAATTGACATGATAATCTGAGAAAAGACTAGCTATTGTGAAATAAATAAATAAAAAATACAAGTAATTTGCCATATCACTTGCCTGTGACTACCCCAAGATTGGCTGCTAGGGACTGAATGACAAGAGCAGCACATGAAGCAACTAGTATTATCCAAAGTAGCTGGAAAGAGAGAGTTAGAACCGTTATCATCTATCAGTCACTGTCTTTAGTTTTAAAAAAAAATAACAATTGCAAATAAAACCATCTTCCAATGACTAAATCCCTCTACATTCGAGCTATGTTTTTAGTAGGTTAATAGTGGTCACTATATTACAACACGAAAGTTTCAACCTGGAGATTCTGTTTATCTTACAGAGCTTAAAACAAAATTTTGTCATTTACTTCATATAGGCAAAGGAAGTTCAGTTTCCCTTAGTGTAAAACAGCTTTGTAAAAAGAAAAAATTAGTTTATTCCTGCTTGACACTGATCCAATATGCTTCTCATTTGTGTTAGCGGCCGTGTTTTGTCAATTGAGACAGGAACACTGGTTACACCCTTAACCAAATGCCATCTCACAGACGATTTCTTCTGGAGATGCTAAGCTTGACTAATAACAAGGTAAGAAGACTGCATTAATGGGGAAATACGTACCCCATATTTGTACTGTGCCCCTGACTGTAAATCTGTCTCAACTGCAAGTCAATTACAAAGATGAGGTTATGACAGAAAAAGAAAAAAAATAAAAAATTTCAAAAGAGAGAGAAACAAGAAGCTGACTGCAATTGAGGTTACATTCTTACAATTTCCAGGATCTATATACGCAATTGAGACAAGAAAACCTGGACCCATGTAGGCAAATAGATTTTTCCAGCTTGTCTTCTGCATAAATAAACGGGTGACAGCAATGAATCAATGAATTTCCATCGGACACTTACCCTCATCAACAGAAATTTCATCATAGCAATACATCAAAATTAACAAAGTAGAAAATGACAGATAGGACAGTAAGGAAGTTCAGTGATGTGAATCCTATTACAGGTTAAAAAAAATTAGTATTCATTTAAAGCTAAACTACAGTATTCCATTCACTCTATTATCTAAAGAAGCTCGGCAGCTCGTAAAATGCTCTAAAACAAGGAAACACAAACAAGCTTTACACAGTTGACTATCCACTTCCTACCAAATGTTTTCAGTTGACCAACCAAATTATACTACAGTTACTTCGTCTTACACACTCACTTCAGCAACCCTCACTCACCTCCCACACGCACTGATCCATACTAGTCATTCTTAATTCCAAACACAACTAAGTGAATCCCCCTAACCTCCAGATTTGCAAAACACAGTTGATATTTACAAGTAGAGTACAAAACTCAAATTCACATAATGATCATGGATTTCCTTATAACACTTTAGAAAGAAGTAATCAATATGTTGGCTCACTTCTGCCAATGCTTATTTCAAACAATTTTGGGTTGCCTAGGCTAATCTCACTCCTCATGTTCAATGAACAATGATAAACGATGATACACAAAGATCAACACATACGCATAAACTATAAAGAATGAATCAAACTCACATCTGGAACAACAATTTTCTCAGTATCTGAGTTCTCAATGAGGGGCGCATTTGAGCAACTTCGGTTTCCAGCACTTGCAATGAACTGTGGCTGCTCACGACATGCCGCAGCCATTTTTCCTTCCTCTACTTCAGCACTGCTGAAACAAACAATTAATCCTTTCCACGTCAAACTACATCGAAACACTTACAAGCAGCCATCTATCAAATTGGATTGCACAAATCACCCTCTTTAATTGCTCATAACACCATCATCGAAATCAAAAATCAACAACAATTTCAAGAACTGGGTTAGCTTGAAACCTCAATATAAAGTTGGGGAATGATGGAAAATCTTACCTTTGTTTGATGCTGCAACAGTGGAAGAAAAGCCACCACCTTTGGATGCTTCAACTGCCCAATAGAAAACGAAAGAAATCAGAAATGCTGTATGCAACTAAGTCACTAAGGCTCATATTGAGAAACATAACTAAAAGCCTTTGGATCCCAGGTAATGAAAGAAAGAAAAAAAAATCATTTACATTCAACACAACAAGTTCATTCTTTAAAACTTAAATACCAATATTTCTTGGACAACCAAGAACAGCAATAGGCCAATAACTAAACTAAGAAACCGAAAGAGAGTTGCAATGAGCTTTACCAACCTTGTTTCCAGTCTTTGTTTCTGTAGCAGACTCCACAGTTCTGTTGAAAGTGCAAGTCTCTCTCTTTCTGAGAAAATTGCGGGCTCTATATGTGGAGGATGCTTCAGAAATTATTATATAGAACTGGGACCGCCGGGTTTATGTAGTATGGGTCAATATGATTGGTCCATACACTCTTTTTGTTTCTTTTTTCAAATAAACACAAAATATTCAACCAAAAGAAAATTTAGAGCATACTGATGACAAAGAAAACTAGAAAAGTAGAGCTGAATTTCTCTTGTTTTGTTTAATGAAAAGAGTAGCGTAGCTAATTTTTCTAATCGTATCAGCTCTTAATGGTGATTTAATCTCCTTTATGCCTGAATCAATCTCTTAGTCGGTTTATATACATTAGCTTATTGCCTGTTGATGTACGTGTGATTGTATATAGCTATAATGTCACAAACCATTGTAATATATATATATATATATATATATATATATATATATATATATATATATATATATCAGGAAGGCTAGTATATGCTCTCACGTTTGAGATGTGCAATTCATTACAATCTTTCAGCTAGTTCGTTTTGGCCAAATTTTGCTGTTTTTAAACTTTATTACAAGCCTAATTTGTCGATGTTAAAAAGTTTGTGTTAATTTAATAAAATATTGTGATGTGCATAATAAATATAAGAAAAAAATGTGGAATTTTTTTTTTAATTTTTTTTTTATTGCATCCCCAAATACAGAAAAGAAAAGTTTTTACTTTCCTTGATGCTAACTGTCCAAAAACCAAATGAGACCAAAAGTTTTAGTTCTATCTTTGTATTTTGTACCCAAAAAAAGGTTGAGCTTTAATCGATCACCCCGAGAATTGCATTCACCTCCCATTAATTACTGTATGTTTAAATTTTCTCTTTTCGGTAAAGATATTATAAAGTTTTCATTTTATTTTTGTAAATACTTGTACAGTTGCCCTCAAGTCTGAACTAATGTACCTATGGAATACAAAGAGAAACAATGAGCCTAAACTCTTTATAGCAATCTAAAAATGATATCAATAGTCTTTACAAAAAAAAAACAAACGAACATGCAGTAATTAGCAAAGAGTGCATTACTTGCTATTCTATTTGTTTTAACAAAGTGGTGACACAACATAAACATAAGTAAATGACAATGAAACATGATTACCCATCTAGCTAAAGATTATTGAGTAGTGACGTAATAGTATAGCTTAAGTAGTAAGAACACTATTATTTAAAAAGTAAATTATTGTTCTAGGAGAAATAGATGATAGTAAACTGTGTCTTTATTAATTGATAAGGAGGCTTTTATATAGGCATTACATCAAGTATCCCTGGTCATAAGGGATTCCCTATCTAATAAATAATCTAGACTACTAGCCTTATTAGGACAAGACACACCACCGAAGTTACGGAATTAACCTTCCTTGAACACTCCCCCTTGTGTCGCGTCCTCAATGGTGCATGAACTGTTGCCTCGTTAAAACCTTTGCCAGCAAACAAAAACCTCTTGGGCAAAAATAAAAGCATGGTCTAAGGGAAAAGAGTACAACGCACCAACTACAAGTATGTGAGACATGCATAACTAGACTCCCCCTGAAGTCTAGACGAGAACTCCCCCTGATAGTCAATCAGTCTTTGAGTTCGGATAAGCGACACATACCAATGCGCTTTACATGCTTCACAAATGTAGATTTGGGTAGAGACTTGGTGAACAGATCAGCTGCATTATCTTCTGAGCTGACTTGCTTCACTTGGATATTCAAAGTCTCTTGCTGCTGCTGATTGTAGAAGAACTTAGGCGAAATGTGTTTAGTATTGTCACCCTTGATGTATCCCAACTTCATCTGCTCAATGGATGCTGCATTATCTTCAAATATGCAAGTTGGTCCCATCGAAGTAGACTCAAGTCCACTAGACTCTCGAATGTGAGATATAACTGAGCGAAGCCAAACACATTCTTTGACTTCTTCATGTAGTGCAATAATCTCAGCATGGTTCGAGGAGGTAGCAACAAGGGTTTGCTTGGTTGATCTCCAAGATATCGCCGTATTCCCAATGGTAAAAACATAACCGGTTTGGGAACGTCCTTTGTGTGGATCTGACAAATATCCAGCATCAGCAAATCCTACCATCACATCATTTGGTGTATCTGAGTAGGAGGGGGTATCGCCAGAGCCGTATCGGGACCACGACTTAGCATCCCCGGGTCCGGATATGTTGGCGGATATGGCTGCAGGATGGCGGATGGCTGAGCCAAAACCAGTCTTGGCGGCTGACCGGTGGCGATCTGAGCCACGGTTTGTGATGTTGGATGCAAGAGATCGACTAGGTGTCGAATCCTGATGAGTGTATCGATAGTACAAGCCCATGTCAAGGGTTCCTTTAAGGTATCGAAAGATGTTCTTGATTCCAACCCAATGACGTTGTGTTGGCGCAGAGCTAAATCTAGCTAACAAGTTCACTGAGAAAGCAATGTCTGGTCTAGTACACTGAGCTAGGTATAACAAAGCTCCAATTGCACTAAGATATGGATATTCAGCTCCCAAGATCTCTTCGTCATCTTCTTTCGGACGAAAGGGATCTTTGTTGATATCCAGACTTCTAACGACCATGGGAGTGCCTGTAGGATGCATAACTTTGTCCATGTTAAATCGCCTGAGCATCTTTCGGACGTATGCAGATTGGTGTATAAAGATTCCACCACTTCGGTGCTCTAGTTCTAAGCCTAGGCAAAACCGAGTCCTTCCCAGATCTTTCATCTCGAATTCGGATTTCAAGTAGCTTGCGGTCTCATTGATCTCATTTAGAGTTCCAATGATGTTCATATCATCAACATAAAAGGCTATAATGGCAAATCCTGAACTTGTTCTCTTTATGACCACACAAGGGCACAACTCATCATTCTTGTATCATTTCCCAATCAAGTAATCACTTAACCGTGTGTACCACATCCTACCAGATTGTCGGAGTCTATATAGAGATCGTCTCAACTTGATAGCAAATGAACTTCGTGATTTTTGCTCACTTGACTTGGGTAACGAAAGTCCTTCTGGCACTTTCATGTACATCTCCGTATCTAGATCCCCATAAAGATACGCTGTTACAACATCCATAAGCTGCATATTGAGTCTCTCTGAGACTACCAAACTGATTAAGTATCGGAAGGTAATAGAATCCATGACAGGAGAATACGTCTCCTCATAATCAATTCCAGGGCGTTGAGAAAAATCTTGCGCCACGAGTCGAGCTTTATATCGCTGGACTTCACCATTCTCATTGCGCTTTCTAACAAAGACCCATTTATGTCCAACAGGCTTCACGTTTGGCGGTGTAGGCACAACCGGTCCGAATACTTGCCTTTTCTTTAGAGAGTCTAGTTCAGCCTGGATTGCTTCTTCCCACTTCGGCCAATCCGCCCTACGTTGACACTAATCAACAGTGCGGGGTTCCATATCGTCGTCGTCAATGACTTCTTGAGCAACGGCGTAGGCGAATGCATCATCGATATACATGGAATTCCTTTCCATAAGATTGTGCATGCATAAGTAGTTTAGTGAGATTTCCTTGTTCTCCAACATCAACAGTGAGTCTGAGGCGTCCCCCAGATGATTCAGAGTTGATTCTTGGACAAAGGTATAGTCGGAGACAATCTCGTGTGACGGCGTCACAGTATCGATGATGAATGGATCGCTTTGTGCCTGGACACATGCCCTCTTTCTAGGTACATTGTCCTTGGAACCGATTGGTCTCCCCCTCTTTCTAGGAGGATCCGAAGTCGACGCCGACCCTCCACTTGGAGGTGCCGAGCCTAGGCTGCCGATGGCACCTAGGGCTGCGGGTCCGACACCGGCGGCGCGTGCTCGCGCATGGCGAGGAATGTTGAGCCTTGTAGGTACATTCGCAGCAGGTATGGTTGATCTTGTCACTTTCGCAATATCAGTAAAGGAGTCGGGCATCGAATCCGCCACCTTTTGTAGTTCCAATATGCGTTGTATTTCGGTCTCACACTGAGACGTACGGGGATCATAATGAGACATAGTGGGAGAGAACCACGTCAATTCCTGACGTTCATTAGGGACAGATGCGGCCCCATCTCCCCCTAACGGCGGGAAGGATGTCTCATTAAAGTGACAATCTGCAAATCTTGCAGTAAACAGATCACCTGTCATAGGCTCTATGTAGCGGACAATTGTTGGTGCTTCATATCCAACATAAATAGCTAATCGCCGTTGTGGACCCATCTTGGTACGCAGTGGAGGCGTGATAGGCACATATACGGCACAACCAAAAGTACGCAGATGCGAAATATCAGGCTCGTAACCAGTTACCAACTGGTACGCACTAAATGGTTGGCTATCTGTGGGTCGTAGACGAATAAGCATAGCTGCATGTAATATTGCATATCCCCATGCCGAAACTGGCAAGTTTGTGGCCATGACAAGAGACCTAGCTACAAGCTGTAGTCTCTTAATGGCTGCTTCTGCAAGACCGTTCTGAGAATGAACGTGGGGCACGGGATGTTCAACTTCAATCCCAACTGACATGCAATAGTCATCAAAACACTTTGAGGTAAACTCTCCAGCATTATCCAGTCTGATTGACTTAATCGGATTGTCCGGGTGGTGAGCCCGAAGCTTAATGATCTGAGCTAGGAGTTTAGCAAATGCAGCATTCCTCGTGGACAACAACGCTACGTGTGACCAACGCGTTGACGCATCAACCAGAACCATGAAATATTTAAATGGTCCTCATTCTGGTGTTATAGGTCCACATATATCACCTTGTATTCGTTGTAGGAATGGAATATTCTGTTTATTATCAATAGCAAAAGATGATATTGCTTAAAGTTTTGCTAGTGAACAAGCTTTGCAAAACGAACGATGAGCATTAGACATCGCTACAGAAGCATGAGCAGCAGGAGGAGGCCGAACCTCTCCTTGGAGCCGAGAGGCGGCTATCGACGGCATGGCGGCCGAACCGAGGCCGAGGCGCCCTCTGTGCTTTTGTGATCTGAAAAATGGATGCCCGTGGGAGCATTTCAAAATACGGATCATCAGATCACGACCCGGATGACCGAGTCTATCATGCCAAAGCTTATAAGCATCATAATCACATAATATAACAACATGAGATTCGTTGGCTCGAATGGTTGTGAAATACATGTCATTTCGAACTCGCTTACACTTCTCCACAATGCGAGTGCGCATAGATTGAGTGGAGGTGATCAACAGATATTCAGTTCCATTTTCAACATAAGTGTTGAGGTGATAGTCGTTGTCACGCACATCCTTGAAAGCTAGCAAGGTTCTTGGCGCCTTAGGCGCATATAGGGCGTCCTCTACCCGAATTTCAGTGCCATTTGGCAATACGAATTGAGCAGTGCCACGACCCTTAATGACGGGTCCGGTTCCTGTCATCGTAGATAACGACGATTCTCTTGGCGAAAAATCCGAAAATAATTGCCAATTCCTCAGAATCGTGTGAGTTGTTGCAAAATCCAACAAACACTCAATCTCGCCTTGATACATCTACAAAAACAATGTAAATTGAATCAATAGTCTACTTTAGATTTTGGCGAACACTTTAAAGTAAGTGTACTGAAGCAATATATCATCACAAAATGAAGTGCATTAAGGCCAATAACAGAGCCATGGCATCGACATAACTTGAGAGAAAGAGATAAGCCTTATTTTAATCACCGAATACCAACATTGAGCGTTAACATAGCCTAGGTCAGAGATTGGGACCGGACACCGTCGTAGGTGGCGTGGCCGAGCTAAGGCCGAGGCCAAGGCAAAGGCCAGGGCCAAGCCAAAGCCGAAGCTGTGGTAAGGCCGAAGCTACCCTGAGGCCGAGCCGAAGCAAGGCGAGTGGTGAGGGTCGGTCAGGCATTGAGGCAATGCGATGCGACGGTTGAGCTAAATTCGAAGCATGGCGAGTCCGAAGACACGTCGTTGCCGAGCCATTGATGCAAAAGTTGCATTTGTTCGATAGGCTATCGATTGTTGGTTACAAAAACCGGATTCGGTGTTGAGCCAAGCTGGCGAGTGGCCATGGCGAGTGAGGCCTAGCGAGTCGCGGCCAAGTGCTGAGTGGCATTGGCGAGCGAGGCTTGGCGAGTCTCGGCCAAGCGGCTGAGTGGCCATGGCGAGCAAGGCTTGGCGAGTCTCGGCCAAGCGGCTGAGTGGCCATGGCGAGCGAGGCTTGGCGGATCGCAGCCAAGTTGGCGAGTAGCCATGGCGAGCGAGGCCTGGCGGATCGCAGCCAAGTTGGCCAGTAGCCATGGCGAGCGAGGCCTGGCGAATCACAGTCAAGTTGGCCAGTAGCCATGGCGAGCGAGGCCTGGCGAATCGCAGCCTTGTTGGCGAATGGCTGGCCTAATGTGCAACGCGATTTCTCGCAGTCTCTCATTTGTCTTTGTGATTTTATTTTGGATATGAGTTAACATCACCAGAACTATGGTAAACTCAAAATAATTATGTCATTGAGAATTGGACTCATTGAACCATTTATGCTTTCATAGGGATGTAAAAATCTTAGATCATTCGTAGAATAAGAGAAATATTATTGATGACAACTCAAAAGTACATCAAGGTTGTTCTAAAATAGAGCGACTTATCGAACAAAGTCGTGATTTATTGACTATATTATGTCAAAATAACAAGCAAAATCAAACTTGAACATGTATCTCATCACCTAAGTCAAATACTTATTCATAATCCGGAGTATCATACTCTTGAGTCCAACGTTTCTTGGTAGGTTGGAAGTCATCGATGGTGAAGTTGGTATCTTTCTCATCGTATTCTTCTTCCTCAAAGTCTCCTACATAGTTCGTTTCTTGTTCTATGTATTGTTTGTGTTTCTTGTAAGCGGCTTGGATCTCTCTATTTGCTGTGCAATTGCGTTGAAGATGATTCTTAGAGCCACATTTGAAGCAAGGAGCCGAAGCATTGTTCGGCGTATGGCCACCACGCCTGGGACAGGAACCAAAACTGTTCCTCCCTCTGGGAGCGGCGGCGCCGCCAGCATCCCTTGTCCAAGAAAGCTGTCGGCCACGGCCGGCGCCTCTTCTCCCTCCTCGTCCGCCACGTGTTGCTCCTGGCGTACGTGGTGGTGGTGCTTGACGTTCATGAGATTGATGCTTTTGCTTAGAAGCTTTACCACGGGCTTGATGAGATTCCGCAATGAATTTCGGTCCTCGAGGTCTCTTATTGGTGGTAAGAATCAACTCATGGTACCTCTCCTTTCTTTGAAGTACATTCATCAAATCACTGAAGGTTTTGATAGTGCCTTTCTCACGGAGATCGCGGTACTGATGCTACAATATGGACGCAGATTCTGGGAACGTCGTGAAAGTCTTCTCCATCATATCGTCATCGGTCTTTTCGACCCCACAAAAGCTCAAATCAGATTGCGAGTTTAGCATAGTCTGATGATATTCCTAGACGGAATCAAAATCCAATAAGCGGATTTGCTCCCAATCGGACATGAGGTCTGGGAGTTGTGCGTCATGCACATTGTCGAAGCGGTCCTTGAGGATATCCCATAGCTCTTTGGGATCGGTTTTCCTCAGGTATTGCTTCTTGAGCGTTGGATGGATATGGCGTCTGAGAAACATCAGGGCTTGTGCTTTCTGTTCAGGAGAAGCTTGTAAGCTTGCATCCTAAGGAGGGTTGATGGTGGTGGTAAATCTTTTACCAATGAAGGTGTTCTCTACATCTGAGATCCACCTCTTGTATTCCTTGCCTTGGACATCCAAGATGTCAAATTCTGGACGCTGAGTGTCAGCCATCTACAGAACACAAACAGGGAGACGTTAGTATATTTGAATACTAATCAAGTTTGATTGTTCTTTTAGAACAGTGCCAAGATATATCATGGTTACATAAATCGATGCTTAACGTGACTTCAAGTCACAATCGATATCTTCCCTTTGTTTTCTTTTGAAAAGAATACGTTATGGTTCACAGTGACATCACAGTCACAAGCATAACAGTGGCCGGTAACATCACAGTTACCCCAATAAACGTTGGCACCGGGTTGATTAAATCTCCGTATGCCGTCCCGAGAAGCGATAGAATCGGGATGAGGTAGCAGGGACACGGAAAGGTCCCGAAAGAAAAACAAAACCCAACTATTGAAAATTCAGAAGCGGGAACGTTTATAAAATATTTACCTCTTCAAGTGAAGCTTGATCAAATAAAACTTGACTTTTGGGGAAGCTTGTTTTCTTCGATTCTTCTTGATTTCTTCTCAGCAACAAATAAGGCTTCAAAAGCCGCTTGCTTGGCTTGCGAGCAATCTTGATCTTCTGGGGGATGCGTGCAAGGGATAGCACGCAAGGGAAGGTTGCTGGCGAGCTTGTAGGATTGCAGGCGGGCCGGTCTGCCGAGAGGCAGAGGAGGAGCGGCGTGTGAAGGTTTAGGATTTCAGAAAAAAAATATTTTTCAGAATTAGGGTTTTAGGGCTTTAGGGCTATTAGACGGGAGGCTAGAGCAACGTGCTGATAACGTGTTCTAGGAGAAATAGATTATAGTAAACTGTGTCTTTATTGATTGATAAGGAGGCCTTTATATAGGCATTACATCAAGTATCCCTGGTCATCAGGGATTTCCTATCTAATAAAGAATCTAGACTACTAGTCTTATTAGGACAAGACACACCACGGAAGTTACGAAATTAACCTTCCTTAAACAATTATCAATTAAATCATATATTAAGTCACGATAAAGAGGTATAATGTATATGTGATACCCTTAGAATCTTAGATCATCTTTAAACTTTTGACATCCTTGCCATACTCTTCTTTTAAATGACGGTTGGGGATGCGGTTGGCTGTCGTAGGTTTCACGCACACCAAAAGTTGATGTAGGAGATCACACTAGTTTTGTCCTCATCTATTGTGTACTTGTTTAGATTACAAGCCAACTTTCTTAAAGAGGAATGAAAGAGTGGGTTCTAGACTTCTAGTAGTTCTTGTATAAACGCATCGATATCGTACCCTACCAAACAGTTCGTTTAGTACAAAGGTCAAATTTAGAAACGAATGTTCATCACATGGCTTGTGACTGGAATAGAGTTCTGGAATTGTGGTTCCTAATCCTTTTGGGTTTATGGTATATATTCTTCTAGATCAAAAAGGAAAAGAATTGGTATAGGGTCCTAAGACTAAGATTAGTATATTACATTTATGTAACAGTTATTTTCATATCTAGTGGCTTCACAACTCATGATCGATCAGCTTGTGAACGTACTTGTGGTTTATCATTTTGCAAGTTGGCCTCCAAGATTTTGTTCCATTGATCGTGGAGTTGAACCCTTCCAATACGATAGACATCACGTTGTAGCTTGATGTGTAGTCGATCAGCGAAAGTCCCTCAAACCCGATCAATATCAACAACATGGGGTTCTACAATCTGTAAAGTAGTAGATCACAAGTTTGGAGTGGAAGTTCCGTTTACCGGTGTCAATAGGTGATCATTTAGTCTGTCTACTGAAGTATAAACTGAAATTAAAAAGTCGATTTATAGTATTAACTAGCCTCGCAATGCACATTTTATTGTTGAAACAAAGCCTACAGATGAATTTGTGTGGATGTGCTCTCCTAATAGATCCTAATGCAAATGTCTAAACGGCTAAAACTCATGTGTGGTCTACTAATCTTCGTTCTGTAATCACAGAACTGATGTAATTGCGCCTAAAAGGTTAACAGTGAAGCAACTCATTCATTCTGCGGCTTTCACTTGCCAACGGGACAATGAGTTCGCAAAGATTAGCTTTTCTTAGGCCCTAACCATTTTTGAAGGGGGGCTATGATCCTTCTTTTGTTGGGTTTCTATAAAACGTAATATTCCTATTTGTCTTTGAACAAATAAGTGGCGAATTGCATCTAGTGTCAACTCGTACGTGCATCGTTCATTCTTCTCCACTGTTGCATATATATATATATATATATATATATAGGCCAAATGAAAGTAGAGATATAGAAGTAGCAATTAGAAATCGCATGAAATTCTCCAACACAAGATAGAAGAACAAGTTGAAAGCAGTCAATGAAGGCTGGATGGTTGGGAAGTGATCAGAAATGAGAACCAGCCAAACCCAATCTCATTCTTCAATGGTCCATAACGCACTCACCACTTTTTGTTTATTTTTTTCTTCTTCTTCTTCTATCTTTCTTTAGGCTTCAAGGGTCACAGCTCAATTTGCTTATCTTTATTTTGTTAGCTTATGCGGTAATGAATAATTCAGTGCCTTACAGTTCCACTAGCTCCCAACAATTTTCATTATCTGCTTTCATATTTTTTTTTTAACATGCAAAATCTTATTTAATATATAATTACGCCATATTTGTACGTTCGAGACCAATTAGGGATCTTGCTTCTATGTTTGAATTTAGGTTGATTGGATTTGGTTAAACCCTTATAACTAATAAACTGAGTAAGAACGACAATAGTTATAAGCCAAATTCCCAAGAGAGTCACCCGCAGCGGCTAGGATCTAGTACGGAGGCTAGGGCAGCCCCGTACCCCTGCTAGGTTTGGCTTGTTTGGGTTTGTAGAGGAGAGGTTCTCAATTGGTTGAGTTTGTGAGAGGAATGAGAGGGAGTCAGAAGTTATCTCTGTGCTACAGGGAAAAGGCTGCAGTTGTGCTTCTTTTCCTTCTTCAATTAAGTTAGGTTGACTCAAATTGATGTGCGTCGAGTCCAACCTTACTGAACTATGTTTAGGGGATGAGTCTGAAAACTTGTTGTCTAAATCAACCTTGGTTTTTCAAATTAGTATGAAATGGTCACTTCGAAAAGTATAATGATAAATTGCTCGATCTGTTCATGCAAATAATTTAATGATGACTTAAAAATCGAGTTCTTGTTAATTGCTTTTTTTTTTTTGCAAATGTATTCCTTAAGTGATGATTCTCCAAATCCTGAATTGAAGATGAAATTCCTTGTAGCAAAATATTCATTAGCACAACTGAAGTAAAAAAATGTCGTTCACGAAGATTAAACACAATAATTATCCTAGCTAGCCTCAGCAAGAATATAAGAACTATCCAAAACTCATGTTATTCATATTACAGATACAACCTCCCCTGCCACTGCCAAGGCACCAACTTCTTCCAAACGGAGAACAAAACAATCCTAAACAAGATGTCACAATTTCCCTAATAATAACAGAAAATTGGACTGAAATCTAGTTAGGATTAGGGATCTAACAAACAAACAGGTAACATCTTACCTGATCGAACTTATTGATAAACATTTGCGACTACTTTTTGTGCAGATTTATTTTCCTCACCTTGCCATGTCCACACAATGTCCTTAAGCGCAGGCCTCACATCCTCGTCACAAAACTTTGTGTACTCAAGAGTGTCGCCGGACAGCTTCGAAAACTCCACTAGAGTCACCTCCTCCGCTACTTGAAACACCTCGGCCACCACTCCCAACTTCCCTTTTCTTCCCTCCACTTTCCCTAGCAATTTCACCTTGAATTCCTTCTCATACACCATTTTGAAATTTAACCTCTCCGCCACGACCTGCAGCTTTGCCTTGATCCCCGCCGCAGAGCACTTGGAGGTGAACATCGACCCCGGTCTCTTCTTCTTCTCAAACATGTTTGAGAGGTCGAAGCCGGATGACATGGAAGATATGAACTCGAAGGCATTGAAAAATGGTGGGGATTCTGATGTGTCATTTGCAGTAGTAGTTGTACTAGTACTTTTCTCCTTGTTATCATTTTCTTCATCTACACTCAACTTGGTTAAATTGGAAGAAGAGCCCTTTTGAAACCAAGGATCTTTCATTATATCGGAGATGGAAGCCCTCTTTTCTGGATCAACAACTAAAAGCTTTTGTATAAAACGCCTTGCATCCCCTGAAATCCATGGCGGAAACTCGTACTCGGCCTTGAAAACCTTCCTATAAGTCCTCATAACATTCTCATCATGAAACGGAAGATACCCGGCAAGAAACACAAACAAAACGACGCCACAAGACCACAAATCCGCCTTGGCTCCATCGTACCCTTTCTTCCTCAAAACCTCCGGAGCCACATAGGCCGGCGTGCCGCACTGCGTGTGCAGCATGCCGTCGCTCCAATGCTGCTCCGGCAACGCCGACAGCCCAAAATCCGAGACCTTCAAGTCTTCATTCTCATCCAGGAGAAGATTCTCCGGCTTCAAATCACGGTGCGAAACGCCTCGGCTGTGGCAGAAATCCACGGCGCTTATCAATTGCTTAAAGTACTTGCGTGCAACATCTTCTTTGAGCTTTCCTTTCGCGATCTTTTCGAATAGCTCCCCGCCTTTGACGTGCTCCATGACGAAGAAGATCTTTGTCTTGGTGGCCATGACTTCTTTGAGCTCGACGATGTGAGGGTGATGAACCAAGTGCATGATGGAGATTTCGCGCTTGATCTGCTCAACAAGACCTTCTTTCTTGATGTGGTCCTTGTTGATCACTTTGATGGCTACGCTTTCGTTGGTGGCGAGATTCTTGCCATGGTAGACCTTTGCGAAGGTGCCTTGGCCCAAAAGCCTTCGCATCTCATACTTGTCGAATATAATGTTTCTCGGAGCCGAATGTGTGCTAGGTTTTTCTGGCGGTAGTTGTTGTTTCCCTCCTTCCATAGCTCTGTTGTTGTTGATTTGTACACAGGAATACGATGAACAATTCTGGATCAGTCAAGAAACATTGGGATTTGGTAGGAGATGGCCATGGCGAGGTGAGGAAGGTGAGGAAAGAAATAAAAAAAAAATTTGCTACTGATTATAAATGAAGATTAACATCTTGAAAATGGTCAAAGACCACAATTTAGGAAAAATGGAGAGTTTTAGGTGAAAACTTGATTTTGGGGATTCAAGTCGATATCATGGATATCCAAAGTAAAATGGAATTCGACCCGGAAATTCTGTGCATGATGATCGGAGAGAATTGAGTGGACACTAGTGTTGGAAATGGAGGATTGGGTGCATGGGATTTTGTTTTTAAACAAAAAAAAAGGAAAAAGGAAACCAATTCAATAATTATCAGACATGCTAGAATTGGAACAAATTACAATATTTTCTGTAATTAAATTTTGCCCCTCTTTATGGGCAAATTTCTTCCTTTCCGATAAAAGCTTTTTATGGGCAAGTAATGATATGGAAAAAAAAAAAAACTAATAATAAATACATGATTTTAATACACAAAACTCCGTGGAAGGATTTTTTGAAAATATCCTAAGAATTCAATAATGGCCGGGAAACTAGAGCCATTATGGGGCTGACACGTGTAAGGATAGTGGGGCGGGAATGGATTATTTCCAGTACGTAGTATTGGATTTTGTATATTTGTTGGCTGTTTTAGCGAGCAGTGAAGCTTCTTGTTGCAGATAACGAGTAAAAATAGTACAGCACAACGCAGAGACTGGAAGATTCAGGAAATCATCCTTATCTTCAGAAAGTTCTTGCAAACCGTACCGCAAAGTCTCTGAAATAGATGGCCAGGAACAGAAACATGCATGATACGTATATATGGAAACGTACGTATATCGATCGATCGATCTGTAGATCCTATTATTTTACACGTAGCTTTGGCTAAAAGTAGTAAATAGACGGTTGTTTCCGAACCCATTTATTACGGTGGTAATTCATTCTTGCATCAAAGAAGAATGGGTACGTACGTTGGGAGAATTAGGGTTTCTTAAGTCGGTAACTTTCTTTTTGTGGCGGTGAATTGAGTTATGGCAATAACTCTTAATTAATTTGCAGAACGGCTGATATGCAGATTTGCATAAATGAATTCTGCCATTTCGGTTTCACGAGCATAGTCTAGAAAATTAAAGTTTCTCATTTATATATAGTTATGTTAACAATGTTTTAATTAAATTTTAATCAAAATAGCTAAAAAGTCATTTTGACTAGCCACTTTATAAATATGTCTGTATCAATTCTCTCTATTTTAATTTGGTTTAAATTTAAAATATTTATTAAATTAATAAAAAGTTGTTATGTTCTAGGAGAAATATATAATAAGCAAACCGTTGTTTTATTGATTGATAAGGAACCTTTTATATAGGCAATACATCTAGTATCTCAATTAACCCTAACTACTAAATTAAGATACTAAATATCTAAACTAAATAGATCAAGACACACCACGGAAGTTACGGAATTAACTTTTCTTGAACACTTCTCCTTGTGTCGCGAATCTAATGGTACATAAAGTGTTGCCTCACTAAAACTTTGTCAGCAAAACAAAAGCCTCTTGGGAAAAAATAAAGGGAAAATGACCATTTGCACAAAAAAGGGGAAAAAATTGTTCATTCCGATGTTACATACCCACTCCAATGATTCTTAGATAAAAGACTTTCATACCCTTCTTTATCAACAAACAACTCCATCTCTCCTTTCTAAACCCTAAATATCTCTCTCTATCTCTCTCTCTCCCTCTCTCTCCGATCCTAATCTCATACTCACTCCTATATCAACCATCTTGCCTTACTGCCGCGTCGCCGCCGCCGGAGACGATCCTCCCTCCTTCACCGCCACACCCTCGCCTTCCTCCTCCTCCTTCACCGCAGCCGCCACGTTAGCAACAACAGCAACAGAAAGGACTCCACCAACAACAACCCAGAGCAATGAACAGAGAGAGCATATAACTTGCTTTTGGGGCAGCAGTCGTCGTCGTCGTCTGCAAGAGGAGGCGTTTTGGGTCAAGCGGAGACGACGTCGCTGACATCGACGTCGACAGGAGGAGGCCTGGGTCCGCTGTCGAGCATCTTAGGTCCGACGTTGAGGTTAGAGCAGTGCAGCGCCCTGAGCCCGGCGTCGCGTCGAGGTTGGAGCATTGCAGCGCCGGTGTTCTGGGTCCGATCTTGTGTGGAGAAGGCAGGAGCAGCTCCCTGGGCCCGGCGTAGCGCGTCCTGGGTCCGACGTCGAGGTTGGAGCAGTGCAGCGCCAGTGGTCTGAGTCCCGCGTGTGGAGTAGGCAGGAGCAGCGCCCTGTGTCCGGCTTCTTGGTCGGAGCCGTGTAGCAGACTTTTGCAGACTTTTGTATTCTTATTCATTGTCTTATTCTTCTTCACCTTTGTATTCTTATTTGTCTTCTTCATACTGAAGCCCTTCATCATCATCATCTACTACCCTGATGTCCGACGAAGAAGCCAAAGCTTGCTTGTATTTAATCCTTCTGATTTTGGTTTTAATTGCTGTTGTCTGGTATATTAGGAGCACATGTTTACTAGGGGTCAGTAACATGTTTACTAGGGGTCAGTAACCCGATTACTGGGGGTCAGTAACATGTTTACTGGGGGTTAGTAACCTGATTACTGGGGGTCAGTAACATGTTTACTAAGGGTCAGTAACCTGATTACTGAGGGTCAGTAACCTGATTAATGGGGGTCAATAACATGTTTACTGTATTGTATATGCAAGTTTTTTATGTTATTGTCAAGTTATCAATGAAATCTTAGTACAGTATAGTGTGGATGTTTTGTGATTAAAGTTTTGCAACTTGATGAACTCTGATTCTGGATTACTGGGTGTCAGTAACCAGATTACTGGGGGTCAGTAACTTGAATACTGGGGGTCAATATTTTAATTACTGGAAATTTAGAATCTGTAAATTGAATACTGGGGGTCAGTAACTTGGTTACTGGGGGTCAGTAACTTGGTTACTGCGGGTCAGTAAATTGATTACTTAGGGTCAGTAACTTGATTACTGGGGGTCAGTAACTTGATTACTAGAAATCTGTAATTTGCAAATTGCTTACTGGGGGTCAGTAATCATAATCCAATAACCTGATTATAAAAAAGTATAAAAAAAAAAATTTCCAGCGACCAGCCATGGGAGGCCGGCGGAGTTGGGTAACATTTCGGCAAAATTTCTTTATCTTCCACTTTCTGAGCACATTATAATTCAAAAATCTGTTAGATAAAACAGAAGCACAAAAAAAGAAGAAAAAAAATTAAAATTGTACTAGGGTTGAAAAAGATTTGTTCAAATGAGCAATAGAGTTGTAATCTTATGTTCAATAGGGGAGAAAAATAAGATGGTCATTGGAATGGGCAATGAGGGGGGCCAAATTAGCACTAAATGGTCATTTTTCCAAAAATAAAAGCATGGTCGAAAGGAAAAAAAAAGCACAACACACCAACTACAAGTGCGTAAGACATGCGTAAATAGACTCCCCCCTAAAGTCTACATGAGAACTCCCCCTGATGAATAAATCAGTCTTTGAGTTCGGATAAGCGACACATACCAATGCGCTTCACATGCTTCACAAATGTAGATTTGGATAGAGACTTGGTGAAGAGATCACCGACATTATCTTCTGAGCTGACTTGCTTCACTTGGATATTCAAAGTCTCTTGCTACTGTTGATTATAGAAAAACTTAGGCAAAATGTGCTTAATTTTATCACCCTTAATATATCCCAACTTCATTTGTTCAATGCATGCTGCATTATCTTCATATATGCAAGTTGGTCCCATCGTAGTAGACTCAAGTCCACTAGATTCTCAAATGTGATATATAATTAAGCGAAACCAAACACACTCTTTAACTACTTGATATAGTGCAATGATCTCAGCATGGTTTGATGAGATAGCAACAAGAGTTTGCTTAGTTGATCTCTAAGATATCGCCGTATTCCCCATGGTGAAAACATAACCGGTTTGGGAACGTCGTTTATATGGATCAGACAAGTATACAGCATCAGCGAATCCTACTAACACGTCATTCAGTGTATCCGGGTAGGAGGGGTAGTGCCAAAGCCGTACCGAGACCACGCTTTGGCATTCTCGGTGTCGGATACGGTGGCAGCAACTACGGTAGCACGACGACGGAAGCGGCGGGCAGCAGAACCAAAGCCGAATGCGATGGCGGTGCTACTGTGATCCATGTCTTGGCTGACATCACGGGATGCTAGGGATCGGCTAGGTTCCTTTCACTGGTTCCTTTCAAGTATCGGAAGATGTTCTTGAGTCCAACTCAATGACATTGTGTTGGCGCCAAGTTAATTTAGCTACCAAGTTCACCGAGAATACAATGTCTGGTCTACAACATTGAGCTAATGATTAAAATATCGGTATCGGTAGCTATATCAGTCGGCTGAAAAAAAAAAAAAAAAAAAAAAAAAGATATCGGAGATATCGGGGATATATCAGGGATACACCGTAAGAAATTATTTTTATTTAAATGTTAAATTTATTCATTCATAAAACCTTAAGTACATGTAAATAATAGCTTCATTTAGTACCAGAAAGAGATTCTACGTGCTTCAAATTCCCCATGCTGATCCACTAAAGTACAATAATCTGACCAAGACAAAAGACTTATATAATATGAATTGTAGTGATTAATATGATAGTCATCTATCTCTTTAGAGCTGCCGACAGTATCCCTTAGAATGGGTAGTAAGGATGAATCCAACTATATGATTGGTTATGTACTTATCCATATTGACCATATTCATAAATATTATAACCAAATTGATTGTTAAACCAAGTAATATTGTCGGGTTAAAACAAGCCTTATTTTTACCTTGATAACTCGAGGCAATTACTTATTCGAAAACTCGAAGCGATTACTTATTCGAGCAATCGAAGCGACTACTTATTCGAGAACTCGAAGCGATTATTTATTCGAGCAATCGAGGCGATTATTTATTCGAGAACTCGAGGTGATTAATTTTTTCTTACTTTCATACATATTCCTCGAAGAGAACACTCCTAACCGATATTTCTCAAAACTTTCTGTCACTTCTCTCATCCGGATATCTTTCGAGGAGAATTCAGGGTACTCATTTTTTTTTTATATCCCTCAAGGTGATCACTGATTACTTATTCAATTATTCCTCTCTTAAACATTCTCGAATCTTGAGAAAAAAAATTATTAAAAATGTTTACATATATTTCGTTAAAATATTGAAAAAATATCGCAAATATCTTAAATATCAGTGATATTTTACGTTATCAGAGATATATCGTAGATACGGTGAAAGAAAAGATATTTACCCATAAAGATATATCGGTCGGCGGAAAAAAGAAGAAGAAGGAGATATCGGGGGATATATTGGATATATCGCAGAGATTTTAAACCCTACATTGAGCTAGTTATAAAAAAGCACTGAAATACGGATATTCAGCTCCCAAGACCTCTTCGTCATCATCTTTCAGACGAAAATAATCTTTATTGATATCTAGACTTCTAACGAACATAGGAGTGCCTATAGGATGCATAACTTTGTCTATGTTAAATCGCCTGAGCATCTTCAGACGTATGCAGATTGATATACAAAGATTCCACCACTTCAGTGCTCTAGCTCTAAGCCTAGACAAAACCGAGTCTTTCCCATATCTTTCATCTCAAATTCAGATTTCAAGTAGCTTGCTGTCTCATTTATCTCATTTGGAGTTTCAATGATATTCATATTATTAATATAGACTACTACTATGGCAAATCCTGAACTTGTTCTAGTCATGAACACACGAGGGCACAACTCATCATTCTTGTATCATTTCTCAACCAAGTAATCACTCAACCGCGTGTGCCACATCCTACCAGATTGTCGAAGTCCATTTAACTTCATGGTTTTTGCTCATTTGACTTGGGTAACGAAAGTCCTTCAGGTACTTTCATATATATTTTGGTATTTAGATCCCCATAAAGATACTATGTAAGCTGCATGTTTAGTCTTTCAGACACTACCAAACTGATTTGATAACGGAAGGTAATAATATCCGTGACCGAAAAATACGTCTCTTCGTAATCAATTTCAAGGCGTTGAGAAAAACCTTGCGCAATTAGTCGAGCTTTTTATCACTGTACTTCACCATTCTCATTGCGCTTTCTGACAAAGACCCATTTACGTCCAACCGGCTTCACATTCGGCGGTGTAGGCACAACCGGTCAGAAAACTTGCTTTTTCTTTAGAGAGTGTAGTTCAGGCTGGATTGCTTCTTCCCACTTCGGCCAATCAGCCATTCGTTGACACTCATCAACATAGCGTGGTTCCATCTCGTCATCGTCAATGATTTATTAAACAACGGCATTTGCGAATGCATTATCGATGTACATGGAATTCATTTCCATAAGATTGTGCATGCTTAAGAAATTTAGTGAGATTTTTTTATTCTCCAATATCAACGGTGAGTTTGAGGCATCCCCTAGGGTATTCATAGTTGATTCTTGGACATAGGTATAATCGGAGACAATCTTGTGTGACGGTGTCACAGTATCGATAATGACCGGATCACTTTGTGCCTGGACACATGCCCTCTTCCTCGGCATACTGTCATTGGAACCGAATGGTCGACACCTGCTCTCCACCATGACAGACCGAGCCTAGACTGCCGATGACACCTAGTGCTCCGATTCTGAGAACAGCGGCAAGTGGTTGTCGTCCGTGTTGTGGGACGTTGAACCTTGTAGGTACATTCGCAGTAGATATAGTTGATCTTGTCACTTTCGCCATATCAGTAAAGGAGTCGGGCATCAAATCCGCAACCTTTTGTAACTCTAATATGCGTTGTATTTCCGTATCACACTGACACATGCGGTGATCGTAATGAGACATAGTAGGATAAAATCATGTCACTTCCTAGCGTTCCTTTGGGACGAATATGTTACCATCTTCCCCTAACGGGGGAAGGATGTCTCATCAAAGTGACAATCTGGAAATCTAGCAGTAACCAGATCACTTGTTGGTGCTTCATATCCAACATAGATAGCTAATCGTAGTTGTGAACCCATCTTGGTACGCAATGGAGGCGTGATTGGCACATATATGGCACAACCAAAAGTACGTAGATGTGAAATGGCAGGCTCATAACCAGTTACCAACTGGTACGCACTAAATGATTGGCTATCAGTGGGTCGTAGACTAAAAAGCATAGCTACATGTAATATTGCATATCCTCATGCCGATACCGACAAGTTAGTGGCCATGACGGGGGACCGAGCAACAAGGTGAAGTCTCTTGATGGTGGCTTCTGTAAGATCGTTTTGAGAATGAAAGTGGGGCACGGGATGTTTAACTTCAATCCCAACTGACATGCAATAGTCGTCAAAACACTTTGACTTAAACTCTCTAGCATTATCCAGTCTGATTTACTTAATCGGATTGAGGGGTTGGTGAGCCCAGAACTTAATAATCTGAGCTAGAAGTTTGGCAAATACAGTATTCTTCGAGGATAATAACGCGACGTGTGACCAACGCGTCGACGCATCAACTAGAACCATAAAATATCGAAATGGTCCACACTCTGGTGTTATAGGTCCATAGATATCACATTGGATTCGTTGTAAGAACGTAATATTTTGTTTCTTATCAAGAGCAAAAGATTGTCTTGCTTGAAGTTTTGCTAGTGAAAAAGTTTTGCAAAACGAACGATGAGCATTGGACATCGCCACAGAGGCATGAGACGTAAGAGGTGGCCGAAACTGTCCTTGGAGCCGAGTGGGTGCTGACGTTGGTATCAATGCTGAGCCGTGGCCAGGACGCCTAGACACGGCGTCTTCGGGTTTTTCTCCAAATTTCTGATTCCCTTTTCGCTTTTGTGATCTGAAAAACGGATGACCATGGGAGCATTTCAGAATATGGATCATCAGATCAGGACTCGGATGGCCGAGTCTATTATGCTAAAGTTTGTAAGCATCAGAATCGCATAGAATTACTACATTGGATTCTATGGCTCAAATAGTTGTCAAATACATGTCGTTTCGAACACGCTTACACTTCACCAAGATGTAAGTACGCAGATTTTGAGTGGATGTAATCAACAGATGCTCAGTTTCATCTTGAATATAAATATTAAGGTGATAGTCGTTATCACGCACATCCTTAAAAGCAAGCAATGTTCGAGGCGCTTTAGGCGCATACAAATCGTTAGATACTCGGATTTTGGTGCCTTTAGGTAAGAGAAATTGGGTAACTCCGCGACCCGTAACACTAGGTCTCGTTCCTGTCATCGTAGACAATGACGAACGATATGGCATAAATTCTGTAAACAATTGATTATTCCGAACAATAGTGTGAGTTGTTGCACAATCCAACAAACACTCGATCTAGCCGTAAAACATCTACAAAAATAATGTAAATTGAATCAAACTTCTATACCAGACATGGCGAATACTCTTGAATATATTTAAAAAATAGAGCAAGGGATGGTGATCTAATCTCAATCCCTTAGAGAATGTATTGAGACAATATTTCATCACAAAACGTGTATTGAGGTTGATTAGGCAGCCATGGCATCTATAAAACTTTAGATAAAGTGAAAAGCCGCATTTAATCACTGAACACCCGCATTAAAGGAATGAAAAACAAGATACATAACTGAAAAGTAAGAACGAGGCCAATGAGATTAGGCTGGGGCTGAGCCAAGGCAAGGTCGTGACCTTGTTGGAGCCGAGCCGAAACAAGGCTAAGGAGGTGGGCCGGTCAGGCATTTAGGCAATCTGATGCGACGGTTGAGCTAAATCCAAAGCATCTCAAGTTCGGAGACAAGTCGTTGCCGAGCCGAATTTGTAAATATTTCATATTTCGATAGGCTATGTATGCTGGTGTTGAAGTCGGGTTTATTGCCGAGAATGTGTCGAGACTAAAGTCGGAATGTTTTCGAGGTAAAAATTTTAAACTAGAATCGGTGTCGAGCTGGCATGTTGCAGGGCTGCCGAGGCAGAATACCTGACAGCCGAAAGGCTGCCGAGGCGCGCTGCCGAGGTTGTCGAGGCTTGCAGGTGGCGTGATGTCGAGCTGCTGGGAGGCTGCCAATCGCTGTCGAGGCCTGCTACCGAGGGGGTTGCCGAGGCCCAGCCATGTTGCCGAGAGGGATGCCGAGGGATCAGTAGGCCTACCAAAAGGCTCTTGAGGGGTGCTAAGAGGCTTATCGAGTTGCTGAAGGGCTGCCGAGAGCTGCCGGTAGCGTGCCAAGGTGCTGCCGAGGGTTAGGTCGAGCATGCATTAGCGATTTTTCTCGATTTTCTCTTTTTATTTTTGTGATTTTGTTTCGGATATGAGTTAACATCACCAATTTCGCGGTGAACTCAAGGTAATTATGCCATAGAAAATTTGACGCATTGAACCATTTATGCTTTTATAAGGGATTTGTAATTCTCGTTTTATTCATTGAATAAGAGAAATTTTTATTGATTACAACTCAAAAAGTACATCAAAGATGTTCTAAATAAAATAATTTATTGAACAAAGTCGTAAACTATGATTAAAAATAAGCCAAAAATAACAATGTAATCAAACTTGAACATGAATCATATGACCTAACAAGCCAGAGACTTAGTCGTAATCCGGAGTATCATATTCTTTTGTCCTATCCTTCTTAGTAGGTTGGAAGACATCGACAGTGAGGTGAGTATCTTCATCATCGTCTTCTTCCTTGAAGCACTACCAGTTTTGACAAAATAGCCGACGAAAAAATTTTCGTCGGCTATTCAAAATTTTCTTCGGTTATTCCTTCTACCGACCAAAATTTCGTCGGCTATAAGTCGTCGTTAAAAGCCCGTCGGTAAAACTAATGGCCGACGAAAATAACGAAATCGTCGGCCATTCCAAAATTATCACCGACGAAAATGAATTTTCGTCGGCCAAACCTTAGCAAAATATCCGATGAAATTCGTCGGATATTTTCAAGTATGGCCGACGATTTTGGCAACTATAGCCGACGAAGCAAATCAATTTCGTCGGTTATTTCGTCAAAATATATTAATATTTTAAGAGGCATAGCTGACGAAATAATGTGATTTTTGTCGGTAATAAAAGTTATAGCCGACGAAATTTGGTAAAAATCGTCGGCTATAACAGTTATAGCCGACGAAATAAGGTCAATTTCGTCGGGTATTCTTAAATTTTGGGGAAAAAAAATTAAATTATGTTTTGGCTCAACTGAATATGCAATCTTCCATAGTTATGTCTAACTTCCATGGAAAAGGAGGAGGAGGAGGCCGGAGGAGGAGGAGAAGGAGGAGGAGGACGCCGGCGCCGATTTGAGGAGGAGGAGTAGGAGAGCGGAGGAGGAGTTTTTCCGGAGGTGGAGAGAAAAAAGGCGGGCTGAAAGATTTAAAGCAGAGAGAATAGCCGACGATTTAAAAGATTTCGTCGGCTATACTTTGGAAGATCAACAGCCGTCGGATCTGAGACATCCAACGGCGGACAATAAAAAGGCGCGGATCGTAAGAGTTTAGCCGACGAAATATAATTTTCGTCGGTTAAACTTAGAGAATAGCCGACGATTAACAATATTTCATCGGCTATTCTATGAACATCGTCGGCTATACTTTGGAAGATCAACAGCCGTCGGATCTGAGCCATCTAACGGCGGACAATGAAAAGGCGCGGATCGCAAGAGTTTAGCAGACGAAATATAATTTTCGTCGGCTAAACTATAGGTCAAACCACTAACTCAAACCTCTAAACGCTTAAAAACAAAAATTAGTCTAGTTAAACGACGGTTTCTGAAGCAGTAGAAGTGTGGAAGGGTTAATCAACGTCGAACCCTCAATGAATGGAGAGTACAATCAACGTCGTACTCTAAAGAACAGGTCTGGAATCCACCAGGAATCAAGAGAAAACTCTTAGGGTTTTGATAAAATATGATTAATTAATTGTATGTGATCCCAAAGGGATGCTTAAATACTGAAAAGAAACCCTAGGGCAACTAACAAGGAAACCTAAAAGCCCAAGGAATTAAAACAAAACGAATCCAAAACAAATTAGAACTTAAATCTTGAAAACATATTAAACTGCCGTTTTGAGGCCCTAAACGAACTCGAAAGCCCGAAAAGGCCCACACATCGTGGTAAAGCTATGAGTTTGATTCCTGGCGTCGTTCTCTTTCCGGAATGGTATCACAATCGTCATTCGGACGCCGGACGCCAAATCTGCAGTAAACCGGGTTTTGACTTGCAACGGTCAATCTGCTCTTCAATATTTGCTGCCATCCTTCCTACATCAGTTTCTGGCCTCACCTTCAACAGATAATAGTTTCAAATCAATGAGACGCAACTAATCATATAAAAATTTTACAATATTGATTTAACGAACGTCAAGCTACCCATAGGAAAACGAAAGTAAAAAACAGTTAACTGCAACATTCGGCACTCAAATTTTATCGGAATCTTGTCATTTTTCAACCATAGACGTATTTCATTATTTCGGTCATATCTTATTTCACAATATTTTTGCATTTGAAGAGTCTACGTATAGTAACTATTTGAAACTATACTTTCACTTAACCACTTAGTAAACAAGTTAAGGAACATTAGTGCATATGTTCTGATTTTGAATCTAAAAGTTTAGAAAATCTATTCCAACCGTCAGATATCACCGTTTAGATTAAATACATGTATGGAAAAAAATCCAACTACATCTGACAACGTTAAAGGCTCGATCGGAACGGTCAACCGGGTCAGCCAAACCTCTAAACGCTTAGAAATGGTAATTGGACTGTCTAAATGACGTTTTTTGGCCTGACCTTCAACAGATAATAGTTTCAAATCGATGAGACGCAACTAATCGTATAAAATACCCACAGATTTTTCACTCTTTCTCCCGTTTTTTTCGTTTTTTTTTTAAATAAGCAGCTGCTGTCTAGATCTGAAAATATATAGACTTATAGCCGACGAAAATGCCAATTTCGTCGGCCAAACTTTCAAAAGTTTTCGTCGGCTAAAGTTTCAGAGAAAGGCTGACGAAAATTCAAATCGTCGACTAAAATATGAATATAGCCGACGATTTTTTTTTTTTAGCGACGAAAATTTTATGTCGTCGGCCGTTTTTTTTTATTTCGTCGGGAAAAGCCTTTTTTCTGGTAGTGAAGTCTCCAACATAATTCGCTTCTTGAGTCATGTAATGTTTGTGTTTGTTGTAGGCAGCTTGGACATCTCTACTACCTTTGTAATCTCGCTGAATATGACTCCTGGTGCCGAAGCTGAGCTTGGAGCGTGGCCAAGTCCTCAAATTGGAACTTCACATTCTCTAAACAATAGGGCTCTGCCATCATAAGTGGTGTATCTTGCACCACTATCCTCTTCATATAATTTGTTTTCTCCATTCTCCGAGCACAGAGGTTGTGACCGTACCACAAATCTCATCTTTTCTTCAATCGTTTCCTACGCGGTCGAATACCAGCCGAATATGCTGCTAGCGAAAGCAAAAAACCAATCTCCTTAGGCTTTGGCATGAGATTAGTTTGAGATATCTCAGTGGAGATAAAAATTGAAAGAACATTCCGTTTATAAAGCCAACTTTGAATTGCTCTAGAGATGCAGTGAGAGGCAGCCACAATCGATCTACTTGTTGGAGACAACAAGTACCCTTTAAGTCCCAAGCCATGACGGACATGGTTTAGCAGATATAGAGAGAGGTGGAGAGCCATCCCACCTTTTCTCATTACATATAAATTGATTGTTAGAAAGAGAATTACATATATTGCATATCAATCTCTCCAAACCAACTCTTATTATTCATGATGGGTGCTTTAATTACGAAATCCATTCATGATCGATGCTGTGATAATCAATAAAACGACTCATATGATGTTATTCACCCACATCTCTCACATATGGAACGCAAATCACTTTACTTGATCTTAATGACAGAAAAATTTAATCTCAGAAAGAAATTTGTACTCACGAGAAGTCAGAGACGATATGAACTTTGGGGATAGGACAAACACATAGAAATAGGATTAAGGCAGTAAATTACTTAAATATAAGAAGTAATCATTGAGTAATTGAGTATGAAATGTAGTAAAGACCATGATAATAGGATCAAAAGAAATTCTGGAAAGCTTTCACTACTCAGTTATACATGCATGTTTTCGTTATGTAACCATGCATGATGATAGCAAATTAGCGATGAAAATGAAGATTGTCGAAGCTAGCTGAGAATGTATATTAGAAGAAGAAGAAAAAAAAAATTATAGAGGAGATGTGGAGGATATATGGAGGATGTTATGGTGGCATCTATTTCCTTCAAAACACGATTGAAAGTTGAAACCCTATAAATGTGTATATATATATATATATATATATATATATATATATACTATATTATTGTATTCCCCTTTCGACAGTGGGCTAAGCAAAGTTTCCAAGTTGTTTTAAGTTTCTTACATGGGCTCATTTTAAGCCGGCCATTCAAGTGAGATTTTTTTTGCAGTTTTGATGGGCTAATTTCAAGCTCCACTATATTCCAGCTTTTATGGTTCCTAAGAGCATATGCACCGGGGAGAGGCCATCACCTCAATTCGGCAGGTTTCCTGCTGGATTAATGGCCAAGCGTGATGCAGCGGGGAAATAAGGGGGAAAAAAGCTGATGGGGCCCGCCGGATGGAGCAGCAACAATCAGAGAGGCAATTACAGATTGTCTGCCTCTGTGATGGAGGGGAAAGTGGTGGGACCGGGCAAAATTGGTTTTTTTCCTTGGGGCGCATATAACCAAAATGAAGCATGGGTGATTGTATTTGGACAGCATACTATTATATTAAGCAGCTATGTTCAAGAATTTTTTTTAATTCTTCCCTAAGTTATGTTTTTCCATTAAATTGCATAACAAAACCAATTTTTTTATTTATTTATAATTTTATCAAGTTTTTTTTTATTGGGGTGCATATAATTTTATCATCTTTGCTTGGTCTGAATCACCTCTTATTGCAAGAATATCTTCTGTTATCTATTCTCTTAGAAATTTAACGTTCCTCCATATCTTTTGAAAATTTAATCCATATCCATTTCAGTTGATTTGGCCATTTAGGGGTGGATTTAAGTTGCTTTAGTGGTGGAACCGGGCAAAAAAATTAGTTGATGAATAGTGATTACAAGAGTGATAGAGTTGCATGGGTGCATAAAAATTGACCCAGAAAAGCAATTTGCAGTGAATAGTATCTGATGGAAGCAATTAAATTGATGAATTGATGGATTGATAGAGGAGCATGGGTGCATATGCCCTAAGAAAAATTATAGTAATGTTATTACTTATTGGTACGTAGCTTAGAAATGTTTCAAGATATCTTCTTGCACTACCAGAAAAGGGGTCATAGCCAACGATATAAAAAAAAACGGCCGACGAAAGAGTACTTCGTCGGCTATAAGGGGTTATAGCCGACGAATTACTCTTTCGTCGGCCACAACGTCGGCTATAATATTATAGCCGACGAGTCGTCGGCTATAACTATAGCCGACGAAATTTTTTTGTTATAGCCGACGAGGAGGGTCTTCGTCGGCTATAACCCTTATATCAGATCTATTCTGCACCAGCGAGCTCACTTCGTCGAAATTTTTTCGAAAAACTTCGAAGTTGAAATCGTCCAAAACCTCGGCCATAAGCTTGAAAGGTACGTATATTGCTGTGTGTGTTGATTTAGTTGGTTATATGCAGAGGTGTGTTAATTTAGAGTTTAATTATAATAAATGTGTGATTAATTTGATATATATATGTGTTGAGATGAGATTATTAATGGGTTGATATGTTGGTTAGATAGAATTGAAGTTTTGTTGAAGATTAGTGATTGATTGTTGATTTAGAGGTGATTTTATATGAATTTGATGAAAAAATGTATATATATATATTAATTAATGTAATTGTAATTAAAAATATATTGTTGGAATATATAAAAAATATATTGTGTTTAATTAATTAGGGAGCTTGACGATGTTTTAATTAATTTAGGGATGTATATATATATATATATATATATATATATATGTGTGTGTGTGTGTGTGTGTGTGTGTGTGTGTGTGTAATGATGAATTTTTTAATTAATTAGTACGTATGCACGTACGTAGTACGTGCATATATACATATATATATAATTATATTTATTTATTGAATTTACAGGATGGACAAGAGTTGGATTACCCTTGGAAGATGGGATCAGGCGTATCATGATGGAGTTAGGAGTTTCCTGGAATTTGTGATGGCTAACTGTGGAGACACTACACTTCATTATTGCCCGTGTAAAAACTGCAAATGTGCCAGCCCACGACAACGTTTTTCCATAGAGAAAGTGGAGCAACACCTGGCTAGATATGGATTTTGGGTCCTATACACTAATTGGATTTATCACGGTGAACCAGAGTTTGCGGGTCCTCATGATCATGGACAATTTGCCGAGAGAGGGAGTTCGTCCAATGATCCAACAACGAACTGGATCAACGATATGTTTCCTCGTGAGAGCGGTGTCTTTGATGAAGCACCAGATGTGCAACTCCCTCCTCCGGAGATGGAGTGTTTCCCTGATATTGAGTCACTCGAGTCATTACCCCGATCACCGGTCAACACAAGTGGTATGGAAAAGTACAACAACCTGATCGTATTGCAACAGACTCCGTTGTACCCCGGATGCAGTAAGACTGTCCTTGAATCTGTCATGGGAGTGATGAAGATCAAAACAGAGAACAAAGACACTGTCAAATCGGTTGATGATTGGCTGAAGATATGGGGTGGGGCGATGCCTCCCGGACATCGGCTTCCTACCAGTCATCATAAGGTGCGACATATCCTTAAAGATCTCGGCCTTTCCTACATCAAGATTCATGCATGCAGATACGATTGCGTTCTGTTTTACGGGAAAGGACTTGCAGATTTTGAATATTGCCCAGTATGCAATACAGAGCGGTATAAGTTCACTCCTAAAGGGAACAAGAAAGCTGTGAAGATACTTCGGTACTTCCCGCTGATTGATAGGCTTGAGCGGTTGTTCATGTGTGCTTTCACGGCCGAAGCTATGAGATGGTGGGCTGAGAGGAATGTGCCTGACGATGACACCCTTAGACATCCCGCCGACGGAGAGGCTTGGAAGAAGAATGTGTTGGAGTTTCCTGAATTTGCATCAGAGGTTCGAAATGTTTGGCTAGGGCTATCATCCGACGGTTTCAACCCTTTTGGCAAGAAAGAGCTTCAGTACAGTGTGTGGCCAGTTATTTTGATTCCGTACAACCTTCCACCGTGGATGTGCATGAAGAAGGAATATAACATGCTCACATTGTTGATTCCAGGCCCAGGTTTTCCGGGAAAGTGTCTCGATGTGTATTTGAGACCCGTAATTGAGGAGCTTCGATACTTGAGTCTGAAAGGCCACCTGGTCTACGACCGGTTCAAAAATGAGATGTTCCGGATGGGTGCCATGCTTGTTGGCCGATCAGTGACTTTCCTGGGAGGGGTATGTTGTCGGGCAGCGTCACCAGGGGTTACAGGGCTTGTTCAGAGTGCATGACTGTTGATTGCTCCAGTCCTCATTGCAGCAAGATTGTCCAGATGCGTCACCGTTGTTGGCTTCCGCATGACCATCCATTTAGGGACGATGCACAGGCTTTTGATGGGACTGAAGAAAGGGGCTGGGCACCGGAGCGATGGACAGGGGAGGAAATATTGGCAGTGTTGAATGAGTATGACTTTGGTCCGCTTAGCAATCATCCCGATGTGTTGCGCACGATTCCAGAGAGGCCCGATCGGTATAGGTTCTGGTCACACAAGAGCATGTTCTGGGAACTTCCTTATTGGTCCAGGTTGGCTATCAGACACTACCTGGATGTCATGCATATAGAGAAGAACGTGTGTGAAGCCGTGGTTGACACAGTTTTGAATTGGGAGAAGAAAACAAAAGACACCCCCAAGGCACGCGTTGATCTGAGAAATATGGGACTGCGGGACCATTTGTGGTTGAGAGAGGGCAGGAGCAAAATGCCCCAAGCTCCTTACACCGTCACCAGGGACCAGAAACATGAAATCTTTGGATGGATGAGTAATGTCAGGTAACTTTTTATTAGGCATGTATTCCAGAAGCATGGGACTGCATGAAATCTAATTGTTGTTAATGGCTATGCAGGTATCCTTATGGCTATGCGGGTAACATAAGCAAGTGTGTTAACTACCGAGACAACAAGATGTACGGATTGAAGAGTCACGACTGCCATGTACTGCTTCAACGCCTCTTCCCTATTTTCATTCGAGCGTACTTGGAGGATGAAGTGGTTGAGCCGTTGGTGGCGTTGTCAAGATTCTTCCAGAAGGTATGCGCTAGAGAAGTTAGAAAATCATACCTCATGAGAATGCATGAGGAAATCGTTTTTATCTTGTGCAAGTTCGAGAGGATATTTCCCCCAAACTTCTTTGACATCATGCCTCACCTGATGATCCATCTTCCCCAACAATTGTTGCTTACCGGTCCCGTACACTACACTTGGATGTATCCTATCGAAAGGTACATGTTATTCATAAATTTTATTTATACATGTTTTTAAATAAAATTTGCATGCTCTTAACATGCACTTGTTAACCTTGTAGACAACTTGGAGACTACAAGAAATATGTGCACAATAATTCTGCGCCTGAGGGGTGTATTGCTGAAGCTTACATTGCGCATGAGTGTGTAACGTACGCCAAGTTGTACTTGGGAGCGATGGAGGACCCCCCACAACATCCAAGTCGAGATGACCCCGAGTTCAACCTATCTATCGTCGCCAACGATGTTGTACCATACGGAAGCTTCAAGAAGAAGGGTGTGGACAAGTTGCCTGACCATGAGGTAGGGATTGCCCACTGGTGGGTTCTAATAAACTGTCCGGAGGTACAATATTGGAAACGAACCCATCTTAACTGCAAGGAAGTTGGCGGTGATCTCGAGTACCACAACACGACGTTTGCAGACTATTTTCCACAATGGGTAAGTGTATAAATATATATATTAGATGGCTTACTTTTACAGTTCCCTATTCTTTAATCATAAACACACCAAGTGATTTGAGTTATATTTTTCAGCTGATGCACGTGGCTGCGAAGGGTGGTCATAGAAATTACTCAGAGGAATTGAGGTTGTTGTCGATGAAGCCGATATCTTCCACAGTCCGCCCAATGTGTGATGTCACCAGCGTTAAGTATATATGTGAAGCTAGAGACGGGGAACGCAAAACACAGAATTGTGGGGTGATGGTCGATGGTGCAGAGGGGGGCGTGGATTATTACGGTGTCCTACAGTCAGTTGTTGAACTCATTTATGGGAACTGCATGAAAGTCCACTTGTTCAAGTGTCGATGGTTTGATACTAGGCCGCACCGCATAAGGACCGATCAGTACGGCATACTTTCGGTGAATACCGCCACTAGTGTGTATGAAGATGACCCCTTTGTTTTCGCCACAGCGGCCAAAAAGGTCTTTTATCTTGATGATCCATTGAACAAAGGCACGTGGAAGGTAGTTAACCATGTGCCTCAGCGAGACATATACAGTGCTACCACACTTGGTGTGAGCACAGAGTGTCAAGAAGCGACCGCATACCAAGAGCCGGACGCCGTCGACATTCCGGAATCCTCCACCATCCGCGATAATAATGTGACGCCGGGCAGAGTGGTTCGAGTTCCTAGGGGTCAGGTGCCCATGTATGATGTTAATCCGATTCGTCCATCTCAGGCAGACGATGACTCAGACGACGAGTACGAGCACCGGTTGCCAGATATTAACTACTATACGACGTCTGACTCAAGTGATGAGGATGATTCTGATTATCATCCTTAGTATACTATTTATATATGTATTTGTGTACGATGGTGCATGCATGTATGAATACATTTTTTGTCCTTAATTACCGTTTTCGGAGTTTATGGGAAATTGTATTGAATTGTTTGTGCGATGTTCAGGAATTTATCAGGTGAAATAGGCAATTTTCAGGCCCTAAATGGCAAATTTTCAGAAAGATAAGCATTATAGCCGACGAAATGGACCATACTTCGTCGGCTATAATTCTGGGTAATTTAATATGCAAGTCGTCGGCTAACGACAAAACGTTGAAGGTCGTCGGCTAAAGTATAGCCGACGACTTGCAATTCGTCGGCTAAAGTATATTGACCGAAACCATTGCTTCATCCTTCAAATGCAAATGTGTCGTGAAATAAGATATGACCGAAATATTGAAATACATCTACGATTGAAAAATGAGAAGATTCCGACAAAATCTGTGTGCCGAATGTTGCGGTTAGCTGTTTTTTACTTTCGTTTTCCTATGGGTAGCCTGACGGTCGGTAAATATTTTGAGGAAAATTTTTATACGATTAGTTGCGTCGCATCGATTTGAAACTATTCTCTGTTGAAGGTCCGGCCAAAAAACGTCATTTAGACGGGCCAATTGCCGTTTTAAAGCGTTTAGAGGTTTGACTTTGCAGTTTGACCGTCCCGATCGAGCCTTTAACGTTGTCAGATGTAGTTGGATTTTTTTTTCATACATGTATTTAATCTTAACGGTGATATCTAACGGTTGGAATAGATTTTCCAAACTTTTAGATTCAAAATCGTAACATATGCACTAATGTTCCTTAACTTGTTTACTAAGTGTTTAAGTGAATGTATAGTTTCAAATAGTTACTATACGTAGACCCTTCAAATGCAAATGTGTCGTGAAATAAGATATGACCGAAATATTGAAATACGTCTACGGTTGAAAAATGAGAAGATTCCGACAAAATCTGTGTGCCGAATGTTGCGGTTAGCTGTTTTTTACTTTCGTTTTCCCATGGGTAGCCTGACGGTCGGTAAATATTTTGAGGAAAATTTTTATACGATTAGTTGCGTCGCATCGATTTGAAACTATTCTCTGTTGAAGGTCAGGCCAAAAAACGTCATTTAGACGGGACAATTGCCGTTTTAAAGCGTTTAGAGGTTTGACTTTGCAGTTTGACCAAGGAATAGCCGACGAAATATTTAACTTCGTCGGCTAAACTCTTGCGATCCGCGCCGTTTCATTGTCCGCCGTTGGATGGGGGAGATCGGACGGCTGCTGAGCGCGTGAAGTATAGCCGACGATATTAAAGGCATAGCCGACGACATTCATACTATAGGCTACGAAATGGCTAAATTCGTCGGCTATAACCGGCCCGCCCCCCGCACAGCCCAAGGTCTGGCCCGTACCTCGGCTCGCAAAGCCCAACTTCGGCACGGCCCGGATTTAGGGTCAGAGTATAGCCGACGAATTAAAATGGACATCGTCGGCTATAGTCCTTCGATTTAAAGCGAAGCAGACCGCGCCTCCCTCATTTTCTACCGGCTCCCCTCAAAACCCTAATCGCCGCCCGACCCTCCCCGATGCCGACCGACCACCACCAACCCTCCCCGAGCCCTCCCGACCCTCCCCGTCCCTCCCCGACCCCTCCCCGACCCCTCCCCGTCCTTCCCGACCTTCACCCATTCCAGAACAGGTGCGAACGCAGCCGCCGCCCCTAGCCGCCGTCGCCGCCGCACCGCACCACCACCGGACCTCGTCCCCGTCGCACCACCATGTCAGGTAGTCCCGGCTCTCCCTCATTTGTGATTTATTGAATTATTTAGGGTTTTGAATTAGAATTTTTTTGATTGAATTAGGGTTAATTGTTTTTTAGGGTTAAATGATTTAGGTATAAGTGTTTTAGGGCTAATTGTGAATTTTGTGGAATTTTTTTTAATTTTGTGGAACTAACAAGAATTTTTAGGAGGATATATATATATATATATATATATATATATTTCGGAATATATATATATATATATATATATAATTAGGTATAAATATATTTAGGTATATATATAATTAGGTATATATATATTTAATGAAGTTTTTTATTTTTTTGTGGAATTAACAAGAATTTTTAGGAGGATATATATATATATATATATATATATATATTTCGGAATATATATATATATATATATATATATATATATAGTTAGGTATAAATATATTTAGGTATATATATAATTAGGTATATATATATTTAATTTCGTTTTTTATTTTTTTGTGGAATTAACAAGAATTTTTAGGAGGATATATATATATATATATATATATATATATATATAATTAGGTATAAATATATTTAGGTTGTTGTAGAATAATCGGAATTGGTCTACTCATTTCATTGATAATCCCTTTTATATAGGGTGAGTATTACAACGGTAATAGGAAATACATTAATGACAATAATGACTACATAATTATCTATCGTCAGTTACATTGACGAAGGCACATAATACGTTTTTCCTTCAACACTCCCCCTTGTGCCGAGTCAGAGATAGAATGGTGCATGTGGTGTTGCCTCATTAAAAACCTTGCCAAGTAACAAAACCCCAATGGGAGAAAATAAAACTTTGGTCGAAGGACAAAAAGAGCGCAACGCACCTATTACATTTGAAAACAACATGTATGTGCTAGACTCCCCCTGATGTCTGCACATCCCCCTGATTTTTACATTAATCATGGGATTCTCCCTGATTCTTTCATTTGATCAAGGGAGCTTCAGTAACATTAGCATAGTTATGTATTTTCACATGTTTTTCCAAATATGACTTTGAGCAATGATTTAGTAACTAAATCTTGCCACATCGTCCTCAGATCCAACTTGATTTACTTTGATCTTGAGGATAAGGTTGTTCATGAACTGAATGCATAGGTTCATATTGAACATCAGGTTCACTCGTGGTATGACATTCATATAACAAAATAGTCATAACTTCGTCTAGAGTATGAGTGAACCATTAAGAGATTTGAAATTGATCTGTGATAACAGATGTTCTTATCTCACCTTTAATGCGTTTTTCTTTACGCATAGTTAGCTATGACGTGGATAATTTCTTTATCATGTCACATTCTATGTAGAGATTGAATAAGCCCAAATCTTTCATATCTTTAATGAAAGAACGATTTGCGTTGCGTAGGCGCATAGCTAGACATAGCTTTACAAATTTACATCGAATGAGAGGTCGAGTCTTACATATTATGTTTAAGTACAATCATGCGTCATTGCACTTGTATAAGAATTTCATTTCCCAATACTTCTTCGTCATCTTCCTTTAGATGAAAAACGGATCTATTGTTAGAGTAAAGACTTCGACTGATCATGGGAATATCTGTAGGCCTCACTTTATTCTTTAGAGTGCCTAAGCCGATTGATGGATGATCACCATCATTACAGTCCTTGAGTTCCATTTCAAGACTGTGTATTCCCAAAATCTTTTTCATTCTCAACTTAGGATTTACAATACACTGAGTTTCTCTTATTTCATTTAGAGTTCATATATATCCATAATGAAAACGCAAGGGCATAATTCATCAATCCCTTTCCAATCAAGTAGTCACTTTAGTGAACGTTTCAATTTCTTTTGCAAACGTACTCATGTGATCTAGAGTCACTTGATTTGGGTGGATCAAGTCCGTTTAGGATCCTCATGTATATCTCTTAATTTAGATCCCCATAGAGATATATGTTTTGATCACTTTTCGTAAGCTGCATGTTCAGTTTTTCGGAAACTACCAAACTGACAAGGTAGTGGAGTGCAATGACATCCATTACGAGAGTTTGTCTCATCATAGTCCATTACGAGAGAATATCTCCTCGTAGTCGATTCCAGTGCGTTTTTGAGAGACCTTGCGCCATAAGGTGAGTTTGCATACTCTTATTCTCATTACGCATTCTAACAAAGATATATTTGATAGGGTTTATATTTGCGGTGTCGGCGTCACCTGCCCAAAAGACCTATCTCTTTGTTTATACTGGATCGCTTCTTTCCATTAGGTCAGTTTACTAAGTTGACATTTTTCAACGAAGTATGGTTCGATAGTAGACTCATTATTCCACGTCCTCATGTACACTAGTGTAATGTGTTTGTAGAGATCTCTATACTTTAAGGATTGGTTCTAACATTTGAGGCGTCCCCCAATGATAACCACAATCCATAAATATTCTCATGAGACGGATTTGAGTATCACTGATCAATAGATCAGGTTGTGCCAAACTTGTTTTCTTCCTTTACACAAGTATGTATCGAACCTAAGGTGGCCTCCCCCTCTTCCTTGGAGAGCCAGGGCCTGTGACACCATTTATGCCACTTATGGCGTCACCATGCCACTATCCATGGTGGCAGTGCAATACCCAATTCCTCTTGGGTGGTACCATGTCCTTTTGATAAAACACAATCCTTGTAGGTATATTTGCAGCAGTTTTATATGATCTCGTCACTTTAATGTATAAGACATCTGCACACTTTACTTTGTGTGATTTTGGGGATCGAGATGAGACACAGTGGGGACAAACTACGACAATTCCTGTCGTTCCACTTGAACATGCTTGTTCTTATCTCCCCTTAACGACGGGAAGACTGTCTCATCCAAGTGACACATCACAAATCTAGCGGTGAGGAGATCGCCTGTCAAGGTTTTGACATAGCGGACTATAGCTGGAAGTTCATATCCAGCATAAATATTTATTCATCTCAATGGACTCATCATTGTGCGCTGTGGCGGCGCAATTTTGGCACATAAAAACATTTAATGGAGCTCAAGGATTGTAGATCCGTGTCAATCCAAAAGAGCTCAAGGATTACAAGTTCATTTGAAATCCTTTAAAATCCTCACACATAGTCACTAACTATAGTGTAAATTGGTTCAATGATGATGGTCATAGATGAAAAAGTAACGCTGCATGCAAAAATTGCATAACCCAAAACGGAAGTATTGATGTGCTTTACCAATATTAAGACTATTACTGTAGTCATTTTCCGTGAGACCAATTGGGTTTTTATATAGGAATATGATGTCCATTACCAATCCCATATAATAAGCCATAAAATCATCACACCTACGGAAATTAACCCGGCCTAGGTGCTTTGACTTTCTAGCATAAGCAACATAAAATTTTAATTGTGGATGGTGTCATGACACGTGACCAGCGTGTCGACACAACAACCAACACCATAAATTATCTAAGGTGTCCGCAAGTTGGTTGAATCAGTCCACTGAATCATCTTTGGATTCAATATAAGAACATAATGAGAAACTCATGTGTCCTTTGCATATAATGATCTCAATCATAATTGCTTTAACGAATAGGCTTTGAATGATGTACTTTTATCCATAAAATCACGACGGATAGGAGAAGCATAATAAGGTATAAATGCATATGTTTGTGCATCAAATATATTATAATGCCACATTGGGGGAGCGGCGGAATTTAGGAATTGAACATACATCTTCAACCCTATATGACAATATTTGAGGATAAAATGTCCATTGATCGTCCTCAGATTCGTGTGTGAACCATATTCTTCTGGTGTTTGCTTCTATTTATCCAAAAATATGGGTGTCCATAGTAGTTTCTTTAATGTATGGATCACCATATCAAAGCCAATCTATGTCAGAATTCCAAAAGATCATTTTCTTATGACGTTGGATTTAATTAGCGGTTACTTAGAACCTACTAAGTTGACATATAATCTTCTCTAATACTCGTTTACATTCGCAGTCATTTAGAGATAATGCAAATGAGCTCAAATGAATTCTCACTTGTGTCTTTTTCACATGAAAAATCGTGGCGTAAATTTCTTTATAATGTGGAAAACAAAATTCAATTTTCTTTTATCGCATAAATTGTCAATTTGACATATGCTCAATATATACATCAAAACGTAACTCAAGTTCTTTAGAGTAAATCGATGGGGATTGTAATAAAAAAAATATTGTAATCCCAGTTAGGCAAGTGCATTATGAATCCCAAAGGAAAATATATACTGATCCTTATCACTTTCTTTGATATACTAATCATTATCATATACTATTGATATAGTACTACTGTTCTTCAGTACTATTATTTTAGGGATTACATTGTGCGTTTCTTTGCACACGGTTCTTTGTTTCATGCCTATATTATGATATGTTGCTTTACTTTATGCAATACTTTGCAAAGTTAGATGCAGAAAATTGAATCATGTATATTATGAATAAAATTTGAATAATCTCAATTCATCGAGAGAAAATTTAAAAGTTAGCATGCCAACGATGACATTCAGTCTTGTCCAATTAGAGATAGAAACTTTAAGAATAAAAGTCTAATTTAGGTGTAATAGCCTTTTATAAGGATATCTTGTAAATTTAAAAATAGACTAATCAAAGTCTATCTTGGATGGAGTCAAATCCTTTTTGGCTCTTTTAATGGCTGCAATGATGAGATGTGTCATTTGACATATTCTTCCCATATGGTATGTCTTTAGTTGTAAATTCATTTTCGATGTTCTTGTTGGATATTGAAGATACTTTTCCAAATAATCCACGTACTCGTATGATTCTTCATACTTAGTGTAAGTCATAGCTAATTCTTTTGCTAGCTTGTAATGTACGTATGAATAGTTCATTGATTTACAACAATGGCAGTGCTTCATTGCACATGACGTGTCCCCTAGATCATCTTTCAAATGGTACATTATTTCCACTTACTTTTGGATGATTATATGAATTTTACGTCCATGATAATTATTATTTGTTTTAGGGTTATTGCATTACTTTGCACATTTTGTTCCAAGAAATATCTTTTTCTCAGACCTTACATCGTCATTACCCTTTGTTTTCTCAGATATTTCATCGTCATTTCCCTTTGTTTTAGGGTGATTGCATTACTTTGCATAATTCGTTTCAGGGATTTTTTTTCAGACCTTACGTTGTCATTCAAGATATTGAAATTATATATTTAGCTATTTACATAAAGCAGTTCGTATAAATATACCATGCTCAAGCCTTTGTTGGCTCAGTAGGGGAATTTGGTACTCAAGTTCTTCAGAGCCCAATGTGTCAAAGTCAAACTGTGATGGTTAAACCATCTGTAAAATATAAGAAGAATAAAAAAATATATTAGTTTCGCGGTCTATGACATTCACGATAACTAAAATAAACCAATATACTTTATGGAAACCCGATGCTTTGTGAAATTTCGTTATCACAATAAAATTTTTTGTTTCTCCATTTTTCATTGCATGTGAAGTTTAATGAAATTCCATTATCGTTGCTTTCTACACAATAAATAAGATATCCATGTTGAAAAATTTTCAATAAATAAAAATTGGATTTCAAGACCGAAATTTGCAATGGTCATATTTTTCTTGCTTCGTGAAAATACTTTTCCACATTATAGGTTTGTCACTTTTTCTTTATATTACGAAGCTCATGAAATTACATTATCAGAGCAGTGTTCAAAATAAATAATATGTTAAATAAAACAATTATTTAACACTAATAAAATGAACATATAACGCTTCATGTTTCACATTTATATAAAATACTAATGCAATCAATTTTAATAGAGCATTATATCATATAAATAACTGAAACAAAATATAATGAAAGCAGAGCGTCAATATAAATATTACTTGTAAGTTTGCCAAATAAACTGCATATGAAGCGATTGCTTTATCTCCGTCTCCAAGTAGTCGTCACATATTGATCGCCGTATCGTAATTGTTATGCCACATAAAAACAAATAATATTCATATGATTAGTCACTTTAATCATATATATTTCACATTTACCACATAAATTAAATAATTTCATATGATTTTCACATTTAAACAATATCGATATGAATAGCCACACAGTAAATATAAATTACTATATGGTAATTTCAAAAATTACCTTCAATTTTTTTTTTTATCCCAAAAAGAAAATTCTGTTTTTTTTCTTCGTGGGTCGGGTCAGCAGATCCGGGTCAGGCCCAACAAAACCGGGTCGGGTCAAGCTTCTGCCGACGAAACTCTGTCGGCAAAGATCGGAGGTGGGCTGGCATAGGAGCAGGGCTGCTGCTACGGTGGCGAAGAGAAAAAAACATTTCTAGGGTTTTTTTCTTTTTCTTTTTTTTTCGGCATATTTTTTCTGTTTTTTTTTTTCATTTTTTCTTGGCTAAAAAAAATCTCAGCGAGTAAAGCTACGTGCTGATAACGTATTGTAGAATAATCGGAATTGGTCTACTCATTTCATTGATAATCCCCTTTATATAGGGTGAGTATTACAACGGTAATAGGAAATACATTAATGACAATAATGACTACATAATTATCTATCGTCAGTTACATTGACGAAGGCACATAATACGTTTTTCCTTCAACATAGGTATATATATAATTAGGTATATATATATTTAATTTCGTTTTTTATTTTTTTGTGGAATTAACAAGAATTTTTAGGAGGATATATATATATATATATAATTAGGTATAAATATATTTAGGTATATATATAATTAGGTATATATATATTTAATGAAGTTTTTTATTTTTTTGTGGAATTTTTGTGAAATTTATGGAATTTATATACTAATTGTGCAGAAAACCGCCGCGCTGTAGACCGCTGGATTGCCAGACCGAGCGAGAGCGACCCCGAAGCTCAGGCAGGACACAGCCGTGGGGGGGGGGGGCGGACCCAGCGGTCGTCGGGGCCTACGCCGGCCAATGAACAGGCTCGAGGAGACGTTGATGGGATTTACCCCGAGCGATACACGTGGGGGCTCATCGTATGAGTCGACGGGAGCGGGCCCAATCTCGAGCGTCAGAGGAGGACGCACAGCCGCACCCTCCAGACCCCACTGCACTTCAGCACTGTTCCAGGATCGGTAGCCGACCCCACTGCGCGACGATCAGGACCCTCCAGAGATGCTCCCTGTCCCCCCACAGCGACAGCGTCCACAGCGACAGGGCCCACCGACAGGGGGATCAGGCCCCTCAGGGTCCACGCTCCGTATGTCTCCGCCATCGGGGATGTACATGGTCCAGTTCCTCCCTGCCATCCCCGAGTACGACGCTAGGGGGAGGCAGATTTGGAGGCACGACCGGCCGCACGAGATTCCCTGGGAGGAGGCCTACGTCCACAGGAATTTCGACTCAGAGGACTGCCGCGGCCTGTGGTGTGTTCGTGAGAAGGACAAACAGTACAACGACGCAGGTAATTAGTTAGTTTAATTAATTATTTAGATTGTTTAATTAATTATTTAACTACGTCGAAGCTTAGTTCATAATTAGTTAGTAAATTAAATTAGTTAGGTCGTTAGTTAGTTATTAAATTAAATTAGTTAGTTAGTTAGTAAATTAAATGTGTTAGTTAGTTAGTAATTTAAATTAGTTAGTAAATTAAAGAATTTAGCTAGTTAATCTAGTTACTAAATTAAATTATTTAGTAAATTAATTTAATTTAGCTAGTTAGTTATTAAATTAAATTATTTAGCAAATTATTTAGTTAGTTAATTACTAAATTAAATTAGTTAGTTAGTAAATTATGTACGTAGTTGGTTAGTACGGAATTTTTATTAGGCATGTATTCATTTTAATTATGAAATAGGCGTCCTCGTAAATAAACCCGCGGGGACGAGAAGGACCAGAGGGCCAGCGAACATGTCGACCCTGAAGAGGGAACTCGCCGGTGGGATCAGGGAGATCCTGCCTGGTCCCGGTGAGGATGGACGCCCGATCGAGAGGAGAGAAACCACGACCAAGTATATCAACGCGACGGGCATGATCGTGCGGGACAGGGTCCCAATGTTGTGGCCCGACTGGGGCTCTGTGCACGATGACATCAAGGCGCGAGTGTACAATGCACTGTCGGTGAGTTAAATCGTATTTTTATTATAGAAAATAAACATTTATGAATTGAGTCCTTATAACTATATAAAAATATTTTCTAATTAATTTATAATATTGCAGCAATGGTTTAGAGTCCATCCTACCTTGGACTGGTGGAGAGACGAGCAGCTGAAGAACAGGTTATGTGTTTCGCGTTATTTTACTATCATTCGAGTTAGATTGAAGACGATTAAAGATGTACGAATATATCTAACAGTTGTGTTCTGTTAATATAGGTACTCCGAGTGGAAGAACGAGTTGTCGACGCACCACATGACGTACCATGTGGAGAAGGGCTTGGGGCGAGGTGCAACCCCCCACGAGTTCCGGTACAGGGAGTATGAGTGGCTATGGCTGGTAGCCTACTTCGGGAGCGACAGGGTCTCGGTAAGAAAATTTAGCCTAGTCTATAACTTTTTAATGTTATTTAGTAATTAAATTATGTAGTTACTAAATTAAATTAATTAGTTAGTTAGTTAGTTATTAAATTAAGTTAGTTAGTTAGTTACATAGTTAGTTAGTTAGTTCGTTACTAAATTAAATTAAATTAAATTAGGTAGTTAGTAAGTTAGTTAGTTACTAAATTAAATTAGTTAGTTAGTTAGTTACTAATTAAACTAAATTAGTTAATAACTAAATTAGTTAATAATTTTTTTTTGGTTAGTTCCTAATATTTTAAGTTAGTTACTAATTTATATTTGCGTTTATATGTTCGTTCTTATAATAAAGAAAATCTCGAAGACGAACAGCGACAACCGCAAGAGGAACGAGCACCCCCACCACGGCGGCGCCCGCTCCTGGAGGCAGTGGGCAGAGATTGCAAGGAGGGACCGACCGCCGAGCCCGTTGTCGTGGATTCATGCGCAGATGTATCCGGACCGTCCCAACCAAGTGGTAAGTATTCACCCATCTTCAATAAAAGTGTTTCATTAAATTAATTTATATATTTTTTTTTTATTAATTCGTTTATTATATTTTCTTGTCAATTAGGCGAGAATAGATGCGGAGACCGACGCGATCACCTTGAGGATCGCGCGAGAGACGCTGGGGGAAGGGGCGTCCGACGAGGCGATCGTGCAGTTTGCCTCCACGATCGACACCCTTGAGCCGCGCTTGGCCTCTTAGATCATGCACGCGGCGGTAGGGACTGGCAACAACTACTTCTACCAGAGAGGCCTAAGCGCGGCGGGAGATGGGGTTCTGAAGTACACGCCGGCCAATCCCAGCACGCAGCGTGCGGCTTCGACGAGGAGAGACTTGCAGACAGAGCTGCAGAGGACGCAGGCGGATTTGGCGAGGGCGGTGGAGGCGCTCCAGCAGCAGGCTTCGGTGCAGCTGGCCAGCAACGCGGCCGCGGCGGAGATGTACCGATGGATGCGGCAATCTTGGGAGGCCCAGCGAGCTGGAGAGGAGCCCCCGCCTCCGCCACAGATGTCCGATTTCGTCGTCCCCACTCCTCCCCCGCATCAGAGTACGCCAGGCGATCAGGGTAGCCATAGCCACCGGAACTCAAACGATCCCGTCGACGACGCCATCCATTTAGGGGGTGATGAGTAGTTAGTGTACGTAGATGGCTAGTTAGGGGGTTTGTACAGTAGGATATTACGGATGGATTGATGTGGATATTTGTTGGCTATTTGAATGTACATTTGTGGATTTTCTGCAGGCAAACTGAAGACGAAGTGGAATTGGGCCCGAACAAAATTTATAAATTTTTAAAAAATATTTAGGGGTTATAGCCGACGAAATGGACCATATTTCGTCGGCTATAACCTCCCAGCTTCCGGCAAAAATAAGCCGTTTCCGGTGCCGGCGAAGGTTATAGCCGACGAATTAATTCGTCGGCTATGCCTCGACTTATAGCCGACGATAGAGTCGTCGGCTATACTTCAGGGTTTAGGGGTTAGGGAAGAGTTATAGCCGACGACTCTATCGTCGGCAATGTTCTCATAATAGCCGATGACGCTTTGTTCGTCGGCTATACTTCGTGGTTTATAAGTCGACGACTTACCCTCAGTGTCGTCGGCTATACTATAGCCGACGGGGCATTCCCGACGACGGAATAGCCGACGATACTTCGTCGGCTATGACTATAGCCGACGATTTAATGGAAACGGCCGACGAGATGGCGTCGTCGGCTATGACCCCTTTTCTGGTAGTGTTGGTTGTTTTAGTTACTTTGGATGGACTTTCAAAGTTTGTTACTTGACTTCATAGTAGTTTTTTTTTTTTTTGAATTGGAAGTCAAACAATTTATTATTCAGTAATCAGTATAAAGATAACACACCCATTTAGGGCCGACAATAAGTGCTATCTTTTATAACTCACCGACTTATACTAGGCCAAAGAGCCAAAAATACACCTACATTTTCTCTCGATAAAACACAGTGAAATTCATTGTTTAGAATACGTAGAAGCAAGATTAAAAGGTAACAACCAAATACTCTAAACACTGTGACTAGATTCAAAAATAATCCAATTTAGCAGAAGAAGAAGGCTGAGCCTTCTGTCCCGCCAAGATGCTCTGGGTCATAAATACCCAGTCTAACCAAATCCACACATGAGTAAAGGCTCAAATTAAGCCAGCACTAAACCCTAGCCCAAAAACAATATTCAGAGCCACCGCCATCAATTCGGGGCCGATCACCGCAGCTAAAAAACCCCGGCAACAGTCAAAAATCTGTCGAAAACAACCTAATTTCTACCCTCTTTGATTTGAGAGATATAGAGCAGGAATCCCTTCCACCACCAAAAGTCCATGGCGATTCCACCTACCCACACCATAGCCATGGTCAGAAGCAACCTCGAAAGTAACCAAACGCAGTCGCCGACACCACCAATCGCACCTACACCACCGTCAGCCTGCAACAACCGAAGCTTGTCGTCGATATCATCTTCACCCGGGCATAATAGTGTCGGCCTTGCAGAGATGGATTAGAACCGAAATCCGTAGATTAGCCCACCCCTGAACACTCATTTGATCGGACCATCCTTGTGTCCATTTGGATTGATGCTCAACACCATCAGACGTTCTATCAGACCATCACCAGCAATCAATCGCATTGCTGCTAGATAGTGCAAGTCGGTCAACAACCTGTCGGTGCCGCAGGTTGCCGACGATCGAATAGACCTCAGCGACATACCCTAAATGATTGAGATTCAAGCAACTAACCTCCGGTCGGCATCGACTAAATCGGCAGGCAAGCTCTGCCCGATCCAGAACCTTGATTTGATCTCGCTCTAGTCTCATCAAAACTACCATCGGCACTGTAGCCTGCCATGATGACCAGAGCCTTGAAATCAAGCAGCCTTCCTCTCCTTCCAAGATCTGAAAAGAAGAAATTATTGTAGGATTAAACCACTCTCTGAGTTTTGGGGCAGCCGAGATAAGGTTGGATTCAATCCGCGCGGAAGATGGAACAGAAACGGTGTCCCCCCCAAAGAAGGAGGATGGTGCAGAGGCGCCGATGACGGCGCACTCCCAAACCTAGCAGAGCTAGGGTTTTCATATTTTTTCTTGAGTATTAGTACGTGAACTTAATGCATTGTATTGTACTTCATAGTAGTTCATCTAACTCATAAGAAAAGTAGCTTGCATAATTTTTCTTTGGCGCATGCACCAATTACTTAACTAGGCGCGGAGTTAACTGTTTGTTTTTTATTTTATATTATATGGATAAGAGCAATTTCAACAACTTCTTCATAATTTGATTTAAAAAAAAAAATAAAGACTATTTAACTCAAACAGAGTGTCCATAAGTATCTCTAAAATAGAGAATACAACCTTAAATTACCATGACATGTGGCTAATTGTTTGGTTAATCTGCTGCGAAGTCACTAAAAAATTAAAATGAATTTTTAATACTTCTTAGACTTTGAAGAAGTTGATGTTAAATCTTTGTTTCTCAGACCATTCAAGTTAGTAACCGTGGAGAGGCATGTGAACCGTGATAATATTTAAGTAACACAGACAGACAGTAAAAGTAACAGAAAATTGAAGAAGAAAAAATCCAGATGGGTAAATGTTGAAGGGTTTCACTTTTCTGTCATTTAAACGTATTAGAGAAACATATATACATACATGGATATCAATCATTTTGCAGTAGTTTTCCCATGCTGACAAGTTATACGATCTAAAGTCTATAGTCTTTGTGAAGACGTCGATCGATCGAAGGTGATGTATTCCTGGGAAGCAATCATCCACTGACTAAAAGATCGAAAACAAGCTGGGATTTAGTCAATTATCAGTAACAAATTGGAAAAATCAACTCCAGACCAGCTAGCTAGCTATATTATTAAACGAAACAGCAATTAACCTCTCCCGGCTAGATGGAGTTGAGTCAACAAGAAATTGATCCAGAAGGACTCTCAAGTCTCCAGTCACAAGTCTCACACAAGTGCGCGCAAAGAAGGATGACCAGATGATTAATTTGGTCCGGTCCTCAAATTAATCTCTTGTCGACCTCTATCTGATTAGTCTATATTCAAAAATGTAGCATATATATAGTTGTTAAGTTGAACGCTGAAATGAAAAACCTTGTTCATGAATGGGAACAAGGTAGACTTAATTTTTACAGGTTCGATGGATATATTGACTGTTAATTAGCTGCATGCCCTTGTCAAGTGTAATCCGGACTCCGGTCATCGATCGACTGCCTGCCCAGTTAAATTTCTCGAATTCGCGGGGTTCTGTGGTACGCACGTACCACTCAGCCTCTCGATCGATCTGTACTTACTATTCAATTTGAACTTGGTCTGTTAATTTGTCAAAATAGCTAGTCATGGAATGATAACGTACTGTTGTTGACAAACCAAAATACACTGAACTTAAAGCAACTTGATATCCAATTAAGTTGGTGCGAGCTAGTCGGCTAGCTAGTTGCTTAATTGCATGCATGCACTGGCAGATGTTGAAAAATATGACCCGTCTTCAACTGGGGTTTTACTGATCGAGTTGATCGAGTTTGACCCTTCCTTCCCAGCTAGCTAGCTTCTATATATAACTCACCCATCGTATTCTTGACGTACAATACACGTACTCAAATCTTGGGCATTTCGAACTGATATTTTACATCTCGTTTTTTAATTAAGATATTATCATTCTAAAATCAAGTTAATACCCGAAGACATATTCAGGATAAATACGTATCTTAAAGCATATATATGTCGACATGCATAGTTTCAAAACAACAATTTTCTATACAAAGAAAAAAGTGGATTCAATTTATATGATCCGTGAAAGACATTTATTCGATACATACATAAAATTATAATACGTTAACACGCCATTGGTCAAAGAGTGAAACCATAATCATCGCAACTGACTTATAGTCGAGTGTGAGATAGGTAGGGAGCCCCCCAATTTAAATTTGATTCATGAAGTTGTCAAAATGGCCGGACACTGTTGTTATACATAGTTTGAGTCTTTCATGCGTTGAACTAGGGATTCAGTCATAATTCTAGAAAGCATTTGGGTTACTTTAAATAAATAATAATAATAATAACAACAACAACAACAATAATAATAATAATAAGTGCAACCATAAGAGGTCACCCATCTCTTTTCTCACCGAGTATATTGCACTATAGCAGCTAGGGCTGGGCACGGGCCGGGCCGGGCCAAGAATTTCGTGAACCCGACCCAAAGCCCGAAATATCGGGCTCGGGCCGGTTCGGGCTCTTCAACAACTCAAGACCGACCCAAAGCCCGAAATAACGGGCTCGGGCCGGGTCGGGCTTTTTCGGGCCCATTTTACCTGGAAAACAAATCATCAAAATTTGTTGGAGAAGAGAGGACTCGAACCCCTGACCTCGAAGAAAACAAACAAACTCCAAACCACTAGAGCAGAAGCTGCTTATGTTTAAATAGTTACAAATATTATATATATTTATGCATTATAGACAGAACAATAAATCATCAAAATTAAGTTGGAGGAGATGGGACTCGAACCTCAGAGCTCTTACAAAACAAACAAGCTCCAGACCACTAGAACAGAAGCTACTTTTGTTTACATAATTACAGATATTATATTTATTTATGCATTTTCGGGCCGGGCCGGGTTTTCGGTCCCAAAAATTTCAAGGCCCGAGCCCGACCCGATTTTCTTGTTTCGGTTCGGGCCCAAATTCGGTCCGGGCTTTTAACTTGAAGGGACCGGCCCGTTTCGGGTTTTTTCGGGTTTTTCGGGCCGGGCTTTCGGTCCCTCGGGCCAAAACGCCCAGCCCTAATAGCAGCACTACGTACGCTACGCTGAATCCGAAAATCAACATTAATTACTTCATTGTCATGATGAATCAGAAATATTATAATATTAATATTGTAATATTAATAAAAATGAGATAGATTAAGTGGTAAAAAGCACGATTGTTTAAGAAGCAGATTATTAACGTTCGGATTCAAATCACAATAATGGGTAGATATGAAAATTTTAAATTATTTATAAAAAAAAAAAAAAAGAGTACCTAGGGTTTCAGTGCGATAGACTCTCCATTTTCATATTTAAAGGTGAGAGTGTGAGACTTTGCTCTCTAAATCTAGCTTGTTCTCTGAATCGTCTACCTCAAAAAAAAAACCTAATAACATTTAATTCTTTATTTAAAAAAAAAAAGAATACAGGAAAACAAGTGCATATTGATCCCGCCCGTGGATATGTTTGTACAAGTACAACAATATACCAAATGCATTGATGGAGTTAGTGTACCACAGGGTGAACTAAATTTTATATTATATTATATAAGAAAGGCTGTATACCCACCCATGTGCTCAAAACTTGATTAATTAACAAAGCAAAAGCAAACACGCATTATTCCACTTGGGGAAAAATTAAAAGTAAGTGGCTAGTCATATATGGAGATCAAGTCCTTCAAGATTGCTAAAGTAGTATATATAGGCTAAAAGGGTGGTTAAAGTCGGACTTTATGATTTGAAATTTGATTAATTGGACGGTGGCGTCACAAAAATGAGGTCATCAGCTCGATCACATAGTGCCCAAACTGTCAATATATATATATATCTAATAATCCAAGACAAGTACAAGTACTACACCAAGACTCAACCATAGACCATGACCAACAAAAACAATTAACTAAGACTAAATATGTGGTCAGTCCATAAAATTGAAGCAGTATTAAAAACTATGCCCACGCATGTAATGTTGTCATTCATCAACAAATGGGTTTTCGGAATTTAAATATAGCAAAATGCGGTCTTACTTCAAAAGCACGTGTTTGAGAGTTGGGTTTGATCTGCGGGATGGGGGATGATAAGAAAGAAAGAAAGAAACCGGAGAAAGGGTCGAGGAAGAATAATTATATGGAGGATTATTTTTGACCTTGACATTGACTTTGGGAGAATGTTGTCACCCACTTGTGTCGGCCATTGCTCGATCTGCAATCAGCCTAGCTAATTCACTAAACCATATAGCCCCGATTATATAGCTAGAAATTGAAGGGCGGCTTAAAAGCTAAAGAGGAATAATGATTTTATTTATTTTTAAGACAGTGTGAACGAGTGTATTTAGAGCATCTTCATAAATTTTTTTATTATAATTCCTTAATTATTTTAGAGAGCGTATTTAGTTTTTTACGAAAAAAATATCAGTTATATTATACTCTCTATTATAACTCTATGTTAAGTTTTAGCTAACTCGCTAACTAAATTTAGAGAGCGTGATAGCTAAATGTTAAAATATTAAATTTTTTTTTTTTTAATAAACTTTTTATTAAATAACTCACACACCCTTACATATGTCAATGAGATTTGAACCTATGACCTCAACGTTGTTAGTTAAGCTATTTAACCAACCAAGCCACAGCTCATTGACAAAATATTTAAATTTAATACATTTGTTTATGTAATTATATATAATTTATATATACATTTAAACTACTTTTTATTCATTTAATAAATATTTTAAATTTAAATTAAGTTAAAATAGAAAAAATTGATATATACGTAATTCTAAAATAGCAAGTTAAAATGACATTTTTACCTATTTTAATTAAAATTTAATTAAAATATAACTAACATCGCTGAAAATTCTCATAATCTGAGACTAATATTAAGTATACTAAAGAAGTGTGAAAGAGAAATATAGGTTGTGAACTTGGGCTATATATATATATATTATAATTTTTTATTTTTAATTATCATAACTCCCCATGTGATTTATATATTTATAAAATGTATTATTTTAATATTGGCTAAGATTACATTTTTTTTTTTTGGGATGCTAAGAATACATACTGTCTTAATAATGGATTCGGTTTAGACGCAATGCATGATATCAGCATCAATTGGAAGATGCGTGGAGTTGCTCTTTCACAATCTTGAGTTCTTGACTTGGTCAATTTCCTGAGCAAAACTACAAAACATGTCAATTCTGGATATTATCTTTTTCTTTCTATTCATTGTTGTATGATTGAATAACACAAGTCGTGCATGTCTTGTCCTCAATCACAAGTGATGTCTGGCCCTTATAAAATTCAATCTTAACACTTAACAATATACATATGTGGATCTATAATAAAGAAAAGAATATTCAATTCCCAAGCATTTAAATTACCAAAAACCTGGAGATAATGTTCTCAACAATTATATTGGAGCAGAAATAGGAACACTGTTAATTTGTCCAAGGCTGGAAATGAAAACGATTTAAACAGACAACTGCAGGCTAGGTCATCTTGCCAGAGGCTAGGTGACTACATGAGGGAAAATTTTGTGTGATAAGATCACAGCGTAGGTCACACGTTTTTCAATTGTAGAAGAAATGAATCACGTTTGCACATTTGAGTTTCACACTAGACCTGCACGTACATGTGCTTAAATTATATGAAATTTACATTATTTTACATATTTTATATAAGCTGACGTAAAAAATACGTTTTTATAATTTTTTTTCTTTCACAATTCAGCTATTCATCTCACTTTGAATGTATACGAAATTTATAAGTTTGTTTGTTCAAACATCTTATTTTGTACGTATAATAAAGCCACCAAGTGAATAATTTGAGACTGGATGATTTGAACACACTCTATACCTTCTTCGACAATAGCTATCAAGGCTAAACCATTTGTGGGTCTCCACAAAGACAGACATATCTTAAATCTCCTCAAGATCACATTGAAAGGAATACATATGTTACTGCCTAATCTTTTCAAAAATAAAGACATATCCTATATTATGGCTTCCGTTTTGATTGTCTATCTAGAAATCATGTACTTGTGATACACATTTTAGGTTTGACGTGACTCCACCACGCAAACAAATAAATTGCAAATCTCCATCCCATTGTTACTTTTTTTTTTTTCAGAGAAATCATCCCATAGTTATTTGGAGGGAAGGGGCTGGAATAAGAAATATATTTGAATCTAACTATGTTTGCTCTAACATTAGGTTTCTTGAAGTAGAATTGAGGTGAATGGGGTTGGAAGTAGAATTTAAATTGAAGAGCTAATATTAGGGTTTTGCCAATATAAAATTATAAAAAAAAAAAAAAAGGAGTGCAACTATGAGATGCACTTACTTGCAGCTTAAACCTCCAAATTTTTAATTAGATAAACCCTAAATGCTACAATTAGTGTTTTGTGAGTCGAAATTACAACTCTTACTTATACTATTATTTAATGTCATAGACTATACCACTTATAACACATCTGTGCTAGAAATTAAAACATACATATTAATGGAAAAAACGTGTGTCCATACCAGTATAGATGGCTACATTCATACACTCATTTATGTCCCAATTGCAAGTTGCCACCTATTATTTGAGTTTATTCTTTTATTTCTATTTCTGAATATTTTTATATTCTCTTTAATAATACCACTATCTCTTCTTCTCCCTCATGATCACAAGAAAAAAGTGGGACGTTAGCTCATAAAAATTTAAACAACAGCTTAATTATAAACATAGATAGCAAACTTCATGAATCTATGATTTGTATATTTTATTATTTTCCTTCACCATATGACTTTCATATATATTTTTTTCTCACATACTTTCGTTTTATTTATCGTCACCATGGATTTTGTTCCCATATAAGTTAGCTTCTGAGTTTGCAATCTAGAATACCCCAATGTCCCGACCTTAAGCTTACAATTAAAGCATGATTGACTGAGGATTGTATAGAGCAAGGAGGAATTGTTATGGCACAAGTGCACAACGACTCCTGTTTTTTTTTTTTTTTTCCCATATTAATTAGCTAGAAAACCAAATAAACAAACAAAATATATAATGTACATGACCAAGTTGTATAAAATTTAATTGATAAAAACGTCGTTAAAGTCTTGTTTAAATTAAATTTAGCAAGACAATACTGCGATGCGATCATATATATCAACACTAAACATATACGTACATTCACAGAAAGATCCAACAAAGGAGTCCTTAATAAGTAGTTTAATAATTCGAATTATCCATAAGTCGTGTACACAAGTCAATAAAGATCTAAAACTAGTCCCAACTTGTAAGGTCCATGTGCTTTGTCTGCTGAAGTGAACAGATAATTCTACTTATCGTTTACTATCTGGAAAAGGACACGCATGTTCCTATTTAATCAGCACGATCGTCATTAACTATAAATCTTATTCTACTTTAATTGGTAATGCCAACGTTAATGAATATTTAGAGATCAAAGAACAGTCTCCCTTTTGCTGCAGAACAATATATATTGATCGAGGAAGTCAAGAAATCGATCCTTTGGTATTTCAACATTCGGCTGCGGCACCGGACCACCCACATGCACTGAGCTATAGACGAACACTTTCTCAGAAGGACCAAGACTGGAGTTGTATTCAAATGAATACATTCCGACATGGAGAGTACGGAATCCGGTCGGCATCTTCTTATGTTTACATGCATGTAAAGTTACTAGGCATATGTGAACTCCGGTTGAGCCAGCAGCTGCCATATTTGACATCTGATACTGCATGTCTCCTCCTTATTTTCTCTTTTGTTTTTGTTTTGATTGTTTGATACTCTTTTGTTTTACACGAGTTTTTATCATGCTTCCAAGTTTGCGGTGTTTTCATTAGATTTATGACGGATAAGTCACTCACTATACTAGCTATAGTGTATGGGTATCCCTTTATCAAATAACGAGGCCTTCCAGGGAGAGCAAATAAGAATCCACCCTCCGATCATCAGCCCTAATCACCCCGGCAGAAGATCATGCATCACCCATATGTCCAGTATAAGTTCCGAAAATAAATAACCTATCTTTTGATTATTATTATTATTGTATTATATTTTAAATGAAAATAAAGAACTACGACAACTTCACCTATACAATTCGTTTTAAAAAAAATATACCACATTCGAAATAAAGAAAAAAGAAAAACAACAAATACAGTTTAAAATCAATTAAAATACAACTCACCTCCAAAAATTCCTCATTCTCCCGATTAAGAGATAAAACAAACAAATATGACAGAGTCACGTTGAATATCCAAGTCAAACCAACCCAAACCAACCAAGATAGTAGTTGCTATTCTTGTGGTTGGAGGGCTAGCAAATAGTTTAGTTTTCCCATACTTACCGGTTAAGCTAAATACTAGCTCTTGTAATAATTGTTATTAATATAATTAAAGTCACAATAGACTATAGTATTATCATTTTCTTACAAAACGAAAAATGAAAGATATGGTTTCTATTTTTTCATTGGGATGAAGCGCGTTGACAGGTTAGGACTTTGTAATTGAAACCATGTAAAACAGAGGCGTACGTCGATGAAATGAAAATACTCCAACAAATGGAACGTGCAAATTGCTCCTTAGTTGAAAACGTGAGAGAAAAGCAAAGACATGCACCTTTACCCCACTACTCCAACTACAAACTTTCCGACTGAGAAGGCTGGCTCCTCCTCCTCCTCCGGCGACAGAGACAGCATCGGGTCAATTTAGAACTTCTTCTTCTTCTTCTTCTTCCTTTTGTCTCCATCGATCCCATTATTTCCTGAATCACAACACATCACTGTTCAAAATTTCTGATATTTTTTTATAATTGGTTTTACATGGCGTGCGTGCGCCGTGCTTGACTTTTGATTTTTGCGCAAGGAATTCAACGTCCATGACCGACATGTCACAACACCAAACCAGTCCTTATTATATACTCTTCCCTTTATAAATTCTCTCCAGAGACCAGGCCACTCCCTTATATATAAGTAATAATCTTTGAACTCAAAGTTCATTGCCAGCTCTACACTGACACTACTCGTTTACATCTCTATCTTCTTCTTCTCTCCTCCTCTCTTTCGACCCTGTTTCCTTTTCCAACTTGGGATACCTGGTCTCTTCTATCTTCTTTTCTTTATAAACCTATCTAGGTTCGTTTCGGGTTCATTCAACCAATTTCACACACCTGTTGTCTAGCTTCATCATTCTGCTATAGGAAAGGAAGTGCCTTCAATCGTCCCATTGACCCCTGCCGTTTGTTTTTCTTGGTCAAGTTGAGATCTTTGCTTTGTGTTTCAAAGGATATTGATATGGACTTCTCATCAGCTGCTGCGTATGATACTTCTCTGGATCTTAACACCAGGCCTCTCCGGCTTTTCGATGATTCCCCTCCGGTATGTTTAAATGAAAGCTATATATACTAGTACTTAGCCAGTTGTGACTCGTATATCGATCACTCTGCTAGATTTCTGAAGTGGGTTTGGTTTGTTTGGTCATTTTCAGATCAAGAAAGAGGTGCATAGCAAAGTTTTGATCGACTTTGGAAGGGAGCTTTCAGCAAAAGATGAGGTGAGTGTCTGGTTGTTTGTTAAAGATCCATTCTTCAATCCCCCTTGCCTTACCTTCTCTATCTTGTATGTGTGGCTGTCAACCAAAGCTAGCTCCCTTTTGATTTTCAACATTTTGATAAATTGAAAATTGGGTTGTCTTTCATTGTTCAGAGAAGAATTCCATCCTTTATATGGTAAAAATGGGTGCTTCAAAGTTCTAAGTACTTGATACTTGATAGTTCTCCAATAATTGTGGCACTCATAACACTTTCATCTAGAGTTCTAGACTAAATAATGAAGAAAGGAATTCACTTGTACATGAAATATAGATGCAGTAAACTTAATACTGAAGCTTTTATGTGCTTTGATGTACAGAGTGGTGCTTTGGTAGAGGAATTGCATAGGGTGAGTTCCGAAAACAAGAAGCTAACCGAAATGTTGACGGTGATGGGTGAGAGCTACAATGCTTTGAAAAGCCAACTGTTGGAGTACATGAGCAAGAACCCAGAGAAGGAGCTCAGCCCAACTTCCAAGAAAAGAAAGTCTGAAAACAGTAACAACAACAATACCAATAGTGGTAACAACATCCTCAATGGCATCAACAATGGAAACTCTGAGAGCAGCTCCAGTGATGGAGAATCATGCAAGAAGCCAAGGGAAGAGACTATCAAGGCCAAAATTTATAGGTCGTATGTCAGGACCGAACCATCCGATACAACAAGCTTGGTAAGTTGATCTCTCATTGTAATGTTCCCTCGTTACATATCTTTCATGTTACATTGCCATACTATGGAGATTAAACATATATTGACAGTTTAGTTGAAGTGTATACTGAGCAACTCTATGTGTAATATGTATAGGTTGTGAAGGATGGATATCAATGGAGAAAATATGGCCAAAAGGTTACAAGGGACAATCCTTGTCCTAGAGCTTACTTCAAATGTTCGTTTGCTCCAACCTGCCCTGTCAAAAAGAAGGTGAGCTTAGTTCGAATCAAGACCTGATCCCTCTTTCTTTACTTCAGATATCAACTTGAGTAACTCCAGAAACTTTGTTATTTATCTTTCAGTCTTACTAAAGATGTTCTTTGCTCTTATTTTCTTATCAGGTTCAGAGAAGTGTTGAGGACCAATCAATTCTGGTGGCAACTTATGAAGGTGAACACAACCATCCACACCCTTCTCAACTCGAAGCATCATCTGGCTCAAACCGCTGCATGACCTTAGGTTCAGTCCCCTGCTCAACCTCTCTTGGCTCCTCCGGACCAACCATCACTCTTGACTTGACAAAATCCAAGTCCAATACTACTGATACCAAGAGTGTTAGCCCCAAAACAAAAACTGAAACACCAGAAGTTCGAAAGTTTTTGGTGGAACAAATGGCGTCTTCCTTGACTAAAGACCCCAACTTCACCAAAGCACTTGCAGCTGCCATTTCAGGAAGGATTCTTCAGCAAAATACTTACTGATAGAAGAACTGGTGTAGAGGTCAATTAAGAAAATTGATTTTTTTTCACTTGTTAGACTATTTTGAAGACTAGGTGTATTTGTAAATACAACATTGAAAAAGAGGAACTCAAACTTTCGAATTCAATTCACTCAGCTCATGCGGCTACATTTTCTCCCAAACTTGAATTGTAATTTGGAGAATGAATACAACAGTGCTTGGTTATAAATCCTGCTACAGGTGTTGATCTAGTTGAGAGGTAAATATTGATGAAATTGTTTGTACTCATTAAATCTGTAAGCAAGTAAGCTTTCTGCTTAAGAATTCAGAGTCTTCCTAGTGGAAGACCACAATTTCAGACCAAATTTGTTAAGCATGCATCTTGTAAAACAATTCTCAATTGGTGTCGACATTGTGATTTAAGATATAAATGATGTTACACACTAAGTGTCGTATTATATAGTCAATTCCCGTAGTCTAAACATGTGACCCATTTAGTTATAAAATTTAGCGCGACTAAGATGTCCACGTACGTGACTTGTAGCCTAACTCTCCACTTGCTTCTGCTTGTCTTAATTTATGCCCTACCCAATTTGGCGTTAATATTTGTGGATGTGAAGGCTGTTCATCGAGTTGCAATATAGGAATTGAGTTTTGAACTTTTAGATGTAAACCTTAATCAGCTTAACAAGACTTAATTGCAAAACACAAACACAATACATAAGCATCAATACGAACTGAGATCATAAACAGATGAACTTACCTTCATTCTGTTGAATGTCCATGGCTTCTAGTTCAGCAGATAGTGCGTCAATGCTGTAGCTCTTCTTGGTCTTAGTCTTCTCCTCTCTACAAGCTTTTGACACCATAAATGGGATTGGTACTGAATGTCAGAGATCGATGTAGAGAGCAGGGACTAAAACATTGTATATATAGAGTCCCTTGAATCAGCAAGCAATCCCCCATAAGGATGCAACTTGCTGTTCAAGTTATTCTCTTAAACAGAAACCTTATGCAACACTAACACTGATTACCAATGCAGTGTTTGACATGGACTCTTCTATCAATAAGGATTTGATATACTTAACCCTTATAACAACAAGAATGAGCAGAACATTACATCTCCTATTAATGAATCCTGTTTCAGTTTGTATTCGACTAAAGGCTTAATGACGAGTTCAATACAGATGCTAACAATCTCCCACTTTGAACCATCATTCTTAAGGCATTATACAAACTGTAACATTTTCCAAAAAATAGCTAAAGTGCGCATAAGATGTAACTCACTCAAAATCCATTCAGTTCAGTCAAAATATGCACACAGAAACAGAACCTGGAAATAATCATGTTCATATGAACAAGTCTGTTCCAGACTACTGCAACTATCTGCAAATTCCACATGAACTCAAACTTAATGTATTGCAGTTAAATGATAATGTATATCACAGGTAATTGAATCATTTAACATATAGTCCAACCTAATATTTTGAACATCAAAATCACAATGCAAGCTGATATAACACAAATGGATACAAAACTTGCTTCTTAACCTGAATATATGCATATATATACATCCACTTGATAACACGAACTGAAAACCAAAAACAGTAGATAACACATTGTTTAAGAATTAAATACTGCACGAAACATCTGAAAAATTCCTCACTTTATTAACCAAAACTTGAAATACAAAAATCTGTAAAAACAGAAACTATAAACTGTAATCAAAACAACAGAAAATTCTTTTCTAACTTAAAATGCTCCCACTAAACTTAAACATCCTTAAAACTTGACAACACTCCCATATTCTTACAATGCTCCTTGAAAACTGTCACAGGCAAAGCTTTGGTAAAAGGATCTGCCAACTGATCTTGAGTCTTGATTCTGCATACATCAATTTCACCATGCTTTACCCTCTTCCTTATACTATAATACTTGAGATCTATATGCTTGGAATTATTAGACCTTTTACTATTTCTGCTAAAGAAAACAGCAGCTTCATTATCACAAAATACCTTCAACTTATTCTCAATCAGATCACTGAGTATCCTTGTATCCAAAATAAAATTCCGGATCCATAACCCTTCACAAACTCCTTCATACAATGCTATAACTTCTGCTTGCATGGTTGAAGTAGCTACCAATGATTGTTTCATTGTTTTCCATGCTACTGCACCACCTGCAAGCATGTAGACATAGCCACAAGTTGATTTACAAGATGTAGGATAATTTCCTGCAAAGTCTGAATCTGTAAAACCAACAAGTTCAAGTTCTTTCACACGTTTATACACAAGCATATATGCCTTAGTTTTCTGAAGATATCTTAAGACCTTTTTACCTGCTGTCCAGTGATCAAAACCAGGATTAGACTGAAATCTGGACAACATTCCAACAGCAAAAGATAAATCCGGCCTAGTACAAACTTGTGCATACATAAGACTACCTACAAGCCTAGCATATGGTACTGACTCCATTTTTCTTTTCTCAACATCAGTTTTAGGACACTGAGTTTTATTTAGTTTATCTCCCTTAGACATTGGTGCTTCTCCATTACTGCAGGTTTCCATTCCAAATCTTCTCAGAATCTTTGAAATATAATTGTACTGAGATAATCCCAATAATCCCTGCTTCCTATCTCTCTTAATCTCAATGCCTAAAACATAACAAGCTTCTCCCAGATCCTTCATGTCAAAATTCTTTGACAAAAATTCTTTAGTTTCTCTCAGCAATTTTACATTGCTGCTGGCCAGAAGAATGTCATCAACATAGAGAATAAGAAAAATAAAATTGTTACCAATTACTTTAAGATAAACACATTCATCAACTATATTTTCAGAAAATCCAAAAGATGAAATCACAGAGTCAAATTTCCTATACCACTGCCTACTAGCTTGTTTAAGTCCATAAATAGACTTTTTTAGTCTACAGACCAAGTGTTCCTTTCCTTTCTCTATAAAACCCTCAGGCTGTGCCATATAAATGGTTTCCTCTAGCTCCCCATTTAGAAAAGCTGTCTTTACATCCATCTGATGTAACTCCATATCAAAATGAGCTACAAGAGCCATAATTATCCTGAATGAGTCTTTTGTAGAAACTGGAGAAAAGGTTTCTGTAAAGTCTATTCCTTCTTTCTGTGTGAAACCTTTAGCTACTAGCCTAGCTTTATGTCTTTCTATATTTCCCTTAGCATCTCTTTTTGTTTTAAACACCCATTTACTACCAATAGGCTTCTGTGTTTGTGAAGGTTTAATTAATTCCCATACTTGGTTTTTGTACATGGAATTAATTTCTGCATTCATAGCTTCCTGCCAATTTTCAGACTCTTGACTCTCTATGGCTTGTTTAAAAGATGTTGGATCATTGTCATCAGTCAAAGCACTTTCCATTTCACTCAGAAAAACTTCATAGATATCATTTTTATCTCCAAATCTTGGCTTCTTAGCTCTGTTAGATCTTCTAGGTTCCACAAAATGGTCTTGAAGCAAGGTTTGAGTAGGCTGAGAGTCTGGATTAGGTTCTGATATTACAGCAGACGATGGTTCAGCTGTTGAATCATGTCCTAGGTTCAGATTGTTACCTAAGTTTTCTGTAATGGAAGGATTTTGTTTTTCTAAGCTTAAGTCCACACTTTCTTGGACTGAGTTCTTATCAGAGACAGAAACTTTGTTTTTAGAAATATTTTGAGTGTCAAGTGCTACTGTTATATCAAACTCATTATCTTCAACTTCTTCAAAATCCGAGGTAAGATCCTCAAAGTTTGTATTGAAGATACTTTCATTAATGAATTTAACTTGATGAGTTTCAAAAACTCTAGGTACATGATGAGCTGAATATAACTTGAACCCTTTAGATTTTTCACAATATCCTACAAAGTTACAACTTACTGACTTTGGATCAAGCTTACTTAATCTGGGATTATATATCCTAGCCTCAGCTTGACAACCCCAAACATGACAATGATGTAAACTTGGTTTCCTACCAGTCCATAATTCAAAAGCAGTTTTCTTCTTTTCTATGGACTTGCTTGGGGACCTATTGCAAATATAATTTGCTGTTCTTAATGCTTCTCCCCATAGAATTTTTGGTAAACCAGAAGTGCACATCATGCTTCTAACCATGCTTATTAATGTTCTATTCTTTCTTTCTGCTACCCCATTCTGCTGAGGGTTATGAGGTGTAGAGTATTGAGCCTTAATGCCAAGTTCCTGCAAATATAATGCAAAAGGACCTTTATGCTGACCTTGCTCTGTATATCTACCAAAATATTCTCCCCCCCTATCAGACCTCACAACCTTAATCTTTGTTTCTAGCTGATGTTCAACCTCAGCTTTAAAGATTTTGAAAGCTTCAAGTGATTGTGATTTTTCCGACAGTAAGTAAATGTAGCAGTATCTAGAAAAGTCATCAATGAATGTTATAAAATAGACATTTCCACAAATTGTTTGATGTCTAAAAGGTCCACAAATGTCAGTATGTATTAACTCAAGTAATTTTGTAGATCTGTAAGCACCTTTTCTTCTTAAGTTTGTTATTTTTCCTTTACAACACTCGATACAATCTCCTAAATCACTAAAGTCTAGTTCTGGTAAAGTTTTGTCTTTGATAAGCTTCTGCAATCTTTCTTTAGATATGTGCCCTAGTCTTCTATGCCATAAGTTGGCTGATTTCTCATTGTGCAAGCTTCTCTTAACACCAACAATGGCATTATTACTTGCTGCATAATCTTCTGGTTTATTTTCAATATGTAAGCATTCTTGCTGACTTAGAGAACAATTTAGTTTCAAATAATCATTCTCAATAATACCAGTAGCAAAAGTAGAACAATTCTGAATCAAGAAGGTTGAAAAATCCTTGAAAATTTTTATTCCACTAGAATCAATGAGAAAACTACAACCAAGTTTAGCTAAAAGACTAACCGAAAGCAAATTCCTCTTAATTGAGGGCACATAAAAAACTTTATCTAAAACCAAAACATTGCCGAATCCTAAGTCCAATCTAAGAGTGCCTACAGCCTTCACAGCTACACGCATTCCATTGCCAACACAGACGTTGACCTCATCGTTCCTTGGTTTTCTCTTCCTTATGAAGCCCTGCAAAGAGTTTGTAATGTGTAAGGGACTTCCTGAATCTAACCAATAAGAATGAGGTGCTATGTTAACAAAATTAACTTCTAAAGAAAAAGTTTCTAAAAGATTAAGAGGATTAATCATACCCTTCTTCTCTAGCCATGCTTTGAATCCGGGACAGTCCTTCTTCATGTGTCCTACTTTCTTGCAAAAGTAGCACTTGAACTTAAATGGCTTGTCCACTTTGACTCCCTTATTGCTGTTTGAAGGTTTAGCTATAGTTTTATTAACCTTAAGCTTATTAAACTTCTTCCACTTAGGTTTCTGAACTAGGTTTATAGAGGTTGTAGGCTGCTTCTCCTTCTTCATCCTAGATTCTTCATCTACACAGATAGAAATTAGGTCATCTAGAGTCCAATTCTCCTTCTGTGCATTGTAACTCGTCCTGAGAACACTAAAGCTGGATGGCAGTGAGTCCAAGGCATGGTGTACTAACTGATCATCCTTCACTCCAAGCTCCAGCTCCTTGAGACGAGAGTTTAGTTCAATCAGCTTCATGATATGGTTTCTAACTCCTCCAATTCCATTGTACTTCAGTTCATTGTACTCCTTTCCAATCCTTGCTGCTTCTGCCTTGTTGCTTTCCTTGAACTTTGCCTCAATGTTCACCATGAAGTCTCTAGCTAGTACAGGTTCCTCAATGCTTCCTCTAACTATAGATGTTAAGGAATTCCTCATAAGAGTCTTGGCCCTTTGGTTTGACCTATACCAGTCATCATGATACCTCCTATCCTCTAGGGTGCTGTTTGCAACTAGTGCAAAAGGCATGGTATGTGTGAAACACATATCCATATTGTCGTGAGTCATCATGTAAAGATCTAAGCTGGATTTCCAGGCCTTAAAGTTTGATCCAGTGAGCATACGAATGTTGTTGACGTTCAAGAAGGCAACTTCTAATGAGCAGAAGAAAAGAAAAATTTAGTTTTGACTCAAAACAGTTTCTAACTTTTCAAGTTGAGGAAAAAACAAAATTCTGCATACAAGTGTCACATTCCAAATCAGTTCAAGTAACACAACCAATGCAGAAAATACTTAACATCCCAATTTATCTGTAGTTAATATCAAGCATCACTTTTATAGCAGAAAACGTGATATTTTCTTAAGTTTCTTAATCATCAGACCATACAGAATAAATTCAATTTGTTCTTAAGGCAGTCAACATCTTTAGACAGAAGAAAAGCTTTAAGAACCTGTATATGAATTCAGAATATATGTGTGATGCTGTTTCTGATTTTAAAACAAGAAAAGACACACTTCTTTGGAAGTTATGATGGTTTTAAAATTTTACAATCAGAAAACACAAGTTTTGATCTTTTGCTAAGAATTTCTTCCTTCTGCAGAAATTGCTTTATGCAACATTCTGCCATTTTACAAGAATGCAGATCATAATAGATGAAGTTTTAGGTTGTTTTGTTTATTTATTTTCTTAATGTTTGTTTCGGGAGGTTCTCAATCATACAGAAACAATCAAAAAACAACAACCACATAAAATTTCACTCATATCAGAACATGCTTCATATAATCCCACATAGAACATGCTCAGGCAATTGAAATTTCATCCGGTCCTTCATCTACCTAACTTATTTGCATGCCGGGAATGCTACTAGGGTTCTTGCAATTACATAATCATAGACATGCTTAGAAAACAGAAAAATTCCAGAATTTCTTACTTCTGTTCTTAAGGTTATGATTCTTAATCTTGCGGAAATTAAAACTTAATTGACTTACTTACAGTTTCTTTGCTTAATCCACACCAAATAGGGACTCGAATCCCTTAAGAGATCGCGAAATCTCTGCACCTTCAACCCAGCTGAAGAACCATGATCCCTTTGCAAAATATGACCGTTTGAACATAACGGTCGATTTTGGGATTTAAATACAAGTCGGGTTCTGGATTTGTGCATGCGGGTTTTGGGCTCGGTTTGACCCGATTCGGCCCAATGACACTGTTAAGTTTGCAGAAGCAGAAAATTTTCTTCTTGTTCTTGAGAGAAAACGCAGAATTTTACTTTCTTCAGTTCATGCATTATGTTTTCTTAAAACGATTCATGTTGCAATTTGTTAGGCTCTGATACCAAACTGTAAACCTTAATCAGCTTAACAAGACTTAATTGCAAAACACAAACACAATACATAAGCATCAATACGAACTGAGATCATAAACAGATGAACTTACCTTCATTCTGTTGAATGTCCATGGCTTCTAGTTCAGCAGATAGTGCGTCAATGCTGTAGCTCTTCTTGGTCTTAGTCTTCTCCTCTCTACAAGCTTTTGACACCATAAATGGGATTGGTACTGAATGTCAGAGATCGATGTAGAGAGCAGGGACTAAAACATTGTATATATAGAGTCCCTTGAATCAGCAAGCAATCCCCCATAAGGATGCAACTTGCTGTTCAAGTTATTCTCTTAAACAGAAACCTTATGCAACACTAACACTGATTACCAATGCAGTGTTTGACATGGACTCTTCTATCAATAAGGATTTGATATACTTAACCCTTATAACAACAAGAATGAGCAGAACATTACATCTCCTATTAATGAATCCTGTTTCAGTTTGTATTCGACTAAAGGCTTAATGACGAGTTCAATACAGATGCTAACATTAGATGGTTTATAATGTGTGACCAAGACCATTGGATCTCAAGCCCCGACTACTATGACAATATTTTAGTGATTGAATTCAAGGAAGTGGGTGGTACTGATGATATTGGTCAATGATAGACCAAGGAGTCTTTCAAAGATATTGTCTTGCTGTATGCTGTTAGTGTAAGTCAGAAGTAAGAAAGAAAATAATGAGGCAGGTTTTGCCAAACCATTTGTTACTTTAATTCTTTCACAGAAAACTCTCATACATCGGATCCAGTTCAGTACAAGATTCAGATGTGAAATTATTTTATTCATAGTACACTAGGCAACAAAACTCTCGATTTAGAACTTTCGAACTTTTATTTGATTAGATTCTGAAGTAGACCTAACCGAAATAAAATCAATTAATGAAGTGAACATTATCATTCCAGACTGAATTATTCATGTTCATAATCAATTTTTAAACAATTTTCAATTCGGCTAAAACTTTGCAAAAGAAAAATAGTGATTTTAATCGAGGGGGCCAAAATTTAAGCCCTAAACATAAGATGGGTGAGCCAAAGCTTTAACAAATCAGTCTTTGATGGATGAAATATGACTATATGAGTATATAACAGTCCAAAAAGCCTTGTTATCCAACTATACGACCCCACTTATCCAATCACCTTCCACACAATTAAAAGCAAACGTTAACATACATGTCTTGTAACCCCATTAACAAGAAAAAGAAACCAGGGCTAAATTTACAGAAAGAATTGAGCTGTGCCATAATTCATGGCTACAACTTCTCTGCTTCCCAAATCCCTCTCACCATTTCTCACAAACACACCATCATTCCCCTCAACTCACTTCACCAAGCTCTCATTCTTGAACCCACTAGACCAGCCCCATTGCTCCAAAAGACCAAACCTACACACTACACATGCCAAGAAGAAAAACGCCTGGCTTGATCCCTTTGATGATGGAGAAGACCCCGACATGGAATACGGCTCTCTTTTCGCAGATGGGAAGCAAGACGAGGACGAAAGACTTCCCGAAAACCCTGATAACCCGTACGGCTTCTTGAAGTTCCCAATGGGATACAGTGTGGAAGTTGCTTCACTTGCATTGAAAGTGAGGGGTGATGTTAGGAGGTGCTGCTGTGTGGTTTCTGGTGGTGTGTATGAAAATTTGCTCTTCTTTCCAGTTGTTCAGCTCCTTAAGGATCGGTATCCGGGTGTTCTAATTGATATTGTTGCGTCTGCTAGAGGGAAGCAAGCTTATGAGTTGAATAAAAATGTGAGATGGGCTGATGTCTATGACCCTGATGATCATTTTCCTGAACCAGCTGATTACACTGACATGGTTGGACTACTTAAGGTTGGTTGCTACATTTCTTTGATACTCAAGTCAATCAGATGCCTAGTACAGATTTCAAAATCCTAAAATTAAATAGTTATATCATGTACATTACCTTGTTGTTACAGGGTAGGTACTATGACATGGTTTTATCAACAAAGCTAGCTGGGATTGGCCATGCTACTTTCTTGTTCCTGACAACAGCCAGGGACAGAGTCAGCTATATTTATCCAAATGTAAACGCTGCAGGGGCTGGATTATTTCTATCTGAAACATTCACACCAAATAGTATGAATCTCTCTGAAGGTGGATACAACATGTAAGTTTTAGTATACAATGCAGATCGATGATTGTATCTCTTCCTGTTTATTATGGACGCTTCTGTGATTTTGCTACTTGCTGGAGACTTGGTATATTGAAGTTTCACAGTTTTCACAGAGCTAGGTTTGCTTTCTCCTTTTTAGGTATCACCAGATGGTTGATTGGTTGGCCCGGCCAACCAAGACTGTGCCACAGCAACCAGTGCCCCCACTTAAAGTATCAGTCTCAAAGAAGCTGAAGCAGGTAATAGAGTCAAAGTATAAGAATGCTGGAGTAACAAAAGGAAGATATATTGTGATTCATGGGTTAGAATCAGATTCGAAAGCCTCAATGCAGTCCAAGGGGGATACTGATAGCTTGCTACCCATCCAAGTGTGGGATGCAATAGCCAGTGGCTTAAGGTATGACATTTTGTCATGATTTCCTTTCATTATAGATGTGGGAGTTTACACCAGGTCCTCATGATCAGCACAATTCAAAGCCTAGGCTCTCTATATATAAATGGTGTTAATTCTTATGATTCAATCAAGCACATGATCTACGTTTATGTGTTGATCAACCTGAACTAGTATGCTTTAAAAGTTGGCCAGGAGTTTTATAACGTTAGCTGAAGTAGAATTGCCTTTCCTATTCTCCTATGCCAACAGGGAATTCAGGCCACTTTTTGTCATCCCACATGAGAAAGAAAGGGAAAATGTGGAAGGAGTAGTTGGAGATGATGCCAGCATTGTGTTCATAACAACCCCTGGACAGGTATGTAGTCTCACTCTTTTCCAAACATACAACACACACAAAAAAACTTTGGATCTCTGCCTGCCATATAGAAAATGGATGAACTATGTGCGTACTCTAAAATCTCATATTTATTTCTGTGTGATGTAGCTTGCTGCTCTTATCAATGATTCAGCCGGTGTCATAACTACAAACACTGCAGCTATCCAACTTGCGAATGCTCGTGATAAACCCTGGTACATTACTCCTCAAGCTACTAATCTGCTATCGTTTAGATGAGTTCTTGTGTAAACATGTGTATTTATGCTTTCCTTTTATTATTGATCCCATAATTAAAATTCATATTTATGCTGGCATTGTCTTGCAGTGTTGCATTATTTGGCTCCGAAGAGAAAGGAAGACTCTTTGTCCCTAATGCAGAAAAGAAACACTGCGTTATCGTTTCATCCAAGACTAGAAGATTAAAGGAAATTGACATTGAAGCTGTAAAAAATGCAATGCCAATATTCAACATGTCCCTAGCTTTAGTCTAAGTGGGTTCAAACGCACTTCCATTAGCTATTCAATTCTTTGATCATGTTTTAATATACAAGTTCTTTTTCCTAATCTGTATTTCTGTATACGAGACAAAATATAGTGCTGCTATTTTGGTACACAAGTTATCAATGATAACAGAGTTCACTATCAGTGATAGTAGAAGTAACAATGTACACAAAAAAATCAAATTCCCATATCTCTTTCACTATACAATTTTGACATCAATGATCAAAGAAACACTATACATGTGATGAACTTTTCAACACATTTACACTGTGAGTAAGTCCAGGAGATCAATGATCAAAGAAACAGTATACCTATTCTAAAATCTAAATCCCAGTGTAATGCAACATCTCAAATTCTCACAATGTACAGTGAAATCAATAGAATGCAAATATGTAGGAACATACTGGAAATATGAAGCCCAGATACTATAATCAAGCCCACGAACGCCAAAGTCAAAGATGAGCCACCGTAATCTTCTGAACCAAAAATTTCTCTGATCTCATCGGCGGTAAGGTCATGAACTTCGCCGGCGACGCCAGGGTAGTCTGGGAAGAAGGTACTCAGAGGCAAGTGGTCTTGATCAACACAATCTACATTGCCATTGGAGAGAACGGAGGGGCTTCATTCTTGGACAGAAAGCGTCAAATTGTTTCCGGAACTTACTTTTTCACCTGAAGCCAGAGCAGAGTCAAGATTGCCACCAGAGACGGCAGCGGAGTGGTTGCCCTCTTGATTTGACGATGGTGTGGAGCAGAGGCTAATTTCATCGCTTCTTGAAGCGCCTATTGGTGGAACTGCAGAAATCGCAGAGGTAACCGAAGCCAAAAGCAGTGTGAGCCCAAGAAATTGAAGCTTCATCGACATTGAGGTCTTCTTGGTTATTTAGAAAGACGAAGTGAAAAGTGATTGGGTAAAATTTTACAACCTTTCTATATATATACACACACGTAGTATTATAAACTCAAGAAAACAACAAATCTCTCATTAAAATTTTGGGTAATCTTTTATTGTTTTTGATATGAATGTTCATATTCAAAGTTTAATGAGAGATTTGTTGTTTTCTTGAGTTTATAGTACTACGTGTGTGTATATATTGGTAAGGAATGAATAATTTAATAATCAAGGGTGAGCCCAAAATGCGACGCCGAGAAAAGTACTACAAATATAGAGTATGGATCTTCAACTTTTTTTTTTTTGAATCAGAAGTCAAGAAATATAATATTCAGAATGCAGTATAAAGATAACACACTCATATATGACCGACAATAAGAGCTCTCTCTTATGACTCACCAACCTATACTAGGCTAATGAGCCAAAAATACACATACATTTTCTCTTGATAAAGTATAGTGAAATACTGTGTTAAAATACTTAGCAACAAGATTAAAGGGTAACAACCAAATACTCTAAATACTGTGACTAGATTCAAATGCCAAATACCCAGGTTTCAGATCCGTACCTGACTCCATATCCGGAGCCAGATTTTATCCGGAACCTAAATCGACCAAAAACCAAGCCCACCCGGGTCCCAGACCCAGACCCGACTCCAAACCCGGATCCAGATCCGAACCAGGTTGTAGGTCTGAGTCATTGCCGTCGGCTGCCTCAGGAGCCAAAACCTGGATCCCAAGCTGCTGCAACCATCTCTCCCGACTTCTAAGATTGAAAACGGTACGAAAAGGGTTATCCACTGGTGATGGAGGACGATGTAAAGAGGCCAGGGGCGTCGATATCTCAACAACGCCTGCCCTGCTGTGCCCAGAACCACATGCGAAGAATCGGCCAGCCATGCCGTCGTGCCGCTCGACCGCAATACACCTGGACGCCTTCCGACCATAGCCGCAATGGAGATTATGGGAAGGTTTGCTGCGTCGCGACCCTAGGCTAGACTGAGGGAAGAGCGGCAGTAAATTTAGTTCGACATCGACCGAAAACTAGGCCACGACGGCGCTAGAGAGGGAGAGTTTTTTTTCTTTTTTTTCTCACTATCTCAGTCTTAGAAATGTACTAATATATGGATCTTCAACTCAAACAAGCTAAAACGATTAACTGGAGACAAACAACTCATTAATCTACAAGGTGGAGGCCCTACAACCGAATACAATAAAACAACAATAACAGCAAATCTACCGCACTATTTATGTACGCTCACTAGCATTGTCATCGCCATCCTCTGCCAGCTACAGTGAGGTAGTGAAGATTAAGTCTATAGATTAACGAGTAGTTGCTTTTGTTTCAATGGCGACGACAAACCTAGCGATTAAAAATTTAAGTTCTACGTGTGGCGCTTGCTAGAAGAGAGTGCTTTAGTTAATTGTTGAGTCTGTGAACTCGACCACATTAGCTCTGAACTAATCTGACTATTCCCAATATCTCCTCTTTCTCTATATATAATTTCAATTGAAGAGTTAATCATTCTCGAACCCCTGTATCTCTTCATCATCATCAGTCAGATACCAATTCACACCATTTTGTTTTTTGGTAAGGTATATAACTAACAACCAAGAAGTATTAGCTCAACCAACTGCTCATGGTCATGATGTCTCTACAACAAAAATCTCACCTTTTTTCCCTCTAAAACTTTGAAGCCCTAGATTTTGTCTTAGAGATCTTCATGTTAACCACTTAGCCTAGTGTAAAATCAAGCTCCTTCATTGTCAAGTCAATTAGGCAAACATTGAGCGGCGAAATCATGATTAAAACCTCGGAGGTACTGATAAAGGGGGAAGACTAGGGTGTTTGTTGGTGCATATCATGCATCAACTTTACTTGAAAGTTGTAAAATTAGTCTTTAATGTAGTAGTATATTAGTCTTTAAAGTTGTAATTAAGTTCTTAAAATTGTATTTTATTATTTATCACATGAGTCCTTAAAAGCAACTTAATTTGATGACTCAATTACAATTTTAAACACTAATATTATTATATTACTACTTTAATATTAGAGGAGGAGAACTAATTAGGGATGATTAGGAGGTGTGCTAGGTCTCGATAGAATGAATTAGATGACGTGTCATAAAGTTTGCCATGTCAGCCATATAACTGATCTGTTGGACGAAATGGATTGAACTGATTCATATGGGGTTGTTTTTGTCATTTTCACGTCCAATAGCTGATGTGGACCAGATGACGTGTCATAAAGTTTGTCATGTCAGCCATATAACTGATCTGTTGAACAAAATGGACTGAGGTGTCAAGAAATAAAAGATTAAAAACTATTCAGTTTAATTTGAAAGTTGAGGAACAAAACTGTGTTTTAGACAAGTATTTTGTGTTTTTACTATTAAATTTTCTATCTAATCAACTTGTTTTTTCTTAGATGATTTGATTTATTTTATATGAAATGCATGAAAACTTACTTGAGTCTAACAAAAACTTTACAGTGGAATTCATATATCTAAATCAAATTTTGAATGCATATGCTTGCTGAACATAATGTATAAAAGGTTTCATCTAGTCTCATATATATGTAAGAATAATCTCATTTTCTAAGGAATATATATTCATATGAGCAGGGGCGGAATTATGAATTGAATATACTTAGGACTAGATTTAAGAACAATAAAAATTGACAATTTTTTTTTTTTGAGGTTTGGAACCCAATGAAAGTCTCATTGAAGAATAAAATTAAAGGATAAAACAACATCACAATATGCATAATATCTCAAATTAGCTACTTTTTAATGTTTCTTGATGAAAATAAAATGCATGATAGCCAACAATCTGCCAAATTGCAGTGCCAAATTGCAGACCCAATAATATGCCAATTACCTTGCAATCTGTTAAAATTCAAGACCCATAGTTTAGAGTTACAAAATCAAAGACAAATTCATTTTCAACTGGGTTTGATTTACAAAATCAACAAGAAGAAAGTGAAAAAAAAGAAACATGAGATTATAGGTTTTAAGTGGAGGTGTGGAGCAGACCTGAGGCAAGGACAACCAACGGCGAGGTCGCGAGAACGGAGGGGCTGAAGTCTTTGAGATGGCTGCTGCCTTACAGCGTTAAAAACCCAATGGATGATTCTACTTCGCCTACGCCGACAGCTATCGATTTCTGTTTTCGCTCTTTTGACCCCAAATCGTACCCATCATTCTTCAACATATACAAACACAGTTCATGATCAGAATAGTAATTGCAAACCAATTTCACAACGCTCAAAGGAGTCTTAATTGACAAAACCCACTTGGATTGAACCCTAACAGAAATCAAGTTCATATTCAATTTTTTAAAAAACCCCACAATCGATTACCTAGAATTCTAGAAACTGAAACAGAGTACGCAAGGCGGTAGGGGCTGAAGACGCATGGCCGACAGGGGCTGAAGACGCAAGAGTCTTTCAGATGGCTGCTGCCTGCTGGTGTTCTTCACTTCTTCTTCTTTTCTTGGTTGAACACTTGAATAGAAGACGCAGGGGCTCATTGTGTTCTTCTAATTTTTTTTTTCTCCTCCCCCAAAAACTACTTGGGCTAAAGCCCACACAGCTTTTGGACTGGGTCCGCCCCCTACCCCTACTTGAAGATGCTCGAGTCCAGAATGCCCCTAAATTCCTAGAGAACTGATGAGACCCCCTAATGGAAAGGTTGCATTACATTTACAAATACAGACATAATAGTTGTTAAAAAAATTAGGGATAATTATTGTATAATACGCTACCATGGATGTGGTGTAAACCATGCAGTTCGAGCACCTAATCTGGTAAGAAAATAGTCATTAGGAAGAGCAAATTAAAGGTTTTATGCTCTTGTTTGTCATGGAGAACATCCCAAAGTCGCGCTTAGTAAACCGTGATCCAAAATAAGAATAATCGAAAGTGCAGTTTCCTTCTACTATCTTATGATTATGAGCACCAAGCAGGTCAGTTGCAGAGATGAATTTGTTGCTGGCGTTGCTCACAAACAATATCTGATCGCCAAAGTCGAATACCTCTTTCCATGAGTGCTCACTATTACGGTGATCAAACTTGAACACTTGAAATCCTTCGGTGTGAGGCGGAATAACGTAATTATCACTTAATGTGTTCCAAGGAATTACTGGATCATATTCATCAGCAAAACTGATTCTACGGATAATCATATATATCTCCATCGATGCAGAATCTTTGGCTAGATAAATGACGTCATTTTTAGTAGAGTGCTCGACTCCTTCTATTCTTCTAATATTTCGAAACATATTAGGCCGTGGATGAAGAATGACCATCCTCTCAGCGCTATAGTTAGGAGCATCTGGATCGATATCAAACACCATTAAAGCCAACTGTGTTGGCTTCCAAGTTACAGCATATATTTTCTGATCAATTAATTATTTCTATATCCCGAAAGGAGAGATCGATGTTCTCATTTCCCAGATGGATGAGGGTCCATGATTTTTGAGTTGGTCTACAGAAAGCCAAATTGTAACGTACTGAACAAATGCCAGCCACAAGACATGAATGCAGCGAGATCGTTGGTGGTGAAGAGGCTACTACTTTTTCCATAAAGAAAATAAAACTGCTGTAAGGGCATGGAATAGTAGATTGAGATGGGAGCATCACTTGGGCACCAGATATTGGATTCAAAAAGAAGTTTACGGTATTGTAAAAAGTACTGCTGGGATCATCATCATTCATAATAACATTCTTGGGACGCCATAGGTCGCTTTCTACCAATATCAACCACCCTTCAACTGACCCAACACAAAAACGAGCAGTACATATGGAACTGGAAGGGTTTGATAATTTGTAAATTTTGTCATCGCTCAGACGTAAAAAACAATTGTCCTTGAGTGAGTAGGGACTCGGACAAAGCATGAGCCATGGAAGCTGAGGAGCAGGAGGGCAGCACTTGCTGGCAATTGCCGTATCAACTGAGGCTCGCCAAGAAAGACAGACTCCACCACAGCGTAGATAATCCTGTATCGATAAACGTTGTAGAATCAATTGCAGAATCTCTTCTGGGATTTCCTTGGACCACCTACTACTGTCATGAGTACTGATATCTTCTTTTATCTGCTTTTCCTTTTGTTTATACTTTCTAGTCCACCTTCTAATGGAGATCATACTGAAGAACAATATTGATAGGCGGTAGCATGCGAATATAACCCTAAAGATTCGGAAAGCTACTAGAGTCCATTTTATCCTTGTCTCTACAGGAACCTTTCTAAGAAGAATGGAAACCCTTGTCTTCATATTAACCCAGACCCTTCTAATGGACATATTGAGGTCACTGCCAAAATGGGTGTTTGTGTGTGTGTGAGGCCAACAACAGAGAACAAGTAGAAGTCGAGGTAGGCAAGTAACAAAGGAAAATCGGATACGCATCTATAAGTAAATAGATGTATCATGTATCCTAGAGTCCTAGACCTAATCAAACTAGGAAACCTGCATAAGAACTTAATCAAACTATGATAAAGCCTGCATCTATCTCATATATATATATATATATATATATGGCCTTCTAATGATGGATCCCTTATTTTGTTCATTTTAAAGAATCGATTATTTAACGTAATTTTCAATCACATATCAACATTTTCTTCATTCAACTTTCATGTTTATATATATATATATATATATATATATATATATATAAACAACTTTCATGTTTATATGAATAGATCATATTTGGAAATTTTCATTCTATTTGATAATCGTTAGAACATTCAAAATTGTAATTTACAAGTAAAAATATGAACAGTTCATGTTTGACAGATTTAATACGCCATTGATTTAATCTAGTTCGATACTATAATCAACGATCACTATTTTGGCTGAAACTTTACATGAATGATCAACACACATATAAATCTAGTAATAGAATAGTGGAGATGTAAAAATGAGATAAAAAAGTTGGTATAATAATCGATCTCCTAAAATGAATAAAATAAATGAACTCTTAATGGAAGGGCTCTGATGCATGTATTTATATATATGTTCAATGAATGATAATTCTGTAACTTTCTATGTATGTATTGACCTAATTAGACTAGAATAGTAGTTACCTTAGTAGATAGAGAATTCCTGATTATTCGGGATACTTAATGTAATGCCTATATAAATGTCTCCTTATCTATCAATAAAAGTTACGTTTTGCATCTATTCCTTCTCTCCTAGAATACATTATCAGCACGTGGCTTTAGCCTCCGTCTATCCCATCCTGCCGATGACATCTTTGTCGGCAGAGATTGTAGAAATTTTAGGGTAACCAAAAATTTCCTCCGGGCACCCATGCTGTCCTGCCACCCCACCGTGAAGCAGACCGGCCAGCACCGCTCGAGGCGACCCCGACAACCCATGGAGGCAACCTATGCCCCCGTGGTGACCAAGCCGCCCTCCTCGCCGTTTCGACGAATCCATTAAGGCTGGGCATTTATCCTATTTAAGACCCGAAACCGACCGATCTTATCCAAAAAGCGATTCGGATAACCGATCCGAAAAAATGGACGCAAAAATACTCTAATACGAGCCGACCCGAATTTTTCCGGATTGGATCCGGATCTGGTCCGATCCGATCTGAATTTTATAAACTCTAAGAGCACCTGCACCGGCGAGCAACCGGGCGAGCAAGATGGCGAGCAAAAGGTGGGGCCGACGCGTTTGCTCGAGCAAGACGGAAGAAGAGCACGCACCGGCGTCGAAAGGTGAGGCCTACTCGCCCGTTCGCTCGAGCAAAATTTGCTCCGGCGTTTGCTCGAGCAAGAGGTGGGGCCGGCACAATTTTTTTTTTTTGATTTTCGGCTGTTGGAGAGACGCAGGAGATTGTGGAGGACGCTGCCGAGCGCTAAGACGGACCGGAGCTGAAGCCGAGCGCCGCCCTCGAAGGTGGCGGTCGGTCCCGAGAGCACCCGCACCTCCCACATCGAGCAAAGCCGCCTGAGACTTGGTTCAAAGGAAAGAGGGCGTCGAGCCCGTCACAATGGTGGGTGGCACGTCGGCTATCGTCGCCGGACGGCGGAGAACGGAGGCCGAGACAGGCCGGCACGGGGAAGAACAGAGGAAGAAGACGATGAACAGTAGAAAACTGAGGTCGAGCCAATTAGGTGCTGCCACGTGGCAGTTTGACTGGTCCAGTAAAATTGCAACGGTCGATTGAATCTGGGCCTTCCATTTGAATCAGAAATTTTGATCCAACGGTCAGAATTCAAATGTAACAAAATTTCTTCCAACACAATTTATTTATTAAGATGAAATAGAAATACATATTAAAATTAACACACATACTTAAATTGAACACAAGCTTAATAATTAAACACAAACGGATTCAAAAGCACATAATAACACATATTTAGAGTATTTCACCATTTTCCTCTTCTTGTTGACGTTGTCTCCGCTTGAAAAAATACAGAATACAATTAGGTTTAGGATGTTTATATACTAAATCCAAAAGGAAAACCTAGCCCAACATAACAGATATCGTGGGCTCTGTCAGCGCCACCAGATGACTAGTTCAAGGCATATACTAACAATTTTGCCGACAATGACACGTGGCCGTGACACGTGTCAGTTATCTATTAGTCGGAAATCTTATCGAAAATCTTGGATAATATGGAGTCGAAAATGATACGTGGCACATTATTATTGGTGGTTAATCTATCCGGTAAAAAAATTTTAATCATTTCACAACAAGACAAAACTGAGTTGCTCAAGCAAATTGTTATTAATGGGTGTGTGAAAAAAATCGATTTGGTTGAGCAAAATTTGATTTTCATTTGCTTGAAGCAAATTTTACTTCTGGGCCCACCAGGTGCTTGAGCAAGATCATTTCATGGGTGCGGATGCTCTAACATGCTAACACAGTAGCACTAATCCACTACATATATAGTACCTCGATCACTAAAAAAGACTGCCGTAGTCTACCACTGTCTACCACTCTACCACAATCCATCAATCCCACTACTCCATCCCAGTCTCCCATTCTCAAACAGCTCGCATACTACTGGACAAGCTATTTTATGATCAGACCGAAGAGGGAATGACCCATTTTCTCTTAAGTTTGCTGAAATCGTTTGACACTCACAAACAACCCAGGAGGTGATTTTCCTTCATATCAACTAAAACACCCTTTTTTTCTTGGTTGTTGATTGTTCAGCATTGGTACACTTGAAGCTTGCAATTAGTCAATTACAGTGAAATTTTTGGTCCCTTCACAATCGCTCTCTCTGTGATTCACAAAAGAAAACCCAGATCTCAATCCCTAATTCTACAAAAACCTCCAAACTTTATCAATGGCAGAGGTCACTTACCTTCAAATCCACGACCTCGAAGAGAACCCACCCTTCTGGTCCCACCACGACTTCGACATCTACCTCTCCTCCGATCCCGATTTCCCGCCGGCCCACTTCGTCTCCATCCACCAAGACGACGCCTTTGACGCCGCCGCCGCCGACAACGTCATCTTCTCCCAGTACCACGACGCCGAGCAGCACCACGACCACGACGACATCGTTTCCGAGCTCAACTCCATTTTCAACAGCACCGACCTGTCCTCCGACCGCGAGAACCAGGTCAACTTCGTCATGGATCTGTTCCACGATGAACTTTTGCTATAAATGGGATCAACCCGAATCCGATTAAATCCGACCCGGATTTTCGGACGACCCGAAAATTCGGCCCATGATTTTTTAAAACGGGTTCGGTTGTAATTTTCAGTATCCGAATAGATTCGGATCGGGCCTCGAATTGGGCCTAAATCCGACCCAAATTTCAGTTACCCAGCCCTAGAATCCATAGTGCGCCCCAGCGTCGCTGTAACGTTTTGGCGGCCCTCCTCGACGAAGCCCGGCGCCGCCTCGCTGTACGCGTCTTGGCGTCAACCCAGCGCTACTGCTTTGCACACCAACACGTAACTTAGCGCCACCGACGCCAACAGCCTTGCGCGACACCTCGTCTGAAGTCGCCGACGTTCCACGCAGCGCCGTCCTCAACGGCTTGACCCGGTTTCGTTGACTTGGTTTCACCGCCCGACCCACACCGGCAATCCTCATACCCGATTCATTGGGTTAAGGGGTAAAACGGTAATTTCAGATAAAAATATTTTTTACCCTATGGGTTAAAACAGTTACTGCAGTATTTCTTTATTAGTTTTACTACATTGTATATGGTGAATATGACTAACTATATTCTTTTTCTTTTCTATGAAATTTATTGCACTACGCATCGCGATGAAATTGTGAGAATTATATCGTTGCACATACATGGTAGAACATCTTAAATTTGCACAAGGATCAAGAACCGAGTCCTCAAGCGCAATTTATATTACAACGCAGTTCACATAGTGAATTAGCAAGTAAGAATTAATTAAAGTTCCTTCTTTCTGCAATTTCAATTGTTGGGACTTTTATTTTTTCCGGAACTTTCAAACTCCCTGCTACTTCATCCCGATTCTTTTGCTTCTTAGGACGATACAAAGGGGCCCAACCCACCCCAGCGTATCACAGTATTTAAGAGGTAATTGTGATGTTACCGTCCAAAGTTGTGTTTGTGGCTATGATGTCACTGTGAACCACAAATCTTCGTGAACATTTTATCATGATTCCGACAGAATATTATCGATGCATGTGCCGATCCTAAGGGAGTCACATTAAAATGGACAAACTCAAGATGTGTGACGAAAATTGTCACTGTAACATCGATATGTGACGGATATTGTCACAAAAAATATTGAATTGAGTTACCATAATTTTAGTCTCGACCTAAATTCAATATCTTCCCTCTTGTTCTTTTGAGAAAAAAAAAACAATTGAGCACAAAATGCTCCTAGAAAAGGGCCATTGAAAAAATAGAGAATCATGTCATTGATATGGTTCTATCGGTTCACTAATTGTAAAAGTGCAATCATATGGTCAATATATACAAGAGATATATGGAAGAAGATGAGAGTATATCCTCTTGATTACAGATTTTTCGATTTCATAGTCAAAGTGACTACAAATCCGTTTATTTGTGAAGGCATAGAACTCAAATGTGTGACTAATGCTACTTAGTCGATAGAGTTTCTATGGTCAAGACCTCAATGTAACTGTTAGCATTTATGATACATACATGGTTCGATTCCCTAAAAAACTATATGTGAATGCAATGTATCGCATTACACATTTACATGGCATGTTGATTTGGGTTCACCAATCTAATTGCTGATGTTAACTCGAAAATCACAAAGATAACAAGCCTATGCTCGCCAAGAAACAAATAGACATGCTTGGGTACATGCGCATTGCCCGGCCTCGGCTTCAGCACCCTTGCTCACACCAAAGCTCGCCTTGCCTTGCCTCGCCTCGGTTTCGACCTTGGCTTAGCTTGCGCGTTGCTTGGACAACAGCTCCGCCACAACCAAACAATGAGGCATGCCTCGGTCTCCGGACCTTGGCATGCACGGCCCGCCTCGGTATGCACGGCCCGCCTAGCCTCACCCCCGGTGTTGGCCTGCACACGGCCCGGCCTAGAACGCAGCCTATCTCGGCTCTATAAGCCCCTGCCCATCGACCTCGTCAGGTCCTTGCTTTATGCCTCGGTAAGCGTTAGCTTCGGCGTCGGCAACCCACATGACCTCGACTCCAACATCATGCTTCGGCCCCATAGGCTTTTGCCTTTGCCTTGACACGCCTTGGTTTCGGCCTTGGCGTGCCTTGACACTTGCTCGGTCTCGGCCCGCCCGTGCACTACCTCGGCTTCGGCCTTGGAAACATTGCACTCGCCTATACATGACTCCGGCCTTTTCTCTTGCCTTGCTTTGGCTTGGCTTGCACTCTAGCTTGGTTTCGGCCTCAGATAGCTAGCTCATGGCTTCGGTCCTTGATACTTGGTTTTTAGACATTTATGTCTATATATTATCGATGTTGGCTTATTTGGTTGTTTTCCGCCTCTATTTTTTAGCGTTAACGGATGTATCTACTACGTCTTTAAGCATGCTTATGTTTTATCTTGTGATACTACAAGCCATGTAACGCACTCTATTGGAATTGAGTATATATTTCGGTTTATATGACTTGACATAAAACCTTGTCTCTACACTCTTATATAGAGACATTGAGTATGTAGCTATTCTTCATGGATCTTATAAATCCATTGTGACTATCATAGAGCATTCTCATGCTCAATGTTTCCATGTCTTATGACATTATGATTCAAAGTCACATATGCTATCTATGCATAAAGAAGCAATCGAACCTTACTAACTAGTTAAAATATTCGTGCCAACGTTTATCACCTTAAAACTCATTGTGAAAATTGAAGAAATTTCTTATGTATCGCTTCTAATGAATCCGCATAACTTAAGAAGTCACCATTGTGAATATACTTTACGTGTATTATGATTATGTTTCTTTGAATCGACGACTCATGTAGACTCTTCCATATATCGTCCGAAATTTTGGACATATTTGGATGATCCATATATGAGAAATTCATGGACATCGTTTCTTTTGAGCAAAGAAGCTATTGGGATCAAAAATTACCAAAAGAATATTTGGTAACGTCATGAGTAATGCTCAAGGCTTAAAGATGATATTAACGTCACCCAAACCTTTCTCCAAGTTAAATAGAAGCACTATATATGAATTTAAAAGTGCATATGATCCCCTCTTTATGATCCTTCATTAGCTATGCTCAATATTTGGAAGCCTAATCTTCAGTAAAGTTTCAGAGTAACGCCCTCATACGCTAAAGATAATGATACATAAGTTGATGGCCTTAATGCCCTATCATGATTCAATTTTTGAGACACAATGATTTTTTAGTGAACCATATATTGGTTAAACTCAAGCCATAACACTTAGATGTTATGAAGCACCTTGACAATGATTGAAAAGTTGAGAAAAACCTAGAAATCCCGGATTTCCAGCTCGCGGACTCATCATTAGACGGACCGGTTCACATACTTTTAGACCGGTTCTTGAGATGAAATTTGGTCCATCAATTTCTAACATCCATGGCTACCTGATCATAAAATTTCAAGTTGATTAGATACCTGGAAGGTGGTGAACCACTCGACACAAATGTTCACTGACCTCCGGCGACTATTCCGGCCGGTTCGGTATGTTTCTGGCGGGTTTCGGCAATGAGATCGGTGCGTTGGAAACGTAATACACGTGTCTACCTACTATTAAAATTTGGTAGCATTTAGTGTCTCAGAACTTAGTGAAACATTTTAGGAAGCATACATGCATGTTACATTTTGTAACGGAATGCATTTTGTTAACGTGAAAGTGTTAACGATCAATACTCTTTCTCGTCCACATAATTTATGTGCCATATTGTGCCACCACAAGCGCCTAATGATGGGTTATTTGATTACGAATAAATTCTTTGAATAAGACATAAGCTTCCACCTATAGTCCGCTATATAAAACCTTAACAGGCGATCTCGTATATGTCACTTTTTGATGAGCCAGTCTCCCCGTCGTTAGAGTGAGAGAAGAACAAGTTTGTTCATGTTGAACAACTTGGAATTGCCGTAGTTTGTCCCTACTGTGCCTCGTCATATTTCTCAAAGTCCCATGAATCAAGGTGACGAGATTTGATATACATGCTGCAAAGAGCAAACTATTTGTCTTTCAAGGAAAAGATCGGAATAGTACTCTTGTTTCAAACATGCCTGTAAGGATTGATGTCCGAATTAATGGACATATTGTCACTCATAAATGGTGACATGGTGACTCCACAAAAATGGTAGATAGTGTCACTAGGTCGTGACTCTCATAAAAAGTATAGAGAGGTCACTTGGTTCGATATACACTCGCCGAATGCAAGTATGGCACAACTTGATCATTCGATCAATGGCAACTCATTCGTCTCAAGGATTTTCTTGATTAAGGTCATCATTGGGGGACGCCTCAATGAGAAGCCAATCCATATAGAGATCTCTATAAATGCAAATTACACTAGTGTACATGAGAACGTGGTGTATGAGTTAGATATCGAACACACTCATTTCGTTGAAGCAAATACCAACATTGTGAATTGGCCTACATGGAAAGATATGCGATCTAGTTTAAACAAAGAGATAGGTCCATGGTCATGTGATGCCGACACTGCAGGTGTAAACCCTATCGATAATCTTTGATTGAAACCGTAGTGAGAAAAAGAGCATAGACTCACCTTATGGCGCTAAGTCTCTCACAAATGCCCTGAAATCGACTACGATGACATAAGCTCTCATAATGGAGTCATATTACCACTACCTTGTCAGTTAGGTAGTTCCCAAAAACTGAACATGCAGCTTGTATCATCTCTATTGGGACTAAGTAAAGAGATGTACATAAACATCCTAAACGGATTAGTTTTCACCCAAGTCAAGTAAGCAAAATACCACGATTGAGTGACTACTTGATTGGAGATGGGATAAAAGGAATCATGCCTATTTGCGTGTAAACTTAGGATGAATTGTGATTAAAGTATCACTAATCCGACGTTAAGAATGAAAAGATCTAGGGAGTACTTGGTCTCGAATGTGAGAACCGTTAGTGATGAACTTATTCATCTATCGGCTTATAGCTATCTAATGAACGTTAAACCAAAGCCTATATGTATCTCATGATTAGTCGATGTCTTGAGAAGACTCGTTTCGTCTATTTGACGAGAAGTCTTGGGAGATGAAACTCTTCATCTAAGTACCATGTGAGCAATCATGTACTTATTATAATATGCTCGACTCGACATCTCATTCGCTGTAATCTTATAAAGCCAATGTAATGGCTAGATGCGCCCACACAATGTCATGGTATATGGCGGTACCTTCTTCCAAGTATGAAAGGTATAGGCTCATTCGGTCCCAACATGAAAGAGACATTAATAGGCAATTCCAGAATCTGCCTGGTTCTGTATGTTAACTTCCCCGAGGCCTATAAGACAGCTAACTCGTCGGAAAATGGTAAATTTAGTACCATTAGAAAGGCCTATGTGTCTACTTTCAAGGACACAAACTATTTGATCATAGCTATCATATTGAGTGAGTTATGGTTGTTTTGGCAAAGTAGGACGAATCTGTCTGGCAGATCAGTCATCTTCGACAGAGCTTTGTGATCAGCTCAAACCGAACCACATTGTGTACTTTATATCACTAAAAAGATATGTGTGTCTAGTTTCCAGAACTCTTTACGGTTTATTCATACCTACTATATCGAAGGAGTTATGACTATTTAAGTACACGAATGTCATGCTGCATGTAAATCTAATTTTCAACACGAACTCTAGTTTTGATTTGTTAAGCAACCTTCTTTCTTAAGACCAAGTAAAACTAAGTATAGCTGGTCTAATATAAAGATAATGTGGCCGTATTCAATGACTAGATCATTGGCCACGCTTATTTTTGAAGCTTGTAAGGAGCGTTTGTATACGCCATTAATCTAAACTCTGAGATTGAATTATCAATCAGGAAGAGTTGTCTTGTAGACATCAGGGAGAGTCTACTTCATATGTAATCTTCAATTGTAATTAGTGCGTTGTGCTCTTTTCCCTTCGACCAAGTTTTTTTTTTACCCAAGAGGTTTTGTTTTGCTTGGCAAGGTTTTAGCGAGGCAACATGTTATGCACTGTGTCACATTAGATACATGACACAAGTGAGAGTGTTCAAGGAAGGATAGTTCCGTAACTTCCTATATGTATCTTGATCTAATTAGACTAGAATAGTAGTTACCTTAGTAGATAGAGAATCCTTGATTATTCGGGATACTTGATGTAATGTCTATATAAAGGCCTCCTTATTTATCAATAAAGGTTACGTTTTGCATCTATTCCGTTTCTCCTAGAAATATATATATATATATATATATATATATATATATATATCATTTCACCTGATACAATTTTTTATTTTTGGTAGCTAACAATTATTGATCCATTAGTCGAAGTTGACTCTTTAATCCTTATTAGTCCAACTTCCATTTCGTAAGTAGGATTTCTTTATCTAAAGACAAGACTGAAATTCTTAGCCGACGAACAATTTTCGTCGTCTTAGTTCATTTTTCGTCGCCACGTCACTTAGACGACCAACAAATCGTCGTCTAAGTTTCGTCGTCTAAAATTGGTCGTCTAAGTACTTAGATGACGAAATATATCACTTTCCTCGCCTAAGTGACTACTTAGACGACGCCACTTTTTCGTCGTCTTAGTTTCTTGCTGACGAACAAATCTTCTTAGGGGACGAAAATTGTCGTCGGCTTTGTCAGAATTAGACGACGAAATATATCACTTTCCTCGCCTAAGTGACTACTTAGACGACGACACTTTTTCGTCGTCTTAGTTTCTTGCTGACGAACAAATCTTCTTAGGGGACGAAAATTGTCGTCGGATTTGTCAGAATTAGACGACGAAACCTGTTTTCCTCTTCTAAGTACCACTTAGTCGACGAAAATTGTCGTCGACTAAGTTGACTTAGGTGACGACCACGTAAAATCGTCGACTAAGTGATTCAGTAATTTAATTTTTTTTCTTTTTAATTAAACTACTTAGCCAACGAATATAATGTTTCGTCGTCTAAGAAGTGAAAACTTAGACGATGAAATATGTATGTTTCGTCGTTTAAGAAGTGTAAACTTAGGCGACGAAATACTTGTTTCGTCATCTAAATAGTTTAGTTTAAAAAAAAATTACAAATTCAGACAGAATATAATTTATATATTAATAAATTTATTCATACAAATTAAATCTATTTGTTCATAAAAACGAAAAACGCTAGGGATAAAGAAATTAGACCAAGAATTTCGTATGGCCAGGAGCCTGCCACCTACTTTTGCTTTGACTGAAACGCTAAGAACTGTTGCTCCAACCGACTAAGACGGTTTTGACCTTCTCGTGCCTCCTCCTGAAGTAGGGCGATTTGTTCATTGGCCTGTCGTGCCTCCTCCTCTGCATGTGCGATACGATCTCTAGCTTGCCGGGCCTCCTCCTCTGTTCGTGTGATACAGTCTCTAGTCTCTCTGGCCTCCTCCTCCGCCCGTCTGATACGCTCCGCATTTGAGGACTGACAGCGTCTAGTGGAACTTAAGCTTTGAGATGATTAGGAGCTGACACTGAAGGTTACTCCTCCTAATCCCCGAATCTCACCGTTGTTTCGCGGTCCTAATGCGCCTACAAGCACTTGGGCCTGAGTGGGCTCGTCGAAGTAGTGAACCATCTGATCTTCTGGAACGTCTGGGTGCTCCTGCCTCACAGTAATCATCAGCTTATCGATCTGTTCTCTGATCTTTCGCTGCATTTGAAAACGAAATGCATTAACATCATTAATCACATAAGAACAGCGTCAGATGATGAATTTAAACATAATAGGAAACTTACTATATTTTCTACCGCTTCCAAGTGCTCAGGAGGGTACACATTCTCATAATTCTTCACCAACGCCAATGCTTCACCCTTTTCCTTCAACTCGAGCGCCCCATAGATGAAACGATGGTGCAACGTCTTCTTCCCCCGGTTGATTGTGTTGGCGGCTGATCGTCTCTGCAGAAGTTTAATTAAATTTTGGATAAATAATTAGTATTCAAACAAAACAATAATTAAGAATGTTTACGTTTGAAAGCACAAACTAATATTACAAATTGTATACCTGAAACTCATCGCTCTCGAAGTGTTGTACCAGCCAAGACCACTCCTCCTGCCTATTTTTGAACTCTTTTTGGATTTGGTCAGGGTGCTGAATCCTAAGCTTGTTGAGCTTGCTCTTGAACTCTGTGAAGATCTTGGTAGCACGCTTGTCAATCCACTTGACCATGTTCGCATCACCCAAAGGGAGGTTATAAACAAGTTGTTACAAGAGCAAAATTTAAATTAATGTACAAACTAACTTAAATATAAAAAAGGCATAATAGCCAAATGCACCCTGAACTTGGCTTAAATTGTCAATTTGCACCCCGAACTTGTAATTGAGAAATTTTGCCTCCTCAACTTGTCAAAAACTGCCGATTTGCACCCTATCCGTCAAATTTAACGGTTTCCATCCAATTAAGAGTCACATGCCTTACACATGAGGGGTATTTTCGTTATTTTATATTTATTTCATTTTATTAATAAACATACACAAGAAATTTATTTTTGTACAATATTTTCTACAATTATATCATTGTATTTGTGACCTAAAGACTACTTTTATTGAGATATTTGAGTTATTTAGTCTTAGACAAATTATATCATGTTTCTTATTAATTAAAATAGTGGTTCGACAATTCAAATTTAGTTATCCACATAATTTTTCTTATTGAAAAATTATATCACGTAAGGTATGCGTTATTTTGAAAGAAAAAAAGTGAAAAAAAAGAAGAAGAAAAAAAATATTATGAGTAAGTAGACATAATTGTACAAAAAATAAATTCCTTTTGTAATTTATTTAAAAAATGAAATAAATATAAAATAACGAAAATACCCCTCATGTGCTAGGCATGTGACTCTTAATTGGATGGAAATCGTTAAATTTAACGGAGGGGGTGCAAATCGGCAGTTTTCTACAAGTTGAGGAGGTAAAATTTCGGAATTACAAGTTCAGGGTGCAAATTGATAATTTGAGCCAAGTTTAGGGTGCATTTTGGCTATTATGCCTGTAAAAAAATATAATATTAAAAATTTAAGTTGTTTTCTCCTTACTTTGAGTTCATTGATAAGTTTCTGCTTATCCTTCTCCTCCAGTTCCGACCAAGTGGCAGCAGTCATGAGAATTGTGTCCCGAACAATATGGCCGATATCGTGAGTTAGCCAACTGTTCTGTGTACTAGTGTGTGGTCCGTGCAAGAAGTCATCATCCATGACGATATTAAGCTTCTGTTCGTGTTGCACCAAGTACTAATAGGCTTTTAAGCCTTTTACCAATCCCCGTTTGCGTTTGGGGGGAAGTGCTGCCAAAATAATAAAAGTTTTATTAGAGACTAATAACACATTTATAACTAAATAACTTAAATAAAAGTGTTATGTTTTTTTTACCTCCATCAGCCCGAGGGCGATTTGTGCGCCGAGAACTGATCTCTTCACCATCGTTGTCTTCGGCTTGAGGTGCGGTTTGTGCTGATGGAGAGGCTGAACTATCTTCCACCGACAACGGGGGAGGGATAGGCGGTATAGATCCACTCCCAGGCGCAGCCGTGGTTGGCTGCGACGAACTCTCTTCTGATAGATTTAGCCTCAGAAGGTGCTCCAACGCCTCTTGTTTCCGCTTCAGCTTTCCATGAGTCGGCGGCATATTTTTCCTATCAAATAACACAAATTTATATCACAAATCAAAAGAGTCTCTAAATATTGGTCAACATTGCAATACTAGCTAGCAAGGAATTAGATTAATCCATTAAAAAAAAAAAAAACACGACAACGAAATGAAAAATGGAGGTGACATGTATATATTTGAGCAATACAAACTTCTATGATCCATTATAACTCATTTGGAATAATAACATTAAGACCATAATGAAGCCCATATCATTATTCTTGTACTGCTCTCAAACTCCCGAGCACCAATAAATGTCGGTTCAGATAATAAACTTAACAATGTTGTTCAATACTTCAATATATACAGTAGCTTTGATTAGAGGATTCAAATATCTTCAATTCATTTGATTAAGCCACACAAGAACCAATACATGTTCAACTCTTCATATCTTGATCAAAAGTAAGCAACTAAACATAAACCCAGCACTATGAATCATTAAAACGACGATAGCTAACCACTGCCCAAAACTCCAACACCCCAACTCTTCCATTTATTGAATCAAGTAACTCAGATCACTCCTACACTTTCAGTATACCAACAAAGGCCAGGAAATAACATCCCAAACCATCACCATCACCACTACGATTAAACCGTAAAACACACGGCGGTTCTGCAAATCGACCCCATATTTCTCCAACCTTAATTAAAACTGAAACAAAGTATGACCAACAATAAACTCAAGGTTTAAAGCTTCTGTCTATAACAATACAGTAACCCAAAACACAATATCGAACAACCAAAGTAAACCAGAATAGCAGCCATCCTCTAAAATACTTAATCTCTCAACCCTTGATTGAAATGGACACCAACGTACCATCTCAGTCCACCCAATGAAATTCAGTACTCTAGCCAAGCAAGAACACTATGGGTGATTAACAATTGCATAAGTTTAACAAATATATTTATGAACACGAAGACTACCTGTGTTTGCCGTTTTGCAAACTGGAGAGGGAGATTTTATGAGACAGAGAGAAAAGAGAGAAAGAGAGAGACAAAGAGAAAGATAGAAAGAGAGAAAGAGAGAAAGAGGGAGAAAGAGAGAAAGAGAGACAGAGAGAAAGAGGGAGAGAAAGAGAGAAAGAGGGAGAGACAGAGAGAGACAGAGAGAGAGAGAGAGAAAGAGAGAGAACGAGGGAGAGAAAGAGAGAGAGAGAAGGTGAGAAAGAGGGAGAGAAAGAGAGAAAGAGAGGGTTCGAGAGGGAGAGGCTGGGGCGGATGCCACGAGGCGGAGGCGGGAGTGGCGACCGAGGCGGAGGGCGGGAGCGGCGAGGCGGAGGGCGGGGCGGAGGAGTGAAGGAAGAATTTGGGATTGGGGAGAAATTGGTTTAGGGGTGGGATTGCAGTTTAGGCCGTAAAAATTCGGCCAGACTTAGTCGACGAGACAATAGGATTTCGTCGCCTAGGTGACTAACTTAGTCGATGAACTTACCTTTCGTCGTCTAAGTGAAGAACTTAGTCGATGAAAGTTTAGTTTCGTCGTCTAGGTGACGAACTTAGTCGACGAAAGTGTAGTTCGTTGTCTAAGTGCATACCTAGACAACGAACTACACTTTCGTCGACTAAGTGTATACGAATTTTTTTTTGGAGAAAAATTAAAAAGCTGCCAAATTGTTAAAACTACACTTTTGTTAAAACTTTTGCGACGAAGAATATAGCTGAATTTGTCGACTCAATGTGATTTCTAATATATATATATAATATATATGTATATATATATATATATATTCATCATCTACAAACCAAAAACACTTTGTCATTTTAAAGGTGATCGATATGATCGAATTATAAACCGTACATATATGCATGTACATTGTTTAATTTGTTGAATATATAATAATAATTAAACAACTTAATTGTTATTAATTAGAAATATATATATATATATATATATATATTCTAATAATTATACATCACAGACAAATTTATTGAATTTAAAAACATAATTTAAATCATCATGGCTCTCCATCATAATCGTCATCGTCTGTATCATTTGCATCTTCAATCGTATTAGTGAAGTCATCATTAGAATATTCATCGTCGTCTGATTCCTCATCATCCTCGTCATTAATGAAGTCGTCGTTCACTCTATTTTGAGATGTAGCTGCATTTGAGACTGCAATGTATTCATCAGAAGTGACGAAATGTAAGCGGTTGCTGTCGCGAATAGCCTCTACATTAGGGATTTGAGAAGCCGAATGCTCTTGATATGGTTCATCAGTGTCGCCGTCATCTTCATCATCATGTTCTTCACCCCCTTCAATTGTAGAAGCACTCCATATATTCCTATGTGACATCGGGTTAACCACTTTCTAAAATCCCCCGGCCTTAGGATCATCAAGATAAAACACCTATTTTGCCATATACTAGCAAGAATGAATAGCTCATTTTCATACCAACTTGTGTCTGTATTCACTGATAACATGCCGTAATCCATCTTTGTACTCCCAGGAACACTTTGATTAGTGTTGAACCATCTACACTTGAACAAGACAACGCTCATATTTCCACATACTAGTTCGACAACGGCGAGTAGCACTCCATATTAGGTTAAGTCGTCACCATCTACCATGACCCCGAAATTTTGCGTTCTGCGGTTTACATCTCGTTGAAGTGTCACACACTTGACGCCGTTGACAAAACACATCGCTCGCACCTTGTGGGAAATCGGCGTTCTAGCCAAATGGTGCAATTCTGGCGAGTACCAATCACTCTTTTGTTTTCGGAGATTTTCCACCTGCCACGTTGTGATAAATGATTTAAATTGAACTAACCAGAATAATAATATTGAAATGAAGATATTGTAACATAAAAAATGTTGTGACGTACCCATTTGCGAAAGTAATCAGGAAATGTTCTTTTGTGCGTCAAATTTGGCCTTCGGTCTCTACGATTTCCTTCAATAAGCTTCAAATGCTCACGCATGAAATATTGTGCTTCGTCACAGTGTTGTAGTACGCACTAATGAGCTTCAATTAGCTCAGCATCTGATAATCTTTCTAAACTTGGTAAATTACCAAACGGACGTACAAAACTAGAAAGGACTGAAAATTTGCACTCTGGTACTGTAGAGGCTGCTGTAGAAGATTTTGCTTCGTCACTGGTATGGAGATATAAGTTGCAGTATGTTACACATTCATGTGCAATGTACGACTCCGCTATCGATCCTTCAGGGTTACTCTTGCTTTTACATAACTGTTTGTATTGAAACAGTTGTCTGAAATTACACGTACAGTTATTAGTGAAGTATATATACAAGACAATATTACAATGAATGGGGAAATACGAATAATAAATAGTACCTTTCTTGAGGATACATCCAGGTGCAATGAACTGGACCAGTAAGCAGTGTTTGATCTGAAAGATGGATCATCAAATGAATCATACTGTCAAAGAAAGCAGGGGGCAAAATCCTTTCCAATTTGCACAAAATGTAGATGATGTCTTCTTTGAGAATGAGAACATCTGACTTCTTCAGCTCTTTAGCGCATAACTTCTGAAAGAAGCTACACAACGCTATTATAGGTTCCACCACATCTGGATGCAAATAGGCTCGGATAACCACTGGAATCAGACGTTGCAGCAATACATGACAGTCATGGCTCTTCAATCCATTAAACGTATTAAGTCCCAAGTTAATACACCGAGATATATTTCCTGCATACCCATGAGGATATTGTACTCCTTTAAACCATATGAAAACCTGCTTCTTCAAAGCCGGTTTAACTGTGTAAGGTGCAACAGGTATGAAAGTCCCTGACGTCGTCTTCACTGGCCACAAGTGTTCTCGTATTCCCTTCAACTGCATATCCTCACGTGCTTTCACAGTGTCCTTATTCTTTCTTTTGATATGAAGAACTGTTCCCACAATGCTGTCACTTATATTCTTTTCTATGTGCATGACATCTAGGGTGTGCCTAAGAATCAATGTCGGCCAGTAAGGCAAACCATAGAATGTACTCTTATGTGTAAAACACTTGTACTCGACAGGGCGTTCCGGAACTGGTATTATCGTATCACCGCTCAACACGCCGAAATCGAAAGAGTTCAGCTTCTCCAAAATTTCATCACCGTTCCAGGGACGGGTTTAGGACGAAGCTCTACTGTTTTATCAAATGCCAGATCATGAAATCGCCACGGGTGGTTAGCTAGAAGCCATCTACGGTGACCTAAGTAACACACATTCCCAGCGCACCAAACAGAATGGACTTCGTTCAAGCAAACATGACCAGCTTTGTAACCTTTAGTCGCCTGAGAAGACAATATCCCATAACCAGGAAAATCACTTATGGTAAACATCATCATTTCTTTCATCATAAATGATCTTCCACTGTGCCTGTCAAAAATAAGAGCTTCATTTTCCTATAAGTCTAATAGCTCGTCGATCAAAGGTTGCAGATAGACATCCAAACACTTTCCTGGAGACTTTGGACTGGGAATTAACAGAGACATCATACTAAGTTCCTTCTTCATACACATCCAAGGAGGCAGGTTGTACGGCACAAGAATAACAGGCCATGTAATATGACTCAAACTCATATTTCCATGGAGATTGAATCCATCTGAGGCAAGGCCGAGTCTTACATTTCTAACATCTCTTGCAAAATGTGGGAATGATCTGTCAAAGGACTTCCACGCCTCGCCATCTGCAGGATATGTCTGAGAGTATCATCATCTGTCCTTCTCTCTCCATGCCATCTCATTTATTTTGTTGTGTGTAAAGACATGTAAAGACGCTTCAATCTAGGAATTAAAGGGAAATGACGAAGTACCTTCACAGGAACACTGCTTTCCTTAACTGTGCCTTGCTCCCACCTCTACACGTGGCATATGGGACATTCATCAAGCTAGGCTTTCTCTTTGTAAAACAAAACACAGTTGTTCTTGCAGGCGTGGATTTTGTTATAACTGAGACCGAGATGGCCCAATATCTTGTGTACCTTGTAATAACTATCAGGTAGATAGTTAGGTTGTGGAAGAGTTTCCTTACACTGTTTTAGCAGACTATCAAAAGAGTCATTTGTCCACCTACTCTTGACTTTCAACTGCATCTGTGAGATGATGGTCCCTAAAACAGCATGAGGACTACCCTCGAATAATGGGATCAGCACTTGAGCAAGGAGTCTGGTATACTTATCATAATCACCACTGTCAACAAGAGGAATTGTGGCATCAGTGGTATCACAATACCTCTGTTACTCAGGTAATCGTAGATTCTAACTATCGTTTTCAACTTAGTATTCATATAACTTAAGCATGGACACATGTGTATTTTCTTTCCTCCACCATGTTCACGTACAAAATCTAAAAAAATACGTACTCCTTGTTGGTATTCAATGCTTCCCCTGGGGTACTGCATCCAACTCTTGTCTATATCCATCACCTGTTATATATAAGATAAACAACAAATAATCACAAATTAAGCAACAAACATGCATGTTTGTTCTCCACCTTATGCCTCCGGTTAGGGTCCTAATCCCATTCAGGAGCACACGACTTTGTTTCACAGTTTGTAAGTCTTCTGTATTCGTTTTCAGTCGTGGGAAAATTTCGACAGCATCTCCCCACAATTCCTCAAATGCACGAATATCTATACACCTAGTATGCACTCGAAGAACAGTGATGGGAGACCCCGTCGAAATATATACCCACGACTGCAAACGAATACACAAGACCTATACAAACTGTGAAACAATGTCCTTTGCCCCCAAACTGTCTAAAAATGGGACAATTCAAGAATCTCTCTATGATTATCGAATGAGATTTCTAAGGATATATATAAATGCATGTACATCAGTGAATAAAAGAATGATTTATTCTTTTATTCACTGCTAATTATAAATCATATAATTAACAATGATTTTCGTAAAATAATTACAATTATTAATTAAATTAATTAAAGCATTATTAAAATAAATAATTAATATATATAATTCAACAATTTCACAAAAACCAATAATTAATTATATGGATCAACAAAAGGATTAATATATATATATATATACTATCACCTCATCACAATATGCATGATTTTGTATATAACCACACAAAAAATTGATATATTTCAATGGAAAAAATGTAAATGAAAATGGAAATATTTGTTGAAAAAGATGAAAAAAGAGATCATACCAAGTTAAAATTTGATGGGTAGGAGTGGAGAAGCCTTAAGAAGACCCGCCTTTAAGGTTTTCACATCCAAAAATGAAAATCAGTGGAAAAATTTTGTGGGAGGAAAAATTTTCAGAATTTTTCTCTTTTTCCCGATCTGGAAAACCAGTTCAATTTATATAGCCTGAGATCACTTACACGACGAAACTTTTTATTTCCTCGCCTAAGAAAACAATTAAGACGACGAAAATACAATATTCCTCGCCTAAGAAAACACTAACACGACGAAACAATTTTTTCGTCGTCCCATAAAAAAACCAGACGACGACAAGAAAATCGTCGGAAACGGAATATTCTTATCCGACGAAAAAAATATTTTTGTCGTCTTAGTGATTTCTTAGGCGAGGAAATGTTTTTTTTCGTCGTGTTAGTTGTTTTCTTAGGCGACGAAAAAAAGTTTCGTCGTCTAAGAAATTACATATGCCGATGACACAATCTTTCGTCGTCATAGTCTTGTCTTAGACGACGAAATTGATTATTCGTCGTCTAAGAGTGTACTTAGACGACGAATTGTTTTTCTTACACGACCACTTTGAATTTCGTCGGCTAACATGTCTTAGGCGACGAAATTTTTTTTTTTTCGTCGTCTAAGGTCTCTTTTCTTGTAGTGATAATTAGGAGATAATATCCCAGTTAAGTCAGGACTCGTATCTCACCATTTTCACCATTTTCACGAACTCTATCCTAGTGACTTCAGGAATCTTTATTCCATTAAAATTGTTAAAATTTCAATTTTCATTTATGATAATTTCTGCATCCTTGATACTCTTTAAGCTTATATTCTCAACTTCGTGCTATAATTGCTATAATGCACAGAGCCATAATTCGATTTTAACTGGGACATACAAATTATCAAAACTTCATAAAATAAATAAATAAAAGAAGGGTCCAGATCGGGGGACATTTTTTTTACACAAATTTTGACACAGGTTTTCAGTCATTGGATTTTAAGATCTTCGATGGTCTAGATTAATTGTAGGTATAATGTCAACAATCACAATGATGATGTAGCAATTGACATGACACTCCATATTTTTCATTACAAATTATAAATACAAGAAAGGAAAAACAAAACAAAATCAAAATCAAACGGTTTTCAATAAAATAAAACACAAAAAATAAAATCAAGAATAAGAATTATATATGAAGAACAAAAACCTTTGAAAAAAAAAAGACATGAAGAACAAGAAGAATGACGAACTCAGTAAAAATGTCTATATATATTCAGTACATGCTGTTTGAGCAGCTTTGAGGCTATAACTTTGTTATGAACATATGAAATTGTCTAAGATTTTCAAACTCTCAGTGGTATAGATTAGAAAATTCAACCTTGTTTATTTCGCCAACTATATTATTGAAGTGCAATTGTATCTATTCAGAAAGAGATCGATCCGTCTATGGAGTTTAAGTTTGTTCTCATCTCTATATCTTTTGGCTTCATTATAATCTTAAGAAAGAACTCGGAAGATGTGGTATTGTCACGCCCTGGTCCCGGCGTCAGTTTGGTTTAGGCACTCGGAGCCGATCCCGAAGTGTGGTCGAGTGTTACAAAGCAGAATGTAAATAAAAAATAAAAATACTTCTTTCTAGGCTCTTCACTCTAGGCTCACCCGACACTTCGACACGACAAAATCTAAACACTTCTCTGCAAAACATTAATTAAACGGGTGGTGAGCAAAACCACGCTCTCAGTGAGTAGATCATGTAATATGTCAGTGAAGCCATATCATTTTTATACACGCTATAAAATATGTACATCGTATATCATATAGACATTGACCACAAACAATTCATCATATCACACAATCTTTTCTTATTGGATATCTTTCAATTTACTTATCACCACAGGCACCTAATGCACACAGCTCTATACATCCGTGTGTCACATCCTTACTTCGGCATAACCAATCAATAAGTTCAGATGTTCTATGATTTACCAAACAATGTTCAGCTCATAATATATATAAAGGCCGCATATTTCACAAATAGACATGCTTCACTTGAAAATAGAGAGATATTTCATAAATAGATCAAAATCATATTTTTTGACTATTTTAAAAACATATAAGAATATTTGAAACACATTAGATAAACCCCTCACCTCGACACGCCACTCCATATTACCAATAGTAAATCGAGATCCTAAAACAAGATATCTAGAAATCACCATTGGATCTAACTCTAACTATCATGGATAGAAAGATCGCATCAATATGAATCCGCACCCACTCGCGGATTCAAAATCGGAGTTACAGATCAAAAGTTATGATCCGCGGAAGTTTCACCAAACTTCTAGAGAGAGAGAAAATGTAGAGAGAGAAAATGAGGATAGAGAGAAGTTACAGAGAGAAACTCTATGTAAAATTGATACGGAAATGAAAAATTACTAAAGTCCTATTTATTGGGAAGCATGGCCAATCAAAATCTTCCACATGTCGTCATTAGAAGTCTCCACCAAGGAGCTTCCAACACTTGTCAACATTTAAATTAAGTATGGTTCTCATCTCGTCATGTGTCAGCTGACTATGAAAAAAAGATGACAGCACATGGCTGATAGAGCGTGGGGATCAAGTAATTCAATGGACCAATCCGAAGGTACCACGCCACCACTTGAGGAAATTTCGACGAAACTCCTAAAAATCGTTAAAAATGGTTTGAGACTCTGAAAAATTAACTGAAAAATATGACAAACTCGTGGTGACCTCTACTTTCTATTTCTCACAAGAAAAATAGAATTTGACAAAATTAAAAAAATTGGGATATTACAGGTATCTTGTAATCTTTCTCTTTCCGCTATTCTTTGATTCCTTGGTTCTATGCCTCTAAAATACACCATAATCTCTTTGGCTTCATGATAAAATTGCTCATTTTCAGGTGAATCTTCAACAGCAAATTGCCCAAACAATAACCCCATGAAAGCCCTTCATCAAAATATGAGGCAGGACAGCCGGGAGTCCTCCTGGTATCCGCTGCACAATGATTAAACTCTATAAACATGAATGGTTAAGAAACCCTAAATAATACATCAGCCGGGAGTTCTTCTATATGTAATTCTTGTTCCTGATTTTAATTTTGTATTTTATTTTATTGAAAACAGTTTGATTTTGATTTTATTTTGTTTTTCCTTTCTTGTATTTATAATTTGTAATAGAAATCTTGTGAATGTTGACATCATACCTACAATTAATCTACACTATTGAAGATTTTAAAATCTAATGGCTAAAAACCTATGTCAAAATTTGTGTAAAAAAAAAAATGTCCCCCAATCCGGACCAAAAAAGAATTCACAAAATATTATTATTATTTTAACAGAAGCATGTCAATCTTTTACAACGTAAAAGTTACATAGAAATAGTTTAGCCAATAAAAGGGGCTATGACAAAATTTATCAGTAATCGAGCTCCATCTGGTTGGTTAGATAGTTTAACTAACATTGTTGAAGTCATAAGTTCAAACAAAACTGTCGTACGCAAGGGATAATTATATGAAAAGTATACATCCCATAATTACAGAGGTTGTTTTTTCTTTTAATTTTTTTTATTGAACCAACAAGGTTGTTTAAATAAAGTTTATCAAATAACAAACAAATAAGATAATACAAACATACGAAATATAAAAACAAAAAAACAAAAAAACACTTTTTGGTTTCTAATACAGTTATACCTCTATAAATGAATAATGTCGGGACTATGGAAAATTATTACTTTAAAATGGTTATTCATTTATTGATAAATGAATATAAATTACTTTATAGGGAGTTTTATTGATAGTTCTAATTGAATTGCATAACTTAATGCGGTTTGACTAGTACGTCGTCTATTTTTTACACCTGGATTCGTAATCTATTAAATTTATTTACTTTCAATTTTGGTACAATGAAAGCGCCGCCACCAAGAGAGCACCACCGCATGCACAAAACCTTAGGAGGGTTTCGATCTTTAGCTCTGAGAAGGACGTAGCGCTTTTTTGGGGCTTGATGAAAATATTTTACGACTAATAAGCAAATCTTGAATCACTAAGCTCATGACGAATGTAAAAGCTAGTTACATGAATATTATCTAAATGTAGTAGAACCTCGATAATTTAATACTCAATAAAGTAATAACCCCGATAAATTAATATTTTTTATCGGTCCCAAAATGAGGAATTAGTGATAAATTGACCTCGAAAAATTAATAATATCGATTAAATAATATTTTTTGCGGGTCCTAAAATTATTAATTTATAGAAGTTTAACTGTGAGTTAGTACTGTAAAAATGATGGTAACTTTTTCATTTGTCAACAAAATAAAAAATAAAAAAAATCTCACATGTAGGAGTTAATAAATTGGCAACTGTTGACAGTCCCAACATTTCCTAGTTTTGGTTCATATCAGTAAACACCTAAAATAGTCCTTAAATCATCACTTAGAGAAATGATTTCTGTGATAGCTTGAAATTGATGCGAGATGTATCAGAACCAAATACCTTGAAAATTGGATATCATGCAGGGTAAATTAAGTTACATCACTAACATAATGTTATGGCAGAAGACAAAGAGAAACCAAATTCCACACGAATAAGGCTGGCCCAAGGAAAAGAAAATTGTACTGCCATCTCAATTGAACACTGGTTGGTAATTGTAAACATGACTGCTTCTCTGGTCTAACTCACTGAATCATGACAGTGGCTTTGCACGAGTTGCAGGATCTTCCTTGGATTCAACATGTATCATAAACACATATCCCAACTTCCACAAGAAAATGTATAGTAAAGGTACCCATGAAAGACATGCAAAAAGACTTGAGATGCTTCCAACATATTGTGGATCTTTTATATACCCAAATGGAAATTCTGTCACCCAGGGAATGTTCTTTCCAAACCGAACTCCATAATAAGTACCAGATTCGCCTAACAACTGATAAACCCTACATATTCAGGATAATCACATATAGATATAAGAGACATGATTAATTTTCGGAAACCGCAAAAAGGACTTAAAGCCCCATATCTCCAACAACAGTATGCTTGGAGAAAATACATATATAAGAACAAACTTCTGTTAACAACAGAAGCATATAAGCGCAGGACTGGCAGTCCACTGGACCAACAGACAAAAGAAGAAACGAAACAACAAAGACATACAAACACCAAAAACATATCACAGTTGCATTCCAACCATCATAAAGTATACCCTGAAAAGAGTATAATCTGAAGAGAGCAACACAAAGCAAATCCAATCATATGGCAACAATACACGTATATTTTAGACTAATCCTTCAATATTTTCTCTTTCTGTTGGTTGACATATAGTTCAGGCTGAGATAAACCTAATTCGTATGATGGAGAAAAACTAAATTTCATAATGAACTTCAAATCAAGCACATCATGTACAAAAAACCAATTGAAACCGGTGTCCATCATTGCTTGTCCTTGCTCAATTCTCCAAAAACCTATCTTACGGTATCCTTACTAATATTCTCAATATGCCTGCCATCATACAAACTTCTCATTTCCTCCACCTTACACTTTAAGATAATATGGTAGACAAGTTTTCCCAGGTTATTTTCCGGATAAAAACTCAGATATGTATTACTTTCATTTGTTATTAATATGCCTTATTAAAGTGGGAAATAGATCAGTAACTGGCCATGGAGGTGGTAAACTTGTAATTCGGTATTGCCTTTAGGGTCTAGAATAAGTTCAGTATGATCGGTTGCGTTTGGGGGGGCTTTTTTGCTCCCCTGCTTATAAGCGCAGCTCCATCTGCTGTTTGGTAAAACAGCTTTCCCTCCCCGGTTTCCAGAAGCTGCTGCTTTTTTGTTCCAAAAGCAGAAGGAGGGGTAGCCTCCTTTTGGAAGCTGGCTTCTGCTTCCGCACTGTAGCTAAATGATTTTTTCAATTTGCTAGAACTGCCCTCACTCTCTGTAGGGGTCAGATTGATCAAAAATCATTTCTCCTTCTCCTTCTGCCCGCACCAGCGCTTCGACCCTGTCCTCCCCACCCACCTCGAGGTGTCGTCGAGCAACTCGCCGCCATCTCTCCTCCTTCTCCCTCGACTCCGTCCTCCCCACCCACTCGAGGCATCGTCGTGGATGGCTGGAGACTGTCGTGGATGGCGCTGGGCCCGGCTACTGCAGCTCCAATCGAGAGAGGGACGCCGGCGAGGGAACCAACAACGGATTCGATGGGCTGAGGGGTCGCTAGCCAGACGAACCGCATCGACTGAGCAGCTTCGCGGCGGGGAGGCGTCAGAGGAGGCTCGACCAGCGATGAGGAAGGACGCCGGCGAGGGAGACGATCGCATGGGTGCCCAGAGCAAATATTTGGGTATCCTGAGCATATTCATTCTCTGCCGACAAAGAGGTCGTCGGCAGGGTTTAACTTTTCTTTTTCCGACAAAAGGTTGTCGGCAGAACCTGGGACTAGGAATTTGTTTTTTCTTTCTTCCGACGACAGAGTTGTCGGCAGAATAATTTCTAGGGTTTTTTTTTATTCTTTGATTGAAACCTCAGAATTTATGAATTTTTCATGACTATTAGACAAATGCTAGATCCACGTACTAAGAATTTGTGAGTCTCGGGGGCGTTGCCCCCGAACCCCCAAAACCAGGGCGCGTCGCCCCTGGACCCCGACTCGCTGACCGAGCAGTGAGATCCCCGCCTCAGTCAGTACTACCGGATGGCTAGTTCAATGCATATATTAACAGCCATAAAATTTCAAATTAATCGGTATTACCAAGTATTACCAATCAATTAAAATTAAAATTTCTTTCATGTCTAAATTGGTCATTTACATACAAAAAGCACAAGCCAGCTTTCAGTTTACCAAACACTTTACCAATGTCTTTTCCACTAAAACCTCTAAAAAAAAGCCAGTTTACCAAACACTTGGCCAATTTGCTTTTCAGCCGCTTATTTTAAAAAATAAGCAGAAGCCAGCTTTTCTGAGAAGCCCAACCGCACCAAACATACCCGATAACTCTCAGTAGTCTCTTCTCCTTGTGTCACTATGCTGCAAGCCTAACTGAAAAGGACCCTGCTGAATTAAAACACAGGGACATCAAACGAGACTAGACATTTAAGCGCATTGGTTTTTGTCACCATACTTATACATTTAAACACAGGGACATCAAACGGGACTAGACATCTAATCATTTTCTCTATTATTGTATCACTAACATGAGCTGAACCTCACATGGTACCCTTATTAAAATTGAAGAATATGACATCGGTAATCATCACTTCATCAGTAATCAATCAAGGAGATTCACTCAAGAGCATCCCAACCATTTCCCTGAACCCTTAAATCTAGAACAAGAGCTGATTAAGGATGTCAATCTAAACCCAAGAATAAAAGGGTCTTCTAAAAGCTATCTGTGAAGATGGCCAAGAATCTCAATGTTCAACAAACCTTAAAGTTCTTGGCCAGTGTCATTTAAACTCAATAAATTCCAGCACCAGAAACACAATGTATCACCAACTGCCAAAATACCTCACAGATTTCCCATCCAAATAAAATCAAAAGCCTCCCATTACCCAAAATCACAAATCAACACTAAATGCTAAACAAATTAGTTTCCAACACCACAACAATCAAACGTTTAAAAGACATGAATGAAGAACATATCTGCATAAGGAAACTGACCTGAAGTTGAGAAACTGGCCAAAGACAATGAGGGGCCAGAAATAAAGAGGAGGAGGCCAAGAGATGGTTGAGACTGAGAAGAGAGAGAGGAACTGAATCAGCTTCAGGAAATGAGATACATAGGCCATCACTTTGCAAGGGTCACTCCCTTTACCACAGAGAGCAACCCATGTTTGTGGGGAAGTCCATAACCAATAGTAGAACGGGAAAGGTGAGAGCACTCCTATTGCTGCTGCTAGCCCCATAGTTCTTTCCCAGTATTTCTCACACACTCTCGAAGAAGTGGTTCAGTAGCTCAGCGAATCTGTAGTTCTGTACTTTGTGTTTGTGTGAGCTTTGATGCTGAAAAGAACCGGAGTCCTAGTACGGGCCATTATTAGAGCCCATTATGTAGCAGGCTTTTAGTTTTGACATTATATGAATTTTGTACTATATTTATACCCTAGAACAAAAATGGATTTTTCGATCAAAAATTATTGAACAACATTATGATTACTATGACAAATGAGAAGCAACATGGGTTCACAATCTTTATCCCAAATAGGCTAACTTTGGTTTGTCCACAAAAATTGCCACAAAGCTAGCTAGGTTATGAAATTGAAACCTTATGTTTTCATGTACGTGTTACAAAGTCGATAAATGATGACTTCGTAAAGGGAATGATTGATCAACTAAGACTTTTAGCTACCCGCGAAATTGAAATCTATCTCGATGGAGATAGAGCAATTGTAAATGAGGGACAGTACGTATCCTAATATGTTACTCTTGAATAATTGAAGACTTAACATGCAGCCCAAAATTCACCATGTTAGAAAATTAAATTGTTCACTAAGGTTGGGTTTTTAATAGGTCTCCTATTATTCGAGAGTAACATATGAGAATAATTTTCCTCTTTTACACTTACTCCATCTCGGATCAAGATTGCCAGCGCATGTTGCTTCTCGCATAGTGTTGCCCAATTGTTTGTCCATTGTGGCAGATCCTCAGAAGTTGATTTATCACCCTCCTCCACGCACTACCAGAAAAAAGGCTTTTCCTGACGAAATAAAAAAAAACAGCTGACGACATAAAATTTTCGTCGGCTATTCACAAGAATGGGCGACGATTTTTTTTTTCGTTGGTAATTTCAAAAAATCGTCGGCTATATTCATATTTTAGTCGACGATTTGAATTTTCGTCGGCCTTTCTCTGAAACTTTAGCCGACGAAAACTTTTGAAAGTTTGGCCGACGAAATTGGCATTTTTGTAAGCTATAAGTCTATATATTTTCAGATCTAGACAGCAGCTGCTTATTTAAAAAAAAAAACGAAAAAAAACGGGAGAAAGAGTGAAAAATCTGTGGGTATTTTATACGATTAGTTGCGTCTCATCGATTTGAAACTATTATCTGTTGAAGGTCATACCAAAAAACGTCATTTAGACAGGCCAATTACCATTTCTAAGAGTTTAAAGGGTTGACTCACCCGGTTGACCGTCCCGATCGAGCCTTTAACATTGTCAGATATAGTTGGATTTTTTTTCATACATGTATTTAATCTTAACGGTGATATCTGACGGTTGGAATAGATTTTCCAAACTTTTAGATTCAAAATCGGAACATATGCACTAATGTTCCTTAACTTGTTTACTAAGTGTTTAAGTGAATGTATAGTTTCAAATAGTTACTATACGTACACTCTTCAAATGCAAATATGTCGTCAAATAAGATATGACCGAAATAATGAAATACGGCTACGGTTGAAAAATGACAAGATTCCGACAAAATCTGTGTGCCGAATGTTGCGGTTAACTGTTTTTTACTTTCTTTTTCCTATGGGTAGCCTGACGTTGGTTAAATCAATTTTGTAAAATTTTTATATGATTAGTTGCGTCTCATTGATTTGAAACTATTATCTGTTGAAGGTGAGGCCAGATTTGGCGTTGAAGAGTAGATTGACCGTTGCAAGTCAAAACCCGGTTTACTGCAGATTTGGCGTCCGGCGTCCGAATGACGATTGTGATACCATTCTGGAAAGGGAACGACGTCAGGAATCAAACTGGCTTTCGAGTTCGTTTAGGGCCTCAAAACGGCAGTTTAATATGTTTTTAAAGTATTGCCGACGATGTTCATAGAATAGCCGACGAAATATTGTAAATCGTCGGCTATTCTCTAAGTTTAGCCGACGAAAATTATATTTCGTCGGCTAAACTCTTGCGATCCGCGCCTTTTTATTGTCCGCCGTTGGATGGCTCAGATCCGACGGCTGTTGATCTTCCAAAGTATAGCCGACGAAATCTTTTAAATCGTCGGCTATTCTCCTTCTAAATCTTTTAAATCGCTTCCTCCCGCCTTTTTTCTCTCATCCTCCTCCTCCTCCTCCTCTCCGGCCTTCTCCTCCTTCCCCTCCTCCTTCTCCTCCTCCTCCGGCCTCCTCCTCCTCCTCCTCCTCCTCCTCCTCCTCCTCCTCCTCCTCCTCCTCCGATCCGGTATTTTTTTTTGCCCAAAATGCAGTTATAGCCGACGAAATTGACATTATTTCGTCGGCTATAACTTTAAAATATTAATATATTCCGACGAAATAGCAGACGAAATAGCCCAAATCGTCGGCTATAACTTTAAAATATTAATATATTCCGACGAAATCGTCGGCCATACTCGAAAATAGCCGACGAATTTCGTCGGATATTTGGCCAAGCTTTGGTCGACGAAATCATTTTCGTCGGCCATAATTCGTCGGCCAAGGTTGGAATGGCCGACGATGTCGTTTTTTTCGTCGGTCATTACTTTTACCGACGGGCTTTTACCGACGAATTATAGCCGATGAAATTTTCGTCGGTAGAAGGAATAGCCGACGAAAATTTGGAATAGCCGACGAAAATAATTTCGTCGGCTATTCTGTCAAATCTGGTAGTGACGTTCTAATTGAAAATTTCACTAGTTCTAACGTATAAACTAAGAGGTTTGCAAGAGCTGTTTAGAAAGACTCACTTGTAATCTAACAAACTATAGACAATATATACAGCAGGATTATAAGATACAAGAATAGTATGCTGATAGTAATAAGAATTAGTTTGTCTTACCATTAAGAACACCATTAGTTAATAATTAAATTATTAGGTCATAAGTTCGAGTGACGACAAACAGAATGGAAGATATGAAGCTCTTAAATCATCTTTATAAAAAATTAAAATAATAATAATAATAATTATAATTATAATAATAATAATAATAAAAAGTTTGTCTTCTGGAAAGTTTCTCTTAATAGGAGAGTGTACGTTATTTTCCCCCTAAATAACACATAAGCAAATGACTTTGAAGAAGTAGGAACACAGAAAGTTTGCCAAGTAGGAAATATTAGGGGTGGGCATTTGGTCCCGAAATCCCGATCCCGTCCGGGACGAGACGGGATTCATGTTTGAAAAATAGAGATCCAGTCTCGTCCCATTCCGTTTAAAATCTCACTGGACGGGATTGGGATCAGCTAAATGAATCTCGTCCCGTCCCGGGTAAAATATAAAGTTAAAATAATTATATTATATATATATTTTGAGTCTATCTGAGTCATTGATATCATAAAAAATTAAAAACTGAAACAACTCAAACCGTTAGATTAGCCTCAGCCAGTCAGCCCTAGCTCACTCAGTCACTCCTCGAGTCCTCGTCTCCTGCTTCTCACGGTCTCACTCTCAGCCTCAGATTCTCGATCCTCCACCTGCACCGGCTCATCCGCCAGCACCACCGACCTCTCACACTCTCCTTCTTCCTCTCCCACTCTCCTTCTGGTCCGCTCCTTCCTCGACCGCATCCTTCCTTGCTTCCTTCCTCCTCCACAGCTTTCTCCGAGAACACCCCCACCTCGAGGTCACGGCGCAATCTCAAATCGAGTATCAAGAGCCTCTCCATCAACGCCTCCTTCCTCACGCTTTCTCTTTGATTACCAGCTCTCCAACCAAGAGGTAATGGAGCTGTTTATTGTGACAAAATATTTCGATTAGGTTGAGGATTCCGATCATGTAAGTACCTTGTGTAAGTCTTCATGTAATTCTGTTTTGGACATCACGGGATCCCGTTTTGGTCCCAGTCCCGTCGGGATTCCGGGCCTGGCGGGATCACTTTTAAAAAAGTGTAATCCTGTCCCGTTTAAATCTCACAGGACAGGACCGGGATTAAGTGAATCCCGGCCTGTCCCAAGCCCACCCCTAGGAAATATTAAGCAGTAAAGCAGGTTGCTTAAGCCTACGTGAAAGTGATTAGCTTTTTAAAACTCAAAGCATTATAATGCCTAACAGGAGATAAATAAGTGCTTAATGTTAACGTTCAATGGCGAAGCCAAATGGCTAAGCCAAAGACTGACCTTGGACCAAGGATTATGCAAAGAAATACAAAGTAAAATTCACACTAATTTTTTTAAAATATAAACAATTCACAATCAATACTCTCAATATTTTATTTATAGCTAGCTACTTCAAAATTTTCTTCTTATAATAACCTTTCAATTTCTTTTTTCTGGGCATAATTTTGTTAACTACTCTTTGAAGTTCGATCAAGGCAAGATTGCTATCGGCCGCAGGAGTAGTTAATTATTCAGGTGATGAACAGCTTGTCCCATGCATGTGATCCCAGGTGCCAAGAAAAATGCCTTACCTTTTTTCCCCCTTTGGAGTATTATAAACCCTACTGCCTGCCACTGCATGCATTATGGGTTTAATATATAGAAATCATCCAGACTCGATCGATCATGCAGGCACCATTAATCACCCATCGGCCAATGCTTATCTCTAGATACTAGCTTTTTCGGGTCTGATTCTCTAGCTAGCAATATTATTCGCAGGAGTTTCTAGTTGCTTTACAAGTTTCCATTTTTAAACCAATATGGATATCATAATTTACATGAAATTAAAATTGATAATCATCTGCATATAGCAGTAATGCTGCATGCAATTGGAAATCCAACAACTCTGAAAGCATATCCGCCATCCCATCAGATGCAGTATGATCTATGAGAATATGTATCGATCGTCATCTTCTGAAATGACTGGAAGTATATATGAGTTTTGCAACTTGGTTTATTATTAAGACACAATTAGGTAAAGGTATGATTAGCTGAGAACAATGATATGAACCTTTATAAATACGATTTATCAATTACAGACTAAACGTTATTGGATTGTTTATCATATCAGTTGGAACTTGGAATCTCCAAGTTCTCCAATTATTTGCTTTGAGGAATTAGGACCATGCGATCCAAACATAGAGATGCTATATAAAGCAAAAATTGAATCAATTCCCAGGTATTTTGCCTTTCCCTTGTTCATATAGAACTCAATAGTTCTCGTCGACATCAATAACATCAATCAAACTTCATTCTCAGCTTTAGTTGATGATTTTTGTTTATGTGAGAATCATTTCCTAGCCTATACGCCATTTCTTTCACTTTGCCTCTAGCTATTGTGGAATATTACGAAGTTCCTAAGATATAGTACAGCACCACAACTTTTTAGTTGTCATGAAATCTTAGACTCAGATGTTAAATAATATATATACCTTATTTCTAGAAGCAAATTGATTAATTTATCTAAGCAGCGGCCTAATTGAACACCACCGTAGTGGTGTCATAGCACTTCGATCATGATACTTAGTACGTATAACTCTGTCTAACATCACTGGATTTTATTATTCTATCCACAATGTATAATAATTTCTATAAAGATTATATGTCAATTACTTATCACTCTTTCTGTGTATGTGTTAGTACTAAAACTGAGCATGTGGATAAGATTATACAAATCAGGTATTTTGATCATGTTTGTACATATATTCAACATATCTCTATTAATTAAATAAATTCTTATTATAGAACTGCCAACTCCTTAATTTCAGTAATGTTCTTAATTTATTAAATTACTTATATAGAGACATTTATATGGATAGAAGATGAAAAAGTAAAAAAATAATATTGAAAACTATTTCTGAAGATCCCATGTTCTCTAATTGTCTCCCACTGCTAGAATTGGTTTATCACAGATAAAAATGTAAACGTCGGATAACCTCAAGATCACTACTTCTATAAACATTAAAAACAATTGTAAACGCATAATCTCTCACTCTTGGTTTGAAGAAAAATAAAAATTAGATTCTCTGAAAGTCTCACTAATAGTGTAAGCATGGAAAAACTCTTCAAATAATACTCTACGTCGCAAATAGGTATGGATCGGATCTATAATCGCCAACTAATTAACTGTATAATCCAATGTCAAGTTTTCCATCTCCTCGATCTTTGCTGCAAGATCAACACGTATAACATGTTGTAGCTGCAATTTCATCTATCAAAGTGATAAGGTCGACGACTCTAGAATCTTTCTCGAGTCCTATTTGTGACTAGCTATTCATTTGTTTCTTTCATTTGGTGCTCGGGCGGATATAATTGTACGTGCAAAACAGATGGCGCGGGACTAATGTGTCTCTCTTGTCTTTCCAGTTTGGTGGATGCATTCATGTGTCAACTCTTCTGATTTCGGCCTTTTTCAATGTCGACATTCTCATATCTGAATGTTATAGTGTCTCTTTTCTGTTTTCGAACCATTGCCTACAACAATTCTAGTAAGTAGTAACCAAGTCGAAGCATCAATTTCAGATCAAATTGTGTTTTCCAAATTAGGGTTTGTCCACTCAGAAAAATGTAGCCTCCCCTTTCGATCAGCTAGAACGTGCTTCTTGTCCAAGTGCTTTTGTATAAAATATCATGTTTCGCATTAAAGGACGAAGTAAGCTTCCAAAAGAAGGAGCACAACATCCATGAGCTTAATTTTTTGGAGGAGGAGATCGAAGGATAGAGGAGCCCCCTTTGGCTTAGCCAATTATGTAGTAGCTAGTATACACTTCGATCACTGTGGAGTTGATAAGCATCGTCTATCTCTTTGTGGTGGTGATGATCACACTCACAGGACCATTCACATGCTCCACAACCAAGTGGTATTCTCGCATGCCCCTCTCGATCACTTCTTCAACCGATAATTGGTGGAAAAGGAACCGGTTTTATATATATAGGACTTCTTAGTTAAGGAACTGCGCATTAATTTTTATGGTGCGGATTTGATATTTTGACTAACTTTTTGATTATATTTTTACATCTCCACCGTCTATTCTTTAGGTACTCATGTATAGATCATCTCTGCAAATTTTCAGCCAATTTGATAACCATTAGCATATCAAACAAGAATAAAACAAATGAACAGACTGCATTTTGTCAAAACTGTATCGTTTATGTTTATGATAGTAAATCACACTTTTGAATGCCTTAACAATTATCAAATTGGCTGAAATTTTACAAACATGATCTATACATAAGTACCTAAAGACTAGACGGTGGAGATGTAAAAACTTCAATAGAAAAGTTAGTCAAAATATCAAATCCGCACCATAAGAATTGGTGCGGAGGTCCTTAGCAAAAAAAAAAACCTATATATATATATATATATATATATGAACATGGCTTATAGGAATAATAGTCTCTATAGGAGTCATAAGCTTTTGCAATCATACATGCACTTTGGGCATTTGATAAAGCACAAGAATCTGGTTAATGTAGAGTAAAAATGATGCATAAGTAGGTTAAATACTTATCCATCAGTAGTTCGTTTGTTAAAAATCTTCTCCCTAAAATGCTTCTCTTTTGTTTTCACTTCTAGATAACCCTTATCCAAGTGAGATATATGCCTTATGGTCGACAGATAGGAGAGCCTTGTCAAATTTAGGGAGTTTAGATAATTTTAGCAGCATTGCTAGCTGTATATATATACCAACAGTTGCTACTTATATTGTTGACTACCAACTCGATCTGCAAAAATGAAATGCATTTTCCACCAATCTATTAATTCAAATGAATGGAATCCTTATCGCTTCTGTGTTACTGTGTATGTCTAATACTGCTGCATATAGAGAATTATTTTCAGTACCCTCATGTATATGATACCCTCATTTATAAATTTGACGACAAATTTTGTTGTCATTGTGGTAAATAGAGTGATTGTTTTAATAATTGTAGTCCTATTAATTGTAACTACTTAACCTATGACATATTTACAAGCTTATGAAGAAATAGTAGTCAGTGTGGTAAATTGGTTTACTTATATGTAAATATATAAAATATATATTATAAATTTATTGTTGATTTTATAAATTAGTGTACAAAAATAATAAATTTTGTTCAGTTAATTATAAATTAAAAATATGATATACATCAAGGTACTACATACGGCGTTGCACATAGTACAATTGCAAATGAGAGATAGAGATATACAGAAAGATGACAATCCCCTAAATATATAATTGTAGCTTTCAAGGTTTTATGGCATTTTCGCAACAAATTGGCAGTAGGATTGCTGCAATGATTTATGACCTTATGATCATCCATTTGATAGTACATTTGTATGATTAGTAACTATGATCGCCACCATCATCATTGTCTTCATATAGTGATCATATGCTGACACACTACTCTACATGATAAATACCATGAACTTTTTCTTTATCTTTTAGTTTAGAATTTGGTTGTATATTATGTTTTTATTTTATTGCGACTGCAGAAAGGATCGGAGGGTATATAAACACGTCCTATTTGAGCCAATAATTGGAACAATATATATCTGGTCAAATTCACCAAAGGAAAAGATGACATAGTGGGTGTATGCGTGCTACATCAGCTCACCTCTACTTATAAATAGAATGAGAATTGAAGCATAGAGAAGCACAACTTATAGATCGAAGATAATACTAGCTAGTAGTTGGTGATAGAACTATGGTGCTAAAGGTAGCTGCAGAGGACTCACCATTAGCTACAGTTGATGAGGTGGTGGTGGTGAGAGAATACAATGAAGTAAGCGATAAGGTGGCGGTAGAGAAGATGGAGAGGCTGTGCGAAATGGTTGGGCAGCGGGGAAAGCCTTCTCTTGTCACTGATCTCTTGGGTGACCCTAAATGTCGCATCCGGCATTTCCCAACCCACATAATGCTGGTAAGACTAATATCCATCCTGAATATCTGTTCTTCTAATCGGTTTGATCTTTATAATAGCTTAGGGTTTCGAATGTTGTTTAGACGCAGAATAATTATGTATACAGTATACTAGCATTTGGAAATTTTAACTAACCAAATTAGTGAAATGGACCATGCAGGTTGCACTGTACGGAGAACAAAAGGAAATTGTGGGTGTCATCAGGGGTTGTGTAAAAAAGGTAACAAGAGGAAATTCAGTGTTTGTAAAGCTGGCTTATATCCTGGGACTAAGGGTCTCTCCCATGCACAGGTTCCTCTCTCTCTCTCTCTCTCTCTCTCTCTCTCTCTCAGAGTAATAATTCAGCTGTACTGTTCTGTAGTTCTGTTACTATTATAGCAGCTTAGCCTAAACAAATGGTATTATCATGTCCATAATAATGTTCAGCCTGTTTTGCTCGGTTTAGTCGGCTACCATTGGAAATAAAAAAACACGTACATGCAGTTCATCTCTGTACTTACGGGCTGGTGCTGACCGATTAACCAAGTTCTAGCTTCTGTAACCCGTGTTGCTCTCTCTCTCTCTCTCTCTCTCATGCAATGAGAGTGAAAGCTAGCTAGCTAGAAAGGGAGAGGATTCTAATACCATTCATTCTAGCCCCACAGAAAATAAACTGTTCAGAGATACAGAAAGAGATTAGATTCGCAGATAAAAGAGAAACGAAATATTATGTTCCTCGTATCATGGAAAATATAAAATAGCATGCAACTAGCTTAACCTGGCCTGGACACATCTGTCCATCAACGTTCCCTTTTGAACTAAACACGTCAATTTGGGATATATGATGTACTACATCTTTAACTCAACAAATCAATTCGTATTGTCGCATTACGCATATCAGGGCCGGCCTTTTGCTTGTGCCGGTTGTGCAGCGGCACAGGGCCGCCAATCGGCGGAGGCCATCAAATTTTTTTTTATATATAATATTAATTAAAAGTTAAGTTAAATAAAAACATAGAAAAATAGAACACAAGTGCTACACTAGCACAGTTGGTTAGGTTTGTAATTAAAAACTAGTTGTTTGGGGTAGTGTAAGGGTTTGAATCCCTCTATAAATTAATAACTTCGGGACTGGTAAAAATTATTATTTAATTAAATTTATTAATTTATCAAGGTTAATTTAATATTAATTTATCATTTTGGGACCAATAAAAAATATTAATTTATCGAATATTAAATTATCAAGGTTTTACTGTATATATGTACCAAGGCCGCCAAAAAAATTTAGCACGAGACCGCCTATGACACAGGACCGACCTTGACGCATATATATATATATATATATATATATATATATATATATATCTGGTTTTTTAATTCTTATTGTTCACACCAAAAGGAAAAAAAAAATGACTTAATGCTGGTTCCTTTGTTCCTCATCCACACAGTGCCATTCACCACTGCTTTTACTTATGCTGGTTCTCCTTTTATTATTTGTCTTCTTCGCTACTAGATAAAGCGTCCTCTTGAATGTCACACCCTGCAATAGATCAATATTGCTTTCAATTCTTTTGTCTGAAATTGCTATCAATACTTTAAAATCATGGTTATCTATGAGAGTTGCTCTTTTTCTTACTGTTGTTTTTTCATATACGCAGGAGGCTTGGCATTGGTACAAAACTGGTCAGACATTTAGAAGAATGGTGCAAGCAGAAGGGAGCTGAATATGCATACATGGCCATAGACTGCACCAACGAGGCTTCAATCAATTTGTTCACCCTGAAATGCTCATACCAAGAGTTTCGCACGCCCACCATCTTAGTCCAGCCAGTTCACGCTCACTACAAACCAATACCTTCCACCATTGTCATTGTTCGACTACCTGCCTGCCTAGCTGAGTCGGTTTACCGTCAAATCTATGCCCACTCTGAGTTCTTCCCGGAAGATATAGATGCCATTTTATCTAGTGCACTAAATTTGGGCACTTTCATGGCCCTGCCCAGAAATTACCTTCCGAAATGGGACCCTCAGAAAAGCACTTTCCCCCCTAGTGCTTTTGCCATCCTCAGCGTTTGGAACACCAAAGAAGTGTTCAAGCTACAAGTGAAGGGAGCGTCGAAGTTGACACAAGCATGTTGCGTGGGAAGCAGACTAGTTGATGCATGGTTTCCATGGCTGAGACTGCCTTCATTTCCAAACGTTTTTAAGCAATTCGGGGTGTATTTTATGTACGGGTTACATGCCGAGGGCAAGCAAGGGTTGCGGTTGATGAAGGGTTTGTGTAACTTTGTGCACAATGTGGGTAGGGATGACCATGGATGTGCTGCTGTGGTGGCGGAGGTGAGCCAGAGAGACCCAGTTAGAGAGGCAATCCCACATTGGAGAAAATTTTCATGGGCTGAGGACATGTGGTGTGTCAAGAAGCTCACAGAAGCCAAGCAAGGAATGCCGTCGCCATCGGACTGGATCAACTCTCGACCATCTTCACCGATGATTTTTGTTGACCCTCGTGACTTTTAACAAGGACTAGTGATGTTCTTAGTATGTTTAATCTTCACAGAATGCCAACTGTTTATAGTCTTACGTACTTATTATTAGTTTGGAAGTGGTAATCTTGAGATCCGAAAATGAATGAAACTAGCCCATAGTTTCTATCATTATCTTTGGGGCAGATAAATTTGTTAATTATGTGGTAAAAGTAAAACACTAGATTGTTCACTACATTTTTTTATTTTTTTTCGAGGGAGAAGAAAATTCATTAAAAAAACTTAAGCTTTCAACCAACCTGGAGGAGGAGAAGACCAATGAGACTTCAGACGACGTTGCTTAGGGAGTTTAGGTTTCTGTACTGCCATATAGGAATGAAAAGAAGCTAAAATGTGACAGAAAATCTGCAAAACAGAACATTGTGTTCTATTCCAAAGCCTTTGGTTTCTCTCCTTCCATACTCCTCAAATTAACATCAAGAGGAAAGCAAAATCATTAACTGAAATAGAGACTCCAGCTGCAACCAACCACTCTAAAAGAGAACTCGAGGGCATAAGCAAGGCACCACGTAAAGAGGGGACTAAGCTGATCACATCTCGAAGAAAATAGCAGTCCCTAGAAATATGATCTGGAGTCTCCTCCTCTGCGTTGCAAAAAAAGCAACCATTGACGATAGGAACTCTCTTTTGCCGGAGTTGCGATGAAGTAGGTAGAATTGAAGAACAAACCTTCCATATGTGGACCTTGACTTCGCCAGGAACCTTTGCATCCCAAACTCAGTTCAATATCGTTACCCGAACTGGAACTAGTAGCCGACACCAATTGCGGGTGCAAAACAGAAAAGGCTACCTTATATGCACTCTTTGTTGAAAAGAAACCCTTCTTAACATAGCGCCACACCAAGCGATCATGAACCACACGCCGACTTAGGCCCAGTTTGGGATTGCTGTGCTGTGAGCAGAATTACTTTTGAATCTGCTGTGAGTAGAATTACTTTTGAATCTGCTGTTACAGGAAGCAGATTAGGTGTTTGGTAAACTGTTTTTTAAAGTGCTGTGAGAACGAAAAACAGTTTTGAGTGTTTGGTAAATTGTAACTATAATATGCTTTGAGTGGGTATAATTACCAAAATAGACAGATTATTATAAGTTATAATTAAACTAGTTATTTTTTTTGTACAATTACTTGGTTATTAAGTTCTTCAATGGAATAGAGATCTAACTTAAACCCATAATAGATATATAAAATTGATATAAGGTATCAAATAAAAGACTTTCTAACATCAGTAGAAGGAGTCATTACACAAAATATATTACAGTTAATAAAAAAAGAAAACTAAATGTTAATTAGATGCATCCATAAGGCTTTGTGCAATTGCATTTCTTAACATATCCATTTCCCGTCTACCTGAATCATCTCCTCCATCGTCATTGTCCTCAATATCCTCTTCACCAATCTCTTCACTTGAGTAATCTTCACTTTCATCAAAATCAAGATCTTGGTGAGCATACATTCTTATGTAGTTGTGAAGAACCATTGTAGCAATAACTATCTTCACTTGTTTTTCATAAGGAAAACTTGGCATGTCACGTAAAATACTCCATTTTTTCTTCCATACCCCAAAAGTGCGCTCAATAATACTTCTAAGTGAAGAATGTGCATGATTAAATATTTCTTTATAACCCGTCGGTTCATCACCTCTACGAAAATGTGGAAGGTGATACCTCTCACCTTTATACGGTCCTAAATAACCTCTCATTTGTGGATATCCGACATCTACCACATAGTACTTTCCTGAAAGAAGTAAATATAATAAATGATTGATTATGATTTAATTAGATCAGTATATCACAATCCAAGAAAAAACAAATATTACCACTTGGGGGTTTAAGAAAATTTGCTAGAGGGTCGCGCATGGCCGATAAGAATACTCTACTATCATGGGCAGTGCCTTCCCACCCTGCAGAAACAAATGTGAATCGCATGTCGAAGTCACATACGGCCATCACATTTTGGGTGGGTATCCCTTTTCTACCGATATACGGCACTTGATCATATGGAGGAATAATAGCTTGAACATGAACACCATCAATTGCGCCAACACAATCCAACAAATTAATTATTCTTTAATATATAAGCAGTAATTATGTTGGAAAAAAAAATGTTAAATATAACATTGAACATACCTTAAAATGAGGCATGTATCTTGTGTCTCTTTCAATTTCTTTTGGGGTGCTTCTGAATTCGGGATCTAATGGCTTTATTAGTACTCTAGCCATATTATAGAGAATGTCTAGCATTTGGGAGAAATACCTGCTCACCGTCTCACCCGAACGTTGAAAACGTTCTTGTGTATTCCTATTGGTCTCACCCCCTCCCAAAATATATAGAAACATAGCCAAAACTTCAGCAGTGCATATGTTTTTAGAAACCCCCAACACCTTTTCAATATCTTTCAATAGCATATAGAAACAATTCTTTTCCATCCTAAATGAATTATAACATCTAGTGTGATTACCTCTCAACACATCCATCAGCCAAATGTAACCTGTTTGAGAGTTTGTGTAGCATGGAGTTTTCATAATGTACTTTTCAAGATACACTTGAATAAGACGACCGGTTACACATATAATTTGATCCAACTCCTCTTCATCTCCAGAATTGTCCATACTTTACAAAACAAACCTGCAATAGCATTAACATAAACAAACGGCAATTAATTACAGTGAGCAACAACATTAACAAATATTACCAGTAACCAAGTTCATAAAAATATGTATAATTAAGCAAACATTAAACAAGACAATGATAATATGAACATCAACTAAAAAGCAACACTATTAACGATGAACAACAAAATATCATAAAAATAAAATAGCACCCTTAATGAAAGGATAGTCACACATCAGTCTTATTGGAAACATAACAAATGAAAAGAATCTCTAAACATACTCTTCAACAAAGTACCATTAAATAAAACCTTATTGGCCCACTCTCAGTATTCAACTAACAAAAAGCAACAATTCACATTACAAAAGAAGGATCAGCCTTTTTTTTTATTAAGAATAAAAAACTGAAGCTTCAGATCAGCAGAGGTCATGATAGAGAACATCTCTCGCTTTTCTTGAGAGCAAAACAGCTCTGTTGCAAACCACCACAGGTCGGTTCCAGTTTCAGCTCCTGGTAAAGTTGCAACAACTTGCATGACCTGTTGAATACTAGTTGCTGCTGCAGTTGTGGGAATTGATGTAGCTGTACTCCTACTCTCAACTACTTCAACAAGGCGGTCAATTTGTTTAGACAACTTTGCTGCACCTCCCACCTTTACTTTCTTCCCATTGACCCCTTTTCCAACACCTTTGTCTTTAGTACCTTCTGTTTGCCTTTCCACAGTTGTTCTCTTTTTTCCCCTACCTTGAATATCTTCCACAGGATCAGGAACTTCATCCTCATCATGCTCAAAATCCTCAAATACCTCTTCACCAACTATACTAGCTAAGGGAATCATGACAGATTGCCCTAGAGCTACGCTACCTTTGAACATCTGATCATAAATATCCATCATCTCAGGATTGATTCCCACATCACGGAATTTGCGGTACTCCGGATTGGACTGCAAAAGAAGATGAATTTAATTCATAATTCATGCTTAAATTGTAAGAGAACATCGAAACATCAAATTAATTGAGAGCAGACCTGAATTTTACTTTTCCACCATTCAGCAGATGCATCGACAGTTTTCTTAACAGGATCCCATCCAATACCAGTTTCCTGATGCAATAGAGAACTCCACAATTTCCAGTCATTTTTAAGTGAATCCCATTTGTTTTTCAACTGGCCTTTAGTATAATCTCTTCCGCTTGAGTCATTAAAGGCTTTGACAACATTTTCCCATCCCTTTTTATCAAAATGAGTACCTGGCCTGTTTCCCTTTGCAACTTCCTTACGAGCTATATCACAAAATACAGCTACTATATCATCAGGCCATGTGGCCTTTGTTTTCCCAGTACCCTCAGTTTCACAACTAGCTTTCTTCTTTCCCATCTGACGGGAAAGAAAATTAAAAGAAATAAATATAAGAAATGACTGATCTACCAATTACTCAACAACTATCAAATTCACTTTGAATGCATCACTTTGAAATTTTCTTAAGAATATTATATGTAGGATACATTTACATTACCCCATTGTTATTAGGACTCACCTATCAAAGTTGGTCCATAATTATTTTTGCCACAGTAACAACACCAGTATATATCAGTTTGAAATCACAAAACACAAAGTCCACAGAATATCAAGGTTATAGAGAAAACTTGTAACAAGATTCAGGGAAATTCTAGTCAAGATGAATCATAGAGACAAAACAGTTCAAATTACTTGTTTAAAATGCTCCTGCACATATGCACAAGGTTCAGATGTGTATATAAAGTTGCGCATACGACAAAGTAAACCAATTCAATAAAAAAGTACATTACAGTTTTGTTTGATAATAATTCCAGCTGACAGAAAACGAGAGCTTCCCAATGAAATGAAGAAGAAATACCAACCCCAGAAAAATCTGGACTTTCTATTCAAACATTGAAGAAGCAAAGAAGACCATAGAGGAAAAACACAATCCTAAATCATATTTGCCACAGTAACATGCTGATGAATAGAATTTATACAAGTTGCTATAAGTTGGTTATATCTCCACCTACAAAATCTTTTTAAGTGTCAAAACAAGTCTAAGTTCATCTTAATTTGTTCAAACTATTAATGCATTGTTAGGTGTTGCTGCAACTAACTTGACCTTCATAAGCTGATGAGTTACTTCCATCAAGAGCTTCAATCATATACAGTGAGCAAGATGAACACCTTAATCATGATTAAGAAGTAAATATGAGCTATTATACATTATCTTACTGCAGCAATGCTCATTGAGCTGATTCATATCAGTTGTATATATAGTTATATTCACATACATCCCAGATTGATTGACCCAGGCTATGCTTGGGTCTGTAACTTTTTGTAACATACACCATGATCAGACTTGGGTATTTAGACCATCCATATCAAGAAAGCCAATGAATTCAATGAATAGGTAGACAGCCTAAAATTTAATCAAACCTAGAATCATACCAAATAGTTATGGAAAAGATGTTTTACCTTTTGGGTTTGGGACGAAATCGATGGTCTGTAACTGAAGTGAAGCGGTGACGAAATCGCTCTCCCAAGATCTCAACAAGGTTCCTTGACTCTTGAGAGTTCTGGACTTGAGTGAGGCAGTGAAGAAAGAAATCGGGTGGAGTGAGGTGGTGAAGAAAGAGAGAAGAACCAGAGATCGGGCGGAGTGAGGCGATGAGAAAGAGAGAAGAACCAAAGATGAGGCGATGAGAAAGAGAGAAGAAAGAGGGTAGAATAGGGTTAACCAAATATTCATTAAAGAGGAGCTCCGTGTTTTCTAACAGATTCCCGCAAAAACACCTATTCCCCTGCTTCTCCAAAACCTGCTGTTTGAGACAATCTATTCTGCTAAAAGCAGTTTTCAAGGTCTCACCAAACACCTCATTTTAAACCCAAAATCACTTTTGGTCTTAAAATCAGCTCCAAAATCAATCCCAAACTGGCCCTTAGAGCAATTGAGTAAATCAAATTCGCTTCCTCTTCCGGAAAACTAGTAGCAATCTTTATTCCAGACTCCATCATGTAACAGTTCATCCACAAAAGTAAGAGAGGAAGGACCATATATACTGGACTGGATGAAAAAGAGTTGGCCTAGGCAACCAAGGATCCTCCCAAATCCGAACCGACTGACCATTACCAATCTGCTGCCTTGCACCACTCCGCTGTTTAAGACAAGTTTAGATGCAAAGATGCCTCTCCAACAAGCGGAGACCTGAGATCCCGACTCTGCATCCATGAAAGAAGCATTGGGAAAGGAGAGAGCTTTAAACAGACGGCTCACCAGAGAGTCAGGATGCTTCACAAACCTCCAACCCTGCTTTGCAAGTAAACCTAAATTGTGAGCATATAAATCACGAAACCCCATACACCCCTCCCTCCTCCTTAGATCGACACAACCGCTCCCAAGACATCCAATGAATTTTTCTTTCATTCGATATACAACCCTACTATAATTAGGCGCACATCTGATGTAGCTCACTACTTAAACCACTTAGTGTTTGTGCCTAAATTGACATTTATCCGAGATTATGGATCGAGGCCCAAAAGGTTATTTATCAAAGAATAATCTGATGTATTATATTATCTTTCCTTCTTGAAAAAGATTTAGGGTTCCTCTAAGAATCCGAGAAAGAGGTGGTTTAAGGTAATTAAATCCTTATTGATCTCAGAATCTATTATGCTTGATACGCAAGTATTGAGGTTCTGCATTCTCTATATAAAGAACTCTTGTACAACATAGAAAGGGTTCTCAACCATCTTACAAACACACAAGTTTTTGCGCATCGCAAATCTTGCAAAGCCTCTTCGGAGCAAATCTCTTACGCGTACTGCCTCCACAAACTGCAAACAACCATCATCCAACCTTGCCGCAACCTTATGCCCGCCACCGGTCGCTGTATACTTGCGCGGTTGTTGAAGTGTGCCTTGCATTCGTGTGAGCGTCGCTAAGACCTATCACTTCCAGCATCCGCACATCGTAGCACACCTACACCAACTTGAGCTTCATACCTGCACCATACGTACAGAGCCATGAATCGCGCCATACGTACAGAGTCGCACACTTGCGTCGGTTAGAGCTGCAAACTTACGTCGTGTTTGCGCTCGCTAAAGCACCCAGTGTCAGTCGCCACGTCTCGTGGTATATTGAGTCGCTATCTTACATAGCAAACCATTCTCCGCGGTCTTAAATTATAGCTCTGTTTTGCATCTCAGGATCGAAGTAAGATTACTCAATCTGCAATAGGTTGAGAAGAAAATCCTAATAGATTTTTGTTAGGTCTTGTTCGAGCCTTTACGCAGGCCTAGTTAATGCCTGCGTAACAGTCGCTTGATCAAGATGTCAGGTATCAGGAGCAGACAGATACGCTCGCCAGAGGTCGTCCGCACTAAAGTTGTACCAACTCAAAGGTACTGGCACGCTCGCGCACATCACAAGAGGACTGAAATTGACGTCCGCCACCCCCACATGTTGACTGTTCACAAGGTGTTAAATCCGACACGAACACTTGGGTGTAAGTTTTATTCAATAATTTTGGCCTACATGTGTGTTTTGTGTGTGTTTTACCTTTTAACGTCTTGTCATGAAAGATAAACGTTGCGATCTATACACAAAATATAATATGGTGTAGCTAAAGCAAAAGTGGTGAGTTAACTAAATATTTATTTAGTCCCAGTTCCATTCTACTTTGGAATTGGTCGTGGTGCTAGTCATATGGCTACTGTATATATAGCATCTATTTGTTCTCATGCGGTTTGCTCTCCAATAAATGAGCTCATCCAGATATCAAGAAATCCATCTTTTATAGCACTACCAATGTAATTCCAAGTGAAAAATTATCCTTCTTCTAGGATGCGTTGCAATCTAAGAAAAGGGTTACATCCAGTATTATGCCTTGAGCTTCAGTTCATAAGAAGTCGCGTACATATTCATTGACCAGATGATGCTAATCTTCATAGAAGTCACGTAGCTACGTTAAACCCAAGTCACGGTGAGGATTATGCAAAGGTACTACCTTAGTACCTTGCAGTAATATGCTTCTATTGAAGGTCAAACTCGCCCATCGCTAAAAGTCAGCAATGAGAACAGCAGTACTTGCTGGGTAATCACATTGTAGACGCTTTAGCAAAACTGGAGAAAGGGGAGAACTCGTTCTGTAGGAGAGCCTGCGGATTTCCTTGTTCAACCTACAGAGGGGGCAACCAAGGAGGTATAAGGGTTTTTCAAGAACATCTTGTCTTGTAAATTTAAAGGACTTGGAAGGTGCAAAATATACTCCATGTCATCACATAGCATGATAAAACTACTTGTAACAACTAACATCTTTTTGTTGCATCGAAACATATATATGTAGACTAATTTTATTTTCTCAACTGGATTATGGCAAGTTTTGTTTCATTATATGTTTGCTCTCAACTATGAAGTAAGGAAGTATTCATCATTGGGGACGCAATCAAACTACCAAACACATGCCACATGAGCATTTTGAAAAACGGTTTTCACTTTTCTTTGATACATATTTATATCTTCATGCATATTTCTGGAATAAAATAATGGAAAAGATCCATAGGACTTACCAGGATACCATGATCAAGGATCATGACATTATCCATACTCAAAACAGTGGAAATACGGTGAGCAATTGTGATAACTGTCATGCCTCTGCATTCACTAGATATGGTTTTTTGTAAGGTAGATGCTGTTTGAGTGTCAACACTAGCTGTGCATTCATCCAAACAAAGGACCTGAAAATTTAGTGTTAAGTCTTCATTTGTAAATAAAATTAAGTATTGTGGACTGTGGACATACTTTGGTTATTTAATTTCATTTCATTTGTAAATTAAGTATGCAACAGAACTGCTCCTGCATAACCCCACATCCAAAGTATGTCCACAGTCCACGTAAAATGTTTGGGCTTCTATTGCAAGGGCAAACTGTATCTATTTACAACTAAATTTGTATATTGATTAGAGCTTTAGAAAAGCACTCTCTATTTAGATTCTCAGGGTAACAGTACAGAAATGTAAATTTGAATTAAGTCCAGTTTAAGAAATTTTGGTTGCTCAGAGAGAAGATTGAAAAAAGGAGGTCTGAAATCTAGAAGTTCATTCAAACAAAGCACTTTTAACCGGATTGAGATGGTTGCGAACACGACTAGGGCTGTGCCACTGATTCATGTTTAAATGGATCCTTGGTGAAACAAAAGCCCTGATTCATCCATACACAGAGAAATAAGGAAGGTACTGCCTATAATCAAGAAATCCATTGTATAAAATTGAATAATTCAGAAACTTAGGCAAGTACTTTGATATAAATGGCAATTCACAGTATGGTTATTTTATATTTCTGTTCCTCAAGCATTATTGCACTCTCCGTTAGTGTAGAAAATGTGGAACATCTTACCTTTGAAGATTTGAGAAGTGCACGGGCAAGGCAAAGAAGCTGCCTTTGCCCTATGGAAAATGACATTCTAGATTCGCTTAGGTGAATATCCAGACCTCCTGCTGTTTCTACTTCTTCTTTGACATGGCACCTCTCCAAAGCCTTCCAAATTTTCAAGTCATCACTCAGCCTGAATGGATCCAGATTGTCCCTACATATTTGGGAGACATACATGCAGATTTACTGATTAATGGTAAGAGTATCTTATAACCAAACAAAATGTATTACAGTTCATAGGCTTTTAGCTAATAGAAATTATAAGACTCAGCATTCAGTATCAAATGAAATTAAATAACCAAAGTAAATGACACTTCAAGTACCTTAATGATCCTTCAAATAAAAAAGGAGTCTGAGGAACAACAGAGAAATGCCCACGGAGATCCCTGATAGGAGCATTAGCTATGTTTATATCATCCACAAGAATACATCCTGTACATATTGGTGTAAGGCGGAAAAGGGCATTCAAAACACTCGATTTTCCAGCTCCCGTTCTTCCAACAATACCAACCTGATTGATAATCAAGGGAAAATTAATAGACCGCCAAATGAACTTTGACAGCCAAACACGTAATCATTCATCGAAATATTTTGACAGGATTATTTGAATATCAGGCTATCTGCTCTTACATGCATCCCTCCATCAATAGTAAAGCTAATATCACTAAGTGCAGCGGGAAAAGATGGCTTGTATCTCAAAGTAACGTTTTGGAATTCGATCCTTCCTTGAAATGGCCAATTGCAGTTTAAAGACTGAAGCCCATGAACTTCTTCTTGAGGAACCTCCATATACTGTTAAGTGTTAATTACAAGTCATAAGTAATTAGTAATTAGTAGGAACATATATCAGACGAAAGTTCATCTCTGTACCTCAAGAGCTCTTTCAATGGAAACCATTTCTTTCTCTGTTTCAGTAAAACTTGTCAAAAAGCTTCCCAGTAAATTCACAACTGGAGCTGCATAAGATAGAGCCAAACCAACCTATAAAAGAATGTGCATCCATCAATTCTCATTTTAATTTGATATGAGGGTAATGATTACAAGACTTCAGCTTTTCATTGTTTTTGTCCGTTTTATTGCTTTTATTTCCCCCCTCCTTTTTGATACAACATGCTGTGTCAAATATATTAAGTTCATAAGAGCTTACCAGCCCTGGGGTACTGAAACCGATTGGTAATTCCCCATGAGATCCAAGAACAGCCATAATAGCAACAAAGGAGATGATAAATGCTGCTAACAACTGAAAGAACCTCAAATGTTAGTTAAAAAGGTTGTGATAAACTGTACCATTATACCAAACTATTAGGGTGTGGGCAAAAAAATATTGTATAGTCTAAAGCTCCCCCTAAAATCTAGGTATCCTGCTACTAGAGCTGATCATAGGCACTAACTCATATTGTATTTTCAAGGATTAACGATTTCTGTGGTTTTAGCACTGCTTTTAACAGGTGATATTTAATCTATATTTACAAAAGTTAAAGACTATACGTACCACTCTTCTTTTAAGCAAACAAATCTTAAGCATCATAACCAGCCATATGCTCTTAGAAACAATGATGAGTTGCAACCCAATTCGCTTTAGATGATAGGAATAAAGCTTCATACTTCAAATGTGTAGTACTTATAAATTTGGCAAAGTAAAATAAATATTAGATAGAACAATTTACCTGAAGACGTAGGGAAAGCCACAAACTTGCATTTAACTCTGTGTAGGAAGTTTGTTGATACAATTTCACCTGTTCAGTGAATCTGGCCAAAAATAAGTCCTGTCCACCAAATCGAAGAAGCTTAAGCTGTTAGGAAATGGGTCAACAATGTATATCAAGGTATTATCCTAAGAAAAATCCCACCTTGCATCATGCAAATCAACAAAAGGAGAAAGAAGTAAGGATCGGAAGTTTCATACAGAAAACGTCCTACCACTAGAACTTTTATACCATGTTAAAGAACCCCTGGACCACAAAAGCAGTAGCTTCTAGGAAGTCAATATTATTCATCACGATCAAAGGATTAAACTAACAAACAAATTAGCAGTTCGCAAAAAAAGGTACACTGTGCACTATAAAAAATATTTAAAAAATAAAAGGTGAGAAGTTATACTCGACCCTTGTTATACTAAAGAACTAGAATAAGTTGTATTGTTCTATTGATACCTTGAAATAAATTCATGAAGCGAACTACAATAGTATTCAAATAGGCCCAAAATGTGTGCAGTCAACACTACTTCCACTAGGGCCATTACGAGCTCTCTCAACCTTGTCTCTAGATCACCTGTCAATCTTCTTTTTCCCAGGCTCGTTGCCTGGGACTAACCAAAATTCATGATAGTAATAAGCTATGCCTCCTAAAAACATATAACCTATCAAGTTTAGGGTGGTGGTAGTGCACCTGTGTGCATGGGCATCCATGAGTTTTTTTTTATTATTGTACAATCTAATGCAAGACATCAGTGAATGAACAATGTTAGTTATTACTAGTCAGTCAGTTCATGATCTACCTCAGACTTGAATGCCCGTATAGTTGATGATCCATCAAGTGTCTCTGTGAAGGATGTATATATGGGAGATCGAGACACACTGTCCAGTCTTCGCAATTCTCTAGATGTTGACCTGTAGAAGAACTGTAAAATTTGTCTGGTTAGACAAGTGTAGAGTTTTCATTGATCAGACGGCTCCAACTTTTATTCTAGTTTAAAATGATTTCTCAGACATTGACTAGATCTACAATATCTTCAAGATCAGAAATGCAATCTACACATTTGTAGGTCTAATCAGATCGGGGCAGTTTAAGATTTAACTGCCAAATTTATGCTCCATCACTCTAACCAGTGTAATCATGTCGGTTTACCATACTTCCCAGAAATTGGAATCTAGGATTTATTTCTTCGTTATATTTCCATTTACTGAGAATGAAGGTTCAAAGTCTTGAAAGAATAGTTCTGCAAAAACTTTCATTGAAATTTCTGCTCCTTCAACTATTATGCAGTTGCCTAAAATGTTAAAGATTCATTGTTCTTTACATAAAAATACTAAAGGAAAACCTGGGAATATCAAGGAACGAGGGTCATTAGTAGCTTGTGAATATGTTGAGAGTCAATGATCATATTTTATAAATACTTTTTTTTTTCCCAGAGTTCATTTATTTCCACCTATCAGAGTCCGTTTATTCTTCTCCGATGCAATGAACTTTCCCAGACTTGTTAAGAAAACTGTAGGTCCCACCTTTAATGGCATTTGGATAATCGATGATTCTCATCCTACTGTGAAGGATCACACTATTTCCTCTGATACAACACTGATGTTCTATTATAGGGGCACATTCCACCGAGTGTGACAATACTGTTTTCTATTAACATAGTATAATTTTTGAGATGCTGAAGACGCAGATTAGGATCCACTTGATTTGTTTAAGGCAAAAAGAGGAATATATACATATATGATTACAACAATTTATACTAACAGGGTCAATGCTGAACATTTCTTACTTAGTCTGGGTGTGGCGGGAAATGATATAAAAAATTCAAAATATTTTGCATCTTGTATTTGGAAAATAGGTAAAGATTACAAGTACTTTTCATACCATAATGTACTAGGAAACCGATTTCCACCACCTACCTCAACATTTGGTTGAAAGTGAAAAGTTTTTTATATAAATATTTTAAATTCCCCCCATGACCTAGAACAATGCATTTACCTAATTCACAAAGCAAACAAGGTTGTGTAGAATTCTTCCAGGTGTTGAGCTTGAAGATTCATATTTTAATTAAATGTTCAAAGGTTCGCATGGTTTGAAAAGTTTGTATATGCACCTGGCTCTGTCAATGAAATTAAATAAAAGACGTGAAGAGTACCTGAAGTTTGGTGTAGATAAACCAAAACGGCAATAGGAAAAGCAAGAAGAAGACCTACAGTTGGCATAAACCCTTTAGGACAACATTTCAATGATCACAATGGAATTTTTTTTTTTTTGTAATTCTAAAGAAAAAATTGAGATAAAATAACTTTGATCTTCAAAACACTCTATACTATACCTGAACATATGACAAAACTATTGCAATTCCCAGAAGGCCCACGAAATTGGCTAGGAGAATGTTAAGCATGAAGGGAAGAGAATCATCAATTGTATAGAGATCTGAAGATAACCTACAAAATAAAAAGATAAAGTAGAATATTCGAGTACAGAAGATCAATGAGTAACAGAGGAAAGTAATTCTAACCTGTTTAGTATCCTTCCACCTGGTGTCCGATCAAAGAATTGAATTGGTGCATTGATAAGTCTTTTAAGCAGTGTATCATGCACCTTAACTGCAGCTCTTAAGCCGCCATATGCAAATGAGAAGGCTCTCACTAATGTAAGAACTGAATTTGCAGTGCAAAAGATGCACAGTATAACCTGTATAATTTAATATTTCAGAAGGAAAAAAAAAATAGAAAATCAAACTAACAAATCCAGGTTCCAACATATTCCTTTCAAATAAATGCATTATCTGTTATCCAGACTATCAGTGTAAAAGGTAAGCTTCCCCATTCCTTTCAACCGAAAACAGTCAAGGTAATCACACGGTAAATATGACTTAGTTGAAAGATTTGTTCTATACGATATTACATGTGTCCTTGACAGAATTACATAGTAAATCACTATTGCATAATGCAAGGGAAAAAAATTCATGGAGATACCCCCCCTTCTCTTCCCCCCTTTTATTATTGAAGTGATAAACGATAGGGAGAGAACCATGGAGAACCGTTGAAAGAATATTTGCATCCAAATTTGTTTTGGGGGTGTTCTCGTTTCCTAATCCTAATTGTAATTACCGTTTTAATTTTTTATACAGTGTCGACAAAAAATGAAGCTACACTATTAGAAGACGGCTCTAATTTATTAATTGTATTTTGGAATCGTAATACTAATTTAGTGGAAGAATGATATATTTGAAAATAATGTTGGTTTTTTTTTTTGTTTTTCATTGGTTACAAAAACTGGAACTACAGGGACCCAAGTAGAAAATACTCAAAATAGCCACAATCACAGAAAAAAAAAATTAGAGGCAGACAGTGTGACCAAGTGCCTGGTTTTATTAAAAATAAATTTTTCTTATACAACCTCTGCTAAGACAAGTCTGTTTATTTGATAAAACTGTCTTGCAAGAGCCTGATAGTTTATCCTTGAAGTCTTATACAATATGAAAAAGTGAAAAGGTACTCTAGAAAAACTTTTAACCCATCTGTCTCAAAGAAATGACAAAATTGTGCCATAATAAGGAAAACAGGGCTAGCTGTGTACCAGATAAAAGGATGTAGAGTATCCTTCCCCACTACTTCTGGTTGCATCAACCCAATATGACAGCCACAGATCATTTCCGTTACGAGAAGCTTGCATTAGGATTGCTGATAGAAATATTACAACAGAAATGAACCAACCAGTACACGTGGCATAATTCCTGCAAGAAAATAATGCAAATTTGAAATTGGAAAATGTACACTATATCCACAGCGATAACAATCGTTTCCATTATGTTATATCTGACATGAAGGAATGTTACCCATAAACTTTCCTAAAAAGTAAAATTACTAACAAATCATCAAAAGAAAGTAGAAACTAATAAATGGTGAAAACATTGATGTTATTAATTTGCGAATTCTTTTTACTTACTTGTAGACAGAAAGTTCTACTTTTCCTTCTTTCCGTGCCTCAACTTCAACAGTATCTTGTCTTCCCTCTGAAGCAGGCACAATATCTATCTCTGAGGGAAAGTTTTTTTGGTCTACTCTGAGAATATCTGCAGCTACATTGCACTCTTTTCCTTCATTGGGTAAGAATTTATCAAATTCATTCAATGGAGAGAATGCTGAACATGAAGAAGCTGGCAAACACGCAGAACGTCCCACCCACTTTACATGTCCTTTTTCCATAACGACAATTGTATCAGCAGAAGATATTGCCTGTACAATCAAAACACAGTTTTTGAAAGTTTCAATTAAATGGAAATATACACCAACCAGTTCAAGTTGCTACTTGCTAATCTACTCAGCATGGAGCTTCCTAAATGATACAAGTAGACTAAAATACTAGATACGATTGGGTTTGTATCTAGAAAATTGTCCACAGAAAATTCCAGCATATGAAATAAGAATTAACCCATTTGGGAAGCTGGACCTTATATAAACGACAATTTAAAGGAAAGGAATCTAAGCCTACTTATCAGACTGAAATTAATCAAATTTATAAATTTTTCAGTAGAGAATTCCAACACCATTATTATGCTTAAATTGACAGTCAATATTCGATTTTCTAATAATACTAAATTGGAATCATCTTTTGTGGTTCTCATTTAAATTTCAAACTGCATTCTTGAAAGATAGTAAGAAATTTCAAAGACAATCAGAGAATTGTCGTCGTAGTGATCTTTCTATGTTCATATTATGTAAACTAAAAAGATAAATAAAAAAAAAAACTAGAAGGGAAAAAGCAGTAGAATAAAAAAAAAAACAGAGATAACCTGAACGTTATGCGTACAAAGCACACGAGTTTGTTGTTTCATTAGTGGGCCCAAAATTGCATTGTATAAAATACAACGAGCAACTCTTGCATCAACTGCGCTGAGGACATCATCAAGAATAAACATATCGGAGCCATTATAAATTGCCCTGCAGTAATGTACAAATTCATTGAGTCGAGAAAAAACTTGGAATGAAGGTTAATGGGGCTTGGAGCTGATTCCTAGCTAGACACATTTGCTATAAAGAGTTGATGTAACCTCGCCAGAGCAATTCGGGCTCTCTGTCCACCTGACAAGTTGACTCCTTTTTCTCCAATATAAGCCATGTCACCTCCAACCATCATTGAAATATCAACGTCTAGAGCACTTGCTTCTAAAGTATCCAAGTATCTATTGATAAAAAAGAAGGTTCATGGTTAGTAAATTGGATAACTATTCCTTTGGAGACAATTATAAAATCATATCTGCTTCACACAAAAATGAAGAATCATGTTCCGAATTAGGAAGTGAATGCCGAGTTACCCTAAATTGTTGAGTCAAAGATCTCAGGAGCTAGGTATTAATATCTCCAATATATGCAGTGGAATTAATAATATCTCCAATTTTTTTATATCCAACAATCCAGTTCTATGATTAGTCATTTCTCTTTTTTAATTGTCGTAGTATTATTTTAAATCTCCACATATGAGTAGTTCTTTCAAATGATTGAAAGTTATTTCCAAGCAACATAGAGCAAAGAATTCTAAAAAATTTATTGCTCTAGTCCACAAAAGTTCAGCAGCATCCTGCTATCAATTTCAAACTATCAAAAACGAGCAGGATTCTAATTTGTGTATAGAAAAAAAAATATACAATATAAGGAAATCCAATATGACTACTGGAACACAGTTAGAATTATTGATTTATTTTGGGGGAAAGGACAGATATCTGGCAAGTTTATTATTGGAAAGAATCATACCTTTTGGGATCATATTGCTTTCCGAACAGTATATTGTCACGGATTGTTCCTGACAAAATCCAAGGGACCTGCAATCGCAATTTACAGAGGCAAGCTTGATGAAATTATTTCACGAGAACTGTGGTTCACAAACAACCCTTGGACTAGCCTACAAACCTGTGGTACATATGCTATAGATCCACAAGAATAAACTGATCCATGGACAAGTTGCATTTCCCCCAACATGGAATTCAACAATGATGATTTGCCTGAACCAACCTGAGAAATGGTAAATGCAATATATGTCAAACTCAATCCTATATGCCGGAAGAAAAGTTTATTTCAAAAATGATATTCGAGAGAACTTTTCAGTTATGTACGTACTAAATTTTGTTATTATTAACAAATTGTGTGAAAAAATTTCTTGCCTAAGCCAAAGCCTCAATTTTTACAACTATAAAAGAGTATTGCCTAATTGCTATACAAGTTCATCAAAGAACTGCACAATAAGGATAATAAGTCCAAACTATTATCACTAGTTAACAGTTGACATATATAAGGTACCTAGACTTTGTCATTGTTCTGGTCTCTTAAGCACCAAATTGCATCTTCAGAACATTGATGACATAAAAATTCACTCTAGCATCGCAATTTTTAGGTTTCACATGGAGTCAATGGGAGATAATTATTGAAACACACTGTATTCTTATCTTAATTTAATGATAAGCGATGGTGAAATCAAGCCTAGTCCCACGGTGCTATTTAAATATAGCGGAAGATGATGATATCATGTTCGACTTATGATAGAAGACTTTTGTGAGACCAATAGTATTTAAAGTTACCAATACATTGTTTAATGCATTCCAACTAGTTACCAAATATGACGTTATCAAAATTTAATCACTTTTCCTGACCTCTCCGATTACTGCAATGAAGGAACCCTTTGGAATGCCTAGAGTCACATGATTGAGCACCAAATTCAATTCCTTTTCGTCGCTGCTTGACCAGGAACAAGATGAATCATCAAACACAACAGCCATATCTTCAAAGGTAAATTCAGACTGATCACTGGAGAAATATGGTGAAGATGAATTGGCTGGCTTTTCGAGCTTTGACTTGCGCTCAGAGCAAGACAGGAACCTGCTCAACCGTCTGACAGATATGACAGCCTGTTATAGAGTAAAGAGAAGTATGAATTCAATACATAATTGCAAAAGGGAGAAATAAAATACTAATAAAATGATAACAATTAAATAAATGAATAAAAAATTAAACAAATAAAACCTTCACTTCAGACTGAAGGCAATACGAAAACTTACATCAATTAACCCATTGATGACCCATGGAAATGAGTTTAGAGGAGATATCAAAGTATTAAACAGAGCAACACAAGTGAAGACCTGCAGTTGGAATTTTGCAGAGATAAGCTTTTCTTCAAATTTTACTAGGCAGTGTCCAAACAATTATAAGATATAGAAAGGATAGAACTTCAAACTGTAAGTGTTCTAGCACTGAAAGAGAAATTAGAATAACTCCTGCCTCAAACTAATGCACTTAGAAATTCTTAAAGACATGTCACATAACTGGCAACACTTGATCATTCAACATTATTTAAAACAGAAAGAAAATCAAAATCAAATGAAACCTAAAATTTATAAATTCAGTAATTAACTTAAATTATTGGCACTTGGCTCCCACACCAAATGCATAGAAAGTAAAACCTATGAGATCCGAGTATATATAAACTAGCAGAAAAGTTAGTACCGTTGCAGCATCAAGTTGATGCCCCATCAATGTGAAAAGTCCAAATGTAAAAAAAGAAAAAAGAGTTGGTGTTGTGGCCCAAAAGAAGACACACCAGGCATCCAAGTACTTGCGCGTCTGAAAAATGTAAGGAAATCAAACATTATTTCATGCAACTAATTCAAGCATAAAAGTGAGCAATAAAGTATATTTCTCTTGGCTACTCCAAGAAAGTAGAACCATACAGTTAAGTGCATAACTTCTGCTGATCTTGTCTCCATCAACCAGCTAGAAAACAGGAGCTCCCAGCCATACATTTTCAAAGTGCGGATATACGTCAAAAGTTCCCCCGTCCTTCTGATCCTGCGGAGGAGCCCAGGTACTAACGTTAGCCTAATATGTAGTTTTGGCTCATTGTCTAGCAGCTAACACTTTTAGAGTCCAGTGAATATCAGAGATAGGCACAACATTGAAACTACAAGAGTGGAGGTGAAAAATAAATAAATATGACACATAAATGTTTTCTTTAAATAACACAACAGATCTTGTAAACAGGTTCCAGGGTCATTTTATTTTAAAGGTGAGGAGAGGTATTTCAACAGATTTGGGAATCTGTCAAAACATAATAAATATAGATAGAAAAACCTTATGTGAAAGGATATATGAATATTGTATTCCACTCAATAATAACAAGAGCATGCTTAACCACCATAATCTAAACTAAATGTGACCTGATTCTGTATTGAAAGAGATTTCAAATTACAGTGATCATGGAATTCACCAATTGATTTGTGTTGGCCTAAAGGCTCAGATGCATTGTTCTTTTATTAACTTAGGCCTTAGGGGTAGGAAGCAACTTAGCTTGGTATCAGGGTTGTTGTTAGATGTTTACAACCTAGTCATCCTGGTAACTATCTGAGTTTAATATTTCATTTCCATTTCAGGTGTGTCTCAAGACACATGCATTTCCAAGCCTACAGATGAGGTGGGAGTGGTTGTAGCAGTTTGCCTTTCCTTGGTTTTGATATACAACGTTTGCCCGGTTCCAATAAATTAAGTAAAGTAACAACTATCACTGCATGCTACAAATCTGATTTCCTTGAAGCAACGACTAAGTTCAAAGCAAGCTTATACTGTCACATAAATGAGACAAAGCAAAGAAAAAAAAAAGTAGTACCTCTCATCCTTCTGCTTCATCATTTTCACTGTAGCACTTGCAATCAATGTAGATATCCATTTATTTACTACAGAAGATAAAAGAAAAAAGAAAAAAACACAAAAAATGTTCAATCAGACCAAAACATCTAGTGATTGGCTCCACTGTTCACATAATTCCAAGTACCAATACATTTAAGCTCCATCCACGGGTAAAAAGGATTTAAGTCCACTGTCTGATGAAGATTATGTTCCTAAATTAAGATCCACCCAGCCATACAATAATTCGTACTACAATGCAAACCAAGCTAATTCTTTACATATTAATAGAAATTTTTTATCCACCCGCAGCATATATTACTTTCTATAGAAACTCAAATGATCTTTTCAAGGCTGGATAAATGTTTTGCATCAGCTCAAATGATTTAATAATAACTAAAAAAGCTTTAATAAATCCAGAAATGTGGCCTGCCCATCCCAAAATGTAAGAATGAATGGCACCTGGTATTAATGCGATGGTGATTGCTAGCCCAGATACAAATGCAAATTTGACTTGTGTATACAAAAGGAACAAAGCCACCCCAATTTGTAAAGGCAAGCTGAAACATATATGGAAATAGGGTGGTCAGTAAACCATACATAAGCTATCAGGCCACTAATTCACAAACTTCTCTTAAGAAAACTGTAAACAAAATAGCCTAATGAAGTTATCTCACTAAGTGCAATTATAAGCCATGTTATAATATTAAGATTCTCAGTAATTTGACCTTATAATTTACAAAGATGAGCATCATTAGTAACTGAACAAAACTAACACTGGTAAGCTACAATATATAATTTATATCAGGGTCTACACATGTTGACCTTTGCAGAATGGTGATTACAACCCAATGGTCTCTTCACCTTTTCTCAGTAGCTATTAGAGTAATTACTACATAAATCTTTGACTGGACGAAATAGAAAATAACAATTTGCCATAGGTGATACTCTTTTTTGTCATGGTTGATAGGTGTAGAATATCATTACACATTGTAGCAGGTATCTTATAACATGTTAGTTGTCTAGTGCTTTTTAAGTAGACCCTTGAGTATACTTTGTTTTCGTAACATACTGTAATCGTCAATTTATTCGTAACCCGGTACTGAGGCCAATGACAACTTGTGTCACTTTCAAGCTCTTTTTTCAAAGACCAACCTCAAATAAATTGTATAGTCAAAACAGCCTATGAACGCAATTTCTTGCCTTGGCATAGGATCTTGTTGCTTATAATTTACATGAGGCCACATTTGACACTCCAGTTCACTAATTTCACTGACGGAATTATCTAAAGGAGAATGCTAAAATACATAATTAGGGTAAATAATATAATTGTAGGTGACATGTTAAGATCCTCCAGTATAGCAACCTTCGACTTTAGAAGATAGGAAGATCATTATAAAATTTAAATAACAAAAAATAAAATAAAAACAAAGAAGAAGAAGATCATCAAAATCAAAAATAAACGAGGAAGGAATAAACATAAATAAAGGATACATTAGTTATACCTTAGCAGCGAAAGTGTAGTGAAAGGACATCCAGAAAGTAAAGGAAATAAGATCTGTGACAATTGGAAGAAATAGCTTACCTCCACATATCATGAAGACTATTACTTAAGTTGACAATACGATCAGAATCTATTGCCATGAATGTCTGAATTTCGCCCTCAGTAAACTTGGATCGCTCTGCTATGTTGATACAGAGGCACTAGGAGACAAAATACACTTCTTTAATTCTAAAGGATACAGCTTTATTGAAACAATATAAAAAAGCACAGTAGAACAAAGTAGACAAGGAGTCCACAAAAGAAAAGCTAAACAACCATCCTAGACAAAGATCCTAGCCTACAGCTGCTATCCAATCTAACAAAAAAGATGATCAAGTAAAATTCTTAAAACTCCCTGGAAACAGAAGCCCAAAGGAGATGTCCAGAACCCAACACCCCTTCATCACTAAGCTTCAAAAAATCTCTCATTTCTTTCCATTTAAACCACCCAGAGCATGCTAATACCCCACCACACTGAAGGACTTTGGCCAATTTTCCTCTGCCAAAAGCAGAAGGTTTCTCACTTAACAAATCAATCCTCCCTACTGAAGTTACCGAGAATAAACTTGAGATAAAGCAAGATTTAAGAATAACTCTCTTCGGAAAAGATTCCATACCACAACAACAGAATGATTTGATTCACCAAATCACTTTTTGGGTCAATGGAGAGTGCGTTCAATAGTAATTTAAATGATGAGGTAGTTATCTTTTCTCAGTTGCCAACACCATGTTCACTTTCTTACATCATGATTTTTGTTCAATAAAACTGTTTATCTTCCAAAAAGAAAAACATAGCATTAAGACTGCAGGAGCATTTTCACTATGATTGCATGTCTAAACAATTCAAGGAACGGACAGAGAAAATACTTACCTTCTGATAGATAACTGTCATGATACTAGATCGTAGCTTTAACCTCAGTTTTGAAAGATGAAAAGTATATTGTGTATCCAAAAATGATCTGAAAATTTTGAAAAAAGGAAAAAAAGAAGTATTTAACTTTACTGTTAGAAAAAGTTGTATGTACAAAGAAAAAGGCATTTTTTTTTTTATAGATTTACTGTAAGTATACATCTAATAAAGTATGAGACATCAAAAGCAGCACTCTTCGGAAACAAATTTAGAACAAAGTACTAGGAACATTGGGAGAATATGACCAAAAAAAAAAAAGGTAGGTTTAGTATAATCCACATATCACTTTTATTGGTAATATAACTAAATAGGCATTCAACAATAATTTAATTTGTGCAGGCTACGCCAGAAAACGAATTTACCTAAAGGTCAATTGCACCAATAACAACCTAAATATTTGAAACCCCATTCACCAAAGATGGGAGACTTAACTGATAAGGGAGGGCTCTTCAAGAAAACCTAAACTAGAGAGTTCAGCCTTCAAATGGTATCACATGCACTTAAATTGGTCTTCTTTACACCCATGATAAAACATGAAACATGGATGTACAGCTTGTAGAGGTTGACAATTGCCTCGTTCTATAATATACAGTAAGTAACAGTAAGACCAGAAAGTGCTCTGTGGATCTGATACCATGAATTAACCAAATACAATCAACTATAATCATATCTAATGGAATTACTCACTTTCTGCTGCATAAGAGAGATCCATTTTTGGCTTGAGTAGGTGCCTGATTGACTCATGGGATGCTATAGATAACGATATTAATATGTACCCTATATTTCCTAAGATTACGGCATTATGTCCTCTAGTACTCTACTATTCATTTACGGAGGCTGGACCGGTTTCCTGCCCTTATTTCAACAATAGATATATAAGAAAATAACTATATCTGATGTCTGTCCTATAGGTATAGGGCACTCAAATTAGCTGCAATATCAAAACAGAGATATACGGGTTAGGATGAGGTTGGAAGATACAGGGAAAGGGGGAAGGCAGGAAACAAGGACAGAGAAACAGTATAAACTAAATTAACCATGTCATCAAAATTTTAAAAATAGAGTGTTACTTAAAGATGGATGTCAGGCCCAAGGATACAGCAAGAACATAGCCATCCAAACTCTGAGAACCTGAAACAAACAGAAAAGTGACAAATTCTGTAAACAAAAGAGTAACGTTTTTATAACAAATGTTTTTCACCCAAGGTGAGATTATAATTAAATTTAACAATTTATGAAAAACCTTGTTGAAGGAAGCGAATTAGCTTATTGAGAAGCAACGGTCCAGCAAAACCAACAGAATCATTAAGCACCTGGAGACTGACAATTCAGAATATTATATATTTATGAATGTACATAGGAAATCGACAACATTAAGATTATAAGCTTAATGTATCATTAACAAATAGATTCACTCCAAAAGTTCACTATATTAAGTAGCAGCCAGGTTTGTTTCAATTGGTCTTTCTCTTTCTTGCAATAACAGCATATTAAACAGAAAAGATCCCTATAACCAAAACAGACTGCACAACCTTTAAACCCAATCCTTTGGTATCCCAGTAAGAAACAAAAAGAAGGCCAAAACACAAGTGCAGAGTCTTATAATTCTGTCAAAATTTAGAATGAAAAGAAGAAATAAGTAGGGAACAAATTCAACTAACAACATGCAAAGATCATAGTTATGCCAAAAAAAAAAGTTTCTGAAAGCAAGAAAGTTTGAAAAGTACACTTAACTTTTAACATCATAAAGAAAGACTTGCATGAACTAAACGCAGCAGCAAATATCTACCATAATATTTAAAAAACTATATACACTTCCACTTATTATGCTAATTGAACGCAAATAGGGGAGAATCTCATTCGCAGAAAATTTGTACCTTTAACAAGCCCAGACGAACGTATGGCCATCCATATGCAGAACAGATTGCCATAAATAGAGATGGGTCAGAGCAACTACTCTGTTGGGATTTCCAACAGCTAAATAATGCATCATGACAGGAACAAGGGTCCATATCAGTGGGAAGTTGAAGCAAATCTTCAAATTCAAGCTGCTTTATGACACCATGATTCATCACAGAAGTGATGGATCTGAATGTCATAAGATCGAAATAGCTTTGACCGTCTCCCTTTGAAAAATAACAAGATGTAAGTATGAGCTTGCTACAAAAGAAGACTAAAACAAATAGCACTGTGGAGGAGGCATCTCGCTCTTAACAATTTCAGCTCAACATCGAACAGCAACTAAAGTACACATATATAGGATTAAATTTTTCAGAATAATATTTCTTGATTGCCTGGAAGTCCTGAATGTAATGTATTTTATTAATTTTATTTTTTGGATCGAATTACTATACAAAAGTATGTTCCTAAACTTTTTTTTGCCATATTTCTATTTTCCTCCTTTTAATCAATAGGAGTAATGATACATCATTCTTTTATGCAACAAAGACTCATGGAACTATTAAAAGAAGAAATCACATTCTTGGACGACCATATTATATCTTATGTTCACTGATGATTGATGTATGTGTACTATGACTCTTGTAGCTATGGTTGATTTGCTATTCTTTATGCATCGACTCCAAATGTACATTACAAAGTGCTAAAGCAATGATGCATTCATCAAGAATAGTCATTGTTATGGAATTTGTGCTAAAAGCATATCAGCTTCTACCTATGTACTTACCTTACTGTACAGCAGAACCAAAAAACAGCGTTCTAAAACCAAAGGGAAAAATCAAATCCTTAAACTTACAGACTTAGTCAAAAACTTAAGGAATCCAAGGAAGAGCTTCAGGGAAAACAACAAAAGGACATTATGGGAATGGCAAGAAAGTAAGTAATATCACTTGTATCTAATTACAAAGTACCAGACAAAAAGAAGGTTACTCTAACACCATTAGATATAACTGAACAAGAGAATAAGATCTAGTAATTTAGTGGCATTGAACTTACAGAGTCCTTACGAGAACCTTCCTCGAGGTCCATGTCAGAAGAAAGTAGTGAATCTTCCGTTGAACTGCATTCAGTTGAAGGATATCACTTTAAGAATGCAAAAAATGAATATGCTACAAAATACAAAAACCACAGAAAACATGATATAAAACATTATAGAAATATAAAAAGCATCTTTGCAACCGCAAATGATTACCAATCATAAATTACAATTATTATATTACCCCCAGAAAACTTGCATTCTATTAGGAAATTTAACAAATGAATAATATAATTCAAATTTGCTTGTAGAAAAAAGGAAGCTATAAGTACTCTTCAACAAGGAAAAAATATACAAAAACACTGAAGCAACCCAGATTATGAGCCTGCTGGCTACCGGAAATTAAAAGTTTTAACTTTTCCAATGGGGTTCAGGAAAAAAGATGATATGATCATAGTCTAACTCATTGACTGCAATTACATTAATATATAGGTCGTCTAGACAGGTTCTTTACACAATAACACGGGTTATGCATATGAGTTAATCCTGTAACTGGATGACAATTGTAAGATAAGATCTCAATCGACCCTAACTCTATGAGGAGCTGAGAGGTATGAATATTAGGCATTATCCTGATCTTTTCCCATTATATCATTGATGTAATATAACCAGTATTCCAATATACATTGGGAACGTCAATACTATGATCCTAAATAGGGCTCAGTGGGGGGAGTACTAATATTTAAAACAACTCACACCTTCTGTTGGATGATGCCTTCTTCCTTCTGATGATGTTAATTGATATACTAAAAATGACGTCCAATGAAACAATACAAATCTCTTTAAGAGATAACAAGACCTGTAAGAAAAAGAAAAAAGAAAAAAAGAAGAAGAAAAAATATCATAAATTAAAATTCGATCAAATTACACTTCTAAGCCCTCCACCCCCCATCCCGTACCAGGTTTCATAATTAAACATATGTAATATGAAGTCGAATAAATTCAACCACACAAATCAATTGCATCGTAAGTGGTGAAAAGCTAACTGGTCTGAATAGATCTTATATTCAAAACTCACCGATTACGAAATGGATAATTTCCAGACGACATTCCTTAAACATTATAGTTATATAATATCTTTGTTTAAACTTACCAGCCTTTTACAGCCCACCATAGACTAGAATTCAACCCGCCATAAGAAATTCTACAAAACAATTATACCTTGAATGAAGGGTATGTTGTGACCAAATGAAGCATTGCCAAAAGCATTTTCACAAGCCACCAGAAACACATGATACGGTTGCAAAAAATGTCGCAAGCATTGAAACACCTTGAGAAGAGTATGACAACTGTCTGCATATTTGAAATAACCAATGAATCAGATGAAAATTCTATTTAACAAAAAGAAAAAAACATAACACAATATTACCATGTAATTTTTTAAAAGTTATAACAGGATGACTCTCCTTACCCAGACTGCAAACTGGGAACATCTGAAAAACCATTCATGTCGTGCAATTAAGACACCACTACTATCTTTCTTCAACAGTAAAGCAAAGTCAAAAAATGCTAAACAAGCTCCAAAGGCAGGAAGCACGTGCAAGAACAGCCTCTCGGAGAAGTTCATCTGAATAAATTTCGCAAGGCTATCAGTACATACATGTAAGTGAATAAAATGACAGTTCTATTTAAAAACAACCAGGAAAAAAAAAAACAGAACTCTTCTACAAGCATAACGACGAAATAAAAGTGAGAGTTCCCAGCAGAAATCAATACAAAACCCACCCTCCAACTTCTTCTGCCAGTCCTTCGAGTGATTCCAAGCACAAAAATCACACCAAGAGTGACTACATTCGCACCAAAACCTAACAGAGTAGGGATTGTAAATTAAGGAGGAGCAGCTTTCATCATATGAAACAGAAAACACACAAGACAGAATATATGTCCAAAAAGGATATATGTCCCCGTAGCACTTAGAAAGTCCATTCCCATCCCACACCTGAACCAGATATCACCAAAATCCACAATCAGCACCAAAAAAACTCAATCACTAATTTATCTCTAATTATCATGTTAAAAATATTTCTACGAAATAAAAAAAAAAATTTAAAAATAAAGTTTCACCGCTTTTGTGAATTAGAGAAAATAAAAATTAGGGAAGAAAATAAAAAGTGAAAGTCACGAAACGGTGGACATGAGGAAAGAGAGAGGGAGGCTTACGGAGGGAGAATCAGGGCAAAACGGGTTCATGAAGGCGTCCATTTCTGTGCTGCTTCAGTTTGCAGAGAGAGAGAGAGAGAGAGAGCGTCAAAGGCTTAAAGCTGCGAAGTGCGCCATTTGCATGCACTTTAAAACACAAGTGATCAGGGGAAGTGTGATCGCACGTGGACGCCCACTTCTGATTTCCCAATTGGGTGAGAATGAGAAACTGAAATTTCAGAGCATGGAGGCTTCTCTTTTCATTCTTACAATTTGTCGTGTAATAAACTTTTCTTTGGCCGTATTTGGTTTTATTGAGTGTTTTGAGTAGGTGGGTAGCAGTCAGGTAGTGCTTTTCATGGGTCTCAGAATCGCAGAGCGACTTTGTAGTACTAAGCATTTTTTAATCATTTTTCTTCCTTTTTTTTTTTTTTTTTTTTTCTGTTCACTCATACTACATATAATCTATATTATTATTAAAATAACCCATTTTATCAAAATGTGAAATGACAAAATCATTTTATACCTACAGGTAGTTTTAAATAGGGCTGGGCACGGGCCGGGCCGGGCCGAATTTTTCCTGAACCTGACCCGAAGTCTGAAATTTCGAGCTCGGGCCGGTTCGGGCTTTCAAAACCTCAGGGACAAACCCAAAGCCCGTTCAGGCCGGGTTCGGGCTTTTTCGGGCCCAAAAACGGTTGCGAGGCAGAGGCGAGGCTGGGATACCGAGGAGAGGCTGGGGCAAGGCTGGGCTACCGAGGCGAGGCAGAAGTGAGGCTGGACTGGACGAGACGAGGCGAGACTGAGCACGGGGAGGCCGAGCTGGGCTGGACGAGACAAGGCGAGGCGAGGCTGAGCTGGGCTGGACGAGACAAGGAGAGGCGAGGCCGAGGCAAGGCGACTGGGCGCGACGAGGCGAGGCGGCTGGGCGCGACGAGGCCGAGGTTGGGCTGGGCGAGGCGAGGCAAGGCTGACCTGATGGTGATTGAGATGGTGAACAGAGGAAGAAGAGGAAGAAGAGGATGCGGCTGAGGAAGAAGATTGGGGGTTTGAAGAAAAACAAACACATGAACTAGGGTTGGAATATATATATATATATATATATATATATATATATATATATATATATATCTGGCCGGGTCGGGCTTTCGGGCCACAGAAAAACAGGACCCGAGCCCGTTCGGGCCTGCACACTTTCAGTTCGGGTTTTTTCGGGTTCGGGCTTTCAGAAATCAAGGCCCGGCCCATTTCAGGCTTTTTCGGGTGTTTCGGGCCGGGCTTTCAGGCCCTCGGGCTAAAATGCCCACCCCTAGTTTAAAACAACTTTTAATATATGGAGGATAGTATATGGTAAACAGCAAAATACTAAATAAATAAAAAATCTTGAAAAAGAAGGAAAATTACACTGTGTAATTTCCATCCCACTATTTACAAATAAATTCCCACTACTTTTTTCAGAATATAAAAAGAAAATTCTAACTACCTATATAATAAATATATCCTCTAAAAATTAAAAAAATAAATGTTTCACACTTACTAGCCCACTTACTTTTTAAGTTTAAAAACAAAGAAAACTAGAAAATGAGAGTGAGACAATCAGTCGTTTTCGGTTAAAAGGGGTATCTATAGGTGTCGATGATATTACTTCTTAACAAATGACTGTAACGCACCGAGGGTCTACTTGGCTTTCTTCTATGTCTGAACGCATATGGTTGAAACCAGTTTAAACGAAGAGATAAGTCTTTGGGCAGGTGACGGCAACACCACAAGTATAAACCCTATCATATAGATCTTTGTTAGAAAGCGTAGTGAGCAAAAAAGTTTAGACTCACCTTATGGTACAAGGTCTCTCACAAAACATCATAGTATCGACTACGATGAGATATGCTCTTGTAATGGATGTCATTGCGGTCCACTACCTTGTCAATTTGATAATTTTCGAAAAACTGAATATGCAGCTTATGAATGTGGTCACAACATATCTCTAGGGGGATCTAAATCAAGAGATATATATAAATGTCCTCAATAGACTTCATCCCAAATCAAGTGACTCTAGACCACAAAACAAGTTTTCATAAGGATTTGAAACGCTCACTATGTGACTACTTGATTTAGAAGGGATATGGTGAATTATGCCCTTGCGTATTTATTCCGGATTTACATAGACTCTTGATGAAACTAAGATATCTCACTATGCATCGAAAATTCGAAGTTAAGAAAGAAAATTATATTGGGAAGACGCGGTCTCGAAAGGACTCGAGGACTGTAATGATGATGAATATCCATCAACCGGCTTGGGCACTCTAAATGATTAACTGAGGCCTTCAAATACTCACATGATCAGTCGAAATTTTTACTCTAAAAAAGAGATCCGTCTCATCTTAAGGAAGACAATAAAGAAAGGAAAATACTTGTGACATACCAGTATGGACGGTGTGCGTCCATACTCTCTCTAATTTTCATATTTTAGGCAATGTAATCAACGATTTTAACCGTTCAAAAGTTGAATTAATCAATAAAAATCATCTCTGTAAAAAATGAATGTAAAAAAAATATCATTTGCTTAACTGATTGTATCAAACAAATGAAAGATTGATTATGAGCCTCCCAACGTTCACAACAACTGTTCATTTGTTTGATGTAATCGAATGAGCAAACGATTTTGGTTTATTCCGAACTTTTGCAGAGATGATCTTTATTGATTAATTTAACTTTTGAATGGTTAAAATCGTTGATTACGTTGCCCAAGACATGCAAATTAGAGAGAGTATGGACGCACACCGTCCATACTAGTATAGACACAAGTATTTTTCATAAAGAAGTGATTATGAGTACAATTACACATTATTGTACTTAATACTATACATAAGACTCGACCTCTCCTTCATTGTGAAGCTATGAGTAGCTCTGCACCTACGCAACGCCAATGAAATGACATAAAGACATTCTTTCTAAAAGTATGAAATAATTGGGCTTATTTAATCCCTACATAGAACGGCATGATATATAGTATGGATATTAACCACGCCACCGTTAGCTATGCGTAAAGAAAAAAGCATTTAAAGTAAAATTAGAAAATCTGTCCAGTTTCGTAGGTCAACTTCGATGGGACGTACATGGCAGCTCACTCATTGGAAAATGGTGCTCATAGGAACTTCCAACTATGTCCGCTTATGTAGAAACTTTGACATGCGATCTCTTTACTGCTATATTTGCAGATAATCACTTAAACGAGACAGTATTCCCGTCGTTAGGGGAAGATAAAGACAAGAATGTTCAAGTGGAACAACTGAAATTGTCGTGATTTGTCCTCACTGTGTCTCATTAATCCCACAAATCACAAGGTGAATGTGAAATACTCGATTTCCAATTCTCCCAATTCTCCATAATATAGAAGATTCGATGCCTGACTCATTCACAGATATCGAGAAAGTGATGAGATCATATAAATTTGCTGCAAACATGCCTGTAAGGATCAATATCCTATCAAGAGGACATGGCGCTACCCAAAGGGAATTGGGCGATTTTCTGCCACCCGACGCCATAAAAGTGACTATATGACGTCACAGGTCATGGCTCCTCTAGGGAATGAGGGAGGCCCTTAGGTTCAGTAACTACCTGCCAAGGAAGAAAGCAAGTTTGACACAACTTGATCAATATATCAATGATACTCAAATTCATCTCATGAGATATTTCTAGATTATGATCAATGGGGGATGTCTCAATCAATCTTTAAGAGCAAATACACTGGTGTATCTAAAGGGTGACTAATTGACTAAAAGGAGCAAACTGTTGAATGCATCGGTCAAAAATTGGTAGAACTAATCTGTGGGTCCTACCAGTACTACTTATTCAATGACTAATTCTTGGTTAGTCATTCAGTATGACTGATCCACTGTGGGTATTGCAATCAAAGCTGAACTGAGACAATAGTTACTTACTTTTCAATGACTATTTAATTGCAGCAGTTGAAGACACAAGATGAATCCGAAAAGTCCACATGTGTTGGACGATTATCTTATCAGAAATCATAAATAATTTATATAGAATAAAAATATTAAAAGTCCACACGTGACAAATAAAAATTGGTCGTAATCTTATCAAATATTAATTTTATTAATTAACTAATTATAAATTAAATGTGTAATATTATTTTATGAATGATTTATTCAAATTTATAATATGAATAGTGATTAGTAGTAGAATTGGCAGTTAAATTGGTTTTACTGGTGCATTGTGTAAGTTAGAGGCAATAACCAATTTTAGATAAATAGTGGATTGGTAATACTAATTTTGTTGGTAAATTAGTAATTGGCCTTAGTACAGTGGTGCATTTACTCTAAGAATATAAAGATCTCTCAAATTATACTAGTGTACATGAAGACGTAGAAAAATGAGTAATATCAAACCATACTTCATTGAAAGTACAAATATAGTAGATTGATATAAATCGAAACACACGAACCAGTTTAAAGAAAGAGATAGGTCTTTGAGCATGTGACTCCGATACCGCATTTGTAAACCCTATCATATATGTCTTTGTTAGAAAGCATAGTGAGCAAAAGAGTTTAGACTCATCTTATGGCGCAATATGGTCTCGTAATAGATGTCATTGCACTCCACTTCCTTATCAGTTTGATAGTTTTCGAAAAACTAAACTTGTAGCTTATGAATGTAGTCATAACATATCTCTAGGGGGATCTAAATCAAGAGATATACATGAAGATCCTAAATAGACTTCATCCCAAATCAAGTGACTCTACACCACGGAGCGCATTTTCATAAGGATTTGAAACGCTCACTAAGCGATTACTTGATTGGGAAGGGATATGGTGAATTATGCCCTTGCGTATTTATTCCGGATTTACATAAACTCTTGATGAAACTAAGAGATCTCACTATGTATCGAAAATCCGAAGTAACTCGATCAATTGGTAAAGAGCACCATTAGGTAAGAAGTAGGTTTATTACGTTATGGGTTCGAGTCACGACAAGGGGGTAAGTACGAAACCCATTTATCCTCTTTATAAAATAATAATAATAATAAAGCATATGGTTAAACTGACCACGTACTATCATTAGGGGTAGAACTAGTCAGGGGTTTACCTTGGCTTAAGCGCCGCCTGTTAACAATGTTGAGGGAAACATGCATGATGTTGAGTTGGTTCAGTCTGTTAGGATTTCAACTTATCCCAACAAGGTTACGAGTAAGAGCCCCTATAAATCAAGTTATTTGATAATGTTAACTATATCCCTGCACGCACAAAATTGAAACAATATAACTAGCAACAATATATTAAAAATCACCAAATTTATCAACAATGTAAACAACAAACATTCAACAATAATTCAAAAACTACATTGACCAGCACCAACAAAACAGAAGAGCGGTTATGGTTTGCTTTGAGAAATTGTAAACAAGCATTGACTAGCATCAATTCGATTAGGGGGTTTTGAGAAAACAATTGTAACCCAAATCGATTAAAGTGGGGGGTTTTGAAATCAAAGAGAAACATAAAAGAATTGAGAAAGAGAGTATCGAATTTAGGGCTTATCGTTTTGAGTCTAGGGCTTGAAATTGAGTCGGACTAGAGACAAAATGAAGCTTTTCTTTGGTTCTAGAGACAAAATGAAGCCTTTCTCTGGGTTTAGGACAAATTGTGTGTCTAGCTAATAGTAACATAAAATGCGATGTTTAATAGTTAAATCATTGCCCTTTACTTAATTATTTTCCCTTAAAAAGATCGTTTGAACTTAGATCAAGAAGTTGCAATGAAGCTTGGTTTTGGATTCCTATCAACCTACCAGTTTTTTTTTTTGGGCAAGGGCAACACAATAAATGAGCTAGTTTATCTCTCTTTGTCATATTTATTCAAATCCTTCTTGGATAAAAGTTGTTGACAGTAGCCGCAGAGGGGCTACAGCAAGCCCACAGACCCGCGGCAAGTACACCAGGGCCCGGCCCAAGACTCAGGATCGGAGCACCAGCACCAGGCCTCGGGGCCCAGCGGTCTATCCTGCCTCCAAGGGTCCTGGGACCAGGGGCGCCTGCCTGCCAAAGAGGGCACCAGAATATCCAAACAGAAGGGAACCAGTCCCACATCGAAGGGCAAGGCCAGCCCTCACCCTCAACCACCTATATATGGGCCTCGACTACCACCATAAATAGGTAACTTGTCTCCCTCCCTGCTTACATACGTGCCCAGGTTATATATATTCCAACTATACTAACTTAGGCATCGGAGAGGTGAAGGCCGGCCCGCCCGGTATTCCCCTTAGTAAGCAGGATTGCAGGAGATCGAGTTGGATTCATCAAGTATCTACCAAGACCCCCGGGTTTAGGCAGAAACAATTGGCGCCGTCTGTGGGAACTCTGAACAAGAAGCCGTGCAAGCAACACTGCTGGCTGAGATTGTGGGAATGAGTCAAGAGAAAGGAACTACTGAGGAAGGGCGTATTGCAGCTGTGCAAACGCTCGCCTCCACCCCTGTCGTCACGCGGGAGATGCGTGGCGAGCAGGGCAGCGATTTGGGAAGGAGCCATGGAGGGCCCTCCGGTGATCCAGAGCCCCGCCACGAGAGCTCGCACGGGAAAGACCCGATAGAGGACGAAGGCAGCCCAGTGCTTCGTGGCCTATCCCTGACGTTCTCGGATGATCCGAGTGATCAGTCTGAGAGCCAGGATCAAGACCCCACGTACAGCCCCGACCATGACGGCTTGGCGGGAAAGGTACGGGCGATGGCCGCGGAAGTTAGTCGTCTCAGAGAGGAGAACGACCGGGACCGAGCCAAGTCCCAGGCCCGATACGAAGAGATAGAGGCAGTAAACACCGCCCTGGTAGCCGCCCTAGAGAGGGGGCAGCAGCGCAGTGCTGCCATGGCCGAGGCACAAGCCGCACCCCTGCTAGTCCAACCCCGGCAGCTAGAGGCTGGACAATCTTCGGGCGCCCGACCCAGCGAGCCTATGCGAGAGAAGTCACGAGCCGGCGAGGACCTGCCGAAGAGCACGCCCGCCTCCCACCAGCCGCACGCTTCGTCCATGGGTGAAGTGGATACTCCAACCGCCCGGGCGCTGCAACTGCTAGCCAACACCGTGTCGGATCTGAAGGCCCAGATGGAGGCAAACGAGAGGAGAGCGGCCCGGCCATTGGAAGGCGCCCGGTTCAACGAGCGCATGGGCCCCTTTTCACACCGAGTCATAGAGTCGGGGAGATCTGGCAACCAGAAGTCCCTCAAGCTCACCTATTCCGGGTCCGGTTGCCCGTATCAGCATCTGGACAGCTTCCGATCCTAGACCTGCGCCAAGGGTTACTCCGATGCAATCTGTTGCAACATCTTCCAGGAGACCCTGTCCGGAGAAGCGCTCAGTTGGTTCTACGAGCTTCCTGCGAATTCAATCGAGGCATTCGAACAGCTGGCTGACCGGTTCGTAGGCCGCTTCATCCTCCGAGTCGAGGGAGCGCGGACGTCCACCGTCCTCTTCAACTGCATCCAAGCCCCCGGGGAAGAGTTGAGAACCTTTGTCAACCGGTGGCAGACGGCCACGGCCGGAGTTCGGAACTTGGACAAAGGCATCGCTGAGATGGCATTCAAGCAGGGGCTTCGGGCAGGGAAGTTTTCCTACGCCGTCAGGGTAGAACTCCCTCAGGGCTACGACGAGTTGATGGCAATGGCCATCCGGCATGCCCAGGCTGATCATGAGACCTACGGGAACCACCTGCTGAAGAGGAAGCGGGATGAGCAGTCTTTGGACCATCCCCGGGTAGAGGATCCCCCGCGCAGTCACGAGAGCAAACCCGGCCAGCGAGCCGAGCACGGGAGTCGCCGACCCGGCCGGAACAACAACAACAACGGCAAGACCTGGCCACAGCGACAGCAGAGACCCTTCTCTGACAGGCCCCAGCCTCGGGCCGAGAACAAACCTGCACCGTACCACCAAGAGCGCCCCCTGGCAATTATGCCAGCACCCCCGGCTAATCAAGAAGTCTTCTCCACTCTCACCGCATCCTATGAGGACATCCTGCTGGAGAATGCGGACGTCATTGCCCCACCGCCCCAGAGAAGGTACCCCAAAGGGAAGCTTACGACGGCGCAGACAGGCAAGTACTGCTCGTACCACGATGAGGCAACTCATCGGACGAACCAGTGCTTCGCCCTCAAGACTGCAGTGCAGGGCTTGATTGATAGCGGCCAGCTCCAGAGATATGTAGGGGAGAGAGGAGCAGGCCCCGACCGAGAGGGTAACCCGGCTTGGTAAACCCGCTGGGTCCAGGCGGTTAGTTTGGCATATCGCCGGTTCAACCGATTGTAAAGATCAAATATATGCAAACTACTTTTGAAAACTCTGGCCCCGCAAGCTCAGATATATATATTCATAGTTAATTAAAGTATCCAAAAAGTAAACCGCTCCGGAGAGTTTCTTTTACAAGCAAAAGCAAGAAAAACATCCTAAGGAGCCGCATCTCCAGCGGTAGCTTCGTCGTCGACCTCAGCTCCGGCAGGTTCGGCACTGTTGGTAAAAGAATCCAAGTGCGAGCGATGTTCTGCTCCTGACTGTTTCTCCACCGCCAACTGCTGGACGACCGGCTCCACAGGAGCATTTCCTTCGGCAGAGGTACCTGGCATCAGGGAAGTATTTAACCACCCCTTCGCCGCCCATTCCGTGTAGGCATCCGAGATACCTTCTTCCCGGGCCTTCTCCAGGCAGTCCAGGAACCGATTGCTCTCCTCGTATTGAAGAACGAACCGGTCGAACTGTCCCGGATCATCTCCGCCAGCAGCAGCAGCGGCGGCACGCGCCTGGAGCTCGTCTATCTTGGCCTCCAGCTCGGCCCTCTCAGCGTCAGCCCGCTCCCGCTCCCTCTCCATGCTCCGGTTCTGCTCCTCCAGCTCCCGGGCCTTCTCCTCCATCTTCCTGGCCTTTTCCTCCATCTTCTTGGCTCTCTCCTCCGCCCTGGCCTTCTCCCGATCCGAGCGGGACTTCTCCACCTCCAGAAGCTTCTGAGACTTGGATAGCGCAGCTATCTGCCTCTTCAGCACCGGGAGCTCCTCACTTGCATCCGGCTGGTACAGGTGGTAGAGCAGCTGCAGGGCAGCAAAGGCAGTCAAGTGGCAAAGAAAGAAGGCAGAATATAAGCAATACGGTGGTACCATGCGGTACTTACCCGGAAGATGGATTCCTTGCATTTTGGCCGGTTGCCACCCGCCAGCACGCCATCAACCCCGGGCCTGTCCAGGCCGAAGCTGGCCAGGTCCGCCATCATCTGCCGAACGAGAGCATTGTCCGGACTTCCCCTCACCACCTCCGCAGGCGCAGGACTGCTCTGCCGGTCAGCTCCGGCTCCCTCCCCAGCATGGGATGTTACGCTGCTGGTTGTCCTGACCCGCTTCGCCAGGACCTCCCGGGATGATCCGCCAGTTAGCGTCACCAGCAAAGGGGACGGACCCTCCGGCCCTTTCCGCTTCTCTCCCCGCCCTTCGGGAGCGGCGGCACGTGCGCTTGCACGAGGAACAAAAGCAGCGATACCCAGGCTCGCCGCACGGTTGGGGACCCTGTTTTCTCCCCCAGGAACCCGCACCGGTCCCCCGGTGCTCTTGCCCTTCCCTGGCACCGCTGCTGCCGCAGAGTGATGGGTCTTCACTCGCTCCGGCACATAGGACGATTCGTCCAGATCCCGGGCCTGGGGCTCCGCATGCAACGTAACCCGCCCGTCCGCTTCCACCGAGGACCGGGCCACGCTCGCACCCTTCTCCGTAAGATGCTTCAGGAGATCTTCCCCGTCCATCGAAAGAGTGTTTTCGGGCTTGATCACCGCCCGGGTTGACGCACCTGCAGGACAAGGAGAAACGTTAAATTGTTGAGCAAAACCTAGCACAAGTCCCACCGCTAGGGTTTGTTACCCACCGGGATCCCGCCCAAGCCCACAGTGTTCCAGCACTTCTCGCCGGATGAAGTTGTACGAACTTCGCTCCAGGTGGTCCCAGCAGCCGAGAATAGTCAAGACCCTCTCCTGCTCCAACTCGGACAGCTGGAACGACTGGTCGCCTATGGGCTGGAAGGCGCCAGGCACCCGGTACCTCCTCCTCTTCACCTGCCAAGCCCCGCCAGCCATCACCACCTTCTTTCTCCAGCTATTGTCTACCCATGAAGGCATAGTGGTGATAACCGCTTGATTGTTGCGGGAGTTGAAGGATAAGCAGCCTTTGGACCCCGTTTTCCTCGAGTAGGACAACCTATACAGCGCCCGGAATTCATTGATCGTAGGCATACTCATTCCGGACAAGTCGTATAGGCAGCCTAGGCTTAGTAGCCGCCTCCATTGAAGACCGGGCAGCTGCGCGGGCGACGCTGGCAGGGCACTCAGAATATACTGCACAAAGTCAGGCAGCGGTAGCGACATCCCGTGCCGGAACTGGTCCGGATGCACGGCAACCCAACCCTCCTCCGGGTTACAGGCCGACTCTCCAGGGTTCAGTGGACGCAAAAAGATATCGTCCGGGATACCCCACGTTTCCCGAAACGCAGCGATCTCCGCGGGAGTCAGGCTCTCCTCCGGTTCGTCACACACCACGGCAGTTCTTCCCCTACCAAGCGTGTAGCTTTCAGCGTGCGCACCGGCCATTCGCACCCCGTGCGGTATCTCAGCTTCCGAGGAATCTGACCCGGAATCCGAGGACGTGGACGAGGCACCGCTCCCGGAGCGGTCCGCGGCTTCTTGCTCCGGGGCTTCAGAATTGAGCCAGTCCTGCATCCTCTCCACATCATCCACCACAGGACCTCTTGCGGCAGATTCAGAAGCCTCCTCCGAACTCGAAGTATACATCTTAATCTAGGGGCAGAAAAGCAAAACCCTAACGCTCGTCAGCAACAGACTACAACACCACCTTCAACGGCCTCCCCCCAAAAGTTTGCCGCTGAGCAACCCAGTCAGCGACACAGATCCCTCCCCCCCCGCCGCAAAACAACAAATCAAAAAGCAAGAAACACCGGGGCAAAGAACACAACTTACCGATTAGTATGCTCAGCCGAGGACAATCCGCCCTGCGAAAGCAACGAGCAATGGTAAAAGGAGGCTTGGGAGCGCTTCAAACAACGGATCTCTTGGGGCAAGGAACTTAGGGTTTTTTTCGCCGGACCACCTCCTTTTTTCTCTCGGTCTCTTAAAACGTACAAGAAGCAAAGGTAGAAAGAAGAGCAGAAGAGACCTATTTAAAGAGGGGACCGGTGCCCTACGCATTTAGGAATCCCTCCAAAAAACGCAATCAGAACAAATCAAACGCCTGCGAATCCAGGCCCTCCATCACAAAACCGTCCCCTGACGGCACGTGTCCCAGCATTGGTAAAACTGCCCACGCCATCATAACTGACGGGACTGATGGACTCCCTCCTTAAATGCATGTCAGCCACCTGTCCCACACGCTGGCGACAGGAAGGTAGGAGCAGGAGCCAGGGAGTCACGCTCCCCTACGCTTCCCCAGATTCCACGGTTGCACGCCATCATCATTGCAATTCAAACCGCTTAGGAAGACCTCTCACCGGTTATGCTGATCCAACCGCTTCAAGAGCATCTATCCGGGTTTGAGCAGGACCTCGCACCGATATGGCATGTTGCCCGCGCGAGTCCCGCCCGGTACCATGGTAGTCCGCGGTTATGATTATTCAACCGGCTCCATGGCATCTTCCCCCGCATTTACACCAACGACCTCGTTTCGATATGGCAGAACGCCCGGGCGAGGCCCACCTCATCGATTCCGTCATGTCCCACCAGGTTGAGAGTACTTTCCGGAAACATAAACATCCGGACCCATGACTTTTTCACAGGGGGACTCGTTTCGATAGGCATGTCACCCGTCGAGTCCGCCCGCCTCCATGGCAAACGCATGGGCTTTACAAACCGGGCGAGTCTACATCTAACACATGTACCCTTGTCCAGCAGGATAAAAACCCTGCGTCGCATTGAACCGCGATACTGTCCAGCAGGATAAAAACCCTGCATCGCACTGAACTGCGATACCTTTGGGAACACATGGGGGAGACTCGTTATCTCTACACCATCCCACCGGGCAGATTGTATCTCTAACACAGAACAAGTCTCCCCGCAGGCTAACAAACCTGCACATCTACCTCATCGCTTATTTAAACACAAAGCTGAGAAGAACTAGCAAATGTTGGCACCGCTCCGTTCTAGTTTGGCAGAACGCCCGGTTCTGGCCCAGTTGGCACCGCTCCGTTCTGATTTGGCAGAACAACCGGTTCTGGCCCAGTTTGCACCGCTCCGTTCTGATTTGGCAGAACAACCGGTTCTGGCCCAGTTTGCACCGCTCCGTTCTGATTTGGCAGGATGCCCAGTTCGGGACCAGTGAGCTCTGAAGGGCAGCAGACCCAATCAGAATTCCGTGCATTAATCTCTTGCATGGCGGATTTCAACGCCTCATCACCATCATCCCATGCATTAATCTCTCGCATGGCGGATTTCAACGCCTCATCATCATCATTCCATGCACCATCTATCGCATGACATCATCTCATACACTCTTCGGGTTTCCACCCCGTTCCATGCTCTAACACTCGAGCACAATCCTGTTTTACATTACCCAACATGCTTATAAATTATTTCTTGCCATCAGTAACAGGTACTCACCTCGGTCACGCCCAATCTTTAACGCGGACTTGGGGGACTGGGGACCTGTAGGTTGGTAACCCCGCGGGTCTGCGGGACAAGAGCAAGACAGATAAGTCCCCATTCAAGATTGCACTTGACCGGGAACTTGGGGGACTTGTTGACAGTAGCCGCAGAGGGGCTACAGCAAGCCCACAGACCCGCGGCAAGTACACCAGGGCCCGGCCCAGGACTCAGGATCGGAGCACCAGCACCAGGCCTCGGGGCCCAGCGGTCTATCCTGCCTCCAAGGGTCCTGGGACCAGGGGCGCCTGCCTGCCAAAGAGGGCACCAGAATATCCAAACAGAAGGGAACCAGTCCCACATCGAAGGGCAAGGCCAGCCCTCACCCTCAACCACCTATATATGGGCCTCGACTACCACCATAAATAGGTAACTTGTCTCCCTCCCTGCTTACATACGTGCCCAGGTTATATATATTCCAACTATACTAACTTAGGCATCGGAGAGGTGAAGGCCGGCCCGCCCGGTATTCCCCTTAGTAAGCAGGATTGCAGGAGATCGAGTTGGATTCATCAAGTATCTACCAAGACCCCCGGGTTTAGGCAGAAACAAAAGTCTTACAAAATCCTTCTCGATTCTAAACCTCAACTGACCAAGAATACATCAAGAATCTGAACATTCACCGCATGTTGAATAAATTGGATTTTCTACAAAGATAACCATTCACCGTAGTTAATCTTAATTTAGAAATGGGAGATAAGTCCAATGACCAAAAGGAGCGGTTAATTTCTGATTGGTGGCTTGCATTGCATATGTTAAAATCGAAATCAGTAGCTAGATTTTGTGTGTTAGTAGTTAATCGCATCACTATCTCTTCCATTCATCTTTTCTTGAGTTTATATGATGTCGATCACCCCTCTATGTAATTGAATGATATTAATATAGGTTAGACACCCTTACTCCCCTGTTTAAAAATAAGTGCTCTAAGTATAGACTGAACCTAGCATTGAGAGAAATAACGAAGAAAATGTTTAGTACTCAATAAATAAAAGAAAATAAGAATGCAATACACGAAGAATTGAGAATTGAACTCAGGTGAATTTGGTTAATAATTTCACCAAATGAAGCGTGCCAAATCGACCTAAATCTACCTCTAATTCTCACAATCTCACATTATACTATAAATCTTTATTAACGGTCCTTAATCAGTGACTGACTACACCTTTACCCCTCTCTCTCTCTCCTTTTTCAAGTGTGGGTTCGTGCGTGTGAGCAGATGACGTTCGGATATACCACTCTGACCCAGTTCCAACCTCTGTCAAGCTGAACTCAGAGAATGATTTTGTTGTTCCAAAGATAAGTGCAAGAGTTTCTCATAGATTTTAATTGCTTCAATGTGAGATAATGAATTTGGATATGACTTCTCTTCGATTTAGGTGAGATTTGGGTATTATTCTCGCTTGCCATCTTCAACTTCACAATCCAGTTCATGACGTCCCGATCGAGCTCCAATTCTTGACAACTGAATTGGAGAGGTATTTTATGAACATGGGCCTACGATGGCTTCTGGGGACGGATCATTAGAATTAAGAAGTCGTGTTGCATCTCTGCGATAAGTCGAAAACACCTACTTTTTGAAATCCTGGAATGCAATTTTTTTTGAATATGATGTATATCTTTCTCAAATCAATGAAGGAAAGATCAAAGGTATATTCAGGTAAACTAATCCACCTTGAATTGTGCTGTGTGCGCTGTCGTGCTGATCGTTCTCACAGTGAAGCTAATTACCACAATCGGATCCGGGTGCTCTTATATTTGGGTGGATTGGTAGTAGAAATGAATGTGAGTCGGGTTAAAATTGAATTTTGAGCCTCGATTGCACAATTGAGATAAGAGAGGCCTGAAACACAGGCACACAACACATTCACCGGCCGGAATGAGTCCACGACCACTGTCATAGCCGCTTCAGTTTCACGAAGATTCACTAATAGCCAGAGAGACGACTGACTCCATTTTGAGTCTCGCACTCGCACATATAATCGGTACCCATTCTGTTAACTTCCCAATTTTTTTCTTTACGTTCTTTGGCGCGTGGTGCACACTAGACAAATCCATGAAACAAAACGAACTCAGTGACACTTTTGCAATGACAAGCTCACAAGCATTTGACCGTCAGTGTCACTGCGTCAGAAAAACAATTAGACTTGAAGCACAATTATCTCAAGTTCCAAGGACCCATCAAGAAAAAACAGAAGTCTGATCCTTTCAAAAAATTTCTTATCATAACCTCATCCATTTCGTGCCGTCTTCCCTCCTCCTCTCCCTCCCAAAAACCCACAAAAAAAAAACACAGAGAGACGGCCACCACCACCACCATGGCCTTCTCCTCTTCCACTCTCTCCCCACACTCCTCCTCCACCCACCACCCTCTCATTCTCTCCCACCACTCATCCCTCTCTTCACTTCCCAAAACCACCACCGCCACTTTCCTCACCACCTCATCATTCCGACCTCTCCCACTCAACAACAACAACACAAGAACTATCCAATGCGTCGACAAAGCTTCAAGTCTCGACCCCAAGACAGGAGTTGCAGTCTACAAGCCCAAGTCTTATGAGGTTCTCGTCACTGACGCAGCCAACTCACTCGCCTATGCTCTTGAAGATGGCAAGACCCGCTTGGAGATTGACTTCCCGTAAGCACTTCGGTTTTGTATTCAAAAAGCTTATGAATTTGGATCAAGTATGGTTTTTTTAGCATAACCCATGATCGAGTTATTGTATTGGAGCATGTTCTTGGCCATTAGAAATGATTTATTGAACTGAAATCAGTGAAATGCATTGGTATTCCCAATCAATATTCACCTGAACTTATAAAGTCACAAGCTTTCAAGATTAGATCTTTCTAGAAGGTTAATTAACCGAAGGAGAATCTAAGTTTGGTTGGAAACTTAAAATATAGATGGCTGATAAAGAACATGTATCCTGGAAATGGTGTGATGGTAATGTACAATGTTAATGAACATTATCTTAAAATATAGACAGTTCATTGCCCATTTCTTCGTGTTCGCGATGGTTTTGGTTTGTTAATTTTTGCCCTAATACCTCTTCTTTTTCCATGGGATTTTCTGTGTCTCCAGGCCTCTTCCTAGCAGCATATCTTCCTATAAGGTACTTTTCATGATATTATTTGTTGCTGACACATAGAAATCGGAATACTTGTGACTTGATTTTCTCAAATTCCTAAAACATGTAAAGGGGTCTTCAGATGACTTCATTGATGCCAATGTTCAACTTGCCTTGGCTGTTGTACGGAAGTTAAAAGAGAGAAAGGAGACGAGAGTTTGCATTGTAAGAAGAGTCTTCCTTTTCATATAGGCGTCTTGTTTTATACATTTCAATCGGAAAGTATGTAATAGTGTTTCTATACTCAGGTGTTTCCAGATAAGCCAGAAAGGCGGAGGGCCTCTGAGCTGTTTAGAACAGCTATCGATTCGGTAAGAAATAATTCACAGTACTATCCTTTTATTAATTTCTTTAATCAGTTGCATCAGTCTCCTCAGCTTATGTTTTCAGAATTCCTTTTGTGGTTGGGCATAGGATTTTGGAATCACTATTAAAAATAAAAAAATAAAACTTTACAGTAATATGCATTATGCAAGTAATTATACAAAATATCTATTTTAACTTTTTAAGTATTGCCAGATTTTAATTGTGTTTATACTTTTCCACTTTAAAGAAACCTATACTGATATGCTACTGCCGCTGGTATCCTTCAGTAACTTCAGTGCCCTTTAACTTCAAACTCCTTATATGGGTTTTTACTATTTACCAACAGATTGGTGATATAACCATAGGTTCCCTTGATGATGTTCCTGGTGGTCCAGTCACCAATTTCTTCAGATCCATAAGGAACACACTTGATTTTGATTTTGAAGATGAAAATGAAGGTTGGTTACAGGACTCAATCCATTCATGTTTCTGATTGCTTGTTTTCATTTCTCAAACTTTCATCTCAATAGAAGTTACTCCAATTTGATATGTCTTTGTGTTCGATGCACATTATCCATATTTGGACGAGAGAATTAACTATCATCTCAATGTTATCTCTTACATTACAGGTCGATGGGCATCCAATCAGCCTCCTTCTCTTTATATGTTCATTAATTGTAGCACACGTGAACTTGGTGGAATTGAGAAGTTTGTGGTATGGTCCCTTCCTTTTTTGTGTGCCCTTCACCTATTTCAAATCCATTAAATTTTCTTCCATCCTTTCATGCGTATTACGCTGGATGGTGGTGTACTTGTATAATTACAGTACTTGAATTCAATAATATGAACTTTCTTTCTTTGTGATAACTTCTGGATGTTAATTACCATACAATACTCACATTTCTGTTATATTTCAGCAAAAATGAGTTCCACATCAGCTAGTTGAATTTTTTAATGCTGTACATTTATCATCCGAATCTAAAAGCTACTATTGGTTTAAAAAGTCTAGAAGTAGGGAGACTTGTGATTGTATGTATATTGATATGTACTCATATGTATGGTTGAGCAACTTGGTGTCAAACTTGCTAAGGCATTTTAAGACTATTTACTTTCAAATTATTAAAGCGGCTTGCAAATTGAATTTGCAAAAGGTGGTTATCTAGTAATCGTTGACTATCCACTATCATTTTCATTCTTGGATCTGTGGACTGTGGTATTAAGGCAAAGGTTGAGTATGTTTCACCCACGTCTTGTTTTCAAAAATTGACCGACTTTAGTTTAAAACGTATGTGCTCCACTTTTATCCATATATTCACTCAAGGAAATTTCTATACCTGTGACATTGAAGAGGACTGGCTTTTATGCCTGTGCCTCATGGTGTCTAAAGTGTAAAATGGTTTGGAATGTCTGAACCATTTGCTCTAGCTCTTTGCGGAAGGATGTTTAGGGAGTGGGAACAATCCAGTGGCTTCTGTGGTCTGATCTATGAAAGATGTCTTTGGGAGGGAAATAATTGGATTGGTGCTGGGTCATTTGGATGAACATAAATGTGTGAATGCTGGTTCTCGAGGGGAAAAGATTTCATTTTGGGGATCTCTGTGTGCATTGTTTCCTCAAGAATTAGAAATAGTTTGTTCCATGATTTCTTTGTAATTGTAATGCTACTGTGTTTTAGCTCCTTTGGACTATACTGTTTTTGTGTTAAATGCTATTTTGGGATCCAGAGTCTGACTTAATAGCTAGCAAATTGATCATGTTCGCGAGTGCTGTACTTCGCTTTATCATTGTGATTCAAATTGATATGCTGGCTGCCTCAAACTATCCATGCACTAGTTGGACTGAGAATATTGCTAGTGGTCATATTAATGCGTTCATGTGTCTCAACTGTTTCCCAATCCTATACCCTTCCAGAGTCTACTTATCTTAAAATAGAGTATAGATATTTCAGTCTTCTTATAATTTTGTAGTGTCTGCAGCCTAAAGTTGACAGTGTCACATGATATTGATGAGATTAAATGTGTGGATAGCTTTTTTGAATCCTTCAATTTATGTGAAAGTACTGTGACGCTTTTGTTGACCCTTTATTTACAGGAACAATTTGCCATGTCAACCCCAACACTTTTATTCAATCTCGAGCTCGACACGTTGCGGTAATCCTTATTGCCTTCCTCACCATCTATCAAATTTCATCTGCCTATTTGCCGAATATAATTCTCAACTATGAAGTAGAAGCTGTTAATTATGCAGTGCTGACTTGGGCCTTGTGGGGTTTCCGACCAAGGATTTGCATTATCGGTTTCTTTCACAATTCATTCCAGTTTTCTACATTAGAATAAGAGAGTACTCGAAGGTAAATTAAATTAAATTCATTAACCTTTACTCTTTTTCTTTCTTGCTTAATTCAAATTATTGGTAACCATTTATTTGTTAACTCCTAAGACAGTAGCAGTAGCGCCTTACATAGTGAATTACAATGGAGCATTATTTCGCCAATATCCCGGTATGTAATACTTTTTAAATACCAGTCTTAGATACCTAATTATTACTCATTTGATCTTATTGTCGATATTATTGACTAAGGTGTATAGTTTATTTTATACCACAAACTGGAGCCTAGTCCTTGAGTTTTTCACTTTATGTAAGTATCATGCTCTTCTCGGGGGAGCATCTAGAGAATAATCAGGAGTTATGTGTGCTATGCTAATTCATACAAACCTTATTATCTGTGCGGTCTGGACTTAGTGAATAATGCATCTACATTTATGATATAGTATTCTAAACCAATCTTGCCTCAAGAAAGCTATTGCTATACCATCAGGTTGTCTGTAATTGTTAACCATGATTTTCTTACACTTCATTTTTCTGCTTGTTGGCTAATATTTTGCACTGTCAAATACTCTCATCTTCAATATGATTATGTGCTGCTAAATCAGCATGTTATGGTATTTCTCTCATATCTTTTCAAGTTCAGGACCTTGGCAGGTAATGCTTAAACAAGCAGATGGTTCTTTTGCTTGCGTAGCAGAGAGTGCAACACGCTTCACTCTGGGGGAAGTATGCATCTATCTGAAACTCCAAGCATTGCTTACACTTATACTTGCTAGATATGGTTTTTATGCTTTCAGGCTCATTATTTGTTTGCTCTTTAGACAAAAGAAGAACTGTTAAGGGTTTTGGGACTTAAAGAGGAAGAAGGAAGCTCGCTGGAATTTCTTCGTAGAGGCTACAAGGTTAGCCTCTTCTTAACTTAAACATTTCTTTTAGCTGTTCAGAATTTTCAATTTTCTTATGTCACTAGCGTCTATCTGTTTGGATGGCAACTTCCCAGCTTGCAGATTTTTCCTACCTTTTCTTGTTACTGGTCTCACACTATAATATAGACAAAAAAAAAAAAAAAGAGCAATTTTTACTTGGTACAATAAACTACCATTCCTCAATATTCACACTCTTTCTCACACGCGCGCGCGCACACACACACACACACACACACAAAATCAGTTACATTCTTTAGTGATTCTGCAGAACTATGGCGCTAGTATAAATTGGTATAAGCTATTCCTTTCCATTAGAACACTCAAGATTTAGAGGAAAATGCAGTTTCAAATTCACTGCATGACTCAGTTGTAATTTGATGTATAATGACAATAACTTAGTTTGTGAAATTAGCTAATGCTTCAGCTTATTCCCAATTATCCAATTAGGACTTGGTGATTAATATGAATGCGAAAAACATAATTATTTGGTTGTAACTTTACACTTGCCCAGTCAAGTTGATGAATCTTTGGATGGCAATATCTCTTTGTTTATTGATAAGTTGTACAACATTTTCATTGTATCTCAGGTTCTTTCTTTATGTATCTGTTCTTATAAATTACAATTATCCTCTGAAATTCCTCTATAAACTTATAAGTTCACATCCATTAGCATATTGTGAAACAAAAAATGGCAACTTAAAAATTCATCTACTGATGTGTTCTGAACATTTGATATCACAGTCTGCTACTTGGTGGGAAGAAGATGTTGAGCTGGAATTGTCTTCTGATTGGCGTAATTGAGCAGTGAAAAGAGATGGATGTGGAATGCCAGTGTTCCAATGGGTCGGGTGGGAGGCCAGTTTCCAGTGTATTAACTGGCAAGATCTGGGCTCAAATGTAATCCGGGCTTGATTACTCTTTGGGATTTCAATGGTGATGTGATCCTTTGATGCTCGTCAAAATGGATTGATTGTACAAAAAGAGCGAGTTCTGAGAGGTTATAAAATAAACACCTTTCTGACAAGAAGTTAATATGTGTATATTTTGACCATAGAACCTTGGTGTTCTTTTAAAATATCAATGTAATTTCATTCATTTTACTTTTGGTTGAATTTGAGTTCATCTTTGTAAGGAGGCAACTAGTTTTCAAAGTGCTTATGACTTGGAGAATGTATAAGAAACTTGGTCAGCTCAATATTTGTCTTTAGCATGCCTCCATGAAGGTTGCACGTGTTATCATTGCTCGTGTGAAGAGCTAGAACAGCAATCGTTTGGGTAGAACAGCTCAATACCTGTGAGTTACAGTAACACAGTTGACTAACCATTTCAATTTGCTGTGGTTGTCCTTCAAACAACTTGTTTCAACTCCCCATCTCTGAGTACCTGCCAATCATAGCATTACGGGGTGTGCCCGGCAGGCCAGCAACCTATTTGCCCCTCCTAGTCACCCACAGGGTAGTTATGATTAGAATCACATACGAAGGACCTGGTTCGAGATGATTTCAAGGATTATAGTATCCGACACTTTTTACTAGCTCTTCCATTTCTTTGGCTGGTGATGTCATGGATGAAACAAAGTACCAGTGTGAAGATTCAGTAAATGGTGTACTCTCTACATGTGTGGCTGTTCATCAGTAGACGGTGGTAATATGTATTTTCTACTTAGAAGTTCACTGGCTGCTATAGAGCCTATAGTATATGGCCATATATTGTTGGCTTCTACTGATGACAACTTAAACTGTGAAACAGCTAAAGGAAACTTACTGTGGCTGTATGGCATCCTGTGTGATTGCCCAAGTTCTATTTACAGACCAGAGCTGCTTTTTTACCAGCTCTTGGATTTACAATCTGTAACTTGATACTTGAATTAAAGACTACTTATTATCATAAGCTGAGAAATCTGGTTCAGGGGGCTTCTGCAGCTTCAATAGCTCCCTCCTGCCTGAACTGCGAAGCCTATGACCACGAAGAGCATTTGCTGCAAAGCGGGATGCAAGGATTGCAGCACCAAGCCCATGTTTGCCAGAACCGCCTTCAGAATCACCGCCGCCACCATTATCATCATCATCTCCATCACTGTATCCAAATCCTTCCTCTTCTTCTCTTTGTTTTTCTGCTGCCACTCTTCTCCTATAGTGGCGCCAAGCAGCTTGGATAAAGCAGGCTGCCCAAGTCCTCCATTGCTGTGAGTAGAACCGGAAGGTGTACTGAACCTGTCTGCTATGAAGGTCCCTAAACTGAGTGGAAACAAACTTTAACTCCTCTGCTTCCAAAGCAAATGCCTCAACCTCAGTTATAGCTTTCACTGTTCTAGTAGACGATGGTAAGTTAAAGCCGGCTTTCGGGTCCAGAGCCCAAGTTAGGAGCTCTTCTCCACAAAATTCACCTTCCTGCAACAAACTTCTGTTGTAAAATCCAGTCCTGCCACCATCTGTGGTTGCACTTTCTAAGCGACCACGGATGATGAATAACATCTCAATAACAGGGTCACCTTCCCGGACTATAAAAGTATTCTCTGTGCATAAACTTGGTTTTAGACGCTCACAAATTGCATCAAGCAACCGCTCATCCATATTGGTGAAAAGAGGCACCTGCAGACACAACCGGGTGAAGGAAGATCCATCTAATAAGTTCTCCAACAAATATGTGCATTCCACATAACACTCACAAGTGCAGCTTTTCGCCATTATGGCACAAGAACATGACTACACTAGTGAACAGAGAGATGAAGCCATATATACTTACCCTTCTGACCAAACTCAAGCAGAGATGCCGTTTAATATCCCTCCTGAGATCTTTGGGGAGAGTCTTGACAATGCTCTCCTCATCTACACCTCGAGTCTCCAACCATTTATATTGATCATAGCGCCGAACCCTTTCTCTAAGATCCTGTGGAAGCCAGCGATGGTGCATCCACTGCTCAGAGTCACGCCTTTTAATTCTCATCTCCTCAAGACGAATCGTGAGAGACTGAAGATACGTCTGTGCAATGTTCATTATGCTCCAACAGTCAGCAATATGGCTTAAACTTAAGATCACACAACAGTAGAAAGAAGAAATAAGTTCTGCAACATATTGTTTTGTTCAATCTAAGCAGTATAATCGGTACGTCAGATATCTTCATATTTCCATCCAAAATATTAACACACTCCAACGTAGACTGATTTACAGCTCACCTGTATATTTCCAATCAGAAGGGCAAAGAGGATGAGGCCAAAAGTGCCTACCCCTATGGAAAATATATTCTCCAGAGGAAACGTACTGGTCTCAAGCCCCTGGCCAAGTGTACTGTAGAAAGTGAAAGAACAGCAATAAGTACTTGAGAATCCAAAGCAGAAAACCAGAAATTTTCAACAGAAATTTGCAAACGTGCCATATACTGCAGATTAATAGAATTGCATGTTATCAAAAGATACATACACCTATGTATTATGAAAGTCTCGACGTATAAGAGCATAACAAGAGTAAATAGTCTAAATACAAGTAAAGTAGCTACTAGTGTTAAACTCGGTAGAAAGCCGAAAGCTCTGCTGTAAATGGCTTCCACAGTTATCAACGAACATCTATGTTTCTCCAACAAAAAATTACTACTAGGAAAGAATTCATCATTCCATCTTGCAATTAGTAGAACCCCTTGCAGTCTAAAATTACCTATATTGATTTTCAAATTAAAATACAATGAACAACGTAATGACACTAATTTTATGACTAACTGTGTTCAAGTACTAAATCAAACGATATTCTGATCTTGGTGCTTACTAGCACTCATCAACACACGTACCAAAGATTTATTACTAAAACAGAACAGACCTTAATACATAAATCTGGTAAAGCAATTACTTCTATTGTGACATACCTTAAACTTTTCAATCCAAACCACAGGCAGAACAAAAATTTTTCTCCAAACTCAGTGGATGAAATAACTTCAGAAGATACAGCCGATATGAAGATTCCAAAATCAAAGTCAGCATTATCTTCTTTACCACTGCAGCTCTTATTTAGAACCTCCTCTTTGACTTTGTCCCACTCGCTGTATCCCGGCATATTCTCACTGCCGCAGTACAAAAAATCTACTTTACATTGATCACTTTCTCGACACTTATCCCGCCAGCATGCATCATAGCGTTCTACAGCAATCAAGTACCAGGCAGCCCCGGTGACCTGGAAAGGTTTATCTATAAATTCAACAATTTGCTTAAAGGCATTTTACAAGGAACTTCAGAAGGTATATCTCTACTTGACTTAAATGTATGGCAAGTACAGGTTCGATGCTTGATAAGAACTCGACTGTTTATTTAGAAAAATCAAGTAACACAGAAGGAGGAGAGTGGAAACCAACAGTTTGGATAGGGTACTGCAGTAAAACACTTACTTAAAGAGAGTGACACTTACTTGAGCAGCAAGCATAAACCAAAGCATATAGTATGCAGCCCCGGCCCAAGCAGTTTCGGCAAAAGAACCTGCACTCTTCTTGAGGTCTGAGTTCAAAGCTAGTAAGCGGGCAAATCTTGGTATTAACTGAAACCAGACAATATATAGCAATGCTTGTTTCGTAGTCAGCACCTCTGCACCATTTCCATGCAAATATATAAAAACCACAATCTGCAGATAATGAAACAGAAAAGATAAATTTTAGTTTATTATTTCTATCAAAATTAGCTTATATGAAATATAGCATCACACCATTAGAATTGCACTGCCACAGGCGATATATATAGCTGATTCATAGTCCATAAAGTGCCGGGATGATCTTTATCAAAGACTTCGTTTATAAATCCCGTCTCTTAGGCTTTTTCAGATTTGGAGGGAGAAATTAATATAAAAGTTCCTCTATTCATACAAGCTTGCAAACTAGCAGAAACTGAGCATGGCAGTTCTAACCTGTGGTAAAGGTATCACAGACAAAAGATCAACAAAGAAGTAACGCCGTAGATATCGGTGTGCTATCTCTGAAGAATCTATCACAAGTTCACCTCTTCCAAAAACCCGAGACGATGGTGCAATATAAGCTGTACGAAACTGTAAAGCCATGCGGATAAGGTAGAAACAATCTATTAAAGTTCGCAGAGTTATACTTGTGGCCGCTAAACTTTTATCGATTGTGAGGCATTCCTGTTGCTTATTGAATATAGGGAGATAAAAGAATAGAGGATCAATGGCTATTGCAAAGATACAAGATATGACAAAAAGCCTGTTCCATAACAGGAGGGACTTGTCTTGTGGATCAAATATCCTTTTATCAGAAACTTTAAGATCTTCTGGAAACACTGCACGGGTGACCCCAGTTTTTAGAGATCTACCAAATGTCTTTAGTCCATCTGATCCCCTTGGAAATCCAAAGTTAACTGACCTTGATTTTCTTTTTCTACGATCAATATAAGCCAAACCCTCTATATTAAATCCACATTTCTTCACTTTACCGGTATCTGAACTCATTGACACTGTAGAATCCAAATCATCTAACCTACAACAGTCAACATATGCCAAATCATAATAAACCCAAGAATCTGCCAATTAGCTATGTTGCATGAAGACATAGAATTTTTGACATGAGTACTTTAAGTTTGTTCTTTGAATGATGCTAATGTCCGAGTTGTGGTGTAGACAAAGACACAAAGTACAAACCATGCATACCTCACAAATTTTTCCTTCTGACCTCCAATATATTGCGATTTGTACATTTTGCGGAATCAGTCACATAGATATCAGACTAAAATGTGAGAACTCGCAGGCAAGTCCCAAATCGCTTCATCCGCTGCGTGGCATTACAAAGCACAAAGTTCAACCAACACATATTATGGCATCAAAATACAAAAATGAAAATGCTGCAATGGCAGACATTACATAGCAGAAAAATTAGAAACTGCATCTTCAAGTCTCAGAACTTGTATTGCAGGGCTGATCAATACTAATTTGTTGTTCAGACACGAAAATAAAAGAAAGCAGACATAATTGATGCTGTATAACCTAATTCAACAATGCTGATTACTTATAAGTCCACAAGATAGCCAGTGTTTTTAGGTTGCTTGAGTTTATTTGATCACAATAGAATCTGGGGCCAACTATTATATGGATTCTTAAAGCATCCCGAACAAATTATTCATTCCGGAAATATTGATGCAACAAATACATTATTCACTAAACAAAACTTTCACCTTGATGAATTTTTTTAAAAAATGTTCTTCTCTTCCATTTTCTATATATAATCTACGTCGTTGGCATTGCTATATGGATTGCACCATTGGCTGGATACCCCATGTCAGATTTCGGCAGACATCTCTAAAATCAACTACAATGATCAATATTATAAATGAAATTGCAAATAACAAAATGAAAACACAACTTGTTTCTCTACAACATTTGAGACAAGAACAGGGAAGACAGACGAGAAATAATACAAGGAAGAAAAGAGCTTACGTTGGTAAATGCAGCTTTCATGCTGTAACAATAATTTAATTATGTTTTTGATTGGAAGATAGTGCTGCGATTAAGAGTTTTGAGGAGGATAGAGAAGCTAGGCGATTCCGAGCGAGGAAGACGGGTAATGAGGACTTGAAAGCTAATTTTGAGGAGAGTCAGACCATTGTAACGGTCAATTAGCTGATTCTGTTCCTTTTTTCCTCTTTCTTCTCTCCAATAAAACGAGCAAGCACCACCCACTACGTGTGTAGAGAAATTTAAGGTAGTGGCGAAATTTTTTTGTTAGCCAAAATTCAAAATATAATCGATATTATTATTAAAAAAATTACCAATTGTTGTAGGAAGGTTATTTCCGTAACTTCCTGGATGTGTCTTGACCTAATTAGACTAGATTAGATGATTATGTAATAGATATGGAATCCCTGATTTATCGGGATACTTGTTGTAATGCCTATATAAAGGCTCCTCTATCAATCAATAAATGAAAAGTTCTCCCTATTATAATTTCTCCTTAAACACGTTATCAGCACGTGGCTCTAACCTTCGTCTAATAGCCCTGAAAATTTCAGAAACCCTAAAATATGCTTTTCAGCCGGCAACTGTTTGTCGGAAATAAGAAGATCCCCCATAAACTTTTCTTCCGACGACTTCTTTGTTGGGAAGAAAAGCAGAGAAGACCTCTGCCGACGATAGATTTGTCGGCAAAGGATGACGTTTCTCAGGGCACCCAGAAATCTTCTCTGGGCACCCAAGTTTCTTCTCCGCCCTGGAGCGGCTGCTCTACCCTCGCCGGCGTTCTTCCTCGACGCTGGTCTAGCCTTCCTAGACGCAGCCCAGCGCTGCCGCCGTGGCCTTGAGTTCGACGCTGCTGCCTTGCACGCTAGCAGTCAATCTAGCCAAGCTTGACGCCTCCGCCCAATAGCCCAGTTGACGCAGCCGAGCCCAGCGCCGCCTTCTAGCTCGATGGCGATAACCGGTCCTCCACGACGACGCCTCTGCTGCCGCCATCGTGCCGCACGATCGTCGTCGCCCCGGATTCGACCTGACCCGGTGGAAGTCCTCAGACCCGACCCGATTCGGCTTCAGACCCGTTTCAGTGGTTATGGGCAAAATGGTAATTATTCTTACCTCAGTTAAAAAGTTTTTACCCTACGAGTTAAAACAGTTACTGCAGTAATTCTCTTTTTATTACTCTATATATGGTGAATATGACTAACCATATGCGTTTTCTTTTCCATGAAATTTATTGCATGACGCATTCCGATGGAATTGCGAGAATTATATCGTTGCACACACATGGAAGAGCATCTCAATTTGCACAAGGAGTAGAACCGAGTTCTCAAAGTAAATTTATTACAACGCAGTTCATTGGCGAACTAGCAAGTAAGCTTTTAATTAAAGTTCCAGCTTTTGAACATATACGATATATATATCGGGAGCTAGCCTTCCTCTACTCCGATTCCGGTCATTCTTATATCGCCGATGAGACCTAAGATGTGGATGTCATTACCCATATGGTCGAAGTTTTAAGTAATGGTCTTGGGGGAATCACGTTTGAAAGGGAAATTAAAAGAAAAAAAAAAAGATGCTTATGTGGATGTCTGAGTACGCCACTGTTTGAAGGTGCGATATGATGTCACCGGTTTTATGCATCGAAAAGAAAAATTTATGTGACCATATACGTCATAGCCCTTCTAATTCCGTTATACATACTTGAATGGTATATGTCATATTTATACCAATCTGACGTATCTCTTTTCTTGTAGATGTCGTCGTAGTCACGACCCGATTTTAAGATTTTTAATCTCGAGGGCAAAGAATATCATCGATGTGTTTCCGATGTGTAGCTTGTTTTTCAAAGCAAAGGTTTCTCAGTCATTCTGAATGAAGCAGTAGCCACTACCCCATTTGGGGATCATGTCAAGGCCTAGGCACTCATTTTTGAGAAAGCCATATTCATCAAACTCTGAAGCGACAACATATGTCGATAAAATATCCATATTTTACGGGACACGCTCCAGTATCGATTAAAAAAAAATGTCCATGACATACTTATCCCAGAGATTTCATTGAAATAGGAAACTATTCGGTTCTTTGGATTATGATCTTGACACTGTTGGCATAACAAAAATGATAGAGATCTTATCAATAAGACTCTTGATAAATTCCCCATAGCCTATGATGTCTTATGACACCCATACCAAAATTCGATTGATTAGGCTAAATAAATAAATAAATAAAAAAATTTTGAGACCTGTTGGAATTAAAAAGATTCATGAAACCACAGGCTCACTATGGGAATGCTTCAAAATAAAAGAAATCAAAATCAAAATGCCCCGTATCAACAAGTTTCTAAACCGATATGTGGAAGAAATCTAAATGATAGAAACCGTGTGACACGACGCTCCAACACTTGGAGACGAGATGGCGCAATGCCGCACCTTCAGGGGGAGGCCAATTCGGCCATGGAACCCATCAAGGTGGCCATGCGCCACCTCTTTTCTCGTCCAACATTAGCAACATTATGTATGCTCCTTGTTACAAGTGTGGTTCCTCTAAGCATATGCATTGCCAGTGTAATTCTAGCAAAGAGATGATTAATGCCTACAAGAAATATATGCAGTTTTTGCAACAAGAGAATTATTATGCTTAGTGAAAACTAGTGATGACAACCTCATGTTAATCTCGTGGCTGAGCACTTCATTTCTGAAGTTAAGTCTCAAGAGCCTACTAAAGCATTAGATGCACCAGATTTTGATTAGTCTTCATGTTTGACTTTTCATTAAGAATTTTTCAAGTATTGTAATGGCTTTGCCATATCTTACAGACTTTGATTTTCTTAGTCGTTTTCTTTGGAATTAGAAGCTTGCTTTTGATGTATTAAATGTTGGCAAGTTAATAAAATTTCTCTGTTTTCCCATATTGTGAGAAATTTTATGTTTTTAAGCAATCCCGGTTCGTGTTTTGACGACTCACGTGGTTCTTCTGAAACACTATTGGGTCACATTAGCTTAGTATATTAGACTTATAATTCCACCTCAGCTCAAATCAAAATCAAAATCAAAGAATAATTGGAGCTAGGCTCGACGTCACAAGCCTAGTGGCTGATGTCGGCCTCATGGTGATTATACCTCGGCTTCGGCAACACAAAGGTGCCATGGCACCGTGCTTTCAAGGAGGCTTCGGTCTCGGTTCCATGGCCGCCCGAGAAGGTGCTTAGCACCTATCCTAGGTGGCTAAGCCTCCATTCCTCCGGTCACCAAAGGTGTTCAACACCACAACGTGCGAAGCCTCGGCTTCGTTTTGGTTTCTGATGATGATTGCTCGGTTATGTAACATTCAACCTTGCACTTTCCGACTTTAGTCGAAGTTATAAAGTCCAAATGCCATGCGATACACTCGATGGGATTTCATCCTCTTTATTTCTCTATCCTACGGCGTAGTGATTAGACTGTGTCCCGCGAGAAAACCACCCATAGTTTTTCATCTCTTTAGATGTCTCGCGGTGAAGTTGAGTGTTTAGCTGATAGTGGGACAACCCACACTATTCTAAGGAATAGTGTGTCGTTTAAGTATTACGTGCAATATAGATGATCAATGACTATATCGATTAGAACCACGCCGGTTGTTAAAGAGCGTGGATTCATTAACTTTACGTTACCTAATGGTACAGTTATCGATGTCATTGAACGTATTCTATGAACCAAGAAAAAATCGAATCTTGCTGTGTTTTCCGAAACCTAATTGCCATATGTTATCACTTGGATATATGAGAATGGTAACATTTACTTGTGTATTTTCTCTAATGAATCATTCTAGAGAAGAAGTTGAGTCAGATTCAATGAGAATACCTCATTCCAATTCTTGTTATTGGATCTTATGACTCATACAAGCTTTAATATTGCATGACCTATAAATCATAGCTCACTCATTCAAAAATGGTATATTTTATACCGATGGAAAGGTCTATGTGTCTAATTTCCAAAGACACTGACCGTTTGATCATAGCTATCATATTGAGTGAGTTATGGCCGTTTCGGCAATGTAGGACGGATCTGTCCAGAAATCTGCAGATCCATCAACTTCGACAGAGCTTTGTGATCAGCTCGGTTCGAACGACATTGTGTACTTTATATCACTTAAAAGCTACGGATGTCTAGTTTCCAAAACATTTTACAGTTTGTCAATGCCTTCTGTAATGAAGAAGTTATAACCATTTTAGTACACCTTCAGCAACTACCTTGCAGAAGCCACTCTTTAGCAACTCCGGCTATTAGCTAGGGCTTTTGGTTATATGAACCAATTACCAGTTTCTGTATGGGGATATGCAATACTGCATGCAGCTATGCTTATTCGTTTAAGACCCAATGTCAACCAGACGTTTAGTGCATACCAGCTGGTTACTGGTTATAAACCCAATATTGCGCCCTTACGTACTTTCAGTTGTGTTGTTTATGTGCCTATTACGCCTCTTCTGCATACGAAGATGGGTCTACAAAGACGTTTAGGTATATGTTGGATGTGAATCCCCAACAATAATCCGCTACCAACCACCGTAGATCTCTTTACTGCGCATTTCGCAGATTGTCACTTTGATGAGACACACTTCCCGCCGTTAGGGGGAGATAGGAATGCTGACATTCTGAATGAATGTCAGGAATTGACATGGTGTGCCCCCAACGATTTGTCTCATCATAATCCCTACATTACTCAAAATGAGTTAGAAAGTGACGAGATCGCACATACATACTGCAAATGTGCCGGTAAGGTTGAAGATCCCATCATATGGAACTGGTTCGGCTGCCCTAAGACCTAGTGTTGTCGGCATACCTTCAGGAGAGGGTGACGCCTGCGGCGGCGCCATAGTACGCCGTGGCGTCGCTGTTGCTGAATCGGATCGCAACGGCGCCACTGATGGACTTTGAAGGGGCAGCAGCTTCGGCCTCGGCTCCCATAAAGAAGAGGGGGAGACCGTTTAATTCTCGAGATTCAAAACCTCGAATGAAGTTGTTGCGAAGGCACAATTTAATCCGCTCATCATCAACGAGATTGTGTCTGACTATAATTATGTCCATGATCAACTATGTGTTTTCTGTGGGACGCTACATAACCTTTGTTGATGTCAAAGTACACATAAATCTCAATTACACAAGTGCACAAGTGTATTCTGTGGATAGAACTTCCACGTATGTTGATGATGTAATCGCTTATTCCGTTGTAGAGTGTCAACGAAGAGTGTATTGGCTGAAGTGGAAAGAAACAATACAGGCAGAACTAGACTCGTTAAATAAAAAGCAAGTCTTAGGATCTGTTGAGTTGATCCGGAAAGACGTTAAACCTGTTGGACATAAAAGAGTCTTTGTTCGTAAGCGTAATGAGAGAATGAGATCATGCGGTATAAAGCAAGACTCATGGCGCAATGTTTCTCTCAACGACCTGGTATTGACTACGATGAGATGTATTCTCTCGTAATGGACATCATTACTTTCCGCTACTTAATCAGTTTAGTAGTGTCCCAAAAATTGAAGTTTGCAGCTTATGAATGTGGTTAATATATACCTATATGGGGATATAGATACAGATATATACACGAAAGTGTTTGAAGGACTTCTAATGCCTCGATCAAGTGACTTTAAACCACAAAGTCATTGTGCAACTAGATTGTAACGTCTGTTGTAATACTTGATTGGGAGGAGATACAAGAACAATGATTTATGCCCATGCATGTTCATAAGAAAGACAAAGTCTAGACACAAGAATCCATTCCGTCCTAAAGAGGATGATAAAGAGATGCTTGGAGCTAAATACATGTATCTTAGTGTAATTGGGGCGCTATTGTATTTAGCACAATATACTAGACCAGACATCGCTTTCGTTGTAAACTTACTAGCTAGATTTAGCTCAGCGCCTACACATCGTCATTGGAATGGTGTTAAACATCTGAAAGGTTCCATTGACTTGGGTTTGTTCTACCCCTATAGCACCAGAGATGTTTCCACCACCGGTCGTCCTCACACCAACGCCACCGGCAGCCCTGGCAGCGCCGCCGTACCCCGCGGAACTGCTGCGGGCACCGGCGGCGTGGAGACCGAGTCAGGTGATGATTTGGACCGAGATATGTCCTTCTCCGGTTGTCTCTCTTATCCAAAGACTCCTAACAATGTGTTAGTTGGATTTGCATATGCTGGGTATCTCTCTAACCTGCATAGTTCTTTTATAATGTGCAACAACATAAATTTCTGAACATCCAAGTTAATCGAGTGAGTTCAGATGCAAATGTTGCAGATTTTTTTACCAAGTCTTTGAGAAAATCTATGCATGTGAAACATGTGAAGAGCCTAGGCATGCGCCATATATCAGAGCTCTAAGTTTGTTAGACATCAGGGGGAGTCTACATCACATGTTATTCACAAGTGTAGTGTTGGTGTGTTGTGCTCTTTTCCCTTCGTCCATGCATTTTATTTTTGCCCAAGAGGTTTTTGTTTTGTTGGCAATGTTTTAGTGAGGCAACAGGTTAAGCACCATGAAGACATTAGGCGCTCGACACAAGGGGGAGTGTTGTAGGAAGGTTATTTCCGTAACTTCCTGGATGTGTCTTGACCTAATTAGACTAGATTAGATGATTATGTAATAGATAGGGAATCCCTGATTTATCGGGATACTTGTTGTAATGCCTATATAAAGGCCCATCTATCAATCAATAAATGAGAAGTTCTCCCTATTATAATTTCTCCTTAAACACCAATAACTATAATTTTGAGCTCATAATTACCAATACTAAGTCTGTTTTTAAAAATTACCACTAACAAGTTTTCATCAATTTAATTAACAGAATCTGTTAAATGGTAATTAAGAAATTGTCCTTTTACTTTTTTTTTACAACATTATTGAGGATCAGTAGTATTACGCGATTTACTGCTGATCCTCAGTATGATTAACATTCAAATAGTTTACAACAGTTGGTGGAATACTAGTGATCCTCAGAAATGTGTAATATTATTGACCCTAATAAATGCGCAATGCTACTGACCCTTAAAAATGCACAATGCTATTAACCTGTAGTAGTATCGTAAAAATGTAATTTTGTAACTTATTGATTAACATATTCTGTTATAATTGGATGAAAACTTGCTAATGGTAATTTTAAAAAATAATCTTGTTGTTGGTAATTATGGACTGAAAATTGTATCTATTGGTAAAAACTCATTTTTTATTTTTACTATAAATAATAATAATAATAATAATAATAATAATAATAATTTCAATTTTACTAATTAAATACATGTATATTAGCATATGCGACAGGCTAGTATATTCTCAAGTGAATTGAATGAGTTCTAGAGAAAGTGAAAATTAATGAAGAGAAAACCAAAACATGAAGAAGATACCAACAAGTTGAATTAGGTTTATGATAAAAGGATATTTGATCTAATAGACAGTAAATGCCACTTGGCAATACATGTCACATCCCAGATGGGTGTAAACCCTGCTGAGCGGCAATGGCTCAAGTCACTGCAGGGGTATATGTGGAATCCTTAAATCCTTTTTAATAAAAAGAAAAAAAAATGACCCAAGTCACTTTAGCAATCTAACATAACGGATGAACTTGCTAAAAAATAAATAGATCTAAAAACACACACAAGGGCGGCCCATGGTCTAATTTTAAGCCCGAGACTTGGGAGAATTAGGAAAGAAAAATGTTTAGTAATCAATAAAGAGTGCTTCTATTCATACCTCTCAAATTGACATTTAGACTTCTTTACTCAATATACCACCAATTTAGTTTTACAAAAAGTTAAAATACTATTTACACCTCCTTAATTTTTCCAAAATACCCATTGAGAAATTAAATCAATAAAAGCTTTTTTTTTTCTTTTTTTTTTTAAGATTATACTATTACCTCCTGTTGACAGTAGCCACAGAGGGGCTACAGCAGGCCCTCAGACCCGCAGCCAATGCACCCGGGGCCGGCCTAAGGCCCGGAGCAGGATCACCAGCACCCGGACCCGAGGTCCAGCAGTCTACCTTGTGACCAGGGGCCCGGGGACCGGGGACGCCAGCATGCCAAAGAGGTCACCAGAGCTGCCCTTTGGTGTGCAAACAGAAGGAAGCCAGTCCCACATCGAAGAGTGAGACCAGACCTCACGCCCGGCCACCTATATAAGGGCCTCAACTACCCTCATTAATATGTAACTGATCTCTCCAACCGCTTATCATACGTGCTTAAGTTATCTATTCATCCCAACTGTACTAACTTAGGCATCGGAGAGGAGAAGACCGGCCCGTCCGGTATTCCCCTTAGTGAGCAGGTTTACAGGAGATCACGCTTGGATTCATCTGTCTCTACCAGGCCTACGGGTTTATGCAGAAACAATTGGCGCCGTCTGTGGGAAGCATTTGATCCACGAGAAAAGTAGCGTTGCTCTACCGGAGGGTAGAACCCGATTGATCCTGTGAAAGGCAGTTAAATCCACAATCTGGAGGCCATGGAAGGAAGGAAGATGAGAGCTAGCGAGGGAAGGTTGAAAGAACGAGTCCGGACCCCCGACTGGGCCCAAAACATTAAATCCGAAGTCAGCGCGAGGTTCGTCCCATCTCCCCACCGGGACGGAACTCACGATCGCCAAGGCTCAGACAATCCTGACCGATGCGATGCGGGGGGGGGGGGGGGGGGGGGGGGATTAAAAAAGATGAAGGCAGAGGTCGCACGGTTGCGAGAGGAGGGCGATCGAGACCGACTAAGGGCGGATGCCCGGTGCCAGGAGTTGGAAGCGGTGAACATCGCCTTATTAGCGGCCCTGGAGAAAGGGCACCAGCAGGGCACTTCTAAGGCGGCGTCGCGGCCAGCAAACAAAGGTAACGAATTCCCGCACTTAGAAGTGAGACAGCCTACGGGAAGGAGAAAGACTGCGCATGTGCCCACACCTCTCTTTCCGGAAGCTCTGAAGAATTCTGGCCCGGTTAAGCCCCCATACCGCACGAGCCTGGCATCGAGCGAGCAGGACAGCTCCACCGCAAAGACGCTCCAGACGCTCTCCGCCTCGGTGTCAGACATGAAGGACCGACTAGAGGCCAGCGAGAAAAGGACGGGGCGACCGCAGGACAGTGCACGATTCAACGAACGCACTGGACCTTTTCCACACCGGGTTAAGGAATCAGGAAGATCTGGTAACCAAAAGCCCCTGAAACTGACGTAATCAGGAACGAGCTGCCCGTACTAGCATCTGGACAGCTTTAAGTCACAAACGGGCACAAAAGGCTACTCAGACGCCACGTGCTGCAATGTATTCCAAGAGACGCTCTCGGGGGAGGCATTGAGTTGGTTCTACGAGCTGCCAATAAACTCGGTGGAAACTTTCGAACAGCTGGCTGATAAGTTTGTCGGCCGATTCGTCCTTAGAGCCAAGGCGGCCCAAACATCAACGATCCTTTTCGATTGCATGCAGACTGACCACGAACCGCTACGAGCTTTCGTTAACCGGTGGCATATCGCCACGGCCGGGGTCAAGAACTTGGATAAAAGGATCGCTGGGATGGCATTCAAGCAGGGGTTAAGACCTGGGAAACTCTCGTACGCCCTGCGAGTAAAGGAGCCGCTGGGGTACGACGAGTTGATGGCCGTGGCCATCAGGCACGCCCAGGCGGAGCATGAGACGTATGGGGATAAGATGCCCAAGCGAAGGTCGGATGACCTACTACCACCGTCTTCCCGTGAAAGCAAAGCGGGGCGGCAGGATCGCAACCGTACGCCTACGACCAGCAAGAAAGCCGAAGTATGGGAGGATTGGCGACCCCGCCGGAGCGGCAACAACAGTTCACGGTCAGGTAGAAGACCACCGCCTTTGCGACCGACACGGCCCATGGCAGCGGCGCCAACAGGGCGACCACCGCGGGCCCTGGCCATTATGCCAGCAGAAAAACCCGAAGACCCAGCCCTTTGGACTAGCGACCAACGACCCCAGAGAACGGTTGTGGACGGCCGAGTCCGGGCAGAGGACCCGCAAAGGGACAGGCAGGGAGACCGACAAGTAGGGACCATAAGCACCCGAGTTCCCGGAGGGATCGAGGTGCACGGGAGCATAAATATGATACATGGTGGGGACCATATAGATCGACTCACCCGGAGCTCGAAGAAGCGGTGCTTAAGGTCGATCCGGGGAAATGAGGTATATGCCTTTGGAGGAGGAAGCGGCCAGGCCGCTAAAACCGGATGGAACTCGGTTACGTTCTATGAGGAAGAAGAGCCGGAGGATCTGATCCAACCGCACAACGACCCCTTCCTCATTACGGTCTAAATAGACAACTAGATAACCAGCCGCATGCTGATCGATACCGGAGCTTCTGTCAATGTGATGTTCCGAGACGCGTACAAGGGGCTGCAGAGAGGAAGGAGCAAGTTATCCCAGGATAACGAGCCGCTGATAAGCTTCTCCGGTGAGGTGGTCCAGCCTTTGGGATCGGATTACCTACCGCTAATCTTCGACGAGGGAGATAGGACGAGGAAGGAGCACCTAGAGTTCATCATCGTGGACTGCCTGTCCTCATACAATGGCATAATCGGTCGGCCGGGGTTGTGGAAGCTGAAAACGTTTATAGCCGGCCATATGCTGATGTTAAAGATGCCTTCACCCGCCGGCGTCATTACCATACGCGGGGACCAGAAGATCGCTCGCAGGTATTATGCAGAGGCCCTGACCCACGGGAGAAAGCGGACCGAGGTATTCACGGCTACTCAACAAGCGCCAGTGCCGGATCTGAGGATTGACCCCCGTGACGACACCGATTCCGACGACGAGAAGCTAAAACGACCTTCGGCCGTGGAAGAAACCGAAACAATCTCCATTTCGGAGGATCATCAGGAGCGAAAGGTGGTGATAGGAACGAAGCTCGCCCCGGCTGTCAGGCAAGAGCTCATTACCTTTCTCCGAGACAACAATTCGGTCTTCGCATGGTCCTACGAGGACATGCCAGGCATATCCCCAGAGATAGCTGTCCACCGGCTAAATTCGTTGCCCAACGTTCCCCCGATGAGGCAGAAGAGGAGGTCCTTCAGCCCGGCAAAATATGAGGCGATCAGAGAAGAAGTGCAGAAGCTGAGAGGCATAGGTTTCATCCGGGAAGTCCAGTATCCCCGATGGCTCGCCAACGTGCTTATGGTCCCAAAGAAGGGAACCGACCAGTGGCGCATGTGCGTTGATTTCACCATCCTAAACCGGGCGTGCCCTAAAGACAACTTCCCGCTCCCCCGAATAGACCAGCTTATAGACTCCACGTCCGGTTTTAAACTACTCAGCTTCATGGATGCCTACGCCGGATACAATCAGATAAGGATGAGCCCGGCCGACAAAGAGCACACCTCGTTCACAACTGACCGAGACACCTACTGTTACAAGAGAATGCCGTACGGTCTAAAGAACGCCGGGGCCACATACCAACGGATGGTGAATCGCATGTTGGAGCAGGAGATGGGTAAAACGGTGGAAGTATACGTAGATGACATGCTGGTCAAGAGCTTGACCGCAGGGACCCACGTCCGAGACTTGGCAGTAGTCGTCGGTAAGATGCTCAAGTTTGGGATGCGCCTGAACCCGAAGAAGTGCATCTTTGGGATTTCAGAGGGTTTGTTCCTAGGCCATATTATCAGCCAGCGGGGGATAGAAGCTAACCCGCTGAAGGTCCAGGCAATCCTAGACATGGAAACACCAGGAGAAAGAAACCAGGTCCAGATGCTGACCGGCCGATTGGCCGCCCTGGCCAGATTTATCTCCCGCCTGACCGATAAGTGCGCCCCATTCTTTAAACTGCTCAAGGCACAGCAGTTCAAGAAAATTCACTGGACGGCGGAGCATGAAGCGGCATTCCAGTCCATCAAGACATACCTGTCTGCAGTGCCTCTCTTATCCAAACCAGTGCCGGGCGAGATGCTATACCTCTACATAGCTGCATCAGGAACGGCCGTCTCCGCGGCTCTCGTCAGAAAGGAGGGCACGCTCAATCTCCCGGTATACTATGCAGGGAAGGGACTTACCGGAGCCGAAAACCGGTACCCTGACATTGAAAGACTGGCTCTGGCTCTGATCGTCAGCGCTAGAAAGCTCCGGCACTATTTCCAGGCTCATTCCATCACCCTATATACCAATCACCCTCTGCGGCAGATCCTGCAAAAACCGGATACTAGCGGCAGACTCGTACGGTGGGCAGTTGAATTGGGTGAGTTCGACATCACTTACGCCCCGCGAACGGCTATCAAGGGTCAGGCCGCTGCGGATTTCATATGCGAACTCACCCCGATGGCGGTAGAAGCGCACTCCGGCAGGTCTGTGGGCACCGAAGCTGTTCAGGCCATAAAGATTGAACCAGGCCTCCCCAGCGGTTGGAAACTTTATGTGGACGGCTCCGTAACGGGTAAGCGGAGCGGAGCCGGCGTCATGCTAACCTCGCCCGATGGACAGTCGTACGAGTATGCCTTGCGGCTCCTCTTCAATACTTCCAACAATGCCACTGAGTATGAGGCCCTCATAGCCGGCTTACAGCTAGCCAAGGAAATGGGGATACCATCCTTGGAAATATACAGCGACTTGAGCCTAGTGGTGAACCAGATGAACGGGCTGTTCGAAGTCAAGGAACCCCAGTTAGCCTCCTACCAAGCTTTGGCCAAAGCCCTGATCGAGCCATTCCAGGGTGCCACGATTCAGCATATACCCCGGGAGGCAAATAGGCATGCAGACGCCCTAGCCAGGTTGGCAACCGGAAACTATCCACCAGAGTACCGAAGAGCTAAAATTGAAACCCTTCAGAAACCGAGCATAAGCAAGACCATCTCCGAAATATTTTCTGTAGAGGAGGCACCACCAAGCTGGATAGATCTGATAGTTAGATACTTGGCTGACAAAACCAGCCCCCAGGATACAGTGGAGGCTAGGAGGCTACACCTCCGGTGTGCCAGGTACAGCCTCCTCAGCGGCAAGTTGTACCGAAGAGGGCACAACTTCCCCCAGCTAAAGTGTGTGACTAAGGAGGCGGGAGAAGCCATCATGCGAGAAATCCACGAAGGAGTATGCGGTAATCACTCTGGCGCCCGGTCCCTGTCTCACAAGTCGCTACGGGCGGGATACTTTTGGCCAGACATAGCAGCAACGTCGAGAAGAATATCAGGCGGCTGCCACAAGTGCCACATGTACGCCTCTACACCCCATGCCCCGGCAATCGCGTTGTCAATTCTGTTAGCGCCATTGCCGTTCGCACAGTGGGGGCTAGACATCATCGGCCCTTTCCCAATAGCTGTGGGACAATACAAATACGCCATTGTAGCCGTTGACTATCAGACTAAGTGGGTCGAGGCGGAACCCTTGGTAAAGATCACCGAGGAGCGGGTAAGAAAATTTCTATGGAAGAACATCTACTGCAGGTTCGGGGTGGCGCAGACTATAGTCACGGATAACGGGACACAGTTCAACAATGCTGATCTTATCCAGTACACGGCCTCCATGGAGACCCGGATGTTGTTCGCCTCAGTGGCGCACTCGCAGACCAACGGCCAGGTGGAAGCGGTCAACAAGATTATCAAAAGTCTCCTCAAGAAGAAGCTGGATGACCAAAAGGGATATTGGGCTGAGGAACTCCCCGCGGTTTTATGGGCCATCCGGACAACAGCAGCCGAGGCAGCAGGGGAGACCCCGTTCTGCATGGCATTCGGGAGCGAAATGGTACTCCCCGTAGAGACCAACATGCCCAGCGGCAGGGTCGAGAATTATGACGCCGAAACAAACGCCGAGGGCATACGGCTCAACCTGGATCTCATAGAGGAGCGGCGCGACCAAGCGCATATGCGAAACCAAACATACAAGCAACGGGTCGCTCGATACTATGACAGAAAGGTCTGGGAAAGGAAATTGCAAGTGGGGGACTGGGTCATGAAGAAAGTTCAGAAAAAACCACTGGCCTTGGAGCCAACTAGGGCCCTACCAAATCACCGCAGCCACGGGTCCGGCAACATTCCACATCATAGACGCCGAAGGCATCTACTCCACCCGCCCATGGAATATCCAGCACCTACGGTTCTACCCTAAATGAGATCAGTCTTAGAGGGACAATAATGTATTTGGTACCAACGTTGCAATACACAGTCACTGCCTCTAGAATGAACTACAGCTGGTTACAAGGTATATACATCTGCCAGGTATATATGTAAAACAAAAACCGCTAATCAGCGCCGCCGGAGCCTCCAATCCCTGACCCGCCAGCCTTGAGAGACTGCTCTTGCTCCAGCTTCTCGGCCAAGGCTACCTCAGCCTCCATCCGCTCAGCATCAAGCCACCCTTTCTCCCTCCACTCCAGATAGGCATCATTTATACCCTTCGCACGGGCGGCCTCCAGCATCTCTTCAAGCTCCACCGACTCTCGGAAATCGTCGATAGCTTTATCAGCGGCTTCGGCAAGTCGGGATTCTACGAGTTTCTCCCGGAAAGCTTCCAACCGGCTCCGCAGCATCTCACCGGTTATGTAGTATCCAACCGGCTCCGTAGCATCTCACCGGTTATGAAGTATCCAACCGGCTCCGCAGCATCTCACCGGTTATGTAGTATCCAACCGGCTCCGCAGCATCTCACCGGTTATGAAGTATCCAACCGGCTCCGCAGCATCTCACCGGTTATGTAGTATCCAACTGGCTCCGCAGAATCTCACCGGTTATGAAGTATCCAACCGGTTCCGCAGCATCTCACCGGTTATGAAGTATCCAACCGGTCAATTCAACCGGTTCCATGGCATTCCACCGGTCATGTGGCATTCAACCGGCTCCAAAGCATTCCACCGGTTTAGTCACTTTCCTTCCCCTGCGGGCAGGAACGAGCCAGCAACAACTCAAGGCTTCCAAACGCATGGGCTTTATAAACCCGGGCGAGTTTACATCTAACACATGTACTCTTTTCCAACAGGATAAAAACCCTGCATCACACTGAACTGTGATACATTTGGGGATACATGGCGAGACTCGTTATCTCAACGCCACCCCACCGGGCAGATTGTTTCTCTAACACAGAACAAGTCTCCCCGCAACTAACAAACCTACACATTACCTCACGCTTATTCCAACACAAGCTGAGAAGAACTAGCAAGTGTTAACCGGTGCTTCAACATGACCGCAACACCGGGGTACCTATTGGCTTATTCCACACACCAACAGGCCTCCCCGCACGCTAGCAATCCTACCCCACGCTTATTCCAGCACAAGCTGGGCCGAACCACCGGGCTACTCGCCTTGGAAACTTGGGGGACTCGTTCCGACATGGCAGAACGCCCGGACGAGATCCCATGCACTCTCCGACTCGTTCCGACATGGCAGAACGCCCGGACGAGATCCCATGCACTCTCCGACTCGTTCCGACATGGCAGAACGCCCGGACGAGATCCCATGCTCTCTCCGACTCGTTCCGACATGGTAGAACGCCCGGACGAGATCCCATGCACTCTCTGACTCGTTCCGACATGGCAGAACACCCGGACGAGATCCCATGCACTCTCCGACTCGTTATGACATGGTACTCACCACGCCTCCTCTGACTGAACGCCCGGTCACGCCCAATCTTCAATACGGACTTGGGGGACTGGGCACTGTTGGGTTGGTAACCCTGCGGGTCTGCGGGACAGGAGCAAGACATATTAAGTCCCCATTCAAGATTGCACTTGACCAGGAACTTGGGAGACTTGTTGACAGTAGCCACAGAGGGGCTACAGCAGGCCCTCAGACCCGCAACCAGTGCACCCGGGGCCGGCCTAGGGCCCGGAGCAGGATCACCAGCACCCGGACCCGAGGTCCAGCAGTCTACCTTGTGACCAGGGGCCCGGGGACCGGGGACGCCAACATGCCAAAGAGGTCACCAGAGCTGCCCTTTGGTGTGCAAACAGAAGGAAGCCAGTCCCACATCGAAGAGTGAGACCAGACCTCACGCCCGGCCACCTATATAAGGGCCTCAACTACCCTCATTAATAGGTAACTGATCTCTCCAACAGCTTATCATACGTGCTTAAGTTATCTATTCATCCCAACTGTACCAACTTAGGCATCGAAGAGGAGAAGACCGGCCCGCCCGGTATTCCCCTTAGTGAGCAGGTTTACAGGAGATCACTCTTACATTCATCTGTCTCTATCAGGCCTACGGGTTTGTGTAGAAACACCTCCAAAATAAATCGTTAGACCTCCATTAATTTTAAATTATTTCACTTCTAATTTTTTAAGAATAAAAAAATAAAAGAGGAACGCAATAGCTGGAGAACTGAGAATAGAACTCAAGTGGCATGGGGTTGGAATTAGTATTTTCACTAAAGCAACCTGCCAAGTCTACATAAATCTAGCCCTAATACTTACATTATAGTGATTATACTATATATTTGGCCTATTAAACTTTTAATTCAATGAGCATATTGGATATGGTTGTGTATACGCTAACATAATAATGAGTGTTATGTATACTTATAAGTGTACTGTATATGGTAGCATGTAATCTTATGGTTGTAGTAAGCCTCTTTTGTAAGAGAAAGAGATAATGAGAAACTTGTTCTCTCAATCTCATTTGCTAAGTTCTTCTTTTAATCATCTTAACCCTAAAAACTCTAGTTTAACTAAATGAGCTATATATGTGAAAAGCTAACTCAATGACATTTGTATCCTAAACTTAGATCCGAAGTTGAAAGTATAAACGCGAAAATATAATTCTCAAATTAAGAATTCGATCAGTTTCTTAACCATGTCTGAAATTTTGGAATTGTAGTCTTCAACAAAAACAACAGATGAGGATGACTGAGATGTCGACTCATGACGCACTACTGTGACTGTGATAACAGCGAACAAAACACAGTGACAGTTGTAATGTCAAGCTCACTAAGTATAATTTGATAATCATTGTCATTGCGTCGAGAAACAGATATAGTTGAAGCACAATTATGTCAAGTTTCAAGAACCCATAAACAAGAAACACAAAAAAATGTCATTTAAAAAACTCTTTATCATAACCAGAAAATTCTACCTGTGCATAGCACGCAACTTCACGTATGAGTGAAATTTTTTCTCTCCAGATAAACCACTTCACCAAATACCCGGGTATGGCTGGCTGATGGACAAGCTGCTACCACAAGTGTTGAAGCAGTTGTTGTTCATCTTCTTACGTTAAACAGTATGTGTTCCTTCATGTGCATGTTCGTGTAAATAGTTCGTGAAAAAGTTTGTAATCGGAACATTAGTAGTAGCCGTGTACCAATGCTAGCATGTTCTTGATTTCTTGCTGAGAAGCACTTAAAGATTATAGTATATACTATTATCACAAGCAAGGAAGCTCTCTTCTCTTGTTTGTTTTAGTGGACTTCTAGTTTCTACAATTTCTTTTAGTTTTTATCCTTTGGTTTTTGATTTTGTCATTTACTTTATTATTCCTAGTGATTAATTATAATTTAAAGTATTTTAATATATAAAGGTTAAAACTTAAAAAAAAATTGAGGAAAAAATTTAACAACAGTACATAAAATATAGATCACTGAGAAATAAGGTTAATTTACTTTCTATTACACAATTGTGCTTGAGGTTAGAATCCAAACCTATTAGTACATAGCCTCAGTATCTCCGTTATTTTTGTGATCACCGTCAAAATTGTGAGGGCAGTTCTGTCAAAAAAGAAAGCCCATGTCTTTTTCATCCTCTCAAAAGAAAAAGAAAAAAAGACCCATAACTACAATTGTGTTACAATAATTACTAATAGCAAAACTTAAAAATTCTTAACTCAATGACACCAAACTAACAGTAACGGCTGTTAGTAATTACTCATAACATACTCATCATACTCTTCCCTCCTCTTCTTCCCACTCCCACTCCCAATACCCGTTTCAATCCATGCGTTTCTCCGCCTCCAGCATCCCCTTCATGTCCTTCGACGTCGGCCCCGCCTCCGCCTCCACCTTCGGCACCCTCTACGGCGGTTCCATCTCCTCATCCTCCTCCTTCGCCGCCCTCCCCTGCTTAGAACGCGAGGAGCCTCTCCTCGACGAGCTCGGTATCCACCTGGATCAAATATGGCACAAAACCAAGTCCATCCTCCTCCCTTTTCGGGTCAACTCGGATCTCCACCTGGAAACCTAGAGCTTCATCGGTGTGCCAGCGACGGTTCCGTTTGGATCGTACATGGCGGTCAAATCTTTAGTTACGATTGGAATCTAAGTCACGCCGAAACGATTCAGACTTATTTGGATGACATCAGCTCGATTTGCCGAGTGCATCCAGAAATCGCCACTGTAGGATCCGTAACCGATCCTAGACTCCACTTCTACGACTTCTCTGGCGTCCAAAACTTAGGGTCGATCCACTGGACCGACCCGACTGATTTTGAACTCGCCGATCTCAATCTTCACCGGCTTCGACTGCCTGCACCGAGAGAACTGCATCTTGGTCATCGACAAGTCAACGCTCAAGATCGTCGGCGAGCTGAGTAGACACTCTGGGAGCTCGGTAAAGAATCTGGCCGTCGAAAAGCTGACGTGGCTGCCTGGAACAAGATTAATCTTCGGATGCCTCTGTATTTTGGAGAGGGTGAGGCTAGGGATTAGGGTTCTATAAGGAGAAATTCAATTTGAGGTTTATGTATTTTGTGTCATTATGCTACTGAGGGTCAATATATGTTACTGAATGTTTGAATGCTACTGAGTATTAATATTTGGTCGTTCCTATGTGATTTACATTTTGTCAAATATGTGGTTGTTAGTCATATTGAGGGTCAGTATATAATTATATATTTACATGCATTATTGGTCTTCAAAATCGCATAATGCTATTGACCTTCAATAATGTCGTAAAAAAAATTAAAAAGACAGTTTCGTAATTACGTAATTACCTGTTAGTGGTAATTTGTTAAAATAAGTTAATTATTGGTAATTATGAACTCAAAAGTGTAGTTGTTGGTAATTATTGTATAAAAAAAATTATAAAAAAAAAAAGCCTCCGCGCGTCCTCTTCAGGGTAAAAAATTGCCACTACCCTGCTAGCCTTCATCACCAAAATGCGTCAACCAAAACGTCTAGGTGCGCTTGAGACTCTCAGGGGAAAAGGTTAAATTGGACACCGGTGGTTTTGGCGGCTACGGTGGCTGTTCGGCTCGATTTGAGTTGTGGCCTTGTGGGCATCAATTTCATCAGAGTTCAATGTAATTGAGATTCTAATTTTGGTTTGTAAGGACTGCAATTTCAGAGATCCGGATTCTATTATGGTTATGACCTGGGAATTGTGTAGGATTTTGGATACTTTGTTAAATATGGCTATGGGTGTAGCTTGCTTTGTGTCTTGCTGGGCAAACTCTTAGCATGCAGAGGAGGTATATGTAAAGCCCTTGTATATGATATTTGACCCTTCCAGTTGTCATTCGGATGAAAGAAGTTGAAGACAATGAACTTAATTTTGCATGATTCAATTTTGTTTTGTGTCTTTATGGGGTTGTCATTTCATGGTGTGTTCTTATCTCATCTATGCAGAATGTTCGCATTTACACCGAAACATGGATCAAGCCGGGTTCACATATTAGGACTGGCCGATAAGAAGGAAGCATCTTTATATGCATATTAATGTTAATGAGAAAATTCAATCAGAAATATACGTAGATGATCTGTGCTGTGCGAGAATACAATGACGGGCGACGCTGGGTGTCTGGGTCGGAGAGAAGGGGGTTGTAGATGCAGGTGAGGAATGTGAGGCTGTAGGCTGCAGCCTGCACTGGTGTGTGAGAATCTAAGAAGCCCAAACACAAACAGTGTCTGTATTGAACACAATACAATACACGTGCACGTTGAATCTAATTTTTGTTTCACACGTTCAATAAATATTATAAATATATATATATATATATATATAATTAAAAATTAAGCCTTACAACGTCTAGCAATCAACGCGTCGAGACTCCAGAGTGGTCACAAACCTCACTCACGAGATTTTTGATCCTCATATCACCTCAATTCACCACCAAAACAAACTTCAATCATCGCCCACCTTAACTCACTGTCTCCCTTTTTCTCGTTCACCTCATCTCCACTCAACTCACTCACCTCTCTCTTACAACGTCTAGCAATCAACGCGTCGAGACTCCAGAGTGGTCACAAACCTCACTCACGAGATTTTTGATCCTCATATCACCTCAATTCACCACCAAAACAAACTTCAATCATCGCCCACCTCAACTCACTGTCTCCCTTTTTCTCGTTCACCTCATCTCCACTCAACTCACTCACCTCTCTCTTTGAGCTCAACCAATCTTTAATTCCATGAGAGCAAACATTCGTCGACGGCAACAAGGAATCTCAAAAACTTTCACCTGCTGACTATATGGCTCGCTGAATGACCCGACTCCATTGCATTCTTTGTGCTCGCGCTGTTAGCATCTGTATTGAACCCATCATTAAGCCTTTTAGTTGAATACAAACTGAAATATGATTCAATAATAGTAGTTGTAATGCTCTGCTCATTCCGGTTAATTTAAGGATCAAGTATATCAAGTCTTTAAAGATAGGAGAGTCCATGTTCAATACTGTTTTGGTATTTGGTATTGGTGTTGCATAAGGTTTTCTGTTTAGAGTGAAACTTGGACAGCAAGTTGTATCTTTATGGGGGATTGTTTGTTGATTCAAAGAGCTTTATATATAGAATGTTTTGGTCCCTGCTCTCTACACGATCTCAGACATATAGTACATATCCCATTAATGGTGTCTAAAGCTTGTAGAGAGAGAGAGAAGACTAAGACGAAGAAAATTAGTAGCATAGACGTCTTGACAGCACAGCTTGAAGCTATGGATATTCAGTAGAATGAAGGTATGTTTATTGCTATGTTTTTGGCTCGTATTGATGCTTTTATGTAATGTGTTTGTGTCTGTAATTTGGACTTTGTTAGGCTGATTAAGTTTACAGTTTGGTATCAGAGCCTAACAAATTTACAACATAAATAATCTTAAGAAAACATAATTGCATGAACAATGGAACCTTAAAACTTCTGCATTTTCCCTTAAGAACAACAAGAATATTTTCTGCTTTTGTAAACTAAATAGCATCATTGGGCCATTCAGGTCAAACCGAGCCCAAAACCCGCAAGCACTAACTCATGACCTGTTCTGTATTTAAATCTCAAATCGACCGTTATGTTCAACAGTTATATTCTGAAAAAGGGATCAGGGTTCTTCAGTTGGGATTGAAACTGCAGAGATTTAGCAATCTCTAAAGGAATTCGAGTCCCTAATTGGTGCGGATTAAGGAAGAAAGTTGTAACCAAGTCAATTTCGTTTTACTTCCTCAAATTAAGAATCTTGACCTTTAGGAAAAGAAGTAAGAATTTTGGAATCTTGTTTATGGGTTTTCTGTTTTCAAAGCATGTCTACGATTACTATAATTGCAAGAACATTAGAGGCATTCCTGGCATGCAAATAAGTTAGGTAGATGGAGGACTAGATGAAATTTCAATTGCCTGAGCATGTTCTGTGTGAGATTGTATGATGCATGTTTTGATTTGAATGAAATTTTGTGTGGTTGATATTTTGATTGTCTTTGTGTGATTCTGAATCTCCCGAAAATAATAAAACAACACATAAAAGAAGATAAACAGACAAATCAACCTAAAACTTCATCGATTCTTGGTTTGCATTCTTTTAAATAGCAGAATGTTGCACAAAGCAATTTCTGCAGTAAGTTGAAATTTTAGCAAAAAACCAAAACTTGTGTTTCTGATTGTAAATTATAAAATTATCTTAACTTCCAAAAAAGTGTGTCTTTTCATGGTTTAAAATCAAAAAGCAGCATCACACATATATTTTGAATTCACATACAGGTTCTTGAAGCTTTTCTTTTGTCTAAAGATGTTGACTGCTTAACGAACAAATTGAGTTTATTTTGTATGGTTTGATGATTAAGAAATTTAAGAAAATATCATGTCTTCTGCTATAAAAGTGATACTTGATATGTGATGTTATATGCTTCTGCATTGGTTGTGTTGCTTGAACTGATATGGAATATAACAATTGTATGTAGAACTTTTGGATTTCCTCACAAAACTTGAAAAATTTTGAAACTGTTTTCAGTCAAAACTTAATCTTTTCTTCTTTTGCTCATTAGGAATTACTTTTTTGAACGTCAACAACATCCTTATGCTCACTAGATCAAATTTTAAGTCCTGGAAATCTAGCATAGACCTTTATATGATGACTCACGATAATATGGATATGTACTTCACACATACCATGCCCTTTGCCCTGAATGCAACTAGTACCCTTGAGGAAATGAGGTATCATGATGACTGGTATAGGTCAAACCAAGGAGCTAAAACTCTCATGAGGAATTCCCTAACTTCTATAGTAAGAGGCAGCATTGAGGAACCAGTACTAGCTAGAGACTTCATGTTAAACATCGAGGCAAAATTCAAAGAAAACAACAAGGCAGAAGCAGCTAGGATTGGAAAAGAGTACAACGAGCCGAAGTACAATGGAATTGGAGGAGTTAGGAACCACATCATGAAGCTTATTGAGATGAACTCTCGTCTCAAGGAGCTGGAGCTTGGAGTGAAGGATGATCAGCTAGTTCACCATGCATTGGACTCACTGCCTTCCAGTTTTGGAGTTCTCAGAACAAGCTACAATGCTCAGAAGGAGAATTGGACTTTGGATGACCTAATATCCATCTGTGTAGATGAAGAATCAAGGATGAAGAAGGAGAAGCAGCCTACAACCTCCATAAACCTAGTTCAGAAACCTAAGTGGAAGAAGTTTAATAAGCTTAAGGTTAATAAAACTATAGCAAAGCCTTCAAACAGCAATAAGGGAGTCAAAGTGGACAAGTCATTTAGGTTCAAGCACTACCAGAAAAGGGGTCATAGCCGACGACGCCATCTCGTCGGCCGTTTCCATTAAATCGTCGGCTATAGTCATAGCCGACGAAGTATCGTCGGCTATTCCGTCGTCGGGAATGCCCTGTCGGCTATAGTATAGCCGACGACACTGAGGCTAAGTCGTCGACTTATAAACCACGAAGTATAGCCGACGAACAAAGCGTCGTCGGCTATTATGAGAACATTGCCGACGATAGAGTCGCCGGCTATAACTCTCCCCTAACCCCTAAACCCCGAAGTATAGCCGACGACTCTATCGTCGGCAATGTTCTCATAATAGCCGACGAATTAATTCGTCGACTATAACCTTCGCCGGCACCGGAAACGGCTTATTTTTGCCGGAAGCCGGGAGGTTATAACCGACGAAATATGGTCCATTTCGTCGGCTATAACCCCTAAATATTTAAAAAAAAATTATAAATTTTGCTCGGGCCCAATTCCACTTCGTCTTCGGTTTGCCTGCAGAAAATCCACAAATGTACATCCAAATAGCCAAAAAATATCCACATCAATCCATCCGTAATATCCTATTGTACAAACCCCCTAACTAGCCATCTACGTACACTAACTGCTCATCACCCCCTAAATGGATGGCGTCGTCGACGGGATCGTTCGAGTTCCGGTGGCTATGGCTACCCTGATCGCCTGGCGTACTCCGATGCGGGGGAGGAGTGGGGACGACGAAATCGGGCATCTGTGGCGGAGGCGGGGGCTCCTCTCCAGCTCGTTGGGCCTCCCAAGATTGCCGCATCCATCGGTACATCTCCGCCGCGGCCGCGTTGCTGGCCAGCTGCACCGAAGCCTGCTGCTGGAGCGCCTCCACCGCCCTCGCCAAATCCGTCTGCGTCCTCTGCAGCTCTGTCTGCAAGTCTCTCCTCGTCGAAGCCGCACGCTGCGTGCTGGGATTGGCCGGCGTGTACTTCAGAACCCCATCTCCCGCCGCGCCTAGGCCTCTCTGGTAGAAGTAGTTGTTGCAAGTCCCTACCGCCGCGTGCATGATCTGAGAGGCCAAGCGCGGCTCAAAGGTGTCGATCGTGGAGGCAAACTGCACGATCGCCTCGTCGGACGCCCCTTCCCCCAGCGTCTCTAGCGCCATTCTCAAGGTGATCGCGTCGGTCTCCGCATCTATTCTCGCCTAATTGACAAGAAAATATAATAAACGAATTAATAAAAAAAATATATAAATTAATTTAATGAAACACTTTTATTGAAGATGGGCGAATACTTACCACTTGGTCGGGACGGTCCGGATACATCTGCGCATGAATCCACGACAACGGGCTCGGCGGTCGGTCCCTCCTTGCAATCTCTGCCCACTGCCTCCAGGAGCGGGCGCCGCCGTGGTGGGGGTGCTCGTTCCTCTTGCGGTTGTCGCTGTTCGTCTTCGAGATTTTCTTTATTATAAGAACGAACATATAAACGCAAATATAAATTAGTAACTAACTTAAAATATTAGGAACTAACCAAAAAAAAATTATTAACTAATTTAGTTACTAACTAATTTAGTTTAATTAGTAACTAACTAACTAACTAATTTAATTTAGTAACTAACTAACTTACTAACTACCTAATTTAATTTAATTTAATTTAATTTAGTAACGAACTAACTAACTATGTAACTAACTAACTAACTTAATTTAATAACTAACTAACTAACTAATTAATTAATTTAATTTAGTAACTACATAATTTAATTACTAAATAACATTAAAAAGTTATAGACTAGGCTAAATTTTCTTACCGAGACCCTGTCGCTCCCGAAGTAGGCTACCAGCCATAGCCACTCATACTCCCTGTACCGGAACTCGTGGGGGGTTGTACCTCGCCCCAAACCCTTCTCCACATGGTACGTCCTGTGGTGCGTCGACAGCTCGTTCTTCCACTCGGAGTACCTATATTAACAGAACACAACTGTTAGATATATTCGTTCATCTTTAATCGTCTTCAATCTAACTCGAATGATAGTAAAATAACGCGAAACACATAACCTGTTCTTCAGCTGCTCGTCTGTCCACCAGTCCAAGGTAGGATGGACTCTAAACCATTGCTGCAATATTATAAATTAATTAGAAAATATTTTTATATAGTTATAAGGACTCAATTCATAAATGTTTATTTTCTATAATAAAAATACGATTTAACTCACCGACAGTGCATTGTACACTCGCGCCTTGATGTCATCGTGCACAGAGCCCCAGTCGGGCCACAACATTGGGACCCTGTCCCGCACGATCATGCCCGTCGCGTTGATATACTTGGTCGTGGTTTCTCTCCTCTCGATCGGGCGTCCATCCTCACCGGGACCGGGCAGGATCTCCCTGATTCCACCGGCGAGTTCCCTCTCCAGGGTCGACATGTTTGCTGGCCCTCTGGTCCTTCTCGTCCCCGCGGGTTTATTTACGAGGACGCCTGTTTCATAATTAAAATGAATACATGCCTAATAAAAATTCCGTACTAACTAACTAATTGACTAACCAACTACGTACATAATTTACTAACTAACTAATTTAATTTAGTAATTAACTAACTAAATAATTTGCTAAATAATTTAATTTAATAACTAACTAGCTAAATTAAATTAATTTACTAAATAATTTAATTTAGTAACTAGATTAACTAGCTAAATTCTTTAATTTACTAACTAATTTAAATTACTAACTAACTAACACATTTAATTTACTAACTAACTAACTAATTTAATTTAATAACTAACTAACGACCTAACTAATTTAATTTACTAACTAATTATGAACTAAGCTTCGACGTAGTTAAATAATTAATTAAACAATCTAAATAATTAATTAAACTAACTAATTACCTGCGTCGTTGTACTGTTTGTCCTTCTCACGAACACACCACAGGCCGCGGCAGTCCTCTGAGTCGAATGGCCTGTGGACGTAGACCTCCTCCCAGGGAATCTCGTGCGGCCGGTCGTGCCTCCAAATCTGCCTCCCCCTAGCGTCGTACTCGGGGATGGCAGGGAGGAACTGGACCATGTACATCCCCGATGGCGGAGACATACGGGGCGTGGACCCTGAGGGGCCTGATCCCCCTGTCGGTGGGCCCTGTCGCTGTGGACGCTGTCGCTGTGGGGGGACAGGGAGCATCTCTGGAGGTTCCTGATCGTCGCGCGGTGGGGTCGGCTGCCGATCCTGGAACAGTGCTGAAGTGCAGTGGGGTCTGGAGGGTGCGGCTGTGCGTCCTCCTCTGACGCTCGAGATTGGGCCCGCTCCCGTCGACTCATACGATGAGCCCCCACGTGTATCGCTCGGGGTAAATCCCATCAACGTCTCCTCGCGCCTGTTCATTGGCCGGCGTAGGCCCCGACGACCGCTGTGTCCGCCCCCCCCACGGCTGTGTCCTGCCTGAGCTTCGGGGTCGCTCTCGCTCGATCTGGCAATCCAGCGGTCTACAGCGCGGCGGTTTTCTGCACAATTAGTATATAAAATCCATAAATTTCACAACAATTCCACAAAAAAATAAAAAACTTCATTAAATATATATATACCTAATTATATATATACCTAAATATATTTATACCTAATTATATATATATATATTCTGAAATATATATATATATATATATATCCTCCTAAAAATTCAGTATATATAACACAAAAAAATAAAAAGCTTCATTAAATATATATATACCTAAATATATTTATACCTAATTATATATATATATATATTCTGAAATATATATATATATATATATATATATATATCCTCCTAAAAATTCAGTATATATAACACAAAAAAATAAAAAAATTCATTAAATTTATATATACCTAATTATATATATACCTAAATATATTTATACCTAATTATATATATATATTCCGAAATATATATATATATATATATACATATATATATATACATATCCTCCTAAAAATTCAGTGTTAATTCCACAAAATTAAAAAAAATTCCACAAAATTCACAATTAGCCCTAAAACACTTATACCTAAATCATTTAACCCTAAAAAACAATTAACCCTAATTCAATCAAAAAAATTCTAATTCAAAACCCTAAATAATTCAATAAATCACAATGAGGGAGAGCCGGGACTACCTGACATGGTGGTGCGACGGGGACGAGGTCCGGTGGTGGTGCGGTGCGGCGGCGACGGCGGCTAGGGGCGGCGGCTGTGTTCGCACCTTTTCTGGAATGGGAGAAGGTCGATGGTGGTCGGGGAGGGTCGGGAGGGGTCGGTGGTGGTCGGGGAGGGTCGGGAGGGATCGGGGAGGGTCGGTGGTGGTAGGTCGGCGTCGGGGAGGGACGGGCGGCGATTAGGGTTTGAGGGGAGCCGGTAGAAAATGAGGGAAAACGGTCTGCTTCGCTTTAAATCGAAGGACTATAGCCGACGATGTCCATTTTAATTCGTCGGCTATACTATAGCCGACGAATTTCGTCGGCTATACTCTGACCCTAAATCCGGGCCGGGCCGAAGTTGGGCCAGGCCTTGGGCTGTGCGGGGGGCGGGCCGGTTATAGCCGACGAATTTAGCCATTTCGTCGCCTATAGTATGAATTTCGTCGGCTATACCTTTAATATCGTCGGCTATACTTCACGCGCTCAGCAGCCGTGCGATCTTCCCCATCCAACGGCGGACAATGAAACGGCGCGGATCGCAAGAGTTTAGCCGACGAAGTTAAATATTTCGTCGGCTATTCCTTGGTCAAATTGCAAAGTCAAACCTCTAAACGCTTTAAAACGGCAACTGGCCCGTCTAAATGACGTTTTTTTGCCTTACCTTCAACAGAGAATAGTTTCAAATCGATGCGACGCCACTAATCGTATAAAAAGTTTTGACAAAATATTTACCGACCGTCAGGCTACCCATAGGAAAACGGAAGTAAAAAACAGCTAATCGCAACATTCGGCACACAGATTTTGTCGGAATCTTCTCATTTTTCAACCGTAGACGTATTTCAATATTTCGGTCATATCTTATTTCACGACACATTTGCATTTGAAGGGTCTACGTATAGTAACTATTTGAAACTATACATTCACTTAAACACTTGGTAAACAAGTTAAGGAACATTAGTGCATATGTTACGATTTTGAATCTAAAAGCTTGGAAAATCTATTCCAACCGTCAAATATCACCGTTAAGATTAAATACATGTATGAAAAAAAATCCAACTACATCTGACAACGTTAAAGGCTCGATCGGGACGGTCAAACTGCAAAGTCAAACCTCTAAACGCTTTAAAACGGCAATTGGCCAGTCTAAATGACGTTTTTTGGCCTGACCTTCAACAGAGAATAGTTTCAAATCGATGCGACGCAACTAATCGTATAAAAATTTTCCTCAAAATATGTACCGACCGTCAGGCTACCCATAGGAAAACGGAAGTAAAAAACAGCTAACCGCAACATTCGGCACACAGATTTTGTCGGAATCTTCTCATTTTTCAACCGTAGACGTATTTCAATATTTCGGTCATATCTTATTTCACGACACATTTGCATTTGAAGGGTCTACGTATAGTAACTATTTGAAATTATACATTCACTTAAACACTTAGTAAACAAGTTAAGGAACATTAGTGCATATGTTACGATTTTGAATCTAAATGTTTGGAAAATCTATTCCAACCGTCAGATATCACCGTTAAGATTAAATACATGTATGAAAAAAAATCTAACTACATCTGACAACGTTAAAGGCTCGATCGGGACGGTCAAACTGCAAAGTCAAACCTCTAAACGCTTTAAACCGGCAATTGGCCCGTCTAAATGACGTTTTTTGGCCTGACCTTTAACAGAAAATAGTTTCAAATCGATGCGACGCAACTAATCGTATAAAAATTTTCCTCAAAAAATTTACCGACCGTCAGGCTACCCATAGGAAAACGGAAGTAAAAAACAGCTAACCGCAACATTCGGCACACAGATTTTGTCAGAATCTTCTCATTTTTCAACCGTAGACGTATTTCAATATTTCGGTCATATCTTATTTCACGACACATTTGCATTTGAAGGATGAAGCAATGGTTTCGGTCAATATACTTTAGCCGACGAAATGCAATTCGTTGGCTACAGTATAGCCGACGAATTGCAAGTCGTTGGCTATACTTTAGCCGACGACCTTCAACGTTTTTTCGTTAGCCGACGACTTGCATATTAAATTACCCAGAATGGGCATTATAGCCGACGAAGTATGGTCCATTTCGTCGGCTATAATGCTTATCTTTCTGAAAATTTGCCATTTAGGGCCTGAAAATTGCCTATTTCACCTGATAAATTCCTGAACATCACACAAACAATTCAATACAATTTCCCATAAACTCCGAAAATGGTAATTAAGGACAAAAATGTATTCATACATGCATGCACCATCATACACAAATACATACATAAATAGTATAAAATCATCCTCATCACTTGAGTCAGACGTAGTATAGTAGTTAATATCTGGCAACCGGTACTCGTACTCGTCGTCTGAGTCATCGTCTGCCTGAGATAGACGATTCGGATTAACATCATACATGGGCACCTGACCCCTAGGAAGTCGAACGACTCTGCCCGGCGTCACATTATTATCGCGGATGGTGGAGGATTCCGGAATGTCGACGGCGTCCGGCTCTTGGTATGCGGTCGCTTCTTGACACTCTGTGCTCACACCAAGTGTGGTAGCACTGTATATGTCTAGCTGAGACACATGGTTAACTACCTTCCACGTGCCTTTGTTCAATGGATCATCAAGATAAAAGACCTTTTTGGCCGCTGTGGCGAAAACAAAGGGGTCATCTTCATACACACTAGTGGCGGTATTCACCGAAAGTATGCCATACTGATCGGTCCTTATGCGGTGCGGCCTAGTATCAAACCATCGACACTTGAACAAGTGGACTTTCATGCGGTTCCCATAAATGAGTTCAACAACTGACTGTAGGACACCGTAATAAACCTCGCCCCCCTCTGCACCATCGACCATCACCCCACAATTCTGTGTTTTGCGTTCCCCGTCTCTAGCTTCACATATATACTTAACGCCGTTGACATCACACATTGGGCGGACTGTGGAAGATATCGGCTTCATCGACAACAGCCTCAATTCCTCTGAGTAATTTCTATGACCACCCTTCGCAGCCACGTGCATCAGCTGAAAAATATAACTCAAATCACTTGGAGTGTTTATGATTAAAGAATAGGGAACTGTAAAAGAAAGCCATCTAATATATATATTTATACACTTACCCATTGTGGAAAATAGTCTGCAAACGTCGTGTTGTGGTACTCGAGATCACCGCCAACTTCCTTGTAGTTAAGATGGGTTCGTTTCCAATATTGTACCTCCGGACAGTTTATTAGAACCCACCAGTGGGCAATCCCTACCTCATGGTCAGGCAACTTGTCCACACCCTTCTTCTTGAAGCTTCCGTATGGTACAACATCGTTGGCGACGATAGATAGGTTGAACTCGGGGTCATCCCGACTTGGATGTTGTGGGGGGTCCTCCATCGCTCCCAAGTACAACTTGGCGTACGTTACACACTCATGCGCAATGTAAGCTTCAGCGATACACCCCTCAGGCGTAGATTTATTGTGCACGTATTTCTTGTAGTCTCCAAGTTGTCTGCAAGGTTAACAAGTGCATGTTAAGAGCATGCAAATTTTATTTAAAAACATGTATAAATCAAATTTATGAATAACATGTACCTTTCGATGGGATACATCCAAGTGTAGTGTACGGGACCGGTAAGCAACAATTGTTGGGGAAGATGGATCATCAGGTGAGGCATGATGTCAAAGAAGTTTGGGGGAAATATCCTCTCGAACTTGCACAAGATAAAAACGATTTCCTCATGCATTCTCATGAGGTCTGATTTTCTAACTTCTCTAGCGCATACCTTCTGGAAGAATCTTGACAACGCCACCAACGGCTCAACCACTTCATCCTCCAAGTACGCTCGAATGAAAATAGGGAAGAGGCGTTGAAGCAGTACATGGCAGTCGTGACTCTTCAATCCGTACATCTTGTTGTCTCGATAGTTAACACACTTGCTTATGTTACCCGCATAGCCATAAGGATACCTACATAGCCATTAACAACAATTAGATTTCATGCAGTCCCATGCTTGTGGAATACATGCCTAATAAAAAGTTACCTGACATTACTCATCCATCCAAAGATTTCATGTTTCTGGTCCCTGGTGACGGTGTAAGGAGCTTGGGGCATTTTGCTCCTGCCCTCTCTCAACCACAAATGCTCCCGCAGTCCCATATTTCTCAGATCAACGCGTGCCTTGGGGGGTGTCTTTTGTTTTCTTCTCCCAATTCAAAACTGTGCCAACCACGGCTTCACACACGTTCTTCTCTATATGCATGACATCCAGGTAGTGTCTGATAGCCAACCTGGACCAATAAGGAAGTTCCCAGAAGATGCTCTTGTGTGACCAGAACCTATACCGATCGGGCCTCTCTGGAATCGTGCGCAACACATCGGGATGATTGCTAAGCGGACCAAAGTCATACTCATTCAACACTGCCAATATTTCCTCCCCTGTCCATCGCTCCGGTGCCCAGCCCCTTTCTTCAGTCCCATCAAAAGCCTGTGCATCGTCCCTAAATGGATGGTCATGCGGAAGCCAACAACGGTGACGCATCTGGACAATCTTGCTGCAATGAGGACTGGAGCAATCAACAGTCATGCACTCTGAACAAGCCCTGTAACCCCTGGTGACGCTGCCCGACAACATACCCCTCCCAGGAAAGTCACTGATCGTGCCAACAAGCATGGCACGCATCCGGAACATCTCATTTTTGAACCGGTCGTAGACCAGGTGGCCTTTCAGACTCAAGTACCGAAGCTCCTCAATTACGGGTCTCAAATACACATCGAGACACTTTTTCGGATAACCTGGACCTGGAATCAACAAAGTGAGCATGTTATATTCCTTTTTCATGCACATCCACGGTGGAAGATTGTACGGAATCAAAATAACTGGCCACACACTGTACTGAAGCTCTTTCTTGCCAAAAGGGTTGAAACCGTCGGATGATAGCCCTAGCCAAACATTTCGAACCTCTGATGCAAATTCAGGAAACTCCAACACATTCTTCTTCCAAGCCTCTCCGTCGGCGGGATGTCTAAGGGTGTCATCGTCAGGCACATTCCTCTCAGCCCACCATCTCATAGCTTATGATGACTGGTAAGAAGCCGATGTCCGGGGGGCATCGCCCCACCCCATATCTTCAGCCAATCATCAACCGATTTGACAGTGCCTTTGTTCTCCGTTTTGATCTTCATCACTCCCATGACAGATTCAAGGACAGTCTTACTGCATCCGGGGTACAACGGAGTCTGTTGCAATGCATCAGGTTGTTGTACTTTTCCATACCACTTGTGTTGACCGGTGATCGGGGTAATGGCTCGAGTGGCTCAATATCAGGGAAACACTCCATCTCCGGAGAAGGGAGTTGCACATCTGGTGCTTCATCAAAGACACCGCTCTCACGAGGAAACATATCGTTCATCCAGTTCGTTGTTGGATCATTGGACGAACTCCCTCTCTCGGCAAATTGTCCATGATCATGAGGACCCGCAAACTCTGGTTCACCGTGATAAATCCAATTAGTGTATATGACCCAAAATCTATATCTAGCCAGGTGTTGCTCCACTTTCTCTATGGAAAAAACGTTGTCGTGGGCTGGCACACTTGCAGTTTTTACACGGGCAATAATGAAGTGTAGTGTCTCCACAGTTAGCCATCACAAATTCCAGGAAACTCCTAACTCCATCATGATACGCCTGATCCCATCTTCCAAGGGTAATCCAACTCTTGTCCATCCTGTAAATTCAATAAATAAATATAATTATATATAGATATGTATATATGCACGTACTACGTACGTACGTACGTACTAATTAATTAAAAAATTCATCATTACACACACACACACACACACACACACACACACACACATATATATATATATATATATATATATACACATCCCTAAATTAATTAAAACATCGTCAATCTTCCTAATTAATTAAACACAATATATTTTTTATATATACCAACAATATATTTTTAATTACAATTATATTAATTAATATATATATATACATTTTTTCATCAAATTCATCTAAAATCACCTCTAAATCAACAATCAATCACTAATCTTCAACAAAACTTCAATTCTATCTAACCAACATATCAACCCATTAATAATCTCATCTCAACACACACACACACATATATATATATATCAAATTAATCACACATTTATTCTAATTAAACTCTAAATTAACACACCTCTGCATATAACTAACTAAATCAACACACACAGCAATATACGTACCTTTCAAGCTTATGGCCGAGGTTTTGGACGATTTCATAGCGTTTTTGAAATTTTTTCGAAAAATTTCGACGAAGTGAGCTCGCTGGTGCAGAATAGATCTGATATAAGGGTTATAGCCGATGAAGACCCTCCTCGTTGGCTATAACAAAAAACTTTTAGTCGGCTATAGTTATAGCCGACGACGTCAAGTAATAGCCGACGACTCGTCGGCTATAATATTATAGCCGACGATGTGGCCGACGAAAGAGTAATTCGTCGGCTATAACCCCTTATAGCCGACGAAGTACTCTTTCGTCGGCCGTTTTTTTTCATATCGTCGGCTATGACCCCTTTTCTGGTAGTGAAGTGCTAGTTTTGCAAGAAAGTAGGACACATGAAGAAAAACTGTCCCAGATTCAAAAATTCGCTAGAGAAAAAGAGTATGATTAATCCTCTTATTCTTTTAGAAACTTTTTCTTTAGAAGTTAATTTGTTAACATAGAGCCTCATACTTATTGGTTAGATTCTGGAAGTCCCTTACATATTACCAATTCTTTACAGGGCTTCATAAGGAAGAGAAAGCCAAGGAATGATGAGGTCAACATCTGTGTTGGCAATGGAATGCTTGTTGCTATGAAGGCTGTAGACACTCTTAGATTGGATTTAGGTTTCGACAATTTTTTAGTTTTAGACAAAGTATTTTATGTGCCCTCGATTAAGAGGAATTTGCTTTCGGTTAGTTTTTTAGTCAAACTTGGTTGTAGTTTTCTCATTGATTTTAGTTGAATAAAAATTTGCAAGGACTTTTCGACCTTCTTGATTCAGAATTGTTCTACTTTTGGTACTGGTGTTATTGAGAATGATTATTTGAAATTAAATTGTTCTCTGAATCAACAAGATTGCTTGCATGTTGAAAATAAAACAGATAATAACACAGCAAGTAATAATACCATTGTTGGTGTTAAAAGAAGCTTGCATAATGAGAAATCAGCCAACTTATAGCATAGAAGACTAGAGCACATATCTAAAGAAAGATTACAGAAATTTGTCAAAAGTAAAACTTTACCCGAATTGGATTTCAGTGATTTAGGAGATTGTATTGAGTGTTGTAAAGGTAAAATAACAAACTTAAGAAGAAATGGTGCTAACAAATCCAATAAGTTACTCAAATTAATACATACTGACATTTGTGGACCATTTAGACATCAAACAATATGTGGTAATGTCTATTTCATAACTTTCATTGATGATTTTTCCAGATACTGCTATATTTATTTACTGTCAGAAAAATCACAGTCTCTTGAGACTTTTAAAATCTTTAAAGCTGAGGTTTAACATCAGCTTGATGCAAAGATTAAGACTGTGAGGTCTGATAGGAGGAGAGAATTTCATGGTAGATATACAGAGCAAGGCCAACATAAAGGTCCCTTTGCATTATATTTGCAGGAACTTGGTATTAAGGCTCAATATTCTACACCTCATAATCCTCAACAGAATGGGGTAACAGAAAGGAAAAATAGAACATTGATAAGCATGGTTCGAAGTATGATGTGTACATCTGGTTTACCAAGATTTTTATGGGAAGAAGCATTAAAAACAGCAAATTATATTTGCAATAGATCCCCAAGTAAGTCTATAGAAAGGAATAAAACAGCTTATGAATTATGAACTGGCAGAAAATCAAGTTTGCATCATTGCCATGTTTGGGGTTGTAAAGCTCAGGCTATGATTTATAATCCTAGATTAAGTAAGCTTGATCCAAAGTCAGTGAGTTGTAATTTTGTAGGATACTGTGAAAAAGCTAAAGGTTTTAAGTTATACTCAGCTCATCATACACCTAGAGTTTTTGAAACTCATCAAGTCAAGTTTATTAATGAAAGTATCTTCAATACAAATTTTGAGGATTTAATTAACCTCAGATTTTGAAGAAGTCGAAGATAATGAGTTTGATATAACAGTAGCACAAAACACCCAAAACACTTCTAAAAACAAAGTTTATGTCTCAGACCAAACTACAGTTCAAGATAGTGTCGACCTGAGCTTAAAAAATCAAAACACTTCCATTACAGAAAATTTAGATCAGAATCTGAACTTAGAACATGGCACAGCAGCCGAGCCATCATCCGCACTAATCTCAGACCCTAACACAGGATCTCAGCCTACTCAAACCTTAACTCAAGACCATTTTGTGGAGCCTAGAAGATCTCACAGAGCTAAGAAGCCAATATATGGGGATAAGAATGATATTTATGAAGTTTTTCTAGATGAAATAGAGAGTGCATTGATTGATGATAATGATCCGACATCTTTCAAGCAAGCTATAGAGAGTGAAGAATCTGAAAATTGGCAAGAAGCCATGCATGCAGAGATTGATTCCATGTACAAAAAAACCAAGTATGAGAATTTGTTAAACCATCACAAACACAAAAGTCTATTGGCTGTAAATGGGTGTTTAAGACCAAAAGAGATACTAAGGGTAATATAGAAAAACATAAAGCTAGATTAGTGGCTAAGGGATTCACACAGAAAGAAGGAATAGACTTTACAGAAACTTTCTCTCCAGTTTCAACAAAAGACTCATTTAGAATTATTATGGTTCTTGTAGCTCATTATGATATGGAGTTACACCAGATGGATGTAAAGACAGCTTTTCTAAATGTAGAGCTAGAGGAAACCATCTATATGGCACAGCCTGAGGGTTTTATTGAGAAAGGGAAAGAAAATTTGGTCTGTACATTGAAAAAGTCTATCTATCGACTTAAACAAGCTAGTAAGCAGTGGTATAGGAAATTTGACTCTGTGATTTCATCTTTTGGATTTTCTGAAAATATTGTTAATGAATGTGTTTATCTTAAAGTGATTGGCAATAATTTTATTTTTCTTATTCTCTATGTTGATGACATTCTTCTGGCCAGTAGCAATGTAAAATTACTAAAAGAAACTAAAGAATTTTTATCAAAGAATTTTGACATGAAAGATTTGGGAGAAGCTTGTTATGTTTTAGGCATTGAGATTAAGAGAGATAGGAAGCAGGGTTTGTTGGGATTATCTCAGAAAAATTATATTTCAAAGATTCTTAGAAGATTTGGAATGGAAACTTGTAGCAATGGTGAAACACCCATCTCTAAGAGAGATAAACTGAATAAAACTCAATGTCCTAAAACTGATATTGAGAAAAAGAAAATGAAGTCAGTACCATATGCCTGACTTGTAGGTAGTCTTATGTATGCACAAGTATGTACTAGCCAAATTTCTCTTTTGCTGTTGGAATGTTGTCTAGATTTCAGTCTAATCCTGGATTTGATCACTGGACAGCAGGTAAGAAATTCTTGGGATACCTTTAGAGGACTAAGGGATATATGCTAGTGTATAAACGTGTGAAAGAACTTGAACGTGTTAGTTTTACAGATTCAGACTTTGCAGGAAACTATCCTATGTTCTGTAAATCGACTTGTGGTTATGTCTATATGCTTGCAGATGGAGCAGCAGCAAGGAAAACAATGAAACAGTCATTGGTAGCTACTTCCACCATGCAGGCAGAAGTTATAGCATTGTATAAAGGAGTCTGTGAGGGGTTATGGATCCGAAATTTTATTTTGGATACAGAAATACTCAATGATCTCATTAAGAACAGGTTGAAGGTGTTTTGTGATAATGAAGCTGCAGTTTTCTTTAGCAAGAATAGTAAGAGGTCTAATAATTCCAAACATATAGACCTCAAGTACTATAGTGTAAGGAAGAGAGTAAAGCATGGTGAGATTGATGTCTGCAGAATCAAGACTCAAGATCAGTTGGCAGATCCATTTACCAAAGCTTTGCCTGTGGCAGCTTTCAAGGAGCATTGCAAGAATATGGGAGTGTTGTCGAGTTTTAAAGATACTTAGGTTCAGTGGGAGCATTTTAAGTTAGAAAAGAATTTTTGCTGATTTTGTTTTGGTTACAGTTTATAGTTTATGTTATTACAGATTTTGTATTTCAAGTTGTGGTTAATAAAATAAGGAATTTTTCGGATGTTTTATACAATAGTGTTTGTGGTTTGTTATGGTTGCCATTGTTTTGGTTTTCAGTTCATATTATCGAATGGATATGTTTATATGCATATATTCAGTACAGAAGTAAACTGTGTGTCCATTTGAAAGTTTATTAGTTTGCATTGTGATTTTGATATTCAAAATGTTTAGGTTGGACTGTATGTTAAATGATGCAATTATCTGTGATATACATTGTCATTTAACTGCAATACATTAAGTTTGAGTTCATGTGGAATATGCACATAGTTGCAGTAGTCTGGAACAGACTTGTTTATATGAACATGCTTATTTCCAGGTTATGCTGTTATAGGTTTATTCTGACTGGACTGAATGGATTTTGAGTGAGTTACTTCTCATGCGCACTTAAGCTATTTTTGAAAATGTTACAGTTTGTATAATGCCTTAAGAATGATGGTTCAAAGTGGGAGATTGTTAGCATCTGTATTGAACTCATCATTAAGCCTTTTAATTGAATACAAACTGAAACATGATTCAACAATAAGAGTTGTAATGCTCTGCTCATTCCAGTTAATTTAAGAGTTAAGTATATCAAGTCCTTAAAGATAGGAGAGATCATGTTCAATACTGTTTTGGTATTTGGTATTGGTGTTGCATAAGGTTTTCTGTTTAGAGTGAAACTTGGACAGCAAGTTGTATCCTTATGGGGGATTGCTTGTTGATTCAAAGAGCTTTATATGTAGAATGTTTTAGTCCCTGCTCTCTACACGATCTCAGACATATAGTACATATCCCATTAATGGTGTCTAAAGCTTGTAGAGAGGAGAACACTAAGACGAAAAAGATTAGCAGCATAGACGTCTTGACAGCACAGCTTAAAGCTATGGATATTCAGCAGAATGAAGGTATGTTAATTGCTATGTTTTTGGTTCGTATTGATGCTTTTATGTAATGTGTTTGTGTCTGCAATTTGAACTTTGCTAAGCTGATTAAGTTTACCCGTGCCACTTCTTGCCAACTCCCACGACGCTAATCTGATTTATCGGTCTGAGACGAGGTCGGCATAAATCATGCAACTAATTGCTTTTTTTTTTCAAATTTTCTGTGGTAAAAGACATAACTAACCCCAAGTGGCCAAATGAATTGCATGTCCAATCCATGTCCAAACAATAACACGCGTGTCTGGACGTGTCCTTGTGTATCCAAGCATGTCTGTATCCTTGTGTATCCAAGCATGTCCGTGTCCGAGTCCGACACGAGACACGCAACAAAAATGGTGTGTGCGTGCTTCATAGGTGAGAATACTTTACTATCCACTCAAATTTTAAAGGACAGTGAAGTCCTATACATAGTTTGGTGGACTCGGATTCTAATTTAGCTATATGAAGATTAAGCTTCAATTAATATTCCTTTATTACACATTAACAAAATTAATATTGCTGAATCGCTTTATTTAGTAAAATCTAGACACACCCTACACACTATGTATGTGGAAATTGATTTGAAAAAAAAAAAAAAATGTAAAACAAAACAGAGAGTTGGAAGTTGTACACGGATAAGTGGAAAGTTCTGAAAGGTTGCACTAGAAAAAAAAAATAGAATATTTCTGAATATTATTTTATTTTTTACTTTTTTGTCTTTTATTTATTAAAATATATTTTCAGTTAACTTATAATTGAATGGTTTAGTGGTATTATCACATGCATTTTGGCTAACAAAGCATGTTTGCTTAATAATAGTATAGATAATAATTATTAATTTTTTTTTTCTTCATTTTTTAAGTACCGATATTACACTCTACCCCTCCCACAACCTCGACCCTGCCTCAAAACCCAACTTCACAAGAGATCAAGCGGAGATCACCGGGCTGTCACCAACACCGAATCAATCCGGTGGCCTACCTTGCCAATAGTGCATGACGAAAAGCCTCTTGTGAACCCCTTCGGCCTCCAATAATCAAGCAAGTCTAGCCGCTACCACCGAACCCTCAATACATGAGTCGCTGCCAAGAGGGAGTCGCGCCTCTAGTATGCTTGAGATGAAACCATCCCATCTCAATTACGCAAGAATACGTGAGTTAGCGAACCCAATCTCTCTCTCCCTCAGTCCATCTAGGTTCTCCACCACAACGAGAAACGACTGCGATTATGTCGAAGACCACCATTGCTCGGCATTTTTGATGTGTAGAGGCAATTACCGATCTACCGCCCCTGTTCTAAAAAACATAGTGTTTCAGTCTGTCTGCGAATTACAAAGCATGTATGCTTAATAATAGTATACACATTTTAATTATCTAGGGAGACAAAAATTTCTCCATGATTTCCATATATGGGCATGTTTTGAATGAAAACATTTTTTTATTTTTTATGAAGGCATATATAGTTAATATATAATACATTCATGTTAGATGACCAATACATACTCATCCGTTAATCCGCTATCACCTCATGATGAAAACGTCAATATAGTGCATAGAGCAGACTACCAATATTTAACATTAGATTCACTTATTCAAAGAAACCTTACCTATTAAAAACAGATTTTAAGCCTTAAATTTAAAAGAAAATTAGATCTTCTGCTTGCCCCTCACTCTAGGGCTTGTAGGTAGCTCAGAATTCTGGTAGCTCAGGCTGCTCAGTTATGAAGGTACAACAGTCTTCTTCTTTCAGTACACTAGTGAAAACTATGCTGAAAAAAAAAAAAAAAAAAAGAGAAGAAAAAAAAAACACATTTCATTGCGGCAAATTTTGAGATTTTTTAAATATGGATGTTTCTGCCGAAACCCGGGGGCCTGGTAGATACAGATGAATCCAACTTGATCTCCTGCAATCCTGCTCACTAAGGGGAATACCGGGCGGGCCGGTCTTCTCCTCTCCGATGCCTAAGTTAGTATAGTTGGAATATATATAACCAAGACACGTATGTAAGCAGGGAGAGAGATAAGTTACCTATTAAAGAGGGTAGCTGGGGCCCTTATATAGGTGGTTGGGGGTGAGGGCTGGCCTCACCCTTCGATGTGGGACTGGTTCCCTTCTGTTTGTACATTCTGGTGCCTTCTTTGGCAGGCAGGCGCCCCCGGCCCCAGGGTCCCTGGTGGCAGGATAGAGTGCTGGACCCCGAGGCCGGGTGCTGGTGAGCCGGTCCCGGGCCTTGGGCCGGGACCTGGTGCACTTGCTGCGGGTCTGTGGGCCTGCTGTAGCCTCTCTGCGGCTACTGTCAACAAGTCCCCCAAGTTCCCGGTCAAGTGCAATCTTGAATGGGGACTTAAATCTGTCTTGCTCTTGCCCCGCAGACCCGCAGGGTTACCAACCTAACGGTGCCCAGTCCCCCAAGTCCGCGTTGAAGATTGGGCGTGACCGAGGTGAGTGCCTGTTACCGATGGTAAGTAATAGCTTATAAGTACGTTTGTAATATAAGTAGTATTGTGCTTAAGTGTTGTGGTGCTATGAGCATGGAGTGGGGTTCACGGGACCTCGACCGGGCGTTCTGCCATATCAGTGCGAGGCGGAGTTCACGGGACCTCGACCGGGCGTCCTGCCATATCGAGACGAGTCCCGGATGAACTTGCAGACTGGACCTCGACCGGGCGTTCTGCCATATCGGTGTGAGGCGGAGTTCACGGGACCTCGACCGGGCGTCCTGCCATATCGAGACGAGTCCCGGATGAACTTGCAGACTGAACCTCGACCGGGCGTTCTGCCATATCGGTGCGAGGCGGAGTTCACGGGACCTCGCCCGGGCGTCCTGCCATATCGAGACGAGTCTCGGATGAACTTGCAGACTGGACCTCGACCGGGCGTTCTGCCATATCGGTGCGAGGCGGAGTTCACGGGACCTCGCCCGGGCGTCCTGCCATATCGAGACGAGTCCCGGATGAACTTGTAGACTGGACCTCGACCGGGCGTTCTGCCATATCAGTGCGAGGCGGAGTTCACGGGACCTCGACCGGGCGTCTTGCCATATCGAGACGAGTCCCGGATATGCTAGCCTGCGGGAGGGCCTGTTGGTGCGTGGACTAAGCCAACAGGTACCCCGGAGAGTGTTACGGCCGTACTGAGGCATCGGTTAACACTTGCTAGTTCTTCTCAGCTTTTGTTGGTTAAGCGTTGAGGTAATGTGCAGGTTTGTTAGCCTGCGGGGAGACTTATTCTGTGTTAGAGAAACAATCTGCCCAGTGGAGTGGCGTTGAGATAACGAGTCTCGCCATGTATCCCCAAATGTATCACAGTTCAGTGTGATGCAAGGTTTTTATCCTGCTGGACAAGAGTACATGGGTTAGATGTAAGCTCGCCCGGGTTTATAAAGCCCATGCGTTTAGAAGCCTTAGAGTTGTTGTTGGCTCGTTCCTGCCCGTAGGCGAAGGAAGGTGACAACCGGTAGAATGCTTTGGAGTGGGTTAAATGTCACAGGGCCGGTGGAATGCCATAGTGCTGGGCGGATCTCGACCGGGCGTTCTGCCATATCGAGACGAGTCCCCCAGTGAAATGCAGTGAAGAGGCCACACAGCCGGTTGAATGATCATAACCGCGAACTGTCATGGTGCCGGATTGATTCGGAATTGACTTTCTGGGGAAGCGAAGGGAGTAGATGCCTCGTTGTTCGCTCCTATCTCCCTAACTGCCGCTTGTAAGTGGGACAGGTGGCGGACATGCGACGAAGGGGGGAGCCCATCAGTCCCATCAGTTATGATGGATGGGATCCCTTATCCATGCTGGGACACGTGTCGGCAGGGAGCGGTCTGAGATGGAGGGAATCCACGGCTGGGGTTGCCTTACTTTTCTAGTTGCCCTATTTATTGTCCCCTCTACTCTCCTCCTGCCACACTTTGCCTAGTCTTTGCCTTCTGCTCTCTTCCTCCACCTTGCTGCAGATCTGAATTACTTTGTGTTAGGGTTATGGCGTCTGGGAGATCTGCGTATTATGGTGGCTCAAGCCGCGGGCCCAGAAGGCATGAGCTGCTGGATGGTGATAGGGTGATTTTCTGTGATGAGCCAATTAGAAGCATGGATGAAAGAGAGATTAGAGAGTTTCGGGCGAAGTGGGACATCGACTCTTCTGTTAAACTTCGAGGCCTGCGTCCCGGGGAACTGGCCTGTAACCCGGAACCGGGCTGGGTTGCCATTTTCGACGATCAGTTCCGACACGGTCTATCGCTGCCGCTGCCGGGATTTGTTCAGTACATGCTGAGCTCACTAAAGCTTTCCCCGGCCCAGCTTCCGAGCAACCAGTGGAGGCAGTTGCTTGGGCTTGGGTGTCTGTTCAGTCTGAGCTATATGGACTGGCCCACGGTTAATGAATTTCGGGCGCTGTACAAGATCTCCTATTGCAGAAAGGCCCAGTGCAGCGGTTGTGTGAATTTTGCCGCGCGGGAATATGGTCCTGCCATCACGCATCTGCCGTCGTCGGTTTCAGATGTCTGGAGGAGGTCGGTGGTGCTGGCCGGTGGGAAGTGACAGCGTACTTGGAGGGGCTATCAGGTGCCCGGGGCTTATCAATCGATCGGGGACCAGTCGTTCCGACTGGAGGACTTGGAGAAGCAACGGTTATACCGGTTGTTTGCTTGCTGGGACCATCTGAGCCGGAGCTCCTATAATTTCATCCGATGGAACGTGCTGGAGATATGCGGGATGGGGAGAAAACCTGGTAAGGTGCCTTGCACTTCGCTTTTGCATGGTTGCTTGTATTCTGACCGCTCGACTTATCGGTTTGCAGCTAATGCTCCCCGGCTCGCGCTTAAAATTGAGGAGACAATCGAACCAGATGAAGAGCTTGTGGCCTCGAGATTGATGGAGACGGGGGAGGCGGCCGCGAAGACCGTTATTGACACGGCTACCCTGAAACGCAGGGAGCATGACCGGCCTGTGGCGCTAGTGTTTTCGGACGCTCACTATGGAAGGCGACCGGGCGGTGAGAATAACTCCCCACTCTTTATTCGGGAAGGGCGGTCTGTGGGACTATCGGGTCCAGAACCTGTGGCGCGACCAATGGCGGTACGGACCTCGCGGGAGAGGGAAACGACAGAAATGTTCGGGCACCGTCGAAGCAGCCATGGTGAAGCTCCGACAAAGAGGGCAAGGGCGCTTGACGCCGGGGCGTCGAGTTCGGCTGGGCCGATCGAGCGGGCGGTAGCTCCGGCCGTGGAGGTGGGTGGTCGAGGGATTCAGGTGCCGGAAGCCAGTCGCAGTTCCGGTGGTGGTATTGGTAGGTTCGTGGTCGCCACCGTCGAAACCTTGGGACTTGACCGGGAGGACCCTGGGACTGGACAATCGGGCGAGAGCAGGATGAAGCCCGTGGAACTAGCTGTTAGGGTAAGTGTTTTTGTGCTTCCTTTTCTCTGGAGTGACACGAGCTAATGTTCCTTTGTTTACCTTTGGCAGTTGGTTCATAGCCTTTATACCGCGGAGCCCAGAGGGGAGGCTGCTGCGGTTTTGGAGAGGCGGGTGGAGGAGCTGAGCGTGCGGGTGGACGTGGCGGAAGCCAAGCTTGTGGAGGAAAGAGAGGAGGTTGGTCGGTTGAGCACCGAGCTCACGCGAGAGAAAGAACTAACCAGTCGGTTGCACCATGAACTCTCGCAGGAGAAGGAAGAGGCCGACCGGCAGGCTGCTGTTCGGGAAGGGAGGGTCGCGGAGCTGGAGACGAGGGTTTTGGAGCTGCAGACCCAGGCTGTTGCCCGGGAAGGGAGAATTGCGGAGCTGGAGGCGAAGGTTTTGGAGCTCCAGAGCCAGGTTACAGTAGTCGCCCAAGGAAGGGAGAAGCTCACGGAATCCCAGCTTGCTGAAGTAGCCGATAAGGCCGTCGACGCTTTCCGGGAGTCGGTGGAGCTTGAGGAGATGCTGGATGAGGCCCGGGTGAAGGGCAATTAGTGATGCCTATCTGGAGTGGAGGGAGAAAGGATGGCTTGATGCCGAGCAGATGGAGGCTGATATAGCCCTAACCGAGATGGTGGAGCAAGAGCAAGTTCTAAAAAGTGGCGGGCCAGGGATTGGGTGCTCCGGGGGCGGTAGCTAGCTGTTTACCTTGTACATGCACATCTTGTAACTGCTGTAGTTTATTCTTTAATGCCGTAACTGCGTATTGCAATATTGATGCTAAATGCACTGTTGTCCCTCTATGACCGCTATTACTTAGGGTAGAACCGTAGGTGCTGGATATTCCACGGCCGGGTGGAATAGATGCCCTCGGTGTCTATAATGTGGAATGTTGCCGGTCCCACGGCCACGGTGATCTGGTAGGGCCCTTCCCACGTTGGCTCTAGGGCCAACGGTTTTTTCTGGACCTTCTTCATGACCCAGTCCCCGACTTGTAGCTTTCTCTCCCGGACCCTTCTGTCATAGTACCGGGCGATCCGCTACTTGTAGGTTTGGTTGCGCATATGCGCCTGGTCGCGGCGCTCCTCAATGAGGTCCAGGTTGAGCAGTAGCCCCTCGGCGTTTGTTTCGACGTCGTAATTCTCGACCCTGCCGCTGGGTATACCAGTCTCTACAGGGAGTACCGCCTCGCTCCCGAATGCCATGCAGAACGGGGTCTCTCATGTTACCTCTGCTGCTATTGTCCGGATGGCCCATAGCACCGCGGGGAGTTCTTCGGCCCAACATCCCTTCTTGGCATCCAGCTTCTTTTTTAGAAGGGTCTTGATAATCTTGTTGACCGCTTCTACCTGGCCGTTGGTCTGTGGGTGTGCCACTGAGGCGAACAACATCCGGGTCCCCATCGAGGCTGTGTACTGGATAAGATCAGCATTATTGAATTGTGTCCCATTATCCGTGACAATAGTCTGCGGTACTCCGAACCTGCAGTAGATGTTCTTCCATAGGAACTTTTTAACCGGCTCCTCAGTGATCTTTATCATAGGTTCTACCTCGACCCACTTAGTCTGATAGTCCACTGCCACGATGGCATACTTGTATTGTCCCACAGCTGTTGGGAAAGGGCCAATGATGTCTAATCCCCATTGTGCGAACGGCCATGGTGCCAACAAGATTGATAATGCGATTGCCGGGGCGTGATGTACAGAGGCGTACATGTGGCAGCCGCCTGATATTTTTCTTAATACTGCCGCCATGTCTGGCCAGAAATACCCTGCTCGGAGCAACTTGTGGGATAATGACCTTGCGCCAGAGTGATTACCGCATACCCCTTCGTGGATCTCTCGCATGATAGCCTCTCCTGCCTCTTTTGTCACACACCTCAGCTGGGGGAAGCTGTGCCCTCTTCGGTACAACTGGCCATTGAGGAGACCGTACCGGGCGCACCGGAGGTGTAGCCTCCTGGCCTCTACCGCATCCTGGGGGCTGGTTTTGTCAGTCAAATACTTGACTATTGGGTCCATCCAGCTTGGCGGCGCTTCTTCCATCGCAAATATCTCGGAGATGGTTTTGTTTATACTTGGCTGCTGGAGAGTTTCAATTTTTGCTCTCCGGTACTCTGGGGGGTAGTTTCCGGTTGCCAGCCTTGCGAGGGCGTCTGCATGCCTATTTGCCTCTCTGGGGATGTACTGGATCGTGGCGCCCTGGAACGGCTCAATCAGGGTTTTGGCCAAAGCCTGGTAGGAGGACAGCTGGGGGTCCTTGACCTCAAACACCCCGTTCATCTAGTTCACCACTAAGCTAGAGTCGCTGTATATCTCCATGGACGAGATTCCCAACTCCTTGGCCAGTTGCAAACCGGCTATGAGGGCCTCATACTCGGCAGCGTTATTGGAGGTGCTAAAAAGGAACCGTAAGGAATACTCGTACGACTGGCCATCAGGCGAGGTTATCATGACACCGGCTCCGCTCCGCTTGGTCGTTACGGAGCCGTCCACGTAAAGTTTCCAGCCTGTGGGGAGGCCTGGTTCAGTCTTTATGGTTCGTACTGCCTCGGTGTCCTCGTACCGGGCGGGGTGCGCTTCTACCGCCATTGGGGTGAGCTCACATATGAAGTCCGCAGCTGCCTGGCCCTTGATGGCCGTTCCCGGGGCATAAGTGATGTCGAACTCTCCCAATTCAACTGCCCACCGCACGAGCCTACCGCTGGTCTCTGGTTTTTGCAGGATCTGTCGCAGAGGGTGATTGGTATATAAGGTGATGGAATGAGCCTGGAAATAGTGCCGGAGCTTCCTGGCACTAACAATCAGGGCCAGAGCCAATCTCTCTATGTCGGGGTACCGGCCCTCGGCTCCAGTAAGTCCCTTTCCCGCATAGTATACCGGAAGTTCGAGCGTGTCTTCCTTCCTGATGAGAGCCGCGGAGACGGCCGTTGCGGATGCAGCTATGTAGAGGTATAACATTTCGCCCGGCACTGGTTTGGATATGAGAGGCACTACAGACAGATATGCCTTGATAGACTGGAATGCCGCTTCATGCTCCGCTGCCCAGTGGATTTTCCTGGTCTGTTGTGCCTTGAGCAGCTTGAAGAACGGGGCGCACTTGTCGGTTAGGCGGGAGATGAATCTGGCCAGGGCGGCTAATCGGCCGGTCAGCATCTGGACCTGGTTTCTCTCCCCTGGCGTTTCCATATCTAAAATTGCCTGGACCTTCAGTGGGTTGGCTTCTATCCCTCGCTGGCTGATGATGTGGCCTAGGAACAGGCCCTCTGAAATCCCGAAAAACACTTCTTTGGGTTTAAGCGCATTCCAAATTTGAGCATCTTACCGATGACTACGGCCAAATCCCGGACTTGGGCCCCTGCAGTCAAGCTCTTGACCAGCATGTCATCAACGTAAACCTCTACGGTTTTACCTATTTCTTGCTCCAGCATTCGGTTCACCGTTCGCTGGTAGGTGGCCCCGGCATTCTTTAGACCGTACGGCATCCTCTTATAACAGTAGGTACCTCGGTCGGTTGTGAATGATGTGTGCTCCTCATCATCCGGGTGCATCCTAATCTGATTGTACTCGGCGTAAGCGTCCATGAAGCTGAGCAGCTTGAAGCCGGACGTGGAATCTATAAGTTGGTCAATCCGGGGGAGCGGGAAGCTGTCCTTTGGACACGCCCGGTTTAGGTTAGTGAAATCCACGCACATACGCCACTGGCCGGTTCCCTTCTTCGGCACCATGACCACGTTAGCGAGCCAGCGAGGTACTAGACTTCCCGGATGAAACCTATACTCTTTAATTTCTGTATCTCCTCTCTGATTGCCTCATACTTTGCCGGACTTAAGGACCTCCTTTTCTGCCTCACCGGGAGAACATTGGGCAATAAATTTAGCTGGTGGACGGCTATCTCTGGGGATATGCCTGGCATGTCCTCGTAGGACCATGCGAAGACCGAACTGTTGTCCTGGAGAAAGGCGATGAGCTCTTGCCTAACGATCGGGTCGAGCTGCGTCCCTATCACTATACTTCGGTCTGGGTGGTCTGTGAAGATGCAGATCGCTTCGGTTTCTTCCACGGCCGAAGGTCGCTCCAGCTTTTCGGTGAATGCGGATCGCCTAACTCTTTTTGAATCGATGTCATCACGGGGGTCAATACTCAGATCCGGCACTGGCGCCTGCTGAGTGGTTGTGAAGACCTCGGTCCGCTTCCTCTCGTGGGTCAGGGCCTCTGCGTAATACTTACGGGCGATCCTCTGGTCCCCACGTATAGTAATAACTCCGGTTGGTGAAGGCATCTTCAGCATCAGCATATGGCCGGCTATAAACGTTTTGAGCCTCCATAACCCTGGCCGACCGATTATGCCATTGTACGATGATAGGCAGTCGACAATGATGAACTCCAAATGCTCCTTTTTCGTTCTGTCTCCCTCGCTGAAGATGATCGGTAGGTAATCCGATCCCAGAGGCTGGACAACCTCACCGGAGAAGCTTATAAGCGGCTCGTTATCCTGGGATAACTTGTTCCTTCCTCTCTGCAACCCTTTGTATGCGTCTCGGAACATTACGTTGACAGAGGCTCCGGTATCGATCAGCATCCGACTGGTTATCCAGTGGTCTATTTGGACCGTAATGAGGAAGGGGTCGTTGTGCGGTTGGATCAAATCCTCCGGCTCTTCCTCCTCGTAGAAAGTGACCGAGTTCCATCCGGTTTTAGCGACTTGGCCCTTCTTTCTCCGAAGGCGTACACCTCCTTCCCCCGGATCGATCTTAAGCACAGCTTCTTTGAGCTCCGGGTGAGCCGATCTATATGGTCCCCGCCGTGTATCATGTTAATGCTCCCGTGTACTTCGATCCCCCCGGGAGTGAGGGTGCTTATAGTTCCATCCTGCCGAGCTCGCGGTCGGTCTTTGTTGGGGTCATTCGGGCGGGCCTGGTCGTTCACGACCGCTTTTTGGGGTTTCTGGTCACCAGTCCGAAGGGCTAGATCTTGGGGTTTTCCTGCTGGCGCAATAGCTAAGGCCCGCGGTGGTCGCTCTGCTGGCGTAGCTGCCTGGGGCTGTGCCGGGCGCATAAATGGCGGTCTTCTCCCTGGTCTGGAACCGTTGTCACCGCCTCGCCTGGGGGTTGCCACTCCTCCCGTACCTCTGCTTTCCTGGTGGCTGCAGGCGCACGGTTGCGATCTAGCCGCCCGGTCTTGCTTCCACGGGATGGCGGTAGGTCGTCCGATATTCGCTTGGGCGCCTTGTCCCCATATGTCTTGTGCTCTGCCTGAGCGTGCCTGACGACCATGGTCATCAGCTCGTCGTACCCCAGCGGCTCCTGCACTAGTAAATTGTACGAAAGTTCCCCAGGTCTTAAACCTTGTTTGAAGGCCATCCCTGCGATCTGCTTGTCCAGGTTCCTGACCCCGGCCGTGGCGATTTGCCACCGGTTAACGAAAGCGCCTAGCGGCTCGTTGTCAGTCTGCATGCAGTCAAAAAGGATCGTTGATGTTTGGGCTGCCCTGGCTCTGAGGATGAACCGGCCGACAAACTTATCAGCCAACCGCTCGAAGGTTTCGACTGAGTTCACTGGTAGCTCGTAGAACCAATTCAACGCCTCCCCCGAGAGCGTCTCTTGGAATACGTTGCAGCACATGACATCCGAGTAGCCCCTTGTCTCTGCTTGTGACTTAAAACTGTCCAGGTGCTGGTACGGGCAGCTCGTTCCTGAATATGTCAACTTCAGAGGCCTTTGGTTTCCAGATCTTCCCGATTCCCTAATCTGGCGCGGGAAATGTCCAATATTCTCGTTGAACCGCGCACCGCCCCGCGGTGGCCCTGCCATCCTCTCGCTGGTCTCCATGCGGCCCTTTATGTCCGACACCGAGGCGGAGAGCGCCTCGAGTGTCCGTGCGGTAGAGCTTTCCTGCTCCCTTGACGCCTGGCCCGTGCGGTATGGGGGCTCGGCCGGGCCGGAGTTTTTCAGAGCTTCCGAAAAGAGTGGCGTGGTCACATGCACGGTCTTTCTTCTTCCCGTAGCCTGCCCTACCTCAAGATGCGGGAATTCGCTAGCCTTGCTTGCTGGCCGCGGTGCTACTCGAGGAGTGCCCTGCTGGCCCTCTCGCTCCAGGGCCGCCAATAGGGCAATGTTCACCGCCTTCAATTCCTGGCATCGGGCCTCCGCTCTTAATCGATCTTGATCGCCCTCTTCTCGTAAGCGCTCGATCTCTGCCTTCATCTTTTTTATTTCTCCCGTACCATACCGGTCGGGGTTTTCTGACTCCTGGCGATCATGAGCCCTGTCTTGGATGGGAGAAAGGGCGAACCTCGCACCGACCTCAGCCTTTTTGTTACGGGCCGGGTCGGGGAACTGAATTCGCGCTTTCGACCTTCCGTCTCGATCGGGGGAAAGGACGAACCTCTCACCGTCCGCAGCCCCTGTACCTTGGGCCCGGTCGGGGAATTGAATTCGCTCTTTCGGTCCTTCCGTGCTGGCTTTTATCTTCCTTCCGTCCATAGCTTCCGGACTGCGGATGCAGCTACCTCTCCAAAGGATCAATAGAGTTCTACTCGCTGGTAGAGCAACACAAATTTTTGAACAACTTCCCACAGACGGCGCCAATTGTTTCTGCCTAAACCTTGGGGCCTGGTAGATACAGATGAATCCAACTTGATCTCCTGCAATCTTGCTCACTAAGGGGAATACCGGGCGGGCCGGTCTTCTCATCTCCGATGCCTAAATTAGTATAGTTGGAATATATATAACCAAGGCACGTATGTAAGCGGGGAGAGAGATAAGTTACCTATTAAAGAGGGTAGCTGGGGCCCTTATATAGGTGGTTGGGGGTGAGGACTGACCTCACCCTTCGATGTGGGACTGGTTCCCTTCTGTTTGTACATTCTGGTGCCCTCTTTGGCAGGCAGGCGTCCCCGGTCCCAGGGTCCCTGGTGGCATGATAGAGTGCTGGACCCCGAGGCCGGGTGCTGGTGAGCCGGTCCCGGGCCTTGGGCCGGGCTCTGGTGCACTTGCTGCGGGTCTGTGGGCCTGCTGTAGCCTCTCTGCGGCTACTGTCAACAATGGAGATAAAGGTTGCAGGGTAAACTAAACAAAGGCAGATGTCCTTTGTTTTTACCAGTAAGAACTTGATTAATAATTTCTAAGGAGCTTGACGTTGTGCTTGATTGTGCAAGATTAAGTTAAGGATTTTGTACCTGCTCTAAGAAAGTATCTATAAACTGTTTAAGTCGTGTCAAATATATTTATCATTATAAAGACGAACTGCTTGTAACTAATAGAAATTTTACACAGTAGAATTAGGTGAACTGATAAACATGAGATTTTGTTGCAACTTGTAACATAGGAATTTAGTATACACATATACTCGTTATAAGAATGCATACAAAAGATACTAACTGGTATGGTAGAATGGTTCCACAGAGCAACAGATAATGGGAACTATACAAATAAAAAGTGCCATGAATCCTGGTCATGATCACTATAATATCTCTCATCACCTCCCTTCTGGTGGACAGGTCCCATGCATCACCAAACACCCCATGTTCTTTTGCTCACAAGCAATCTGGTCTGCATACAAAAGCAAACTGTGTGAAGCAGATCGACAAGCATTATCATAACCCCCAATAACTACATTTTCCCTCTCCTCTCTTAGGGCATTACATCCATATCATCACAAACAAGGCACCTTTGGGCATATGTAGCCTAGAGGCTACAATGTACCTACTCTTAATCCTTGTGTAAACATATTTGATATGTGATGTGAAGCTCACATTTTATTTTATGTTACATTTATATGTCTTTTTAAGAATTTGGTTGAACAAATAATTTTGATGACGTCCATGCGGCCATGTCAGCTGTTATAAACTAATTCATACAATTCTCGAATAATTCTCGAGTGATATACGAAATTATTGCAGATAATTTTTGCTATGAACATCCATCAAATTTTCCACAAAATAAAATAAGGGGTATAGATCAGTGTAAAATATGAGACCGGTTGATGACACAAATTCTTTGGTATAGAGAATATGAGAGAGGTGAGTATCCTTTTTAAGGTTAGAAGTGAGAAGAGACGTCTCAATCATATAATTCTATAGAGACAAAGCATGTGAGGCTCTATTGTCTGATTAGTCTCCATCCCTCTGTTATATAGACTCACTACTGTACTACACGTGCCTAACCCACCTTTGATTATTGGCCATTTTTTCTTCAAATCTTGAAGGTATTAATAAATCTGGAAAATTTATTCTTTTTTTTTTTTGATTGAGAATACCAGATTCCACAAGCGAATTGAAGGTCAAGATACAAAGACCCTTGTTGATTTATGCTATGTTGTTCAATGTTAAGGCCACTAAACTCTATGTTGTTGACTACATTACCGATGTTTGTTCTAAAGTTTGGCAGATCAGGACATTAGTTAATGATATCAGATTCGTTATATCACATTTCTTGTCAATTGAATTTAAGAATATTTGAAGAGAAGCGAATTTCTTAACTGATGCAGTTGTAAACCTTGGCTACTCTACTACGTTACGAAGTTGGAACTATTGTCTTCCTCTTTCTGCTATACTTGTTTTTAATTTTGATTTTTATAGTGTAGACTGTCATAGAGGTTTTTCTTTGTAAGTTCTTTTTTCATCATCGAAGAGAGAAAAAAACTCTACGTTATTGAATTGGCTCTAGTTTTTCATGAATAATTTTGGAGTTACTTGTATATTTTTTTTTAAATGAGTGATATTTTTATGTTTTTTTGATACCACGTACCCTAGACGCCTAGAGTAATGTAATTAAGTAACAAATGTTTATTGCGAAGTTTTGATAATGGATATACCTCACTGACTGTATAAATGTCTTGATGCTTTATAAACTTTTTTATAAAATCTTTCATTTGCTTATAGAATCTTTTATACTATATGGATCATTGGATTCTGTAACTTTATAAGGTATACTTTCAGAAGTCACCAATTTGGGTAAAAATGTACTGACTAAACTTTACCGTTTTCATTTAGTGGGTAAAACCTATCAAGATTTACCATCTATCCCAACTGGACACCATGTTTCCCTCCAATTTATTTTTATTTGTTTTTTATTTTGTTTTCTTCCCTGCATTTTAAGGCTCTCTCTGCAATGCTTGCTCTTTAGTCAAAAGCACCTCCACCTTGGGACCCTCCCTTCCACACCACTGTTTTTCTAATCCTAATTTTCCAATCACAAAACCACATATAAAAAACAACAAACAATCCAGAATCAAAACCCAATCATCAAAAACTTAAATAAAGGCAGAGATTAGCAACAATCTCTGTATAGATTATCCCAACTCTAAAGCAAACCCACATTGGATACTGAAAGACAAAGTCACAAACTAGAAAAAAAAATGCAGCAATGGGAAAATGAGAATCCCCAAACCCCAATCTTCCTCAACCTCTAGCCTATCACCAACCCAGAAACCCTAAGCCCCAGAGAGACTCCCACCAAACCATGCCTTCAAGACCATTCCCTCCTTCAAGTCCTCAACTCCCCATTTTGAGCCCACCCAATTTCTTAACCAAGACCAGGGTCTTGTTCTTGGCCCTCACAATCTCAGCTTCCTTAGTAATAGTCTCATCCATTGTCTACTTTGTCTATCACCTCTGGCATTCCCTTGTGGACAGAGCCAAGACAATCCCATTTGATAATAGTGCACCTTTGAAGCTTGAGAGATTCTCATACAAGGAGCTCAAGAATGCCTCCAGTGACTTTGATTCAGCCAATGTTATAGGCAAGGGTGGCTCTGGGACTGTCTTCAGAGGTATACTCAAGTGTGGTAAATTGATTGCTATTAAAAAGTTGGATGCTTTGAACTTGCAGACTGAGAGAGAGTTTCAGAATGAGTTGCAGATTCTTGGGGGGTTGAGATCACCATTTTTGGTGACCCTTTTGGGTTACTGTGTTGAAAAGGATTATAGGATTCTGGTTTATGAGTACATGCCTAATAGGAGTCTTCAAGAGTCACTTTTTGGTGATGGTGTTTTGAGTTTGGGTTGGGAGAGGAGGTTTGAGATTATTGCTGATGTGGCTAAAGCACTTGAATTCTTGCACTTGGGATGTGATCCTCCTGTTATACATGGGGATATTAAGCCAAGCAACATTTTGCTTGATTTCGACAACAAGGCGAAGATTTCAGATTTCGGGTTGTCTAGGATTAAGGTGGAGGGTGAGTTTGGGGTTGACATGTTTAGCCAGGACTTGGGGAAGAGTCAAGAGCTGTCAGGAAACTTGGCTGTGGATACTTCTCCGGCTATTGGTACACCTGTGGAGAGTGCTAATGAGGTAGATTTTGCTCTTGCTTTGCAAGCTTCTTCGTCATCGAAAAATAGTAAGAAATGCTGTAATGTTAAGGCTTTGAATTTGAATTCTGTAAATTATAATGCTAACATTGCCCATGAAAGTGAGGTTAAGAGTAGTGATGCAAAGGGAAAAGAGGTTTCAAGTATAGATTTTGGTGGAGATGATTGGAATAATAGGTTTGTGCCTTATGATGATGAACTTAGTAGTGTTGATCATAGTAAGGATTTGGGTTTTATTGCCTGTTCTGCTGTCGATGAGGCAGACGATGCAAAGCAATGGGGGAAGGATTGGTGGTGGAAGCAAGATGGAAGTGCTGAACTGTGTAGTAAAGATTATGTGACAGAGTGGATTGGGAGTCAAATTTGCCCGTCTTCGAATCCTGATTGGGATGATGACAAGAAGAGCATTCCTGATCAGAAAACAGCATTAGATATGGCATCTCCAGTTACTAAACTTGAAAATGGTGTACCCCATGCACAACAATTTGGATTTGGAAATGTCTGTAAGGAGTTTGAGCAGAATGAATCAAAGGGCAGGAAAAACCGTAAAAGGAAGCCGAGGAAGATGCAAGAGTGGTGGAAGGAGGAGCACCTTGAGGAGATTAGCAAGAAAGGTAGCAATCTGAAAAATCTTGAAACAAAGTGGAAGAAAGGCTTCAAAATGCCGCGTTTTGATCTTGGTAGGTTGTCTCACTTTCACAGGAGAAAGAATTTTAGGGAGCAAAGTCAAGAAAAGAGTGATCATAATGGTGAGTTCAGTTTCAGAAGGGGATGGAAGAAAAAGAATGCACATTCTGTTGGCAGTGATATGTGGAGTGGTGATCTATTTAGCCGTGAGCTAAGCAGCACAACAAGCATGAGAGGGACTTTGTGTTATGTTGCTCCAGAATATGGAGGATGTGGATACTTGATGGAAAAGGCAGACATTTACAGTCTTGGTGTGCTAATCCTTGTGGTTGTGTCTGGTAGAAGACCACTACATGTTCTTGCATCACCTATGAAGCTAGAAAAAGCGAATCTGATAAGCTGGTGTCGACAGTTAGCTCAAGCCGGAAACATACTGGAACTTGTAGATGAGAGATTGAAGGATGAGTACAATAAAGACCAAGCAAGTTTATGTATAAATTTGGCTCTTTCTTGCTTACAAAAGATGCCAGAGTTGCGACCAGACATTGGGGAGATTGTTAAGATCTTGAAAGGGGAGATGGATCTCCCACCACTTCCTTTCGAGTTCTCTCCTTCCCCTCCTTCTAGGTTATACAGCAGAAGCCGGTCAAGGAGAAAACAGACGACAACTGCAGAGTAGCTGCCGCTGCGACATATGCTTCATTTCACTTTTCTTTGATCATACATGAGTTAATTTGGAAATTTGGGGCCTGAGAGTTGTGTGTACCAAGGAGCATTATCTTGCTGTATGTATAGTAGCTAGATGATTTTGCTTTCTTTGCCATTACTGGGTTCATGTTCAAGTTCACTTGAAGAAGTCCCTTTGTTGTTTCATCCATGTAACCAGGATTTCTCAATGATAATCAGATCAAAGTCTCCTAAAATTTGTGCACTGGAATAACCAGTTAATAATCATGGATGTGCAAATTGCCTTCCAAACATTGACAAAAACTCCACAGCAATACCAAATTTGGAAAAAGAGCTCATTGAAGCTTGAGAGTTGAGGTTACATGCTTTTACTAAATGTGATTACTCTGCATTTCTTTATACATTAAAGGTGATCTTTCAGGAGTAAAGTGATTAAACAAGAACTCATCTACCAAAAAAGTCAGGTAGTTTTAGTTTACCAGCCATTACTATAACTTTAACAGACACAAAGAATGATTGACCCTTAAATTCTGGTGGGAGTTTTTTTGTTTGTATTGACTAGTCATGAACCACTGAAGTCTTAATCACAGGCTTAAGATAATCACTACTAAAGTATGAATTATTAGACCACGATTCTAACACTAATCACCAAAAAGTTTAAATCACAAAGTCCAGGACGCATGTATTTTCATCATAGTTTCCCAGCTGAATTATCACTATCTTTGTTTTCTTTTCTAGAAAGAAGAGAAAGGAAAAGTCACTACCAGGGCAAGGGAAAATTGGAAGTGTGATATTGTCATATTGGTGCTCTTCTTTTCTTATTGGACCACAAAAAAAGACAATAGCAAGGGACTTTTGTACCATTTTGAGTCATAAAAGAGGTTGTATAGTGCTATTGCTTAGAGAACAAGCATCATGGCCACTGTTCTATCATCTATTAATCTCAGAGTCTCAGACTGCACTATGAAAACTTTTCCCTTCTGCCAACACTGAAAAAACATCATTTGTTTGTGGTACTATGTCTTTCATCTTCACGTTTTACATGTACCTTTATATAAAACGTGGATCGTCCCTTTAGATTGCCAAAGAACAACTGTCAAAAGACACATTGCAAAAGAACTTATTTAGATGTGCAACCATAATACAGTTAAGATCTAACTTCTCCAGTCTATAAGGTTTGTTCATGTTGCTATTAGTCTCACGACTCTCGCCCTGTTTTCACCTTCACGGTTATATAACTCGTGTTCTAAAATCCATTTCCATTCAGTAAACACTGTTTAAGACGCATTTTCTTTAATTATTTCTCTTAAAAGGTCCTTAATTAGTTTGGAAATCTTTAAATGATGATTCTCTTTGAAGACAAGTGATAGATGATCGCTATTTGCTAGTTAATAGGGGATTTGGGGGAAGGGACACTCTAGTCAGTTGCAATGTCTATTTTTGAAAGATTTACAAATGCAAAAACTATAAAGCGCGCCTTGTTGCTTTGATTAGTGTCAAAGTTCTCGAGAGAAAAGCATCCTGCTGGTATTAATCAATATTTACATACAGTATTCAACATGATCATAATTGGACTTTTGAATATGCAGCACATTAGGAGAATCCTGCTTTTCTGCATCGATCTCTCCAACTAGCGTTTTGTTTTCAAGTCTATGCATTTGTCGATTTGTTCGTGCTTTCGAGAAAACACGCTCTTGTCTCCTCATGAATGTCTGGTGGGAAGATATCAGAAAAATAACAACGACCATTTGTAACTCTTTGTAAGTATCAAACTATAATTTATACAATAATTTTCAAATATATCTCATAAGCTATACAAAACAACAACAACAACACACCAGCGATTAAGTACGTACATATCATAAGCTTTTGATCATATGATCGAGTAGTAGTGCTACCTGTGTCATATGATATATTGTAGAGAATGTTTTCCCTTGATTTCATTTGTGTTTACACTTTACATATATATAGGCTGATGACAATCAAACCTATTGAATGCAGATTACAATCAGAATCAAACTGATCCTATGCAGATTACAATCAGAATCAAACTGATCCTATGATTTCTCCTACAGCTATAATCTTGCTATAATCATAATAAAGATACAGCTATACAATCAGGAGGTAATCACTCTAGTTTCTCTAACAGCCCCCCGCAAACTTGGTGGTCCTGAGGAGACAAGTTTGGAGGAGAGAAGCACATGACGATGCTTGTGTAGCGGTTTGGTGAGAAGGTCGGCGGGCTGATCCACTGAAGAAATAAAGCAAACTCTATGGCTACCAAGGGCCACTTTTTCACACACAAAATGATAAGCAAGCTCAATATTTTGGTGCGAGCATGAAAAACAGGATTGGAGGCCATATAAGTGGCACTAAGATTATCACAATGCAGAAAAACAGGGAACTGAACACGTGCGCCAAGCTCATACAGTAAGAAAGCTAACCATGTGGTCTCAGCACCGGCATGAGAAAGAGAGCGATACTCAGCCTCGGCACTAGAACGAGCAATGGTGGGTTGTTTCTTGGAGCACCAAGAAACCAAAGCATTACCAATATACACAAGATAACCTGAGGTGGAGCGTCGAGAGTCGGGACACCCAGCCCAATCAGCATCAGCATAAGCGGAAATATGAACGGAGCTGCGTTGAGGACCAAACAAGAGACCGTGATCCAGAGTCCCTTTAAGGTAGCGAAGGACACGTTTGGCAGCGAGGAGATGAGGTGTGCGAGGCTGACTCATGTATTGAGAGAGAGAGAGTTGACAGTGAAAGCAAGATCAGGACGGGTGATAGTAAGATATTGGAGGGAGCCAATGATCTCCCGGAATGAAGTGGGATTGACCAGAAGGTCACCATCAGTGGAGGTGAGGGCTGCCTTTGGAGTCATGGGGGTGCTTACAGGTTGACAATGCAGCATGTCATGCTTGACCAGGATATCATAGGCATACTTCAACTGGCTGATGTGAATGCTGGCATTGTGAGGAGTAACCTGCAGGCCAAGAAAATAATGGAGAGGACCAAGATCCTTGATATCGAAACCACGTCCCAACATATCAATAAAACTATGGAGAAGCTTGTCATTATTCCCTGTGACCACAATGTCATCAACATACAGTAGAAAGTAGATGATGTGTTGCCTGTGGCGAAAGATAAAAAAGGACGAATCAGCCAAACTCTGAACAAAACCAACTGACAATAAAAAGGAAGTCATACGATGAAACCAAGCTCTCGGAGCCTGTTTCAGTCCGTATAAAGCCTTGTGTAGCTTGCAGACATAAGAAGGTTTATCCAGATCAACAAAACCAGGTGGTTGGACCATAAACACATCCTCCTTGAGCAGCCCATGGAGAAATGCATTTTTAACGTCCAATTAACGGAGCGACCAGCCCCTAGAGACAGCAATACATAATACAACACGAATCGTAGTAGGCTTTATCACAGGGCTAAAAGTTTCTTCATAATCAATACCTTGTTGCTGATGAAAACCTTTGGCAACGAGGCAAGCCTTGTGACGTTCTATCGAACCATCAAAGTTATGTTTGATGCGAAAAACCCATTTGCAGCCGACGGGATTTTGTGAAGGAGATGGAGGAACCAGAGTCCACGTATTATTCTTGAGTAGAGCATTGATCTCCTCCGTCATTGCCATATGCCAAACTTCATGTTTAGAAGCCTGAGTATAACACGTTGGTTCTGCATTTTCTACCACTGTGAGTAAGGCTTTGGGAATTGGGTACTTAATCATACAATCGGGAAGAGGACGAGGCTTGAAGATATTGTTCTGGGATCGAGTGCGAACACGAACAGGAGAGATGGAGGAAGTGGCGGCAGCGGCTGAGGAGGGAGGAGGTGGCGGAGACGGAGCAGGAGGAGAATCCGGAATAGAGGCAGAGGAAGGTGGGCCCGGTGGTGAAGGTGGGACCGGCGGTGAAGAGGGAGACGAGCCCGGCGGTGAAGGTGGAACCGGCGCCGGAGCTGGTGCAGCAGAAGGCTGAGGGGCGGGGAAGACGGAGAGTGGGCGTCAGCGAGTGTAGGTGATGATTGGATGGCGTGCAGGCGGAGGTGATGGTAGGGGCACCGACGCATTCAGGAGGGAAGGTTGAGAGGATGGATGGAGAGCTGTGGAAGGATTGATAATGGGTGGTGCCTCTGTGTGGTGAATAGCAGGAGCAGATTCAGTGACTGGGCCAGAGGCATGGGATCTGGTTGTTGGGCCACTAGAAGAAGACAAGTGTGGGCTTGATATCAAGGTACTGGTGCCCATTTTTGTACCTGCGGAGATTGATAAGGAAAAACTGATTCGTTAAAAATAACACTCCTAGACACATAGACACGACCAGTGGTGGGATCTAGACAGCGATAGCCCTTATGTTGAGAACAATAACCAAGAAACACACATTCGATACTACGACCCGAAAGTTTATTTGAAATGTATGACCCAAGATAAGGAAAACAAGAAGACCCAAACACGCGAAGATAGGAATAATTAGGTTGACGACCAAAAAGACGGGTGTGCGGAGTATCCCAATTAAGAGTGGGGGTGGGTAAAATATTGATGAGATAGATAGAAGTTAAGACTGCATCAACCCAATATGTTTGTGGAACCCCAGAGGTGAGAAGGAGACTGCGAGTCCTAGTGATGATATGACGATGCTTGCATTCTGCAAGACCATGTAGAGAATGTTTTCCCTTGATTTCATTTGTGTTTACACTTTACACATATATAGGCTGATGACAATCAAACCTATTGAATGCAGATTACAATCAGAATCAAACTGATCCTATGATTTCTCCTACAGCTATAATCTTGCTATAATCATAATAAAGATACAACTATACAATCAGGAGGTAATCACTCTAGTTTCTCTAACATATATGGACCTCTCGTCCGGATTTGCTTTTGAGATCCCAAATCACAAGTAAATACAAATGGATCGAGCTCCTCTAAAAAATTACAGTGTGAAGTTACGTGAATTTCATAAAAGTACTGCTATCCTCACTCGTCTAACAGATAGAAAAGTGATTATGTCAACTGTCTGTGTTCCAAAGCTCAATTCTTTAGTTGCTAATAAACTACTACTGCCCCAGCTCTAAACTAGTAGGAGAGTGACCAAACTTGAATGTTGACATTTTAGTGTTATCAGAGGGAATCCAATAGCAGTTTTTATTTCTTGATTACATGCACTAGTTGTTTCTCATCTGTCTTCTGGACTAGGGAGCTGAACGAATCAACAAAAGAATAACACAAGGGACATAGATATATTTAAGCTGAAAACGTTCTGATCGATCTGAGTGTTAGTGAGACTTCTTGCGTTGTGGGTCTTACATTAGGATCATCGTCGAGACATCTTAATGCGACCTTGCTGCATTCTGTTACCTGCCTTATGTTGCTCTCATGCAGTACAATGCCCCCCATAATGTTTTCCAGTTCCTTCATATCCCAAGTAGACCGGAGTCTTTGTATCTCCAACATTTTCTTTCCTGTCAATAATTCACACATTATAATCCCCAAGTTAAAGACATCACTTTTTTCTGTATAATGATTATAGATCTGTAGTTCTGGAGCTAATGCCCCTAAGAATCCGAGACATTCGGAAACTACATAGTCTTCGTTCGAAGGAATTGGTAGTGACACTTGAAAATCAGACAGCTTGGCAACCCAGTCCTGGTCCAAGAAGATGTTTTCTGTTCTTATATTCCTATGAATGAACATCTTGGAAGAGCCATGGTGAAGATATGAAACTGCATCTGCTACTTGAATTGCGATCTTCAGCTTGATGTTCCACGGAAGTGATTGTGCATTACCGCCATACACGTGATGAGAAAGATTTCCTTTTGCTGGGAATTCAAAAACCATAGTGGCCAACTCTGTCTCAAGGCAACATCCCAAGAGCTTCAAAACGTTCTTGTGGTTGTTCATGTTTGAAGAAACTGCGAGTTCAGTTGCAATTGGAAGTTCACCACTCCTGTACTTTGATCTTTCTTTGAAAACTTTCACCAAAATTTCACGACCTCCATGAACTCCTTTATACGCTCGGAAGTTCCAACCATCATATATCATTCTGTCACTGTGGTAGTCATTTGTTGCCTTCATTAGCTCTTCTGGACAGTATAATCGAATCAGATTAGAATTACCATTGAAATCATGAATGAGCTGTTCCAGTATGGTAGCTCCATTCTTGTGGAAGAAGCTATCTTTTGCTTTTGATTTTTGGTTTCTGAAGAGAGATAGCATGCATATTGGAAAATTGGCTTTCATTTGCATTTTGCAGGCAACACAGCTCTAGCTGTGATCTAATAAGAGATTACAGCTTCTCTTTTGGTCTCACACGGCAGAAGCCAACTTGGGGCCTATCTACATAGCGAATTTTGAAAACAAGTGGTTGGTATGCTATGATGTTGAACTGTTGGAAGTAAAGAAAAACAGTGGTCAATGTTAGCTGCTGCCTACAACTTCTACATGTTTTCCTTATTAGAGAATAATTAAAATTCTGAGAAGAAATGACAAGAAGTTTCAAAATCATAAACATTAGTATTGTGAACAATTGTGCCACCACTGACTATCATTCTCTACATTGTAGTGTGAACAACAGGATGTGTAACTAATTCGAATCGTTTCGTCTTCAAACTCCAAATATTATAAGAGTAACTATAATTCAGATGAACAAAAACAAGAGAAGTATTGGAACTGAATAATGTGTTATTGAATGATAAATCAGCTCTTTATAATAGAGCGTACAAACAAACTAAGCAAAAAATCTAGAACGGCTACCAGCCAACAACTCTCAATATCTTAGGATTTCTAAAGACTTAGTAAAACTAACAAACTCCTAGTAGACTAGGACTATGACTTATTCAACAGAATTCCAAATTAAACAGAACACTAACAATTGCCCCCCTTAAACTGAATGTTCTAAAACATCAGTTTACAAAACATGTTCCAACAACCCAACTCCTTTTCTGCAAAACAGATTTCTTTCTTTGAACACACTCCCAACAAACTTCGAAGCTTAGTAAACACAGCAGGCTTGAGTGACTTGGTGAGAATATCAACAACTTGTTCTTCATTTTTGCAGAATACCAAATCAATCACTCCATCCTTGCACAAATCACGCATAAAATGGTATCTAACATCGATATGCTTACTTCTTCCATGAAGGACAGGATTATTTGATAACTTAATTGCAGAAACATTATCACAAAGCACTGAAGTAGGACCTTCTTGATTACAATCAAGTTCTCTAAGTATCCTTCTCAACCAAACAGTTTGGCAAGCACAATAAGCTCCGGCAATGAATTCAGCTTCAGTTGTTGACAAAGAGACAACTTGCTGCTTCTTTGATGACCAAGAAACAGCCCCACTCCCATCATAAACACATAACCAGAAGTGCTCTTTCTATCACTAATATCTCCAGCATAATCACTATCAGTAAAACCTATCAACTTTGAGTTAACTCCCTTCTTATATAAAATACCAAAGTCAGATGTACCTTTCAAATAACGCATGACTTTTTTTGCAGCAAGAAAGTGTTGCTCAGTAGGATGCTCCATAAATCTGAAAATAAGACTCACTGCAAACATTATATCAGGCCTTGTACCTGTTAGATACATCAAGCTACCAACAATTTGCTTGAACAAAGTGCTATTAACCTTCTTGCCATTAGCATCCTTTGTCAGACTCAATCCTGGATCTGCTGGGGTAGCTACAGAGTTGCAGCCCATCATCTCAAACTTCTCCAATATTTCTAGTGTGTACTTTTTCTGTGTAATGAAGATTCCAGCAGCTGATTGTACCACTTGAATTCCAAGGAAGTAATGCATCAATCCCAAGTCTGACATATCAAACTCTTTCATCATAGACTTCTTAAAATCATCAAACATCAGCTCATCACCAGTGTAGATCAAATCATCTACATATAAACACACAAATAGATACTTCCCCACAACTCCACATTTGACATAAAGTGTATGCTCATAGGGACATTTCTTGAAACCAGCTCTGGCGAAGTAGGCATCTATACGGCTATACCAAGCTCTAGGTGCTTGTTTAAGCCCGTAAAGTGCCTTTTTCAACTTGTAGACCTTCTTCTCATTCTCTTCTTGCACATAACCAGCAGGTTGTTCCACGTACACCTCTTCTTGCAGTTCTCCATGTAAAAACGCAGACTTAACATCCAACTGATATATAGGCCAACCATTTTGAGCTGCAACTTAAATCACAAGTCTAATTGTATCAAGCCTCACAACTGGAGAAAAAACTTCTCTATAATCAACACCAAACACTTGCTTGTATCCCTTTGCCACCAAACGAGCTTTGTATTTTTCAACTTCTTCTTTTTCATTCAACTTAGTCTTGAACACCCACTTTACTCCTATGCTTTTCTGCCCTTTTGGAAGATCAGTCAGTTGCCAAGTTTCATTTTTTTCTATTGCCCTTATCTGTGCATCCATAGCATCCTTCCACTTCTTCTCTTTCACCGCATCATCAAAAGTGAGAGGATCACAGTCTGCAAATAATGTCAAATGTGCAAGTTGATCATCACTATCAGAACCAGAAAATTCACCTCCACTTTCGTAGTCAATCATCCATGCTGGTCTTTTCCTTGAACAAGGACTAGGAGGATTTGAAGCCTCAACTTTAGTTTGTGATTGAACCTGCGTTGGTTGAGGTGAATGAGGCTGCTGAATATCATTTTCTTGAAGCTGCTGAACATCATAATCTTCTTCAAGAAACATAGGAACATCTGTTTCAAGGAACCATCATTACTCCACTTCCATATTTTTTCTTCATCAAACACCACATGCATCCCGACTGATCACAATTTTCTTAATGACAGGATTATACAACTTGTAGGCTTTAGACAGCTCACTCACCCCAAGAAATATGCACTTCTCACCCTTGTCATCAAGCTTCTTTCTTTTATGATCTGGAATATGAGCATAAGCAATGCAACCAAAAATTTTGAAGTGATCTACAACAGGTTTACCTCCATTCCATGCCTCTTGAGGAGTCATATTCTGAACAGCAAATGTGGGGCTTCTGTTCAATATATGGATGCTCCAATTCACTGCCTCTGGCCAAAAAGACTTCTCAACTCCTCCTTTTGCAAGCATACTTCGTACCATGTTGACAATAGTACGATTCTTCCTCTCGCATACACCATTTTGTTGTGGAGTATAAGCTGCGGTGAGTTGCCTCCTAATACCATGTAATGCATAGAAACTCACAAACTCCTGTGAGTTGTATTCACCACCTCGATCAGTTCTCAAGATCTTAATAGGCATTCCAATTTCCTTCTCTACAAGAGCTTTGAAGCTTCTGAATGTAGTAAAAGCCTCTGACTTTTGTAACAAGAAATAAACCCAAGTTTTCCAACTATAATCATCAACAAAAGAAATAAAATATCTCTTTTTACCATTAGATTCTGGAGAGATGGGGCCTCAAATGTCGGAATGAACTAGCTCGAGTGGTGCACGAGCTCTCCAAGCTTTTCCTTTTGGGAACGACTCACGATGTTGCTTGCCAACACAACATTCTTCACATACTTTGTTGGAAGGAGGATTAATTTGGGAAAGACCAGTAATCATCTTCTTTTGATATAAAGTCTGCAATCCATTAAAGTTCAAATGACCATAGCGAAAATGCCACAGCCATGTTGAGTCTTTAATTTTCGCCAAATTACAGAAATCAGGATTCTTAATTTTCAACGGAAATAACTTGTTTGGAGTCATATTCACATGAGCAATAAGACCCCTTTCTGGATCATAGACTTCACAAGCACCATTCTTCACTGTAGATACATAACCCTTCTCTTGAAGCTGACCCATGCTCAATAAATTACTCTTCAAAGCAGGAACATAATACACATTTGAAATAGTTTCAACATGATTGGCTTTAGTTCTAATACGAATGTCACCCTTCCCCATAACATTGACAGTAGAATTATCATCAAACCTCACAGTAGTATGAAAGTCTTCATTCAAATTAGAGAAAGAAGACTTACTACCACACATATGGTTGCTGCGACCAGAGTCCAAGTACTATGTGTAAGCTTCAGGCTCCTCATTCACATGAAAAGCCATCAATAATGTCTCCTCTTCCTCTTCATTTCCTTCTACAAAGTTGGACTTCTCTCCTTTACCATACTGCAAGTTGGCAGTGCACTCAGATTTGAAATGGCCATACCCATGACATCTGTAGCATTCAATATTGGACTTATCAAAACCTCCTCTGCCTCTTCCTCGTCCTCCTCGAAACCATCCACGACCTCCACCAGAGCCTCTCCCATTTGTGGATACCTTCAATGCTTGCTCCTCCACACTGATTCTCCTTCTGAGCTTCTGCTCATGTACAAGCAAAGAGCCTTGTAGCTCATCCACAGCTTATCAATATCCTTGGACTCCTCTATGGAAAAAACAATGTAGTTGAGTTGTCTGTGAGAGTGTGCAAAATCTTTTCTACGATCTTCACATCCTCCATATCCTCTCCATAATTTCTCATATCATTAGCCACCACCATAACTCTGGAGAAATAGTCTGTGACCAATTCACCCACCTCCATCTCTAGCACCTCAAAATCTCTCTGTAATGCTTGAAGATGTGCACGCTTAACTCTGACATTCCCTAGAACTTTTTCTTCATGGAATCCCATAATTTCTTGGCAGTGTCCTTCTAAAGGATGGTCTTTAAGATTGACTTTGGAGAATGGACTGAAAGAGATAATTTTTGGCCTTTAAATCTTTCAGTATCAGATCGTCCAGAGCTTTTCTTTGTCCCTGGGTCAGCACTTCCCTTTCAGCAGGCTCAACAAAACCTGTTTGGATGAGGTTCCAGTATTCCTTCGATCTTAGAAGGTTCTCCATTATCATACTCTAGTGATCATAATCTCCATCAAACTTAGGAATGTTCAGCAAATTCTGCCCTTCGTTTCCTGCCATTTCTCAAATTTTCTCACCGTGTTTTACTCAAACACTCTTTCTCACTTGTTTCACTCAAACAAGGAAACTGCAGTTTCCTACTAAGTCTCCCAACCAGGCCCCTTGATGGGGCTCTGATACCAGATTATCAGAGTAACTATAATTCAGATGAACAAAAACAAGAGAAGTATTGGAACTGAATAATGTGTTATTAAATGATAAACCAGCTCTTTATAATAGAGCGTACAAACAAACTAAGCAAAAAATATGGAACGGCTAGCAGCCAACAACTCCCGATATCTTAGGATTTCTAAATACTTAGTAAAACCAACAAACTCCCAGTAGACTAGGACTATGACTTATTCAACAGAATTCCAAATTAAACAGAACACTAACAAATATAAAATGGGATTTGACATGAGACACAAACAATGCAAAGAAGAATCAACGATTATTTGCCCACAGGGAGCGATATATACATATCGGAGTGTTGCAGTCATATCAAGAAACCAAAGTTATCTCACAACTTATATCAAACATGTGGTGGGCATGGTGGGGCGTGTAATTATAGGGAGAAGCGAGAACTCAAAATCACTAATATGCTGAATGATAATAATGGTCGACTCCTAAGCCAGATAATCCTAATCGGCTAATCGTTGGGGACGTTTCCTGCCTGCCTGCCTGGTGGATTACCGGGAGTTTGCAACCATGCGGCTACGAGCATGTCAACTGCAACATATTAACGGGTGCATGTACCACAATTATTTTCTCTATTCCCACGGCCATTTCCTCTACTTAATAATTTTTTTTTGGTTTTATTATTTTAAAAAAAAAATTACTCTAACTAACATTCCTCGCACTTGAGCATGGGATCGAAGCAATGCTAATTGGTTTCTCAACTAGTTTACTCTTGTCCGGAAATTAAGAATTTTGTTTTGTTTCCTGTGCTCGAGATTAAAATGTCGAGCTTATTTGTAATCAGTGATGGTGCCGATCCTGGTGTTTAAAGCCTACATGCATGACTCATTTTGCATGAGGACAGCATATGATGTAACGTATGTAGTTTTTGCCCATTGTTTTAGTAATATAATCTTATAATTTGAAGAAAAAATAAACTACCATCCCTCGCAATTTTTTCTTCATGATTTGCAAGTGAATCATCCCTGGCCTCACTGTGTTGCTGGGTGGGTCTTCATCACCAAAATTGTTGTTTTTTATGTTCTTTAGTATATTTATCAATTCTTGTGCAGACTGTTTGGAATGGAGAATAATGGGTGGACATTTGATACCTGAAATGCAGTCCCGCACAGATTTTAAAATCTCTGCGATATATCTGATATCTCTACTGATATCTCATTTTTTCGGCCGACCGATATATCTTTGAGGTCAATATCTTCTCTTTTCCCCCGTATACACGATATATCTCCGATAACTTAAAATATCTCCGATATTTAAAATATTTGCGATATATCTCTGATATTTTAACCAAATATCTGTAAAATTTTCTAATAAATTTTTTTTTCTCGAGATTCGAGAATGTTTAAGAGAAGATTAATTGAATAAGTAATCAGTAATTGCCTCGAGGGATATAAAAAAAAAATGAGTACTCTGGAATCCCTTTGTCCACAAGTGGTAGAAACTGCGACTGACAACGGAATTAATATGAATAAGGTATTATCTGAAGATGTTGGAAATCAAGGAGATAATTCTGACAGTGATGCTGCATGGGGGGCACTACAACTCTGAATAGTTCAGATGATGATGGTGGTGGAAGCGAAAAAAGTGGTGGAGATACAGGGTTCCAATAAGGACAATCTTCTGTGGGTGGAGATATAAACCAGTTTACATATGAAAGTAATTTTGATCATGTCGCCCAAGATGAAGACCACGGATCTAGAGAAGCTCGTCATGGTGCGCAAAAACAGAATCGGCATGGCAGCACGACTAGATGTGCAATTGATGATCAAAGTACCCCATCAAATGTTGCTTCTGTTGCCTTAAGTTTTGATTCTATCAGTTTAGGCACATAGCGTAGTGGGACGTCAAATGAATCGCATGAAGGCAACAATTAATTTGGTTATAATATTTTTGAATATGGTCAATATGGAGAAGTGCATGACAAATCATATAGTTGAATTCATCCTTAGTATCCCATTATAGGGGATACCGTCGGCAGTTCTAAAGAGATATATTATTATCATATTAATCACCCTCAACAATACTCCTTACAGAATTATGTACATCTAGTGCTACTGACCCTCAGAAATTTTACCTCCGCCGCGATTCCAATGTTACTGAATCTCAGAAACTTTAACTCCGCCATCCTCCGCCGCGATTCCAATGCTACTGACCCTCAGAAACTTTAACTCTGCCATCCTCTGCCACGATTACAATGCTACTGACTCTCAGAAACTTTACCTCCGCCGCGATTCCAATGCTACTGACCCTCAGAAACTTTAACTCAGCCATCCTCTGCCACGATTACAATGCTACTGACTCTCAAAAACTTTACCTCCGCCGCGCTTCCAATGTCACTGAGCCTCATAAATCAAAGATCCGTCGTCCTCTGCCCGCTTCTAAAATCACTGAGCCTCAGAAACCCTCACACATACAAATCTCAACCTAGCAAGCCCTAAACCCCCAATTGCCCCCAAAGCAAATCAACCGCAATTGACCACTCCTGACATCAATTTGACCAAAATCGAAACTCTCATTTCTCACCCGCAATTGACTTCTCCAACTCCGCAGCTTCAATACGGCGTCGTCCCCACGGCTGAGTGAGAGGCAGAAAGAAGGCAGAAGAATGCAAATCACAATGTTGGAGATGGCCAACACCGACCCGGAGGGGATCGACTGCGTCAGGATGACGTGGAACGTGTGGCCTCGCATCTCTCCGATCTGGTTCCACACCGACATCCCCACCTCGTGCTGCAAAGCCCTCGCTCTGCCCTCGCTTGGCTCGCCGCCCAGCCTCGCCTCTCGCCGGCTCCAATCAGATCGGAACTGCCTCGCGCCTCCGCCCTTGCCAGTCGCCGCTCGCTGCCTCCACTCAATCTCAGGGTTAGGGATTTTGGTTAGAAGATCCGGTGGTTACAAGATCTATAAAGCTTTCGTTAGTTTTGGTGCGAACAGGGACATCGCAACAGGAAAAGAGAGAGAGAGAGAGAGAGAGAGAGAGAGAGAGAGAGAGAGTTTGGGTCGGACTTGGCTGAGGCGGTCGTCGAAGTTGGAGGCGGCAGTCGAAGTTGGAGGCGGCAGTTCTTAGGTCGGGTCGGTGGCTCCAGGTCGGGAAGGAGAGGAGAAGAGGAGAGTTTGGGTATGTGGGTTTGTGGTTTTTTTTATATTTTTAAAATATATATATAGATGGCATATGTTGTAATTTTTAGATTTTCAGGGTTAATTATGTCATTAAACATTGGACGGATTAATAATTTGTTACTGTTAATTCATGCTGATGGTATAAAAAAATTAGGTTTTGCTATTAGTAAATATCACCACTAAAATGTAGTTTTGGGTAATTATGTATTTAAATATTCAGCATATTAACAGTATCCTAGACAAAATAGGATACCTTAAGTGCTGGAGCGCACCATTACCTAAGTAGGTTATTAGGTATTGAGTTCAAGTCACAATAAGAAGTAGGTGTGAAACCTTTATATTACAAAATATAAAATAATTTTTGGAAAATATCTCATAAGCTATATAAGTTACTGTAGAGCAAACAACAACGCCACACCGGTGATCAAGTACATCATATAAGCTACATATGACATTCATGTGATATGAATACGTAGTTGTGCTACCTCTATCATAAGATGTGCCTCTCGTTCGGATTTTCTGTTGTTGAGACAGCTAGCTCTAGCTCCACTTGTTTTTTGCTTTCATCTTCCATGTTGTTAATTAATAACTTCCAAGTAGGTTTTTGGCTAATGTGCCTGTATTAGTGTGCCTGTGTTAGATGACTTAGATCTCCTCGATCAATTTTTACTGAAATCAGAAATCTGAAATCGCTACTACAAAAAGCTCAAGGAGTTGGCTTTTTACCAAAATGACTTCAATAATTTTTTATCAAAATTTTGTAATTTTTTACAAAATTACAAAGCGATCCAGCTCCTCTAAAATTACATAGTGTGAAGTTACCATAGAACAATGAAACATTTTCAGAATCGATAAAAAGTGACGCAGACATTAATAACAAACTCAGAATTTGAAATTGACCATGAAGATTATATCATAAGCTTTTGATCAGTCTGAGCGACTGTGCTACCTCTTTCATGCTGGGCCTCTCGTCAGGATTTTCTCCAAGACACCTCCTTGCCAGTTTGCCCCATTCAAGCACTTGCTTCCCGTATACATCTTCCAAGTTGTTGACCTCCAAGTAGGTTTGTGCTACTTTGCCAGCGATCTCCTGAAGCGAATTGATTTCGGAAGAAGTCATGAAATATGATAATAATGGCTTTCCAGCACAGAGGAGCTCAAGGAGTAGAACTCCAAAGCCATATATATCAGTCTTTTCTGAAACTAGAGTGGAACTAAAATAATCTGGAGCAATGAACCCTTGTGTCGAAGTAATTATACGAAACTCTACATGACTTTCACCCAAAGGAATTGATATTGAATGTTGGAACTCGGAGAGCTTGGCAACATAGTCTTGATCTAAGAAGATATGCCCCATCTTGATATCTTTATGGATGATCACCTTGGTTGTGCCATAATGTAGATATGATACTGCATCTGCTACTTGAATCGCAATCTTCAACTTAAACGGCCATGTTGGTGGATCATTCACTCTACGTATGTAATAGGAGAGATTACCTTTTGCTGGGAATTCAAAAACCAGTGTTGGCAACTTAGTCTCGAGGCAGCACCCTATGAGCTTCAAGAAATTTTTGTGGTTGCTCATGTTTGAAGCAATCGCAACTTCATTTGTGATTAACTCTACACGATCATCCAAGGTACTCATTGAGGCATTTGAGAGGTGTTGAAAAGTTTTCACCAGGATCTCTTGGTCTTCATATACTCCTTTGTACGACGTATAGCTCGCATCCCAATATATTGGCCATTTGTAGTTACTGGTTGCACTGATAAGCTCTTTTGCAGAGTACATCCGAATCGGATTGCAATTTCCATTGAAGTCATGTATGAGCCGTTCTAACATTACAGCTCCATTCTTCAGGAAGAAAGCCTCCCCACTTTTCTCTGTTTTTTCCTTTCTAAAGCACGATAGCATACTGAAAGATTGCTTTTGAATTGCTAGCTAACTGTGTTTCTCTAGCTCTTTTGGTCTCTCAGCAAAAGTCATGCTATGTATGGAATTGGCTTGATGACTTTGAAAACCAAATGAACTTGGATTGATGCATTTGAAGACAAAAACATTTCAAAGAGTAACTACTATTTTTTTTGTTTTTTTCGAGAAGAAGATGTCAAAGATTGCAAACCAATTAACAAGGAACAAATGATTTTCGGAAGTCTCTTGCATCCTTCCAGCTTCTTTTCCATGTGCTTTCCAAGCGAGAAAAGACTGGAAACGAACAAGTCAACAATTGCAGGATCAAGTGAAAACCATTTTTCCAAGTCCACCATGTTTAAACTTACCACTAAAAACTACATAATTAAGAAAGATAATAAAGAATGTGTTTATGAGCTAGATGTTATGTGACCCGGGAACTCATGACTAAATCATACCGGGCAACTGTGTCTCAAGGAAATACCCCCAAGAGAAGAGCTTCTAAGTGCTTACTCATGTAGTCATTTTTGAACTGATTTGCAACTTCAACTCTACACGATCCATGTTATAATTCGAGCTTCAACTGTGTCTTTATGAACTCCTTTGTACAGTCGAGAGTTCCAATCCTCCTCATGTGTGATATCCCATTGATAGTTGTTTGTTGCCTTGCTGAGCTCTTTGATGGAGTAGTTTCGAATTGGAACACAATTCCGATTCAAATACGAACGAGTTGTTGCAGGTTGTAACAATGTTACATGACAGCTTCCTCGCTCCGATCCTTTCTTGTCTTGGTTCTAACTTACTACCTAAGAATTTAACGAGACGAGGACACGTGTCCACATGTAGATCTATCGGCGTCTACGAATTCCTTCATTTATGTCCCTCCTCTTTTTATTCAGACAAGTGTGTGTGTGTCTTGAGCATGAGAATTTGAGGGCTTCTAATTAAGAGTTCTTCAAGGATCGATCCGAACACGAGGTTGAAGTAGTTCAAAAGGGCCAATCGGGGGGAACTCGAGGACGAAACTGAGAAGGGCTGTGACATCGTCTTGGGAAGATGTTGGAAGGTAAATTTTATGCATACCAGGTGTTTGTTAAATTGCCTCACTGGGGTATATTGCAATTGATTTACCTTTTCAGGGTATGAGAATTTGAAATTGGGGTGCTAGGGTATATCTATTCAATATAACTTTGCAAAGAGGCTTAGTATGTGGCTTACACAGTAAAGATGGTTTTATTGTTTGAAACTAGTAGTTCTCAGAATTCTGTATAGTATAGACAGAAAAAGCTTGTGCTAGGAGTACCAAAGGAAAACAACTCTGGCTGAGACAATGCAGTAGTATTTAATTTGGGAATGCTCACACATTCTATATTTCTATTTCGATCGCTTCTATCTATATATGAGCAATTGTTCATTTGTGTGCTATAGAGCATTTTCTAATAGCTATGACATACAGATACAGAACATTTACTAAGTGCCAGTGATTGTTATCCCATAGCGTTTTGGAAGTGTTATTGATTATTTAGCACTATTGAATTTTATCTGACAGCGCTTCACAAACGCTGTAGAAGTAAAAAAAATCCAAATGCCTATTATAGCTGGGGAAGGCACAGCGTTTACTAACCTTTTTGAATCCTATATAGTGTTTTTTAAATGCTATAGATAGAACTGATTAAACCTACAACGGACAAGCTAAATAAAATCACAGACAAACCAGCACCAAGTTTAACTTAATCAATTCACTCAATGGACTCATTCAGGCTTGATTGATTAATGTGAGTAGTTGAAGCTTCTTTGGAAACGCAGTCATGGACAAGTCTTCAAACATCCCATGTCACTCAATTCCACTGATCTTAGCTGATATCGATCTTAGTATGTCAATTGTTAAATGACTGCTCTCAAGAAAAACAACCATTTTTTCCCATTTCATAACGTCTCACAGTAACCCTATTATCAACTGAGATAGAATAAAGAAAAGCTTCTCAAGATCTATAATTCTATATAAACTGTATGCAGATAACAAAACACTTTCTAAATTAGGAAAAACGATCAAGTATTTATCAAATGCTTCTGATCAATCTGAGTAGTTTTGCTACCTCTGTCATGATAGGCCTCTCTTCCGGATTTGTCTTGAGGCACCTCTCTATCAGCTTAGCACATTCCGCTATTTGCTTCTTGCTTTCATCTCCAGTGATATTGCCTTCCAGGTAGGTTTTACAAAGATTTTCTAGCTTTCTACACTCTAGTTCGTTATACGAACTCAAACCAGTTGTGTTAGAAATCTCCTTATCCCAAAAAAGTCCCCAAGTTACTAAATCTCATTCCTGAAACGAGCTCCAGTAATAGAATTCCGAAGTTATGGACATCACTCTTATCTGAAGTATGTCCGGAGACAGCATATTCTGGAGCAAGGCACCCATCAATCCCAGATATAGTTTCAACATCTACATGAGTTTTACCTGGAGGAATTGTTACAGAGGTCCGAAACTCAGACAGCTTGGCCACATTGTCTTGGTCTAAGTAGATATGGCCAGTCTTTATATGTCGATGGATGATCATCTTAGATGTGCCATAGTGGAGATATGCGACCGCATCTGCTACTTCAATCGCAATCTTTAGCTTCATCTGCCATGGTAGTGATTGAATGCGACCATCCCCATAGATGTGATGTGAAAGATTTCCTTTTGCTGGGAACTCATAAACCAGTGTGGGCAACTCGGTCTCAAGGCAACACCCCAAGAGCTTCAACACATTCTTGTGCTTGCTCATGTTTGAAGCGATTGCAACTTCATTTGTAATTGACTCTACAGGATCCATATTTGTGCCTCTTTCAAACACTTTCACCAAAATTTCATCATTTTCTTGAACTCCTTTGTACGGGCGAGACTTCCAATCCTCATGTGTGATTCTATCCCAGTGATAGTTGTTTGTTGCCTTGATGAGCTCTTTTATGGAGTATATCCGAATTGGATTACAGTTTCCATTAAAATTATGGATGAGCTGTTGTAACATGACAGCTCCATTCTTTAGGAAGAAGCACTCCTTTCTCGTCTTGGATTTTTGGTTTCCGAAGCGTGACAGCATATTCAAAGATGAATCTTTGAGTTTCCTACAGTAGAGCTTCACTAGCTGTGACCTGATGAGAGATCTATATTGGTCTCTCTGCAGAAAGCCAACAATTAACACTGAGAAAATAACATATTTAATTCGGTTCTGTGATGATTTTGAAGACTGCCAAAGATGAACTGTTAGCCAAGAGGAATAAATAGTCCTTAGGAAGTGTCTTGCCTTCTTCCTGCTTCTTTTAATTGGGACTTACTCATCATATATGACTTGCAGGTAGCAAGATCATTAAACAGAAAAAGAAAATTTGTAATAAAATTAAGAAAAATACAGCTACCCACAAGTCAAGAGTTGGCCTACGAAAGCAATAACCAAAGAAATTTCTCAGGATTAAACATGAAGAAATATTATAACCTTCTAATCAGTCTGAGTGCTTGTGCTATGTCTGTCATGATGGGCCTATCATCTGGATCTTTCTTCAAGCACCTCTCTACTAGCTTGGCAATTTCCGGTACTTGCTTCTTGTTTTCTTCTTCTAGCGTCACATTTGTCTCCAAGAAGCTCTTACACAGATTTACAGACTTTCTACACTTCAGTTGGCCATAAGAACTTGAACTAGTACTGCCTTCGTTAGAAATCTGCATATCCCAAAATAGCAGACCACTCCATCTTCTGCCTGAAAATAGCTCAAGTAATAGAATTCCAAAGTTATGGACATCACTCTTCTCTGAAATAAGTCCTGAGGAGAAGTACTCTGGAGCAAGGCATCCATGAGTCCCAGTCTTTTCTTCAACCTCTACATAAATTTTACCCAATGGAATCGGTAATGACATTTGGAACTCAGAAAGTTTGGCTACATAGCCGTGGTCTAACAAGATATGTCCAGGCTTTATGTCTCGGTGGATGATCATCTTTGCCATTCCGTAATGAAGGTATGATATTGCATCTGCTACTTCTACTGCAATCTTTAACTTGATCTGCCATGGTATTAATTTCCCATTGTCTCCATAAATGTGATTTGAGAGGTTTCCTTTTGCTGGGAATTCATAGACTAGTGTGGGCAACTTAGTCTCGAGGCAGCAGCCTAAGAGCTTCAAAACATTCTTGTGATTGCTCATGTTTGAGGCAATTGCAACTTCATTCGTAATTAAGTCTAGAGGATCATCCATGATTCCTGTCGAGTCTTCTTCAAACTTCTTCACCAAAATTTCACGATTGTCATGAACTCCTTTGTACAGTGCAAAGTTGGAATCCTTATGTATGATTCTATCCCAGTTGAAGTTGCTTGTTGCCTTGTCCATCTCTTTTGCAGAATGGAGCCGAATCGGATTGCAGTTCCCATTAAAAGAATGTATCAGCTGTTCTAACATGGCTGCTCCATTGTTGATGAAGATGCTTTCCTCTCCTGTCATGGATTTATGGGTTCTGAAGCATGATAGCATATTGGAAGATTTATTTTCAGTTGGTACTTTGGAATAAAAACAGATCAAAAAAGTCTCATAATCTCTCTGCAGAAAGTCAACTTGGGGAAATCTAACGTTCAATGGAATTAAAATTACTTCTTTCACACACCAATTCAATGGCATCTACAATCCAAGTACTTCAACTAGACCAATTATTATAAAAGACACCTTTCATGCATAGATATTCACACTTTGATTTTACAATTGGAAGAGGGGAAAGCTAAGATCTGAGAGTCTTGGATTCTGCAGATTTGATTAGTGATAAATGAATGTTGAGTAGTTTTAGTGCTTAGAAAACATGCTGTTGGTTGCTCATGATGGAGCCTCTCAAGATGATGGATCATATATATATATATATATATATATATATATATATATATATATATATATATATATATATATATATATATATATATACACACGTCCCCCGAACATTTTAGCATGCTCAAAGATTCAAAAGCAAACGCCTACTTTTGAAAATGTACTCCTCAAATCAAATAAAGTGCAGTCTTTCGTAGTGTAACCAATGTTGATAGATCTTATTTAATACAGAGATCTAATTTGCTAAAAATGAAATCAGACACAATTAAATGTTACTCAGATCAGTCACTATAAAACACGAGACATTGAGAAGGAATCCATAATAGAAAGAAGACGTAAAGTTTGTCAAATCAGTCATGGATTCGTTTGCAAGGAAAGTGCCAATATCAATCCTGCTAGCAATGTTCCTAGCTATATGTGATGGGAGTGATGCTAATGACCAAGTCCATGTTACAATCTCAAATAATTTGTCCCCCCAAGGTGGAGCCAACGTCAGTCTTAACGTTCACTGTAAAACTCAGAAGAGAGATTTTGATGGTCAGGTGATCCCTTATACATCCCACTTTGAATTTGTTTTCTCACCGAGCTTTATTCGGAGGGAAACAAGAATGGATTGCGATTTCGAATGGGATGGTGCAGTTCACAGCATTGTTGCATACAGACACAAAACAGGAAGAAACAAATACTGTAGATCAGGAGTTTGTCTTTGGGCTATAGAGGACCATGATGCTTGTGCTTATAACTACGAACAAATGCAAACGGATTGTTTTCCGTGGGGGGAATAGTTATTTAAGTTCAACATACATGTACTTCATCTTGAATAATAAGTATTAGAAGAACTGTTTTTGTTCTTTTGTTCTATGAATTGGCTCTTTCATAGATACTGTTTTTATGATTCTTAAAGGTAGAATATGTTGAATTATGAAAAGAGAGGGGGGAGGGGGCTGTGAATATGACACTTTGTAACTTTTTCATGTAAAGGTTGATATCGAGGATAGCAAAGAGTTGTACTATCCCGATTTAGAACTTAACGAGTAAGAAAGAAAGAAAAAGTGCAGTAAAAGAAATAACACAAAAGATGTTTTTTGTAACGCAGAAACCCTGCACCCAGAGAGAAAAACTGTGTGCCCTTATCTCCTGAAGGACAAAGCTTTCCACTATGTAATTCGTACACTTATACAAGATATAGAATCCAAAATTGCTACACCAGTTGTTATCCGGTTCCAGACTCTCCTAGTCTCTAGAACGACAACCTAGCTAGCTATCATTTTCAGATTCTCTTAGTCTCTTGAACACTCAACCTATCTTGTCCCCTAAATGCTTACAAATGAAAGCTATAAAAGAACTCCATCTCTAAATCTTAGCCACTCCTTAGCTAAATCTCTTATGGACTCTTTTTGGGTTGTTGCATCACCAATCACAATCTCATGGCATGCAAATGTAATATGCAATATGGGTTTAGAAAGATTGTTCAAACCAATGCTCTAAGATTTATAATCACTAGGAAGCCTTAGAGCAAATGGGCTTTATGAACTGAAAATCATATAAGAGATGATCTTCACAAATACAAAAACAAACACACACAACAACCACCAAACAAATGGAACTTTGCTTGGTATTTATAGGCAAAGAGGTGCTCCTAAGAGAGCATTACACTTGCCAATGAATTCAGAAAGTTTTGGACTCTAGTTCTTGGCTTAGATGCTGAATAGAAATGTGGTGCATAAAACCAAGTACAAAAGACAAAAGTAAACTTTCCCAAAATGGCTATTTTTCAAAAGGAGTCAAAAATGTTTTGCAAAGCTTTACAAAAAGCATGTCAACACATTTGTCTAGGCAAAACAGCTACTCCTGAATCACAAACACCCTACTATCTTAAGCATAGATAAAAGAATCATAAACCTATGCTAAAATAAACAAAACTTGAAAGACAAGCCCACGGGTTTTGAGAAAATCTCTTCACCCAATGATAGCTTGGGCGCCAAGAAAGGTTGGGTGTTTGAATTTTGAAAAACTAAAATGACTGGAAAGATCTAACCTACATAGGTAAGATAAATGCACAACTTTCAAGATCATTTTGAAATAAGCCAAGAACTGCAGGAAAAATCAGAATAGGAAGCACTGTTGCTGTTCTCAGTGAAAAACACATGATATGCACATGCATGATTTTACCTGAGTTGTCATAAGATTGTGTTGGACCTTCTTCTTAACTTGGTCACTTGACTTCACTTGATTGGGCTTGATAACACAAGTGGTAACACAAGTGGGCTGTGTTTTGTTACATAGAGGATTGTCAATATCTTTATACTTACACCCTGAATATGCGAATATGTATGGTTTCACCTCTCCAGACTCTTATTTAGGTTTCGTCGCCTCTTGCTCCTACGTTAACGTCATCCTTATGCCCACTGGCTCAAATTCATCCATCCTTGCTCCTGTAGAAAAGAGGATAGGTGCGAAAATGAGACGAGAACAATTAAATCTGTTCATCCACCAAAATATGACATCACTACCAGAAAAGGCATCATAGCCGACGATTTCGTCGGCTATAACCATTACCCGACGACATATCGTCGGTTATAACATCGTCGGAAATACGCTGTCGGCAAAACTATACCCGACGACGATATCGTCGGCTATAACCATTTTAGCCGACGAAATCGCCGGCTATAATAATTATAGCCGACGATATCGTCGGCTATAACCATTATAGCCGACGAATAAATAGTTCGTCGGCCGTTATTTGCAATTTCGTCGGCTATAATGCCTTTTTTGGTAGTGCATGGTGCCATTTAGCTAGCTATATTGTTGATGATCATTCTGCAAAACTCTGTGTCGAGTATGTGCATGATAGGGAGTGAGATAAATCCTTTGATGAGGAGAGCAGTAACAAAAATAATGCTTATTGAAACGGATCACATAACCCCCAAAAACCAGCTATATATTGGCCTCTCTCTTGGAATTAGAAACACATTCATTTTGTTTTCATGGCTAGCTATGTCTGCATAAAGCAGTAAATGAATTTTGACATGCTCTTTGCAGACAGAAAAGCTATATATACATTCGATTTCTGTTATTTTTTATTTTTATTTTTTTTTGGAAATGAAATGTTTCGAAGTCGGGTGTCGAACCAAAATTTGGGAGAATTTCTGTTACTTATATCAATGAATGATGCTTTAAGCATACTACTAGAAATGAAGAGATGAGCCAACTGACTCAACTGAATTGAATCATTAATAGGAGTCTAGGACATATCGAACTTAATTAATTCCAAATGTTCCTTTTACGAATAAGATTCCAGTGTCGACAAGCAGTAAATGACTTCAAGAGCCTTAAGAAAAAAGCTTCAGTATTACAACAAAAGAAAAATAAGCTTCATATGAATCATGAACAGAAATTAACTACCGAAACAAATAGTCTATGTAAAAAAAATACCAGCAAACCACATTTTTAAAATTCTTACTACCCAACATATAAATAAATTCCACAGATTAAAAACATCCTCAATCTTCCTGAATAACTACTTGCATCAATTCCTAAACTCGCATAGTTACATAATATAGGTCATTAATGTGAGCCCTCGTGATCTTTAAAGATTAAAGAAGAAGAAAAGAAAAACAGATTATATATAAGAAGTAATTATGTATAGAAAAAATTGTCTATTTTAATGTTTATACCTCAAATCCATAAATCTTGAGAAAAAAGACAATTTTACCCCTAAGCTTAATTAACAACAGCATCCTCTCTCTCTCTCATCGACCTCGCCAGCGACCTCACACCTTCAATTGACGGCGGCAAAACAATAGCCACGACTATTGTGGCACGGTCTTTACTGCGACGGAGCATTGCGGTGTCACATCGTCGTTGACGACGTCTTTTTGTGGATCTGAGATCAACCTAGCAGGCAGAGCAGCTGGGCTTATTCTTTATCGAAAATTGATAAGAATCAGATTATTGCAAACTTAAAGCAAAAGTCGGGAAAACTGAACCAAATCCTTTAATCCTTTAATCCTTTTTTGGGATTGAAGCTCTCTTGTTTTATAGTAAGACATAAACTTCTTTGTCAATATATCCATTCAGAAAAGCGGTTTTGACATCCATTTGATATAGTTTGAATTTTAACTAGCAAGCAATAGCCATAAGCAGCCTTATTGACTCTATTCTAGCAACTGGAGCAAAAGTTTCCTCATAATCTAACCCTTCTCTATGTGAGTAATCTTGAGCCACAAGTCTTGTTTTGTTTCTGACAACAGTGCCATGTTCATAAGATTTGTTCATGAAAATCTATTTTGTACCTACATCATTGGCATGAGCAGGTCAAGGAACCAGTTCCCAGACTTGATTCTTTGCAAATTGATTCAGTTAATCCAGCATGACCATAATCCAATCAGTATCCACAAGAGCTTATTGAACATTTTTCGTCTCAGTCAGAGAGACAAATCCATAGCATCTAATGGTGTTAGACTCTTTGATGTGACTCTTAATGAAACATGTCAATGCCTTTTCCATTTTGTCACCATGAGTAATTCTGTTTCTGGTTTGAATTCCACCATCTAGCTAGCCAATCACATCACTGGTATCATGATCTTTTTGGACTTGCTTGAAACCATTCCTTTTCTGAGGGACAACCTTAAGATTATCGTCCTCACTCTCTGAGTTTGAACTGTTCTCATTTTCATCTTCCTGATGAGAGGAGCTCTAATCATAGAGTGGTGGGTCATCTACCTGTCTAACCGGCATATCATCAATAGACACATTAATAGTAACAACAACATGTTTGATAATTTTGTTGTATACTCTACAAGCAATACTGCTCGTGTCGTATCCAACGAAAATACTTGGATCAGTTCTGGAAGCAAATGTATTCAAGGTTTCCCCTTCTTTTAAAATATGACATGGACTTCCAAAGACATGAAAATGACTTACATTTGGTTTCTTATCTTTCCAAATCTCTTATGTTGTTTGATCACTACATGTTCTAATGAAAACTCGATTTGACACATAACAGGCAGTGTTCATGGCTTCTGCCCATAATCTCACTCAACTTTGTAGAGTGAAGTAGAACACGTTCCATTTCAAGCAAAGACTTGTTCTTCCTTTCCACAAAACCATTTTGCTGTGGAGTACGAGGAGCTGAGAACTCATAAAACACTCCATTCTCATGGCAGAAATTAGCAAAAGAAGTATTTTTAAATTCAGTACCATTATCTGATCTAATTCTTGCTAACTTCATATTTGAATGTTGCATAAGTCTGGTTAATTGTCTGCTTAGACTAAGAAAGGACTCAAATGTTGCTTTTTTATTCTCAAGAAAATCAACACCAGTGTATCTTGAAAAATCATCAACCACTACAAAGATATAGAATTTACCTGACATGCTTGCAATTTGTTTTAGACCCATTAAATCCAGATAAAGTAATTCCAGTCACTTTGCAGTTGTTGTTGAGTTTACAACACGATGAGAAGCCTTGGTTGTTTTCCTGCCTTGCAGTGTCCTCATATCTTTTCAGTTCTTCCACTCAGCTTTGGCAAGCCACTCAAACATTGATTGTTTGAAAGTTTTTGAAGAACCTGATAGTTCACATGCCCTAATCTTCTGTGCCAAAGCTCAAAAGATTCATCAAAGGTAATGGTTTTCAAACATTTATTTGAGAAAATTACTGAGGAATCAATTGATGTATGGTAACAATTATCTTTAGAACGCTTACCACCAAGTACAATGTTACCTTGATCATCTAGCACAATGCATCTTTTCCTGTTAAACCAAACATCCTCAAAATCATTAGCCAATTGGTTGACACTTACCAAGTTTGTGGCAAGACCTTCCACATAGAGAACATTTTCAAATTTTCCAAGGTTCTTTGTCTCCACAGTTTACGGAGCATCCACTATCAATCTACCAGATATTACTATCTCTGAAGTTAACAGTAGTTAAAGCTACAAGACAGGTTGCCTCAATATGATTTTCCTTGAAATCCACACTGGTAATCGTGCAGTTTCCACTGAGAGAGGCTTTCTTTTTCCAGACTATGTGATCACCTGCATTTGTTTTCTTTACCCTGAAATTTTGCTCAGACAAATTATCAAAAGCAGACATAATTGAATGTCTGTTTTCAAGGCTATTATGAGAAATAACACTTTGAAGCATATCTTTGTCTTTGAAAAATTGATTATCATATTTTGAATGAAGATCATTCAAGTTAGTAAGCTGGACATTAGTTGAATCACAAAATTTCGTAAAAGTCAGTCTTAACTCAAATAATTCAATTTCAGAGTTTCTCAAATTCTCACTCATAATTAAAATACTTACTTCGTCTGAACAAGAAGATGAAAAATCTTCTTGACATGTACTGTTGATTACCTCACCAAGGTTAACAAACTTTGAGTGAAAGGCATTTAAAGGGGTTGATAACCCTTCTTGCTCATCAACATCAAAAGCCTTAATTTTTTAATGTGATGATTCTTCACTAGTGTAACCAAGTCTAAATGTATTTTTGAATTGTTTACAAATTCTAAGCATTTTAACAGTAGCTTGAGAACTAAGCTGAAACTGATTAAACTTTTCATTGGATTTGGTGACCCGTTCCTGCAATAACTCCTTTTCATGAGTTAGATTAGCAATTAGACTTTCATAAAAAAATTATCTGCTATAGTAACTCATCCATCTTGGTTATCACAGAAACCCTTTCACACTGCCATTCCGTTTCACTGATGTTGTAGGTGAGTTTTAGCAGTTTTTTCTCTAGTTCCTGTTTTTGCTTATCCCATCCTGCCTATCTTTCGGAGAAATCTTGTTCTTTTTCAGACAACTGAATTTGTAAGCTCGACAGTTAGAACTCCAGGTGAGATTTTTTGTTGAGCATAGATTCTGCAAGAGAACAAAATTTTCCACATCTTTGGTCAATATTAGAATCATCAAGTATCTTGCTTACCACTTCGTCACTGTCATATTAGTCCTCTGAATAACTTGGATCAAACCTCAGTTTCGCAATGAGTCTAAAATTTTTCTTTGAGTGTGTTGAGTAAAATTGTGCACGTAGTGAGTGAAAATATCACCGAACATAATTTTACTCGTATTTATATAGGGAATAAAGTTTTAGATTTCGGGTTCGACCATTCAAGACAGAATGTGTCTCTTAATTACAATCCCTTGTTTGTAGAGAAACAGCTTTCGATTCCATTTATGAAGAAACCAATAATAGGGAGATGTGTGATTATTTGTTTTTGCGGCTGCACCTGTAAGGGATTAAGTCACTCGTAGTTCAAGAGTTCCAACGAGTACATGAATGACTCAATGAAAGACTTTGATTTTGGAATGAGAGTAGTGTTTGAGACGAATTTTGTGTGAGTGAACCAGAGATTCGATTTTGTGTTTAGGACGCGATTGCATCTAGACAGATTTGGTTCTACATTGCCTACATACCCTTTGCGAGATCAAACCACATGTAGTTCAGGCTTTTGGTATTTAAATGGGTAGGTGACCCATTTATTTCGAATATGTGTTTAAGAGAGGGTTTATAGCCCTTGAATTTGATTTGTGTGATTTTGGAGTAGATTTGATTTATTTGGTGTTGGGAGAATTTGACTGGAGTCAGTAATTCAGTTGGGACTGGCCGAATTTGACTAGTGGGTAGCTAGATTGCTTACGTGCCCCTTTTGAGGGATCAAACATACCGTAGTTCATAGATTTGGGTTTACGGTTTTGTACCGACTTTTGAGCTTGAAGGATACATGTAAAACTTGAATCCGTCAAGCGTATTTCTTTTAGACACCCAATTTGGTAGTGTCTGACTAGTAGAGTATTTGTCGGGTTTTGCAACGGGTCTCGAAATTTAGTGGACTTCTGTAGAATGGGCTTGCTTCCATTTCTTTTGTGGGAGGCCTCAATAAATCGACTTCATAGGAGAAGGGACTCGTTCCTGTACTCTCCATTAAAGTCACAGCGTCTGGTAGTCACTGTCAGAGGCTTGATTAATTGAAATTCTCGTTTGCTTACTGACAGAGAGGCTCCACAACTTATGCACTGCAGGTTCAGCTACTATTTGCGGTAATTGGTTCATGATTTGGTGTTGCAAGCTAGTCCTCTGATTTCTAGTGTGACCGACTCATTTGAAACCTTTTGTTCACCAACTAATTTATTCAAGCTTTGCCATTGTCATCGTGCAGTACTATCTCATGCAACTATGAATTGTTGTTATAATTAATCAAATGAACTTGCCCCCATTTCTATCATAGATACTAAATCATGCTTTGTTGATTATGAGACGTACGTCCCATGCATGCACAATCAATCAAATCTTGGCTTCACCAATGAAAAATTGTTCTTCATTAATTAATTCACCGGTGTCTTTGTCAATAGTCCTTGACATGCATGATCTGTACAGCTCTGTTATTAAGGGAAAAGACACATGAAGCGGTGGGTTTTATCCCCACTTTGTATATTGCTTTGCACATTCAACTTTAGTGTCAGGGAGCATGAATCGAGTGGAGGTGTTATTAACCATGGGCACAGCAATTAAGAGAGTGATTAACACTTTAACAACTGTTCGTCATCCCTATTTTTTGCAGTAATGGAGCGGCACCATTGCAGAGGGTTTGAGCATGAGTATGGCGTCTTGTGCTACTTTTAACACTGGAACTTTGCCATTCATGAATGACTTATGTGTTCCAGCGCTGCAAATTGCAGTAGCCAAGCGTTTTAGGACTTTGGGCCGTTCATGAACGGCCTCTATATCAAAACGCATTAGTAGATCACCATGGAACCTGGAAAGACTAACAATTGTGGTCGTTCATGAACGGCCGATTAGAGTTTTGTAACAGCTCCATAAGAGATGGTCATCCTGTTCCGGATCGACTGAAGGAGCTTTCATCGCAGGGAGGTCGACTTCTTATCCTTATCATGAGTATTTTATGGAAATTTTATATATAGATTATAACCATGGATGCAGCCGTATACCTGCAAGATTTGTTTTTCCTCCTTCAGCGAAACTGAGACCTTTCTTCTCTGTTTCTTTTCACTCGGCGTAATGTATGCTCTCTCTGCTGTGTATTTTTTTTTTCTGCCGTCCTCTTCTCTCCTCTCTTTTTTTTTTTTTTTTTTTTCTCTCTGCCCTCTTCTGTACTGATAGCTTGCATTTATAATAGAGTGAGGATGGGATAGCATGGTAGATTATTTCCAATTTGAATTTGAAATCGTGTCAACCGATTTGACCAAGTTTGTAGGCTTCAGTCTGACTATGGGATTTGAATTTGATGAAAGCTTTTGACCTTTTAACTAACCACGTTGATCATGTTGAATTGGCATGCAATTATCTAACTTGAAAGATAATTAGGTTGTTGTTCGGTTGGAGATAAAGGTTAAACCAAATCATCATATAATTTGAATTGGATTTGCATCACTCCATTATATGACCAAACATGTGAACATAGCTTTTTTTTTTTTTTAAAAAAAAACCTCAACAGAGTGTTTGAAGGAAACATCGTCATCATCACTCTCTGCATCACTCCATGTAGCTTTTATTGTTTTCTTGGTTCCGCTTTGATTTTTCATGTTACCACAAAAACAGAGATGTGGCCAAGAACACCACATTCATCACTTTGGTTTGAAGTTAGGATGGATTTCTCCTATTGTTAGCAGGAATTTTTTTTGCATCATTTTTATTTTTAGAAAATCTAGGTTTTCTAGAATCAGAAATACTTTTCTCACCTCCTGCATTTTCATTTATGTATTTAAGAATTTTCTTAAATTCTTTAGCTAACAAACCAAGTTCAGAGATGTCTTTTTATTTTTGAAGCTTTCAAGGCAAGATTTTTCGAATTTTTTGAATCATTCTTGTTCTCCTCATTAAGCTCAGCTTCATAGGCTTTCAAACTTCCAATAAGCTCGAACAAGGAGTAAGTCTCAAGTTCCCTGGATTCTAAGATGGCTGCCTTTTTTATATCAAATCTCTTAAAAAGATATCTCAGGATCTTCATGACAATATCTTTCTTGTAAGATTTTCTTGTTCTCATTGATGTACCTTATACTGCTCGTGATAGCAACCACACGCTTGTAGAATTGATCAATAGACTCATCTTCCTTCATCTGCAAGATTTCAAATTCATGAAGTAAAAGTTGTAAATTATAAAGTTTCACCTTTTTGTTACCTTCATATGTTAATTCAAGAGTTTCACACCTATCTCCTTTGAATTTGCACAGTGTTTAATGAGAGTTCTGTCATCTTCAGATAAGGCAATGAATAAAGCATTCTTTGCCTTATTTTCACTTTCACTGTAAGCAAGATCAGTTTGATCCCATCTATCGAAACTTTTTAATTTTACCTCACCAGAAACTTCAGAAGTTTTTTGTATCAACTCAACCATGTACAATGCACTGCCAAGCCCTGAAATCTTGAGCTGAAATAAATGACTGCGTCATTCCTTTCCAATCTTCAAAACCTTCCACTTTGAGAAAAAGAGGCATATTGATTGAAGTACGTTCCATCTTAACCGGAATCGACACTAAGTAGATCTAGTGCACTAGCTCTAACGCTAATTGGAAATACACAGATGGAGAGAACTTCAACTACACAAACAATTAGTGAAAACACAAGTTTAAAGCCACAGTGCAAAACCTCTTTGAGGGAAAAAAAAAAACATTATGCTTCAATGAAGGATAACTGAAATACAAATATAAATCTTGTTCTTAACACAGTATGATATCAATCACAATGTAGCTCTACAACACAGCTACTCAACACTCTTAACTAGTTCTTTGTCACAACTAGAATTACATAATGAATAACCTACTCTAACACAGTAGAATTTTTTTTGAGATTCTTTAATACAATCTTAACCTCTTTAAGAGACAAGAACTCTTTGTCACAGTCTTGGTCTCTTCACAGGTTCACACACACTTTATGGACTGATTCCTTTCTTATTCAGAACTTTAGAGAATGACACAACTCCAATCAAGCAGCACGAGATACAAGATGAATTCGTTTCTTGAAGACTGGAACAGATCGCTCTTTTTCCATTCGTTTCTTGAAGATTGGAACAAATAACTCTTTTTCTAAGGAAAATCAGTAACTGCACAATGAGCAAACGTCTGTATATATAAAGGAAAAGTCCTAGAACAGAATGTCTCAGACTCCCCCACAATTAATGACTCTTGAGAAAACTTAATGATTCATTCCAAAATACAAAATACGATTCCTAAACAACTAGATCTTTTAAGCGATCAGATAAGCTCTAGAAGGAAAGGATAAAACTTGAGAATCAAGAATATATCAATAGATCTTTTAATCAAATCGAATCCATGAAGTAAAGGAACATAATCTACCATTAATTTATCATCTGAATTTTTGCATAGAGAAATCAGGACTTCTTGTCTTGACTAGGAATTCCTAAGTTGAATAGGAAACCCAATACATTCACTCTCTCTCTATTACAATATGTCTCTCTGGAGCCAATTAAGAGAAGTTCTACGGATTATGGTTCTTATTTGTTTCCTCCTTCTCCTCAATTGTTTATGATTCTCATATGGTTTTATGGCCACGGTATCAAGTATCAACACTCCTCTCATATTATGGTCTCAGAAGGTTTATGCATGATTTTTCCAACAAAGTCAAAGGGATTATAAAGCTCACTCTTTTAGAAAGCTAACTTGATTTTATATCAGATTTGGGTTTTAGCATCGTGGATTTGACTTTGGCGATAAGACTGCACTGGGGGATTTAGAAATAAATAAATTAACAGAAGTGGGAGCAAACTGGCTAAGCGAAAGAAGAGAGAGGAAGATGGTCATTCTGCAGCATATATTTTGTTCTTATTTCACTCATTTTTAATGTTGTGGCTCACACTTTAGCTAGTTTTACTTGTTCTTCTTCTACCTCTTTAAATTGGGGTTTTGGGCCTCCAGACTCCAGAGTGTAATGTCGGTGTACTTTCTAATAAGTATATCTCTCAAATCTTTATAAGTTGACATCCTTTCTAAAGAAAAAAAAAATTACGAAAGGCAGTTTCATAAGTCTTATCGGTTTTTTTTTTTATTAAACAAAAAAGAGAGCTTCTATCTATGTCCCTCCAAAAAGAGCAATTGGACTTCCCTCTTTATTCAAGTTGGTATTGACTATGTCAATGCATGTGAGTTTACTAAAAATTGACATAGAGGTAAATTGTGGAAAAAAAAGAATCTCAGCTTAAAAACGAAAACAAAAATATCACGTTACATATAAATCTAGATACATTCATAATCAATGATTGAGTTATGTAATTTGGAAACAATGAATCTTTGATGTAATTTTGAAAGATAATGTAATTTGTATTGATTTTTAATTTGTTTTTTTAGTTAATTTATTTTTGGATTCCGCCCACTTGGATACATTTATTATAATTAATGATGAGTGTAAAGAACTTAGAAATATTTGTGAAGTACTAGGATTATGAAAAAAAAGCTTTAGAGTCTCGACAAAGATAATAATAGGTTTGAACCGTTTTTATATATTGAAGAACGAAATTTATTCATAATAATGGAAATAACTGGTGGTCTTATTAAATCCATCAGACAAATGGGAAGAGGACCACACTCCAGTTTTAAACACTGACAAGTTCGACTAGGAGCTAGCCAATCCGACACCATGTGCGCGGCTCTATTACATCTCTGGGGAACACAGCCCTAACTACAAGACTAGAAACATCGAATGAGGGACTTGGCTGTGTCAACTAAATCCGCTTCCAATTGGATGAGAAAGTATGATGATGTTAAAGAATCAAAGGAGGACTAATTACCGATTTTAAACGTAGGAATAAAATATTATAAATTTTTTTATTTTATTTTATTTATTTGACATGGGTTATAGGCATTTTGGAAAATTTTAAGAGATCTAAATAACATTTTAAAGTCTTTAAATTAGAGATCTATTGAAAAAGAAAATTTAAGTACTGTTTTTAAAATAATAAATAGAAATCCCGATGAAAAGATTTTTTTTTTTTTTTTTTCTTGAAACTCCCAAAAGGGATAAAAATAAAGTGAGTATAGAAAATGGAGCAGGTGTTGGCGGAGTGCGATACGTATCTAATTCTCTTTGCATATAACTATATTTACAATGTTTGAATAGTGGGTACAATTGTGTGAATTACTTAATAAAAATACTATGCATACCGGGTCCAGTAGCTAGCCCAAAAGGCTTCTTTTAGCCCGGTTCTTGGCCCTTTTAGCCGTCAAATGGGTATTTTATTTTATTTTAATTTTTAACCGGTTCCTAATTGGATATGGTTCCTAAGGGCTATATATAGCCCTGCTCCTATTGGAGATGGCCGCTTTGCAGGAGAGAACAAAGAAGACCCCACAGAGACGGCGGGCTCAAGTTATGCTTCACCAGCAGTGCTCACTCTTCTTCGCCGCCGATTTCGGTTTTAGGCCCTGTTTGGTTCTCCCCAATAAGAAAATCCCTTTCTTTTCCTCCGTTTCCTCCTTCTCCTTCTCCATGAACCTCAAAACCAACCGTGTCTCTACTTCTTCTCCTCACCAGCACAGTCCGGCTTCGGCCTTGTCCTGCCAGGCATCACGTGACCTTCAAGTGACTCTACCCAGGCGAGTAGTTCTGCTAAAGCCCACGTGTTTTTTTTGTTTTCTTGGTTTGAGAATGGAGGATTCTCTGGGATTCGGTTAAGAAATTGAGTTTTGAGAATGGAGGATTTTGCTCAGTAGTTTTCCGTGTTCATTTGGTTTACAGTGAAGATGTAGCTGGTCATGGATTGTCTGAGACCATTGTGGGTGTTCTTGGAGGAGGCCAGCTGGGTCGAATGCTTTGCCAAGCAGCTTCTCAAATGGGCATTAAGGTCATGGTGTTGGACCCACAACGAAGCTGCCCCGCTAGTCAGCTTGCCTATCATCATATGCTTGGCAGCTTTGATGATACTGCCACTGTCCAACAATTCGCCAAAAGGTTACATTTGCCTGATACTTGCTCATGTTCAAAAATTTCTATTGAAGCTGGTATAATGCTGTTGTTTTTGGTCGATAGGTGTGGAGTGTTGACTGTTGAAATTGAACACGTGAATGTGGAGACATTGGAGAAGCTTGAGCACCAAGGAGTAGACTGCCAGCCCAAGGCCTCTACAATCAGAATAATTCAGGTTTGTTTGTTCTTTTTGCCAATGACTTTGTGGATTTTTTCTTCTGCACTTTTCACTGCATTGTGTCATGTTCTTATCTTGGCGAGCATCTTGAGGGTATATAACAGGATAAGTACCTTCAGAAGGTTCACTTTTTGCAGCATGGTATTCCGCTTCCTGAATTTATACAGGTTTGTTACTCTCTATGCATCTGATTCGTGGATTTTCCCCAGTGATTTTCAAATGTAGCTTTCAATAACCAGTCATGATATATTGTTTCTTGTAACATATGGCAAACGCAGATAGAGGATCTTGATGGTGCCAAGAGGGCAGGCAACCTCTTTGATTATCCTCTAATGATAAAGAGTAGAAGATTAGCTTCTGACGGGCATGGAAATGCTGTTGCTAAGAGTGAGGAGGATCTTACATCTGCTATAACATGTAATAGTCTCATTGATGATCTCTTGTTTCTTTTGTAATGATTTTAATATGTTATTCTACTGCTCTTGAATTCAAGAAGTAGAACCTATGCCCTAATGATAAAGAGTAAAAGATTAGCTTATGACGGGCATGGAAATGCTGTTGCTAAGAGTGAGGAGGATCTTACATCTGCTATAACATGTAATAGTCTCTTTGGTGATCTCTTGTTTCTTTTGTAATGATTTTAATATGTTATTCTACTGCTCTTGAATTCAAGAAGTAGAACCTATGCCCTAATGATAAAGAGTAAAAGATTAGCTTATGACGGGCATGGAAATGCTGTTGCTAAGAGTGAGGAGGATCTTACATCTGCTATAACATGTAATAGTCTCTTTGATGATCTCTTGTTTCTTTTGTAATGATTTTAATATGTTATTCTACTGCTCTTGAATTCAAGAAGTAGAACCTATGCCCTTCCTTTACTCTCTAAGTTTGTTGCAGCTATTGGAGGGTTTGATCGCGGTTTATATGTTGAGAAGTGGGCTCATTTTGTAAAGGTTTGTGTCTATTTTTCATCATTAGCAATGATTTAGTTTGTGAATTTATTATCCACATTTCCGTTACATTGTGTAGTGATTGTCGACTATAAATATTTATACATGTTGAGAAATTTAAATGCAGGAGTTGGTAGTCATTGTTGCTAGAGGAAGAGACAGTTCTATAGTATGTTATCCTGTTGTTGAAACTATACACAAGTAAGCTGTAGATTCTATTCTAAATCATTTGTCATTAATTAGCCGTCATGTTGTCTGCAAATCATGTATATTTGTAACAGAATAAGATTCATGTAATAAGCAATTGGCACATAAAAATGTTTCATGACTGTCTCGTGATCTTGTTTTGCAGGGAAAACATTTGTCACATTGTCAAAGCACCTGCTAATGTACCTTGGAAGATTCAAGAGTTGGCCACTGATATTGCATCTAGAGCTGTTAGTTTATTAGAAGGAGCTGGGGTGTTTGCAGTTGAGTTGTTCCTGACAAAGGATGATCATGTACTATTTTACCTCTCTTAGTAACTTTATTTTATATTTGTTATCTATTACTATTAGGTTTTTATTTTTAGTTTTAGACAGCTGTTGCATTTAACTAATTTATGCATGCGTTTGTTTCATTTTAGATTTTATTGAATAAAGTAGCTTCAAGACCTCACAATAGTGGTCATCACACAATAGAGTCTTGCTACACCTCACAGTATGAACAACATATCCGGGCTGTTATTGGTCTTCCACTTGGTGATCCATCGATGAAAACTCCTGCTGCAATCATGTACAATGTACTTGGTGAAAATGAGGTGATTCTCTGTTCAAAGTAGAATTTTCTATGTTTGTGTTCTTTGTCTATTTTGACTCATCAAGTGTCGTAACATATGTGCATGTGTTTAATTGAGTTATGCCATCATTTATGCTTTTAGGGAAAAACTGGTTTTCACCTATGTCATAAAGTGATAGAAGGAGCCTTAATTATTTCAGGTTAGATGCCTGGTTGAGCATTCGATTTTTCTTCCTCATATATCTCTCTCTTAATTTCTACACAAGATTACTTGGTTTTTTTAAACTGATTGTTTTTTTGTCTCGTAGATATGCGGAAGCAACGGAAAATGGGTCACATTACCATTGTTGGACCTTCCATGGGCGATGTGGAAAAAGCTTTGAATTCAATGCTAGATGACGAAGTATCTGATAGCCAATCAGTTGGTAATTGAATTATGGTGGTTTTGTATTTATGTTTTGACTATGAAGCTTCTTTTTGGGTTAGGACTATGAGAAAATGTTATTGAAAGATTTATTCCAAATTTGCAATCATTAGAATATTTTATCTTATTAGAAGTGTCGGCTTATAAACAGGTTCTGTCTTTTCCACTGTGAGCAGCTGCAGCCCTTTTGAAAAGAAACTTACAATGAAGCTTCCATTTTCATTTATAACAAGTTGTAATTATGTAGAACTTAGTTATTTTCACATTAAATTTATGTTCCCAATCTTTTTATTGATGCAGCCACACCACTTGTTGGGATCATAATGGGTTCTAAATCAGATCGTACTGTTATGAATGATGCTGTGGAACTTTTAGATATGTTTGAAGTACCATATGAGGTTTCCTTCTCTTCTGTTTTTGTATTTCTTTAAATGAGTTACCAGTAATCTGTTATTTATGGTGTTAACGAACTCTCATTTTCAGGTTAACATAATTTCTGCACATCGAACTCCTAATAAGATGCATTCTTATGCATTGTCTGCTCTGGAAAGAGGAATTCAGGTCATCATTGCTGGTGCTGGTGGCGCAGCTCACTTGCCAGGTATTGAATCTTTCCTCCAAACAGGGTGCTGTACAACTTTTGCCTTTTTGGGTTAATTTGACCATTTCTCTTGCTTTTCAGGAATGGTAGCTGCTTTTGCTCCTCTAATTCCTGTCATTGGTGTCCCTGTGATTGCTACTAGATTTGATGGAATTGATTCAGTTCTATCTATATTGCAGGTGTGTATTTGAAATGTCTACCATCTTGCGGCCCTAAAACTATGAACTCTGAGGCATCACTATGATAATTTGTAGATTTAGGATTATGGATTGTCAAGTGTTGAGGCTTCACATTTATCCATCATAATTTGGTCAACTGGATGTAGACACGTTTAGACATCATTTTTTCATTGTTGGATACAGACTTTTTTTTTATGTCGGAGATGATATACCACCCTATACCAGTTAGGAGGTTGTGAGAGGTTTCCTCATAACTTACCAACTTACTTTTTATGCGTGACTTTTAACCATTCAGATGCCAAAAGGGACCCCAGTTGCGACCGTCGCTATAAACAATGCCACCAATGCTGGTCTGCTAGCAGTAAAAATATTAGCTTCTCATGATGCTAAGCTACGTGCAAAGTTGAGTCATAGCACTTCAATATCCATATTTCATAGCTTTTACTGACCCATAAATCTTTGTCTGCATTTGCTAATGTGAAGTTAAATTTACTGCAGACTCAGCCAATATCAACAAGACACAGAGAGGGAAGTCGAGGCAGAAGATGAGAAGCTACAGAGAGTTGGTTGGGCATCGTATTTGAGAAAGTCTGTGTAAGCAAGTTTTATAGATTTACTTCTTGAATGCGGTCTCCTCAACTCCTTATACACAAGGAGAAATTGAATTCAGACAAAGACAAGTGCTGTCAGATACTGTTTTATTGAGACGCTGTACAATGGCGAAAATTGAAGGCCCGTGCTAACAGAAAACATTAATAAAAAAAAAATTATTTTTCTTTTCTTCGATTGAATTATCTTTTTCTCTATAGTTCTTACTTTCAGTTTTATAAAGTTTTGGTGGGAGTGAGATTCGATGTAGAGTAGTTACAAATTAAAGTCATGAGCATAATGTACCGAGACTCACAATGCTACTATGAGATACTTGAGCATGTATAACGGCCACGGGCCGGGCCGAAATTTTTGTGAACCCGATTCAAAATCTGAAATTTCGAGTTCGGGTCAGTTCGGGTTTTCTGAGCTTTTAGGACCAACCAAAACCCATTTGGGTCGGTTCGGGCAGGGTTTGGCCAAAAGCTGAGGCGAGGCAGAGGAGAGGAGGGGTGGGGTGAGGCGAGGCTGGGCTGGGCTGGGGGAGGTCAGGGCGAGGCGACGACGAGGGCTGGTCGAGGCTGAGGCGGCTGAGGAAGTGAGGGTTGTGAGGCGCAGAGACGGCACTGCCTCAGACTTGCTCATCAGTCTTCAAGCAGAGAGTCAGGGTGTTACTCTTAGGGTTTTAGTGTTTTACTTTTTATATGATTTTTGTGGACCATTGGTTTGGTGACAAGGGGCATATAAAGGAAACGGGTCTGATTGGGTTTTCGGTCCCTGAAAACTTAAAGCCCGAACTAAAAACCACTCATTTGGGTCGGGTCTTTATCGGTCCGGGCCCTTCCCATTTCAAATCCGGCCCGATTCGAGATTTTTCTGGGCTTTCAGGCCGGTTTTTAGGGCCTTCGGGTCCAGGCGCCCACCCCTACCCCTATATAACGCTATTAATGACATGCTTTTGTCAAATTTTCTTAACGCCTACATGTTGAAAAGGTTACCTAAAGAGTACATGGCCTAAAAGAAAGAAAATTGCCAAACTAACCTCTCTATTATATATTCTTCTCCCATTAAAATCTCATAAATTTTTTTTACCGGAAATAACCAGACCAACCTCTCTCTATTCTATGTTCTTCTCTCATTAAAATCTCATAACTCTTCCTTTTCTTTAGTTTATGTTTTCTTAAAAATGAGCTTATATTCATTCATCCAAAATTGGCACTTAAACTTCCTCTTTATTTCATGTTATCGTTGACAAAGTCAACACATGTGAAATTACCAAAAAAACATATATATAACAGTAGAAGGGAAAAAGAAAATCTCAATTTATCTCCGACCTTTACCTACACGACATAAGTCTTCAACCAAGAAAAGTTTTTTTCTCCTCCCACGTAAACTCTACATATGTGCAATACTATGGAGGAAAATGGAAATTCCGGAATTGAGTAAAGCACACCTTTAGAGTTTATGTACAAGGTATAAATTTCTTGTTCTTTTAACTTCTTGTTGTTTATACGTATACAGTACTCTGTTTCTAGAGTTTGTAGAATTCTAGCTTTGGTGTAATTGGAATTCTTGAAAACTCTCTGATACTAATAATGGCAGAGCTTTAAACCTCTCTAACTCCCAAGGCCATGGCGACCACCGTACCATTTCCATCCTCTCATCTCCACACCCCTAAATTCTCTGACCACCCAAAATCACTTCCTTCTCGCCTCTCACCACTCGGCTTCATAACCAACACTAGGCACGAGCAACAGGGTAAAGAACAGGATTAGTAGAATCCTACTAATGTACCAGTTCGAGCGCTAGCCGCTTCATTAAGCAGTCTATTATGCTTCTGAACTTTAACTCCGGAAGCATAAATTTACCTAGTCAAAGTATTGGTAGCAAACCCTCAAAATGATCCATATCCCCACCAACAGCAGTAGTTAAGGTAGCACCAGCAGACACAAAGGGATACCTGAAGATGATTAATACTTAAGTCTACGATTACCAATATACATACTAGTTTCGTTTCCATCATGGAACCTAATTATTTTCCTTCTAAAAAAAAATGTCCTTATTCTCAAACATATGTTGAGTGTTGAATCAGCGAAAACCACTCCTTCTTCCTATTTTTGAACTCTTTCGGGATTTTACAAGGGTTTGCAATCCTAAACCTGTTGAGCTTGCTCTTGAAGGTTGTGAAGGTCTTGGCGGCATGCTTGTGAACCCACTTTCTCATTTTCTTATCATCCCAAGGGATATCATAAACAAGCTGTTATAAAAATTAAAATGGAATTAATATGGGAAATGACTTAGGTATAGAAAAATAAAATATTAAAAATTGTAGTTAATTCCTTACGTCGAGTTCATATTTGAGGTTTTCTGATCATCCTCCTCCAGGCCTCACCAACTGGCAGCAGTCATGGAAATGTTGTCCCGAATGATATAGCCGATATCATGAGTCAGCCATGAGTCTTGGCGGCATGCTTGTGAACCCACTTTCTCATTTTCTTATCATCCCAAGGGATATCATAAACAAGCTGTTATAAAAATTAAAATGGAATTAATATGGGAAATGACTTAGGTATAGAAAAATAAAATATTAAAAATTGTAGTTAATTCCTTACGTCGAGTTCATATTTGAGGTTTTCTGATCATCCTCCTCCAGGCCTCACCAACTGGCAGCAGTCATGGAAATGTTGTCCCGAATGATATGGCCGATATCATGAGTCAGCCAACTGTTCTGTGTACTGGTCTTCGGTCCGTGCAAGAACTCATCATCTATGACGATCTTCACCTTCTCTTTGTGCTGCACCCAAGACTTATAGGCCTTTAAGCCTTTGACCAACCCCCGTTTGTGTTTGGGAGGAGGTGCTGCCAAAACAATAACAGTTTAATTAGAGAATAATAACACATTTATAACTAAATAACTTAATTAAAACTGTTGGATTATCTTTATCTCCATCGGGTCGAGGACGAGATGTGCGCCGACAACTGATCTCTTCACCATCGCTGTCTTCGATTTGAGGTGTGGTTTGTGCACATGGAGGGGCTAAAGTATCTTCCACCGGCAACGGGAGAGGGGGGAGGTGCTGATCCGTTCGCAGACGCTTCCTTAATTGGCTGCGACGAACTCCCTTCAGAGGCATTTGACCTGTAGAAGCAGTCAAATGCCTCCTGCCTCTTCTTCAGCTTCCCATAAGTCGGCGGCATATTTTTCCTGTCAAGAAATATAAATTATATCACAAACACAGCATATTGAAATTCATATATCAACATCTAACAAACATAGTAACTGATAAAATTTAACTTTAAAATTAGTAACAATGATGGACTTATATGTTTTCAAGATATATGATTTGAAATGAAAACTTCAAATGCATAGTCAAATAAATCAGATAATAGTACTAAGCCATGCAGATGATAAAAATGATCTTATTTGTTTGGATTTTTGTTAAGCAAGAAATGCTTGCTTGTGGCAGCCTTATATATATATATATATATAAATATATATATAAATATATATATATATATATATATATATATATATATCCCAGTTCCCTACTCGAGCTATCATACAAATCCGGAACTGGTATTAGAATGTAGCAACGTTTGAAGGATAGATTGTTAAGAGTGGACCAACAAAGCCTACAATATATAATTGAATTGGCAATGCTGTCAAATTACGAAACCTCTGATAATAGCTAAGATCACCATACACTAAATACACAAAACAAAAACCACTTTCTGAGATCAAATTATGAAACTCCACTTGATTAAGATCCAGAAATTATCAAACTCCAAACTGAAACAGTGGGGAAGAGGTCAATTCTATGTATTTTAGTGAACCACATCATCAAAATATGGCAGCAGTACTACTTTACTCATGTAATAATATTGAAATGGGAAGGTTAGGAAAAAGACTTTTAGTTTCCGGTGGCTTCATTAGTACGATCTCTAGCCTTCTCTATACAAATGATTTACATATTTGCGAGTTAGCTGTGCATTCTATAGATTGCTATCCAATCATAATTTATATATGTTCACAATATATTAACTATTGTGTGTTGAGATTGCTCTAAATCAGTCGGTTATATACTCTTAAATATCTAAATTAATATGTTCACAATATATTAAACGTGTCAATTATAAACCATTTCAGTATGTATGAGAGATTAATGAACTACAATGTACAATATTTCATCAAATAAATCAAATTTGGTAAGAAATGCGTGATATCGTAAGGGTCTAAAGTATGTAAGACTGACTTTGGCTACTAAATTAGTTCCATTCATTAGAATGATTCATTTTCAAGCAAAGTCACCTATACTAAATTAGCCAATATCTTATCAAACACAACAGCAAGTCACCTATATAAACACCGAGAGCTTAAGCATGCTTACAACACAAGTTATTACAGACAAGACTAGACATTACCTCATCAATGGAGAAATAAAGAATCTAATTCAAGCATTGATGAAGGAAATAATCTCCTTCATCAGAGCCACAGTGTTATCACTAGTTGGATTGTTCAAATGAAACAATGATCCTCCTCCTTAGACACTACAACCTCCACACTCCCATTCCACTCACTTTTCTTCAACAGCTCACTGTAATGCCACCCCCTATGCACCAATCCATTCCTTGAACCTAAATCTCTGCTGATTATACTAATTAACATTCCTCCAACTGCCTAGTCCTCCATTGTTTAAACCCAATTGGGTATTACGAATATAATTAAGCAAGTAAACCAGAAATCTTGTATCCCCGATTCCAATTCCAATTCCTATACCAAAATCAATCAATCAATCCATCCACATTATCCACCTATACCAAAATAAATCAAATCTTAATTTTCCTATACCAAAATCAATCAAACTAACCTGTAAGAAGGGACTGAGACGGAGGCGGGGGCAGACAGAAAAGGAGGGGGGGGGGGGGGGGGGGGAGGGACTGAGGCGGAGGCTAGGGGAAGGGAACGAGGCCGAGGCGAGGGCTGGGGCTGGGGCGGGGGACGCGGCGGGGACTGAAGCGGCGACTGAGACGGGGGCCAGGAGACAGTGGCTGGGAGAGAGAACGAAGGGAGAGGTCGACTGTGAGGGGGCACGAGACGGAGGCTGGGGCAGGGACCGACGCGGCGGTCTGAGGCGGAGGATGGGGCGGCGGGGACTGAGGAGGGGGTCAGGAGACGGTGGGTGGGGCGGAAGAGGGAGGAAGAATATTAAGGTTTCTAAATTAGGGATTGCAGAACGAACCCGAGCTTGTGAATATATATGTCTGTCACTTGGGCGATGAAAACTTAAATTTCGTCTCCTAAGTTATTCACCTAGACGACGAAAATTTAATTTCCTCACCTAAGTTACTCATCTAGACGACGAAACGTACAATTCGTCTCTTGAATTATTCACCTAGACGACGAAATCACTAATTCGTCGCTTAAGTATTATTACTTAGGCGCGATGAAACCTTTATTCGCCTCCTACGATAATTTCAAATTTTGGCAAAATTTATTGGCGGAAAATTAAGCCGCCAATTTGAAAAAAATCTTTTTACTTAGACGACAAAAAATACATATTTGTCGCCTAAGTGTTTACTTAGAAGACGAAATATGCAGTGCTTGATCTGGCTGCAGGCTCGGATGGAGATTTGACAGTAGGTGAAGAATTGGCAGAAAGTTTGAGGGTGGTGGTGGTGTTTTCGGCTTGAGATTTTATGCAGCATTTTTGGCTGAATATTGGTAGAGCTTTAGCTAGAGTTTTTGTTTTTGAATGTGACGACTTTCTGTGTAGGATTCGGCCTCTATTTATAGGAGAAAGCTAGAGAAAAACCGGCCACAACAAGGCAAAACCTAAACCGAGTTGGTTTAGGAAACTTGCCGGCCAAGACTTCTTATTTTCCTTCGTGCGTTTTCTTCTTGGACCGGCTGTAACTCTTCTTGGACTTCTCTTATGGATCGGCAGCCCATACTTTGATGAATTTAAAGTCCAAAGTTCGGCTGCATACTCTCCTAGTTGGCCCGGGAAGCACTTTCCTCCTCTCGGTAGGATTCCTTGTCAGCCTCAACTTGTCTACACGTGCGTGGCTCTTCTTTGGTCTGCTCATGCTTTGAATTCCACCTAGTAGTCCTAGGATATCTTGCAGCCACAAGGAAGGTGGCATCAAGTCTTGGAAACCTCTCGGAAGCTCTCTCGGCAGGAAAGCACCTCTCGGGAACAGGGCTTGTTGTGCTGGCTCGCGTGCGCGTGCGCATACAGGCTGGCGCGGGCTGGTGTGCTTCTCTTCGGCAGCTTCCGGACATGCGCATGCTGCGCGCATGTGTGCTAGGCAAGTTGGCGCAGGCGTGTGAGGCTTCTGGGCAGCAATGGTGAGGAGGTAGTGCAGCGGTAGGCAGGTGCTGGCCCAGGACACATGTAGGGTGTGTGTCCGTATCGGATACGAGATGCCAGTATCTGATACAGAATGTCAAAGGCCAGAACCTCACCGGATACGTCTCAGATACGCCTTCTGATACTTCAGGTCTTGTCTTGGATACGAGTCGAACACATGATGCCAGTGTCCGATACGTCTCGACGTGCTAGGTGGCTTAGCTGTGCGGCTGTGGTGCGCTGCTGCGCGCTGTTGCGCGCATACATGCTCGTGAGTGTCCGATACTTGCTTCTTTTCTCGGCAGATTTGACCTTTGCGTCTTCAATCGAGCATAACTTCCTCCAGAAAATAGCTATTGATGCGATTCTAAATTCTATCGAAACTAGACTCAAAGATATTTATAAATATATGGCACGCCATCTAGTTCCAATTGAGCTGTTCTAGGGAAATTCTGGAAGTCGAGTGATGTGCCCAGAAAATTCCAAATTTGCAAGGCAATTTCCGGCATTTTCTTTAGCTCCAATTACTCAAACTCTTTCTATTACTCGATCATATATATGTGTACTGCTCATAAGAGAAAAAAAAAATCTATCAAAAGTAACATGGAAGCTTTACAGAATCAATGAAACATATAACGACTTCGGTTTTCAGCACTTTTATCAATTTTTTGTAAATTTCGAGCTTTTAAGCACATTTTGGCAAAACTCTACCAAACATTCGCTAATCTATATTATGACTCGATTTTAGGTAAATAAGGGCTAAGAAAAGCATAAATGAGGGCATGATCATATTAATATCGTAGCACTTTTGTGCTCCTATCTACTACCCCACACTTATGTTTTACTAGTCCCTTAGCAAAACTACATTTAAACTACGACTCTAAACATACTATTGCCCCTAACGATTTGTCTCAGGCTCATATGAACACATAGCTTTCAAGTTGAAGCATGAGAATGCTAAGCACGAAAATTTCTAGTTTCATGAACATGCATCATAAATATGAACATATAAGAACAACATATAAGCATGTAAACATGTTAAGCTAACTCGATCCTAGCCTCCTTACTAGGCATACTTTCTTCTTTTTACTCGAAGTATGGTTATTCACACACAAGTATATGCAAACAAAAGATAATGAATTACGAAGAGTAACTTGGATATGTCATGAAACGAAAGCTCTTTGTAAAAAATTTTATTTTTATTTTTTTTGTATGGAAAAACCTCAATTAACAACTATGTACACTAATGAATCAAAACCATATGCTTACTGTTGAGATAATATCCACAAATCAATTTTAACCATCTTAAGAATCATGAAAAGATCAATAAAAAAGGGATTTAATGGGGCTTGGCTAAGAGGTATTCAAATTTTATGGTAAGGAGGCTCAAAGATGTTTCTACACATAGCAAAGCTCAACTCTCCTTATGTCTTCTCGCCAAGGGTCGGATTTCATCTTGTTGGACCCATTCTTCATTCTTAACTCCCCAAAAATATTGTGAAAACGAACAAAGGTCGAAATTTAAACAATAGTAGACCTTCTCATATATACAAAACTCTAAATTCACAACATTTTTCAAGACTAGACTTAGCGATTTAAATTTTGAAACTGTGCCTAATTTCTTTTTCTTTCCTTTCGGACTAACATTTTTCTTTTCTTTTCTTTTATGTCCGATTCCATAATTTTCTGTTTTTCTTTCCACTAGGCACGGCAACATTACAATTTCACATACCAATTTTAGCTAAGTTGATAGGAGCATAAAATGCGACGTTCTTAATATGTTTTTACCCCCATTTATGCAATGCTTAACCCTTATTGTTGTAATATAGAGTCATGTTATAGAGTCAAGAGTTTTGGTGGAATTAAAGTGAAAACATGTGGAAAATAGAATAAAAATGCAGAAATTGTCAAAAGCCTATTCACAAAGTCTCTGAGATGTTTTATTGAATCTGTAAAACATAAACTTTGCTTTTGATAGATTTTTCTCTTCTCATTTGCAGTCGACATACTAAGGATTGAACAAAGGAAAGAATCATTAAAATCGGAGTGGAACAAAATGCCAAGAACTTCAAGTTCTTATCGGATGCAAATCCAAGAATTCCAGAAGATTTCAGTGTCCGACATCCAACTTTCTGAATTTATTCCCGACGATTGACAAGGAATTTGAAGGTGAAATTTTTATGGATGAAAGCCCTGTGTGTCTAGTTTCATATGCAACTGGAATCGCAGAAAAAGCTCTCCTAAGTAGAGAGTTATGCCGGTTTGAATGCAAAAAGGTCAGATCTGCCGAGAGGAAGAACCTGCTGCCCGTTTTGAAGGATTTCTATTTTTCTACAACAATTTCGTGTCCAAGGTTGTAAGTGATGAGCTACTGAACATATTGGAGCATTAGAGAGTCATCCTTTCAAGGAAGAAGTCGAAGAACAAAAGAAAAGAAGTTTCCCTGATGCAAGCAGGAAAAGAAGATACAAAGGATGCTTTCCTGGCTCAACTAGGGAAAGCTACGGCTAGCTCTTGGATAAATTGTCCAAATTACAAATTTAGAGGCAGCTTTGCTGCCGATCCTATCTCAATCCCCCATGATTTCGTGTGAATATGTATATATGTATATAAGTGTGACAATTGTGTGCATATATATTTGTGAATATTTGTGTTAACATTCTCATGTTTCAGGTACCCTTAATCCCCGGCTAGAACGATCCCTACTTATTCTATACTACTAACGATTGTAGGGTTATTATTGCTTGATGCTCGCTGCGGCGACTCGTCAATTTTTGGCGCCGTTGCCGGGGATTTAGGGTTTAGGGTTTAGGGTTTAGGGTTTAATGAAACCTACAATCGTTAGTAGTATAGAAATTCGTCCTTTTGAGACTTAACAATTAATCACAATAGTCTAAATCGGAGACATGCAAAACAAGCAAGGTTGTCAATCATCTTATTTTAACATGTAAGAAATCCAAAGTACTATACCCTAAGTGAGCAAAAACAAATCAAAGCAACCTTTTGAGTATCTAGCCATATTTGTTATTACTCGGGTTTGATGAAACCTAACACCTAGATTTACATGCAAACAACAAATGCTTAAGCACAACTAATGTTTCGGTTTATAAGGTCCACTCTTTTAGATTTCTAACCAATTTCAAACCTAAACATGCATCTATACCACTGTCCTAATTATCTAACATACGAATTCACAAGTTACATATTACAAATTAGCATGCAAAATTCATTGTTCTTGTCGAAACCTAAACTTAACTCTAAGCATCGATTCAAACAAATCTTTAACATACAATTTACAAAACCAAAATCGATTCATACATAGACATATAAACCAACACCAAACATACATGAATGTTTCATAGACAAAACTAAACATAACTAAACAAAAATTACTAAACCGAAAGAGGGGAGTGGATCACACTTTGAGACACCTTGAGAGCTTCACGTCGTGTGGATCCGGCGAAGTATGGAGGCTGGGGTGAGGCTGCACGGCAGTAGGTTGTGTCGGCAGTAGGTTATGGAGGAGAAAATCCAAGGTTCGGCAAAGCAGAAACTTGGTTGAGGTGAGGTGAAGGTGGTTTTCGGTTTAGGTTTTTGTCTAGGATCTTTGGGGAATTTTGGTAGAGTTTAGGCCTTGTGTTTATGCTTGAGTCTACCCTACACTTGTTCTTAAGACATCACATCACGCGAAAACTCCCTTAAGAATTGTCATGCTTTGCCAAAACTTGATCAAGGTAAGGGCATCACTATACTAAGCTCATGGAAAGTATTTAAGGGTGATGAAAGAAAAGGCTAACCGTAGGCTCAAAGGGGTTTAATTAAGGTGTCCCACGACAGGCTCAAATATGACACATGCTTTATTTGGCTATGGTGGTGAACCTAAGAGATCTTTTCAATCACTTTCAAAATCAATGTATTTTATGATAAAAACGTTTTGAAAATCAACAGGAGTAAGTTCTATCATTCTAGAGTTCATTAAAAAGCTATGACACACAATCGTTGAATTTTCAAAGAATAATGAGGTTTCATGCTTCCTATATGTCTTTTTATTACTCAAGAAGAAAACAATTTGGCTCTAAAGCTCACATAGGTTATTATGGAAACATACTAGCTAAAACATGCATGCTTTATTAATCAACAAGTCATATATGCTGATACGACCCGAACCTAGAATTACCGTTTAACTGTTTTACTTTTATTATTTCTCCTCGGGAATTATTTTTACGATTTGAAAGTTCTAAAGGTTGACTTTTAAATAAGTTGACTCAACCGAGGATTTTATTTCATGACGAGGTAGAAGACGTTGAAACGAGTTCGTGGACACGTAGCATGCTCAATTTGGAGTTCGTACGAAAAAGTTACGATGTAAAATCGGAAATTTGTCCGATTTTTAGACGAGTATAAATAGCGGGAAATGAAAAATTTCCCGAAAGGGAAACTTTCCTTTTTCTTCTCTCTCCTTTCTCTCTCCTCTCCCCCGACTCGGCCCGACCTCCACAGACTCTCCGCCGTCCGGCCGAACTGGACCGGCGCACCGGTCACATTCGGACCGGCTCGGCCCCCTCTTCTCTTCTATGGCGGCGGTATGGCTCCAATCGCCGCCGTTCGGCCGGATTTTAGGGGAGAGGGGTCGACTGTGTCGACCCGGTATCACCACCTCCGGCCACCGATTCACCTGATTCCAAGAGGGAAAAGAGAGACCTCGGCTTGTATGTCAATTCCATGGAAGGAATCAATCCAATTCAGCCCAGGTAAGGAGAATTTGAAATTTGGAAATTTTAGGGTTTTTGTGATTTTTGGTGGAGGTGGTGATTTTGATGTTTTTGTTGTAATTGGAGGCTAGAATTGAGTTTAGAACATTGTTTGGAGTCGATTGAGTATAATTTGGTGTTGATTTGGTGGATTTTTGGAGAAATTGAAGTTTGGGGAGTTACTGTAAAAAGTGAATAGTAAACAGTAAAACAGTAAACGGTAAATCAGTAAATGGTAAAACAGTAAAAGAAAATAGTAAACAGTAAATGGTAAATAGTAATTAGATTTTAACCATTTACTGTTTGACTTTCAGAATTACTGTTTGACCTTGGATTATTATTATTGACTTACCGTAAAAAGGTTAAAAGCTAATTAAAATGATTTTACGACGAAATAACTAGTAAAAGGATTAATCAGACACGAGGTGGGTGTCCTGAGTAATTTCGAACGTAAATTTTCGGTATTGAGGCGTAATTCCTATACCGATAACTGAAAAAGAGGAAATTGGGAGGTTTCGTGCGAGTAAGGACGTCCGTAGATTTAACGTTTATAAATAAATTCCGAGTTTCGTAATAATTTATAATTACGTCCCTATTACAGGTCGAGAGGTTATTCGACGGGACGAGAGATCGGATTAGCGGCACGCTCGGCCGTACTGTGAGTGGATTTTATTTTAAAATAAATGCATGCAATTACGTTTTATTGAAATGCAATTTATTTAATTAAATGAGTTCGTAAGCATGATATGAATTATCGAAAGTCGATAATTCATATACTCCTGTTATAATTATTAATTTAATATTTAAAGTAAATTATGGATTTGGGTTATACTTTTACTACTATTTTAATAGTACGTATTGTACCCGGAAATGAGATTTCCGGAAATAGTATGATTTGATAAATTATACTTAATCGTTGTTATTGTATTTTATATTTGAAAGACCGGAAATGAGATTTCCGGGGAGTTCATGATTTCACGACATGTGAGACATGTCGACATTATTTATTTTTTTCGAAATTATTTTTATGACATTGAGGCTTGTCAAATATTTATATATGTTCCTTCGAGGTTATTATACTAATGATTATTATAAGCCTCGATCAGATGTGCGGTCGGGGACCGTACGGATTTATGATATATAAGGGGAAGCGTACTTTCGGTTTGTTTTCGGATTTTCACCATATCAGGGTCCAGATATATATTAATGCTAGCTAGCTTAGTCGCCTGAGCCCATGCGAGGTGACGACTTGACCACATAGGTCAGATTCACGCTCGGTGGTCGACGTGTACGGGCATAGTGTCGCTCGAGCCCATGCGAGGTGACGATTTGACCACATAGGTCAGATTCACGCTCGGTGGTCGACGTGTACAGGCATAGCGTGGGACGCTATAAAGAGTCTTGGAGGCTCGACCCTTAGTCTTGGAGGCTATTATTAAATGGTGGTAATGACGTTCCCCTATTCTATTATATGACCAATGGTATTGGTCATGATTTTATATTATTTGGTTTTCGGGAATATTTTCTCTATGAGACTTTCTGTAATTTAATAAATTCCCGAACCAGCGGGGCTGGGTTTTTATATGACCAATGGGATTGGTCGTGAAATATTATTAATTGATTTTCAAAAATATTTCGTTTTGAAATACAAATATAAACAAAAGTATTATTTGTTTATTTGATATATCAGCGGGGCTGATTTTTAAATACGATTTTCTTAAAACGTGAGACGTTTTATTAAAGGCATGCAATGTGGTTTTATTTCTAAAATATTGGGAAAGTAATATGATACTTTCAATTAAAGTACTATATTAAATTGTTTTATTTTTATCCACTCACTCTAACGTTTTTAATTTACTTTCCCTTGGGCCATTCGTTTTAAAATCGCCCAGTGTGCAGAGTAGTGATCAGATGTCAAGAGTACTCGGAGTCGAGGCATAGTCATCATCGTTGTCGCTTCCGCTAGGTGGGATTTGTGATCCCTTATTCTTTTATTTTCATATTACATTTCTTTTTATATTTCCATTTGTAATTTCAGTTCATTTTGTTAGATTGCTCTGATTATCTGTGAGGCAGTTGAATTAAATTTTGTATTTATTTGTGGCGGTTGTTGTGATTTGAGGAGCAGATGGCTCCAGGTGTTACGGATGGAACTGGAATTTAGAAGTGTTTTGGTTGTTGCAGGTTTTAGGGTTGTCCATCTTAAGATTGACTTATCGATTTATCGATAGAGTTAGTCTTAAGGTGGTCCCCACATGATCTTACCCGGGTTTCAGGGTGAAATCCGGGGCGGGTCCTGTTATATGCTCCTACCAATTTACATTATCCATAAAACTCACAATTGTTTAAAGTATGCACAACTATCATCTATGTATGTAAAGAGGAGAAAAACATCATTGACAATTTATGGGCATCCTAAGACTCGAAACAACAATTTAAACACTCTATTTTTGTGTTACTATTTTCTGAAATTTTCTGACTCAAAGAAAATAAAACTACGGTAAAGCGTGGGTTGTACGTTTATCTACCTACAAAACATAAACGAAATATGTAAACCTACCCCATACTTAGAAAATTACATTGTCCTCAATGTATGCATAGAAATATAGCAACGAATCTCCTAAACATGCAATAGTCTAAATATTCCAACATATCATCACAAATCAAAGAAAAAGAGAAGGGTTTAGAAATGTCAAACTCTCGGTGATGGCTCCTTCGTTTTTCTTTGATCGAATTGGGTTACTTCCTAATTAGTGTTTTAATTTTATAGTCCGTAGCTTAGACTTTTCACCATGTGTGTTGCATATGTTCATCATTGTCCAAAATAGTTCAAATCTGCCTCTAGGAGAGCAAGAAGGTGCGTTTGACATTGTTCTGCCGTATCAGAAGTGAGGTGGCTCGTATCGGCATGAGTGGGCTTGCTATCGGCAGCTTGGAACATGTATGGGAAGCGTGGCTGGCATATATGCGTGCAGGCTGCTCGTTGGCAGCATAGCGTGTCCTATCGACAGAAGCATCATGTGCGCTGTAGCCCTCGGCAGAGTTACATCTATCAGCAGGGACTGCGAGCTGGCCCTCGCTCGTCTTGGCAGCAGCAAAGCGTAGCGAGGCTGCAAATCACTGATCGTGGCATTGCAGCCGATCAGCAGGGAGTGAGGCTGCGACAGCTTCTTGGTTTGGGGTAGCCTCCACGCTCACTTCCTCGTCTAATTCTTCAAATGGCTCGTAATAAGACTTGAGGCGATGTCCATTGACTTTGAATGTGTTCCCCGTAGCCTCATTACGAATCTCAATGGTTCCATGAATAAAAACTTGAGTAACAATGAGAGGTCCAATCCATCGAGAACGTAACTTACCTGGAAAAAATTTGAGTCGTGAGTGGAATAAGAGAACTTTTTGACCAACTTCAAAATTCTTCCCTCGAAGCCTCTTATCATGATAAGCACGAGTCTTCTCCTTGTATATCCAAGCGGCATCATAAGCTTCAATGCGTATTTCTTCAAGTTCGTTGAGTTGAAGCTTTCTATGAAGGCCGGCCTCGTCAATGTCCATGTTGAAGGCTTTAACGGCCCACCATGCTTTGTGGTCAAGCTCTACCGATAAGTGACATGCCTTGCCATAAGTTAACCGAAAAGGAGACATACCTATAGGTGTTTTGTATGCGGTTCTATAAACCCACAAAGCATCATCGAGACGATCACTCCAATCCTTCCTCGAAGGTCCAACGGTTTTCTCTAGTATTTGCTTGATCTCTCGATTTCTTACCTCGGCCATGCCACTTGTTTGAGGATGATATGGCGTTGATACTTTGTGTGTGACGCCATACTTCTTCAACAAAACCTCAATTGTGCGATTATAAAAGTGGGAGCCTCCATCACTAATGAAGACTCTTAGAACTCCAAAATTTTGAAAAGATGTTAGCCTTGAGGAATTCGGCAACCACTTTGGCATCATTGGTGCGTGTAGCCTTTGCTTCAATCCTCTTAGACACATAATCAACTGCTAGCAATATGTAAAGGAAGCCCTTGCTTGAAGAAAACAGTCCCATGAAGTCAATCCCCCACAAGTCATGAATTTCAATTGTGTTAATCGGTTGGAGTGGCATTTGATCTCTTGAGCCAATATTTCCCATTCTTTGGCACCTATCATACGTTTTGCAAAACACGTATGCATCTTTGAATAGGGTAGGCCAAAAGAATCCACATTCAAGTACCTTCAAAGCGGTATTCTTTGCTCCAAAATGTCTTCTACATGCCTCACTATGACAAAACCGTAGGATCGGCATATGCTTTTGCTCGGCAACACAAAGTCAAAGTACTTGATCACCACATTGCTTCCATAAGTAGGGATCATCCCAAAGATAGTGGCGAGCTTGCTTGATGATCCGTAGCCTCTCTTGTTTCCGCATAGTGCTAGGAAGTTGCCGAGTGGCCAAAAAGTTAGCCAAATCGGCATACCAAGGCTCTTGTGCTTCTATTCGAAAGAGTTGCTCATCCAGAAAGTTCTTAATACGACGTTCTCTACGACTCTACTCTTTTCTTGTCTTTGATCTCAATGTCGAACTCTTGAAGCAAAAGAATCCATCGAATGAGACTTGGCTTTGCATTCTTCTTTATCATAAGATATCTCAAGGCGGCATGATCACTATAAATAATGATTTTGAAATTCAAAAGATATGATCGAAGCTTTTCCAAAGCAAATATTACCGCCAAGAGTTCTTTCTCGGTTGTGGAGTAATTGAGTTGAGCATCGTTGAGCGTTCTTGAAGCATAATAGATGGCATTCGGCCTTTTCTCTATCCTTTGTCCGAGCACAGCCCCTAGGGCATAGTCGCTTGCATCACACATGAGGTCGAATGGCTCATCCCAATTAGGTACGGCAAGGATAGGGGCCGAGCATAGAGTCTCCTTCAACCGGCCGAATGCTTGCTCGCATGCACTAGTCCACTCGAATGACACTTTTTTTTTTGTAACAAGTTGCTCAATGGCTTTGCAATCGACGAGAAGTCTTTGATAAATTTCCGATAGAAACCGGCATGTCCAAGGAAAGAACGCACGTCTCTCACATTCTTTGGTGAAGGCAAGTGTAAGATGAGTTCCACCTTGGCTTTGTCGACTTCAAGCCCTTTTTCTGAAATTATATGGCCAAGCACGATTCCTTGTGTCACCATGAAGTGGCACTTCTCCCAATTAAGCACAAGATTCGTCGCTACACAACGCTCCAATATCTTCTCCAAGTTCTTCAAGCAAGTCTCGAAGTTGCTTCCATAAACGCTAAAGTCATCCATAAAAACATCGATTATGTCTTCAATAAAATCCGAGAAGATAGCATACATACATCGTTGAAACATTCCGGGTGCGTTGTATATATAGGCCGAATGGCATTCTTCTATACGCAAAGGTGCCAAATGGACAAGTAAAGGTGGTCTTCTCTTGATCATCCGGGTGTATCATGATTTGGTTATACCCGTTATAGCCATCAAGAAAACAATAGAAAGCATGGCCAGCCAACCTCTGTAACATTTGGTCCATGAACAGAAAAGGCATGTGATCCTTCCTTGTTGTAGCATTGAGCTTCCTATAATCGATGCACATACGATGGCCGGTTACAAGTCTTTGTGGCACTAGCTCATTCTTTTCATTCTTTACAACCGTTACACCACTTTTCTTTAGAACTACTTGCGAGAGATCCACTTACTATCCAAAATTGGGTAGATGACACCACAATCGAGTAGCTTAATTATTTCGTCCTTGACTACCTTCATCATGGGGGGATGTAGTCGAGAGCCTCCTTCGTTGGCTTTGCTCCTTCTTCTAGCAATATATGATGAACACACGTTGTAGGGCTTATTCCCTTAATATCCGCCAAGGTCCAACCTATAGTGGTTTTGTACTTCTTAAGCACACCAATCAAATCCACTTCTTGCTTCTCACTAAGTTTTGAAGACACAATAACTGGTAAAGTATCTTCTTCTCCGAGATAAACATACTTCAAATGACTAGGGAGTTCTTTAAGTTCTAACTTTGGGCCCTCTTCCACACTTAGATGAAATTTGTTTGTCGCGCTTGGAATTGACAAGAACGACTTGAACTTGAATGGCACGACATCAAGCTCGGCAGAAACTTCTCTTAGGCTCAGCTCGATTGCTTCTTGGTCTTCTTCACTAAGTCCTTCTCCCTTCTTGATAAATCCGATCCCTTACTCGATCGTTAGTTGCTATGCATCAAGCGAGGTCGACATAACTTGCTCGACCTCCTCCAAAACGTCACTAGCTTGGCATTCCTTCAAATCGGCAATAGGAAATTTTATGGCATCAAAAACATTGAGCTTTATGACCTCACCATCAAACTCCATTGTCAAGTTGCCCTCGGCCACATCGATCTTAGTCCTAGCCATGCGCATGAATGGCCGGCCTAGTAGCAATTGCGTGCTATTGACCAGCGAGTCTTGCATCTTAACCACATAGAAATCGGCGGGAAAGATTAGTTGGTTCACTTGCACAAGCACGTCTTCAACATAGCCCTCCGGATACTTGCTTGAGCGATCCGCTAGTTGAATGATGACATTGTCCTTCTTGAGAGGTCATATGCTTAACGTTTGATAAACATTGAGAGGCATGACATTGATCGACGCTCCCAAATCCAACATCACATCGTCAAATCAATTATTGTCTATCACACAAGGCACGTTGAAGCTTCCCAGATCCTTCATCTTTGGTGGCAACTTCCTTTGAATAACGGTCGATACCATTTCACTCATAGTCACCACACGAGTCTCTCTTGTATGCCTCCTTGCCGTACACAATTCTTTAAGAAATTTGGTATACTTAGGCACTTGCTTGATGCATTCCAACAAAGGGATGTTGACTTGCATTTTCCGGAAAATCTCCAACACTTCCTCGTCGGACTTATCCTTCTTCGACTTTGCAAAACGAGAAGGGAAGGGTATGCATGAGTTTGTCACCCCTCCCTTTTGCACTAGGCTCGGCTGCAACTCCTTCTTCGACGTCCCAGGATCATGCTCGAGCTCGTGGCGCAGCCCCTCCTTCTCGACAGCCTTCCTCCTTGTCTTGGCAGCAGCCCTGCCCTCGGCAGGCTGCAAGTTCAGATGCTCGGCAGCGTTGTGGCTCTCGGCAGTAGGTGTGCTGCTGGCAATGGCATGTCCGGCAACCACCTCTTCTTCTTCAATTACGTCGAGTGGCATGCTCAATTTCTTAGAATTCTTTGGAGGCAACAACTCCCTTCCGCTTCGAGTTTTGATCACTTTCGCTTGCTCATTCCTCGGGTTTGGAATTGTATTGCTTGACAACTTTCCTTGCTCGGTAAATCTTCCCATGAAGTCCACAACTTGACCCATTTGAGTCTTGAGCTCACCTATGTCCTTCGAGTGATTTTGTTGCCCCGCAAGCAACGCTTGAGTAGCACTTGAAAAAGATTGAATCAAAGCGTCGTAGTTGGGATTGCTTGATCCTCCTTGAACTTGGCTCGGCATAGGTTGGTTCGGCTGAAACTGTGTCTGGCTCGGCTGCCCTCCTTGGTGCGGCTGAAACTGTGCCTGTGGCACAAAGGGTGGCCTTTGTTGATAAGGGGCAGCAGCCCCTTGGCTCGGCTGCATAGGTCCCCTCAACACATTGTCATTGTTCGACCACCTAAAGTTTGGATGATCGTTGAACCTTGGATTGAAGTTGCCATACCTTTGTCCTTGAAAACCAATGGTGTTGCACTCTTCTACCCCCTCATTCGATCCAAGTTGAGGGCATTGCTCGGTGTCATGGTTCTCGGTGAACACGCCATAAACTAAGGCACGCTTTCCCTTCATCATGCTACTCACCAAGTCGGCAAGCTTGTCAACTTTCTCTTCCAATTTCGTGTTTGAGGACGTTTCATGCACTTTCTCACTCCTCACGACATTGTCGTGTGCCATGCCAAATTGTTGGTTGTTCTATGCTCGAACCTCCAGCAAGTTTCTTGCCGGTGTAGCGTCCAACTCCAAGAAGCTCCCTCCCACGACCGAATCAAGAAACTCCCTCTCCATTAGACGCAATCCCTCATAGAAATATTGTAGCAAGTGTCCATCGCTAATGCCATGCGATGGACACAAAGAGACGAGGGACTTGAACCTCTTATAGTAGTTAAAGAAAGTCTCATCTCCGGCTTGCCTCATACTTGTTATTTGCTTCCTCAAATCCGTGATTGATAGGAGCACAATGTGCGACGATATTATTATGTTTATGCTCTAGTTTATGCTTTGGTTAACCCTTATTTATCTAAGATAGAGTCATAATTTAGTTTAGTGTCGTTTTTGTAGAGTTTTGGAAATATGTGCTTAATAATCCGAAAAATGACTAAGTTTAGAACTCTAAGAAAATAAAATAAAATACGTCTTTTTCGTGATTCTGAGACTCATGCTAATGTGACTTATCCTTTTCCAAATTAGATGAAATTTGGTATGCATATAATTATTAAGCTAAAGTGTATTGTATCAAAATTTCAGATCAATCAAAGTTCGGAAAGTTACCCAAAAGATGGCTGTAACTTGGTAGTCTGAGCATTACGATCCTGAGACTGTATCCTGACTTCCGGAATTTCTGTACGACGCATCACTTGGAACCAGAAGCTATGCCATATGCCGTTGGAAAGCCCTACGAGTCTAGTTTCTCCAGGATTTAGAATCGCTTCAATCGGATCTCTAAGGAGGAAGTTATGGACCTAAAGACTTGTTGGGCATGTCTATGCTGACCCTATGCAGCCGATTGAAGTCTAAGATCAGAAGAAGAAGTCCAAGAGAGGCATTACTTTGCCAACAAGGAAACTTAAACCAACTAGGACAAGGAATTGCCATTCCTTGTGTTGCCGGCAAAACCCTAGACTCTTCCCTATATAAAGCCAACGAAATTTCAGAATAAAGTTGTCACATTCTAAAACAAAAACCCTAGCCAAAGCTCTACCAATTTTCAGCCAAATATCCTACACAAAAACTCAAACCGAAAACCACACCACCACCATAAAAATTCTGCCGATCCTTCACCTTTCATCCAGCCATCAACCGAACCTCACTCCATCGGATCCACACGACTTGAAGCCATCAAAGGTATCTGCAAAAGTGTGATCCACTCCCTACTTTTGGTTTGTAATAGTTTTTATGTAGTTATGTGTAGTTTTGTCTATGAAACTCATGTGTATGTTTGGTTATTGTGTTTTCATGTCTATGTGAAAAAAAATTGTGAGTTTGGTTTTATAATGATGCATGTCAATTTAATTCTTATGATATTAATAAGAATTTCAAAGATAAGTTTCGAATTGCATGATAATTTGTAAGGAAAAGATGTAACAAGATAGTAAATAGGATAACCGGCAAGCATGTTAACGTAGTTGTAGTTTCATACTTGGTTTATTCTTTAAATCCTTGTGCAATAAAGGTTGCTTCCCTATACATTTGCAATATACTCGGGGTATCGATCTCATAAGCCAAAATATTCATAGGATAAGATGAACGATTAGTTGCTTACCTTGTGGTGTTTTTAGGGATAGAGAGGTTTAAAGAATTTACATATCGATGTGAGAAGAGTGACGCCTTACTTGCTAATATGTTTCTAACTTAAAGACTTTGTGCTTAATTACTTATCATGTTTGCTTACGTCATTTAGAATATTCAAAGATGACTAGTACAATTTTAAGGTTAGGCGTTTAGTCACTTAAAATACATAAGGAGTCTTAATCGATTAGTGAAACCGTTTAGGAGCTAATTAGGTTGGAACTAAGTCGAGTCTAGAACACGTTGATATGATGCCGTGAGTCTTGCTTGCTATTTTGTTGTGTGTTTTGATTGCTTTCGTGCTAGTAATTTGTGGAACAATGTCGACCAACTTGTACATAGTAACTTAGATTTATTTTATGCTTTAAAATTCGTGTCTTAGGATATTAGGGGCAGCTTTGCTGCCAATTTTTCTCCCCCATAAGATGTGACGATTTGATTGTATATATGTGAATATTTGTCTAACATTCTCATGTTTCAGGTACCCTTAATCCCCAGATTAGAACGATCCCTACTTACTTATACTACTAACGATCTTTTGTAGGGTTATTATTGTGTGCGAGCTTAGGCTCTCATCAGTGATACGCGAAGCAGGAAAGTACTTGAGTAGAAACTCATCCACCATAGTATTCCATGAAGTGATTCGGCCACTAGGGACTTCAAACAACCACTCATTTGCTTGATCTTCCAATGAGAACGGAAAAGCCTTCATCTTGAAGTGTTGCAAGTCGGTCCTTCTTGGACACATGCTCTCGGTGGTGAAGTTGAACCATTGCAAGTGCTTGTTAGGATCCTCACTTGGCAATCCATAAAAGGACTTAAGCTTGTGGAGGAATCCACTTCTTAACTCAATTTATCCGGTCTTGTCGGCTTCCAAAGGAGGGTAAGTAATATTGGAAGGTGCGGCTCCTCCTCCTCCGGTGACATGGCCATTTTGAGCTCTAATCGAAGGCATTCTTGCTTGCTCAACAATAGGCTCGGCAAAAGCTTCAAATTTGGGTCCTTGAAGATCACACGGTGACGAGATAATGGAGGGAGAGCTCGGCAAACTTGCTGCCGAACTAGGTGATGATGAATTGGATGATGCCGAGCTAGTGTGTTCGGATGGTGGTAACGATACAACAACGGCGATGGCGAGCTCTTGGTTCAAACGTTGCAAGCGACCTTGATGATCTCGTGTCCAAAGACTAGAATCAGACATGCACTATTCTGAAATTTGCAACATAAAAACAAGAACATCGTAGAGAGATAAAAAACAAGAATATACATCATTACAAGCCACGACATTGGCGATTACAAAACAAGTTTCAAACAATGTCACACATATGTACAATCGGCAAGAATTTCGGCAAAGAAGACAAAGTGACATGTAATTTCTAAGTCTACTTGCTTTTAAAATTTTGTTCTAACTCTCAAGGTACGTGGAGCAGAAGAGATAACGGTGCAATTGACTGATGCAGCTCCCGATAGTATCATGTTTTATTTGATATACCTCAACAGTTTGAACCACACAAAACGTTCTTTTAAGTATAAAAGACTACTCGTGTCAAATCTATCTCAAGTTTTGAAGCTCGATGGACGTGCGGTCTAGGTAATATCGACTAGACACAATCGTTATGTGGTTTCAGAAGGTAGCTCAAGGCAAGGCTCATTTGTTGGTTCCACGGAGGACAAGTCCCCTATCGATCCCTGCACCGAGAAGAATGATCAGTCTGTGGGCCTCTGAGATCTAGTTTTACAAACCTCGATACTAAGTCGGGACAACACACACTAATAGGCAAACCTTTATGCCCCTTACTCAGTTAAGAATAATCGTGTTGTCAGTACCATAAGTGTCGATAAAAACTGTCTTCAACCTCATGAGACCTTGAAAGATAACATGAAGGGTTAAGACTAATATCAATCACGAATGACCTTGCCTATTCTTCTTCCCCTCAAAACTTAAAACAAACCAAACACAAATAATCTTCTATACTTCCTAGCAATTTAAACTAAGTTATTACAAGCATACATTCATCATACATCATGCAACTTCCGAAATTTAAACTTTACATGCCGAAACATATTTCTACTTATTACAACCGAAATTTCTAACAAAAATTACAACAAACATTACAATTTTTGAAAATTTCCAGCAACATATATACAACACATTCACACAAATCAAGCTTTTATAATCCCCGGCAACGGCGCCAAAAATTGACGAGTCGCTGAAGCGACACGCAAATAATAATAATAACCCTACAAAAGATCGTTAGTAGTATAAGCAAGTAGGGATCGTTCTAGTTGGGAATTAAGGGTACCTGAAATATGAGAATGTTAGAATAAAATACACACATATATACGCAAACAATGTCACACTTATTCACATATATACATGCATCGAGACTTGGGGGATGTAGATGTGGCTCGGCAGCATAAGGCTGCCCTAACAAAGACTCGGCAGTAGCACTGCCGTATCGGCTGCTACTGCCTCTAAAACTGAGGGTATACATATGACATATGAAATTAAACATAAATCTATTATGTACATGTTGGTCGACATTCTTTCACAAAGCAATAGCACAAATGCAATCAAAACACACAACAATTTAGCAAACAAGACTCACGGCAACATGTTAAAGTGTTCTAGACTCGACTTAGTTCCAACCTAACTAGCACCTTATCTGTTTACTAATCGATTGAGACTCACAAGTACTTCAAGATTAACTTATCGTATAACCCTAAAGTTGTACTAAACATATTTGAGAACACTTATCATTGAAAACAAACATGCAAAACAATTTGGCTCAATGTCTTGTTAGTTAGAAACATATTAGCAAGTAAGGCGTCACTCTTCTCACATCGATATGTAAATTCTTTAAACCACTCTATCCCTAAAAACAACACAAGTTAAGCAACTTATCGTATGACTTATCCTATGACTATTTTGGCTAATGAGATCGATACCCCAAGTACATCGCGTTTGTATAGTGCAACAACCTTTATTGCACATGGATTTAAAGAATAAACTAAGACAGAAACTACAACTAAGTTAACATGCTTGCCGATTATCCTATTTACTATCTTGTTACATCTTTTCCTTACAAATTATCATGCAATTCGAAACTTATCCTTGAAAAACTTTATTAAAATTATAAGTATGAAATCAACATGCATATTTATTAAACCAAACTCACAATTTTTTTTCACATAGACATGAAAACACAATAACCAAACATACACATGAGTTTCATAGATAAAACTACACATAACTACATAAAATTTATTACAAACCGAAAGGGGGATGAAGAAGAGTGGACTACACATTATAGACACCTTGAGAAGATCTTCAATGCGTGGTGGAGAGGCTCGGATGGAGGCTGGACAGGAGGTGAATAATCGGCATAAAGTTTGAGGGTGGTGGTGGTGTTTTCGACTTGAGATTTTATGTATGATTTTTGGCTGAATATTGGTAGAGCTTTGGCTAGAATGTTTGCTTTTGAATGTGACGAATTTCTGTGTAGGATTCGGCCTCTATTTATAAGGGAAAGCTAGGGCAAAACCCGCCACAACAAGGAAAGCAAAACCTAAATCGAGTTGGTTTAGGAAACTTGCCGGCCAAGACTTCTTCTTTTCTTTGGTGCGTTTTCTTCTTGGACCGGCTGCAACTCTTCTTGGATTTCTCTTATGGATCGGCAGCCCATACTTTGATGAATTTAACGTCCAAAGTTCGGCTACATACTCCCCTAGTTGTCTCAGGAAGCACTTTCCTCCTCTCGGTAGGATTCCTTGTCGGCCTCAGCTTGTCTACACGTGTGTGGCTCTTCTTTGGTCTGCTCATGCTTTGAATCCCTCCTAGTAGTCCTAGGATATCTTGCAGCCGCTTGCAACCACAAGGAAGGCGACATCAAGTCTTGGAAACCTCTCGGAAGCTCTCAAGGCAGGAAAACACCTTCTCGGCAGCAGGGCTTGTGTTGGTGTGCGTGCGCGCACACATACAGGCTGGCGCGGGCTGGTGTGCTTCTCTTCAGCAGCTTCCGGACATGCGCATGCTGCGCGCATGTGTGCTAGGCAAGTTGGCGTAGGTGTGCGAGGCTTCTGGGCAGCAACGGTAAGGAGGCAGTGCAGCGGTAGGCAGGTGCTGGCGCAGGACACATGCAGGGTGTGTGTCCGTATCAGATACTAGATTTCAGTATTTGATACGGCATGTCAAAGGCTAGAATCTCACTGGATACATCTCAGATACGCCTTTTGATACGTCAAGTATTGTCTTGGATACGAGTCGGACACGTGATGCCAGTGTTCGATACACCTCGGCGTGCTAGGTGCCTTGGCTGTGCGGCTGTGCTGCGCGCATACATGCTCATGAGTGTCCGATACTTGCTTCTCTTCTCGGCAGATTTGATGTTTGCATCTTCAATCGAATATAACTTCTTCCAGAAAATAGCTATTGATGCGATTCCAAATTCTATGGAAACTAGACTCAGAGATCTTTCCATGCATATATGGCTTATCATCTAGTTCTAAATGAGCTGTTCTAGAAAAATTATAGAAGTCGAGTGATGTGCCCAGGAAATTCCAGGAACCTACTATATCCGAATTTGCAAGGCAATTTCTGAGATTTTCTTTAGCTCCAATCACTCAAACTCTTTCCATTGCTCGATCATATATGTGTGTACTACTCATAAGAGAAGAAAAATTCATCAAAAGAAACATGGAAGCTTTACAGAATCAACGAAACATATAACGACTTCGGTTTTCAGCACTTTTGTCAATTTTCTGTAAATTTCCAGCTTTTAAGCACATTTTTGCAAAACTCTACCAAACATTCGCTAATCTATATTATGACTCGATTTTAGATAAATAAGGACTAAACAAAGCATAAATAAGGACATGATCATATTAATATCGTAGCATTTTTATGCTCCTATCAGTACCATCTCATTGTAATATAGTTTTTATATTAATATCTAAATTTAGCTTCTTGTATAGACGGATATAGGCTTGATGCTACTGACTCTGTTCAAAAAGTGTAAAACTGATAAATAAATAAAATATTATCAGATAAAAAAAATTGATACTTTTACTTATTTAAATTTTTTCAGCCCACCCTATTCTCAAATCCGAGCTTCCCTCTTGAATACAAAGTCACTCTCCGACACATGATCATTGGCGGAGGCAGCATAAAACCAGTATAGGCCTATGCCTACACTTAGATTTTAGTTTTGGTTCACTGTGATGTAATTGTGGCCACAGTGAGATAATTTTTTTTAAAAGTTTTACCTGTAAAAGGTAACAAAAATAAAAAAGTTTAACAATTTTTGTGTGGTACATAGATAGATATGAACTCCTAATAGGAGCACAATGTGAGACGATACTAATATGCTTATGCCCTCTTTTATGCTTCGTTTAACCCTTATTTATCTAAGATATAGTCATAATGTAGTTTACTGTCAATTTGGTAGAGGTTTGGAAATATGTGCTTAATAATCTGAAAAATGACTAAGTTTAGAACTCTGAGGAAATAAAGTAAAATACGTCTTTTTCGTAATTCTGAGACTCGTGTTAGAGTGACTTATCTTTTTTCTAAATTTGATGAAATTTGGTATGCATATAGTTGGCAAACTAATGTGAATTGTGTCAAAATTTCAGATCAATCGAAGTTCGGGAAGTTGCCCAAAAGATGACTGCAACTTGACAGTCTGAGCAAAACGATCCAAGGACTACCAGGATTTTCCTAGGACTGTGTCCTGACTTCCGAAACTTCTGTGGGATGCATCGCTTGGAACCAGAGGACGTGCGTCATATCAATGGAAAGCCCTACGAGTCTAGTTTCTCTGAGACTTGGAATCGTATCAATCGGAGATCTGAGGAGGAAGTTATGTCGGATTTACTGTTGCAAGGTCATTCTGTCGGGAAAACCACAACTTTCCCGGTTGCATCAGGATAACTCTCCTTTGGATTTTTGGGAGCATAGATCGGATTTAATGGATCTAAAGACTTGTTGCACATGTCCATGCCAACCCAATGCAGCCGATTGAAGTCCAAGATCAGAAGAAGAAGTCCAAGAGAAGCATTACTTTGCAACAAGGAAACTAAAACCAACTTGGAAAAGGAATTCTCATTCCTTTCTGTTACCGGCAACCCTAGGGTTTTTCCTCTATATAAAGCCAAAAAATTTTCAGAAAAAGTTATCACATCTTAAGCCTAAGTAAAGCCTTAAAGCTCTACCAGAGGTCTACCAAAAGTCCTACACAAAACACAACCCGAAACCACCATCACCACCTTCCAAAGTTTCTGCCGATTCTCACCTCTATCCAGCCTCCATCCGATCATCATCAAGTCACGTTTTGCAGCCTCTCTTCAAGATGTCTACAAAGTGTGATCCGCCCCATCTCTTTTCTACTTTAGTTGTAATAGTTGTGTGTAGTTATGCTAAGTTTTGTCTATGAAACTTGTATGAATTCTTGGTTTCAATTTGCATGTCTATGTGTAAAACGATTTGAGTTTTGGTTTTATGATTTGTATGTTTAATTCGTGTTTCAACTATTCTTGTTGTTTTTGAAAGTTAAAATTCAGATTGCATGGTAAAGACTAAAGAAAATATGTAATAACTTAGTAAATAGGTAACCGGCAAAGCATGTTAAATATCGTTTGAAACTTGTTCTTGGTTAACTCTTTAAATTCGTGTGCCTTCAAGATTGGTGGCCTATTTGAGTCATGACATTTAAGGTATCAATCTAATATGCCGAAATTTACATAGGTTAAGATTAGCGCGACGTTGTCTTGATTTGTGTTATTTCTTAGGGATCGAATAGTTTAAAGAGTTTGCATGTCGATGTGAGAAGAGTGACGCCTTACTTGCTAACATGTCTCTAACTAAAAAGACTTATGTGTTTAAGTGTTAATTTATTTTAGTGTCTACGCGAAGTGTCACTAAAATTGGTTAGCATAAAGATTAGGGTTTATGCGCGAAGCTAGGTCCTAAGTATTCGTGAAGTCTTAATTCGATTAGTAAACCGCGAAGGAACTAATTAGGTTGGAACTAAGTTGAGTCTATAACATGTTTACTTGCTGCCGTGTCTCTTATTTGCTATCTTGTTATGTGTTTTGATTGCTTGTGTGCTAAGATTTGTGTGGAAAGATGTCGATCACATGTATATAATAGCTTTAAGTTTAAATTTTGTGTCCTTTAGTTTTAGGGCAGCTTTGCTGCCAATCACTTTCAACCCCAATATGTGACGTAAATATGTGAATAATTGTTATTATTTTGTCTAACATTCTCATGTTTCAGGTACTCTTAATCCCCGGTTAGAACGATCCCTACTTGCTCATGCTACTAACGATTGTAGGGTTTATTATTGTGTGTGAGTTTAGGCTCTCATTAACTCCTTGAGATATATTGTATTGAATTGAATTAGCGCACTTTCAATGATGAAAATCTATATGATATATATGTACTTATTTGTCAAAGTAGTTGTGTGAACAAATAAAATGTGCCCCAGTCACTTTTTTTCCTCCCTCCGCCACTGCACATGATGGCATTACCAGACTACCCCACCTACTCAAAATACTTGACAAAACCTAAGAAAACTTGATACTATACCTACAAAGTCACTCTTCGACCCATAAAAGCATTACCATACTACCCCACCGACTCAAAATACTCGACAAAACCTTAAAAAAAAACTTGATACTACACCTACAAAGTCACTCTCCGACCCATAAAAGCATTTCCGGACTACCTCACCTACTCAAGGTACTCAAGAAAACCACTCACAATCTCAATTCTCAAATACGGGCAAGGAAAAACAAGTTTATTACTTGTACACGACAAAATTTAAGACTGAATAGTGAATCTCCGTGCTCTCAAATTTTAGTTTTGCTGGAAAATTTAATACGAAAATATTAAATTTCTAAAATTTAGTGATAAATCATTAATTAGAAAAGTGTGAAGTAAATATATGTGTAAATTACAATGGAATGAGAAGTCATGAATCTTCAAAAAGACAAACTTTGGTGAAAAGTACCCTTGAGTCATCTTACATCTATATCATGCTTGTCACACCACATTCTAACTTAAGAAATTAATCATCCATCATCTTCCTCCTCTTCTTTTACATATAAGTTTTCCTAGTGACTTGAAAATCAAATGAGTCGTAGAATCAGAAATAGAGACACTGGGTTGGCATGGCTAGGGTTAATAAGCAGAGGTTTCTGATGATAATGGTGTTAAAAATCATAATTGTGACTAAAATCGGTTGATTAATTAAACACAAAAACTCTATTAGATATTTTTTAACCACAAGAGCTGATACAACCATGACCCCAAATCACGATGACTATTTATAACATTTGCCCTAAGATTCATCTATACTCAATTGCGATGAAGGCTTTCTCCTTTTAATATTTCATCGCTTCTTTTCTTCATTATCAATAACATTTACGTCATTTTCTCATAAATTAGAAATTCCTCTCTTTTCTATACATATACGTCTGGTTCTTAACCCGAAATACAAAATTGCTTAGGCAGTATTTGTTTCCTACTAGAAATAATTGATCAGGACCAGATGACGAGGAGGAGGGATTGCGATTTGAAATTGATGTTCACTATTGATGATTGTTAATCAGAAGGACCCAAACTGATCATTATCCAAAAAAAAGGATCCGGATTCTCTCCTAATAAAACTCTCTCCTCATACTCCTCATGAGATCTAGGCCGTCGGATTGGGGTTGTGTGAATAGTAACAGAGGATTGTGAGCTATTGGATTAAAATTGGACGGCCCAAATTGCTTTATGAGGAGATATTAGGAGAGAGAGATTAGGAGAGGATCTCATTCCAAAAAAAAAGGACGACAAAAGAAAACCTTTTATTCTATATTGCATTATATACAGCTTTTCATAGTATAATTTACAAGCTAGGACATTGGCCAAGATACAAGTTTCGAACCACTAAGCTTATACATAATTCGATTCTCATTAGAAATAATTGAGGAGGGACAATGATTGATAGAGAAAGATATGTACTATGTTTGTTGTAAAAATAAACATCTGCATTTCTTATAAATATGTTGGAATATCACAATTTGGTTTTGGCTTCGATCTCCATTTCTTTACTGCAGAAGAGCCATATATGCTTATTTCTTAAGTTTGAAAATCTTGGGGTTAAGATTGCATTATTTAATCATGCATGTCATGTTCCACCCGACTTGTCTATAAACCCGATCGACCTATTCTAACAGGCATCTCACTCGTTCTTATATACATCTTATTCAAAGTACTCCTTTCATAAGCACTCTTTGTCATTCAACCATTATGGGGAATTTCCCTGAGTACCTTGTTCTTCTCCTCATATGGTTGGTCTCTTTCATCCTTTTCCGAACATTCTTCAGCAAAACTTGGACTCACCATCGTCTGCCTCCCAGTCCAAGGGCCCTTCCGATCATCGGACATCTCCACCTTCTTGGCCGAATCCCTCACCAACCTCTCAATCCGACAGAGACCCCTAATTCACCTCTACTTTGGCTCAAAGCCCTGCGTCGTCGTTTCCTCACCCGAAATGGCTAGGGAATGTCTAAAAACCCATGAAATGTCCTTCTTGAACCGCCCCAAAATGACCAACGTAGACTACCTTACTTATGACTCAGCCGACTTTGTCATGGCACCTAATTATGGACCTTACTGGAAATTCATGGAAAAGCTTTGCATGTCTGAGCTGCTTGGGGGCCGAATCCTAGACCAAAACCCACCTATTAGGCAGGAAGAGATAGAGCGATTCTTACATGTCATGCTTAAAAAAGCCGACAAGGATGAACAAGTCGATGTTGGAGGTGAGCTTCTACGGTTGACAAATAACATCATCTCGCGGATGGCCTTTAATCGGAGGTGTTCGGTTGACGATGAATTAAGCACACGAGGTTAGGGAAGTGCTGGAAGAGATGTGTGAACTTGCGGGGAGGTTTAATTTCTCGGATATGTTTTGGTTCTGCAAGAACTTGGACTTGCAAGGATATGCAAAAGGGCTTAAAATGGTGCGTGACAGATATGACAAAATGATGGGAAGGATTATAGAGGAGCATGAGGAAGCAAGAAGGAAGAAGAAGGATGATCCATCGAAAGGTGATAGTGCAGTGAATTTGCTTGATATTTTGCTTGATATATATGACGACCAAAGCTCAGAGATCAAATTGACCAGGGAGCACATAAAGGGATTTATCATGGTAAGCCGTTTGAGTTTTTGTGAACTTAATTTCTCTATGAAACTTAAATGTGAAGTCTAATATTCTAGAATATGTTTGGTGCTGGGACTGATACATCATCGGTAACAATAGAATGGGCACTATATATCGGAGCTAATTAACCGCCCAAACGTGATGGTCAGAGCAAGAGAAGAAATTGATTCTATAGTGGGAACCAACAGATTAGTAACAGAATCTGATATTCCTAACCTTCTCTATCTCCAAGCTATAGTAAAAGAAACACTAAGGCTTCATCTGACAGGCCCGACGATCGCGAGAGAGAGCACTGAACATTGTACCATCAACGGCTATGATATTCCGGCAAAGACCAGACTCTTTGTTAACGTCTGGGCCATCAATAGGGATCCAAAGCACTGGAAGGAGCCGCTTGAGTTCATGCCAGAGAGGTTTTTGATAGGAGCACAAAGTGCTACGATATTAATATGTTTATGCCCTCGTTTATGCTTTGTTTAGTCCTTATTTATCTAAAATCAAGTTATAATATAGATTAGTAAGTATTTGGTAGAGTTTGGCTGAAATGTGCTTAAAAGATGGAAGTTTACAGAAAATTAACAAAGTGCTGAAATTCGAAGTCATTATATGTTTCGTTGATTCTGTAAATCTTCCAAAGTACTTTTAATGGGTTTTTTCTTATCTTATGAGCAATATATACATATATGATCGAGCAATAGAAAGAGTTTAAGGAATTGGAGCTAAAGAAGCCGCCGGAAATTGCTATGCAAATTCGGATTCAGCACGTTTCAGGTTTTTCCTGAACACATCACTCGACTTCCAGGAATTTCTCAAGTCTGCTCATTTAGAACAAATGGTGTGCTTTATATACATGGAAAGATTTATGAGTCTAGTTTCCATAGGATTCGGAATCGCATCAATAGCTACTCCGAGGAGGAAGTTATGCTCGATTGGAGATACGAAGGTCAAATCTGCCCAGAAGAATGGAAATTTCAGCTTAGTCCCTGCTGATAGGCTGCAAATCTCCGGATGCCAACTTGCAACCTCGCCGCAGCGCAGCGTGCCGAGACAAGGACACCATGCCACTGAGACGTATCCAACACGGACACCTCGTGTCCGGGCAGTATCCCAAGTTCAACCAGACGTATCCAATGGCGTATCCGAGACGTGTTCGATGAGGTTCTTACCTTTGACATGCCGTATCGAATACCGGCATCGCGATCCGATACGGGCACCTATCTTGCGCACATGAAGACCTCGTTGCAGCCTTCTGCGACGCTGTCTTGCTTACCGTTGCCGCCATTAGCCTCGCCAGCCTATGCCAAGCATCGTGCGCCTCATGCCTTCTTGCCTTGCACACCATGCGCATAGCATGCGCACGTATCCAGAAGCTGCTGAAGACACGCACGCCAACCAAGCATCGCAAGCACGCACGCGCGCAAAAGCACCCTGCTGCCCGGAAGCCATGTGCGCCAGCCTTGCATCCTGCCGAAAGTCCTCGTGTGCCAGCCTGTCAACGCGCATGCGCGCATGTGTGCCAGCTTGCACCCGAGAGCAAGCAAATATGCCGGTATTGCTTCCGGAGAATTTTCAAGCGTTTCAAGGCCTGTCCAGGTGGCTGCCTATGGCTGTATTAATTCCTAAGGATGCTAGGAAGAGTTGCAGACGAAAGAAAACCAGAAAAAGTCAATAAGTTACAAGAATGCCGAGAGGAGCAAGGAAACCTAGCAGAAGGAGGAAAGCATGTTCCCGGGCGGTTTTATGGCTGCCGATCCATGAGAGAAGCCCAAGAAGAGATGCAGCCAGTCCAAGAAGAAAAAGCACGGAAGTTTCCCTAAGGAAAGAAGCTTGGCCGGCAAGTCTCCTAAACCTACTCGGTTTAGGTTTTCTTTTCCTTCTTGTTGCCGGTTTTGTGCAAGCCTTTCTCCTATATATAGAGGCCGAACCCTATGCAGAAAAGTTGTCACATTCCAAAACAAAAACTCTAGCCAAAGCTCTACCAATATTCAGCCAAAAATCCTACATAAAATAGCAAACCAAAACCACCACCATCACCTCAAAGTTCCTGCCGATACATCACCTCAAAGTTCCTGCCGATACATCACCTATTACCCAGCCATCACCCGAGCCATCTTCCATTAGATTAACACGTCTTGAAGCCATCAAAGGTGTCTGCAAAAGTGTGATCCACTCCCTACTTTTAGTTTGTAATAGATTTTATGTAGCTATGTGTAGTTTTGTCTATGAAACTCATGTGTATGTTTGGTTTTTGTGTTTTCATGTCTATGTGAAAAATGGATTTGAGTTTGGTTTTATAATATGCATGTTAATTTTGTATTTAAATCAAAGATAAAATACGAATTGCATGTTAAATTGTAATGAAAATATGTAGCAAAAAAATAGGATTAGTTTCGGCAAGCATGTTCACTTTGATTCTAAATTCGGTCTTGGTTTAGTCTTTAAATCCGTGTGCCTCAGACATTGCTGTTTAGCATAAATCGCGATGTGTTTTGAGTATCGATCTTGTATCTGTCAAAATAAATAGGTTTAGTCGAACGCTAAGTTTTCTTGATTGATGTTATTTTTAGGACTAGAGTGGTTTAAACGACTATGCATGTTAATAAGAAGTGGTGACGCCTTGCTTGTTGATATGTTTCCAACTAAAAAGATTTCGTACTTCATTGGTTAAATTGGTTAACTTCTACGCTAAGTGAATTTTAATCAATTAGTTAAAGATTAGGATTATACGCTAAGTTAATTCTAAGTATTTTCGTGAAATTTGAAACTAACTAAGATAACCGCTAAGGCCCTAGTTAAGTTGGAACTAAGTCGAGTCTAGGATATTGTTTGCTTTCTGCCGTGCCTTGTCTTGTTAGTTTGCTATGTCTTTTGAGTGCTTTTGTGCTATTGCTTTGTGGAAGAATGTCGACCAATTTGTAAATAGTACCCTAGGATTTAAATTCGTGTCTAGTTTAGGGGCAGCCCTATGGCTGCCAAACCTCATCTCATCATATCCCCGTGATTTTGTTTTTTGTATATATATGTAAATAACGTGACATTATTTGTGTATATATGTGTTTTGTGTTAACATAAGAATGATCAAAAGAATGTTAACATTGCTACTTATTTCCCGCCTAAAACGATTCCTACTTATTTCTATACTACTAACGATTGTAGAGTTTATCATTGCTTGTGTGCCCTAGGCATTCGATCAGTTTTGGAAGAGCACACCAGATGTGAGAGGGCAGAACTTTCAGTTTCTGCCGTTTGGGAGCGCAAGAAGAAGCCCCTGGAACTAGTTTATCTCTTCAGGTTGTTCATGCAACACTGGCAGCTGTAATTCAGTGCTTTGATTGGAAGGTTGGGAATGGAACTGCTGGGATTGATGGTAGGGTGGAGATGGAAGAAGGACCTGGGATATCACTTCCTAGGGCGAAACCTATATGAGATAAAGGTTTTCTCTAACAGTGCATGGAAATTTCCCACAATATTGGAAATATACTTCTCTGAAGTCTGATTTTGTCAAGCAACATGTTTCCATTTCAATTAATGATCAAAAGGATGACCAATTCATATGGACGCCATCCACATCATCAGGTGTGCTCAACTGGTTTGTGACTCTTGTAATTTTTTAAGACCAAAACTTGCTGCTGTTAATTGGGGAAAATTGCTTAGGACAAAATTTATTTCCTTCGAAAACGAAATATTTCTCTTGCATCACACTGTTCTCTTTCTCATTAGCATGTGGAAATTCTTTAGCACATTTTTCTCTCTTGCTCTTTTGCATTATCAATTTGGCACCAGTTGGCAGCAATGTTTGAGTTAATTGGGTGCTCAGCATGGTTCTCTTATAGACATGTTGCACAAGGGCTTGGTTCTTGGTCGTAGTCCTCAGTTGCGTGAGTTATGGCTCATTGCTTTTGTCGTTACGCTTTTTTTTGAAATTCAGAAATCAAGCACAGTGTATGGAGTTCAACCAAATGTCAGCAAGGCTTGTAGCCTAATTTGGGCAAGTAGTTGCTTCGAATAAAGTTAGTTCTGGCTGCATGTACAATGAGATTTTTTATCTCACCATGTTGAAGAAAATTGGTGTTCTTTGCAAGCCACGTAAAGCGCCACGTACAGTGGAAGTGAACTGACATCCCCATACAATTGGTTGGGTCAAAGTGATGGTGCTTGGCGTAGTTCCTCTTGTCAAGCAGGTTATGGAGGCGTATTTCAGGATTTTAGAGGTGACGTTCTCGGTGCTTTTTGCTCAAATTTTATATGGCGAGTTCGGTGGCAGCGGAAGTTAAGGCAAGGCTTCGAGATAGCTTGGTTGCGGGATTGGAAACATTCGTGGTTGGAGGTTGACACTTCCTTAGTTCTTACTTTTCTTCGTTCCCCACATTTGATTTCTCGGCAACTACAAGTTGAGTGTAAGAATTGTTTACAACGTATATCACATATGCATTTCCAGTCTTCTCAATTTTTTTGTGAATGTGATCAGGTAGCAGATGTTCTTGCCAACATTGGTGTTTTTTTTTTTTTTTTCCTTCAAGTGGTGTGACCTGGTGGGATTTACTTCATGATTTTCAAGAAGCTTCACTAATTGTAAATCTTACTCTCCAAAATATGTTCATAGATCTTACCCCTTAAAATGGAATATAACAGTTACAATAATACAAGTTCTTAATTAATTAGGTAGTGTTGGACTGTTGGAACGCATTGAATGACCAAAGCGCCACCGAACAATAAAGAAAAATGAGACCGGCTATAGTATTGAGATGTTTGCCATACGCTCATTTTCTAAATGTTTAAACAAAGATTACAATTTACATAAGTCAAATTATTACCTACATATATAAGTGAAATTATAACATAAAAAAAAAAACTTACCCAATATATTTACACGGTATATATAAATTTAGACTAAAATTACAACATTGACGACTTTGTTTAAAACTTACAACAAAATTGTACATATATGTAATTATCAGTAATAGAACTAATTTACATAAAATATAACTCAACATTACTCAATATAAATTTTTCGTCAAATTTGTAAATGAGTGTATCATATACATGTATGTACCATATAATTTTCTAATTTAATTAGCAAACAAATATTGCATGGTTTTGTTTATATATATACACTACAAAATTATTTTACTTCTATATTAATTTACTTTTCGAATGAAGTGTCTGTCTAACATTCTCTGTGTAATTCGTAAATAGCGATTGTATATATGTTTATTAGAATTTATCATGTTCATTAAAATTACCACATTTTAGAGAAAGAGACCATCTTGTTCAAGGAGAAAAGATAATAGGGAGAACTTCTCTTTTATTGATTGATAGAGAGGCCTTTATATAGACATTACAATAAGTATCTCATAAATCAGGGATTCCTTATCTATTACAGAATCAACTATACTAGTCTAATTAGGTCAAGACACATCCAGGAAGTTACAGAAATAACATTCCTACAACACTCCCCCTTGTGTCGAGCGCCTAATGTCTTCATGGTGCTTACCAGGTTGCCTCACTAAAACCTTGTCAGCAAAACAAAAACTTCTTGGGTAAAAATAAAATGCATGGACGAAGAGAAAAGAGCACAACACACCAATACTACACTTGTGAATAACATGTGATGTAGACTCCCCCTGAAGTCTAACAAACTTAGAGCTCTGATATATGGCGCATGCCTAGGCTCTTTACATGTTTCACATGCATAGATTTTCCCAAAGACTTGGTAAACAAATCTGCAACATTTGCGTCTGAACTCACTTGATTAACTTGGATGTTCAGGAATTTCTGTTGTTGCACATTGTAAAAGAACTTGGGCGATATATGCTTAGTGTTATCACCTTTGATAAAACCCAACTTCATCTGCTCAATGCAGGCAACATTATCTTCATAGATACACGTAGGTTTATCGGTGGTAGACACTAGTCCACACGAATCACGAATGTGGTGAATAACTGACCTTAGCTAGACACATTTTCTAACAGCCTCATGGAGGGCAATGATCTCTGCGTGATTCGATGAAGTAGCAACCAAAGTTTGCTTGGTTGATCTCCAGGATATCGCTGTATTTCTCATAGTAAAAATATAACCAGTTTGGGAACGAGCACGATGCGGGTCAGAGAGATACCCAGCATCTGCAAAACCAACTAACACGTTGTTGGGAGTCTTAGAGTAAGGGAGACGTCCAGAGAAGGGAACATTTGAATGGCCGGATGCGTTGCCATCATCATCCTCCACGCCGCCGGCGCCAGCAACAGTACCACGGCGTACGATGGCACTGCCGAGGCGGCCGAAAACGTTGGTGTGAGGAGGGTGATTTGTGAGATTTTCTCTCTTTGTGCTGAAGGGATAGAACAGTCCCAAGTCAACGGAACCTTTCAAGTAACGAAACAAATGCTTGATACCGTTCCAATGACGAAGCGTAGGCGCTGAGCTAAATCTAGCTAGTAAGTTCACAGCGAAAGCAATGTCTGGTCTAGTGCATTGTGCCAAATACAATAGTGCCCCAATCGCACTTAAGTATGGGTACTCAGCACCAAGAATCTCTTCTTCATCCTCCTTCGGACGGAATGGATCATTGTTTATGTCCAGACTACGAACGACCATGGGAGTAGACAATGGCGTATATGTATCCATGTTGAAACGCCTGAGTATCTTCTGCGTATAAGGAGACTGGTGAACCAGAATACTCTTGGTTCTATGCTCCAACTCAAGTCCTAAACAGAACTTAGTTTTCCCAAGATCTTTCATCTCGAACTCAGATTTCAAGAATGAAACTGTCTCTTCAATCTCACTTGAAGTACCGATAACATTCATGTCATCAACATAGACAGCTACAATAGCAAATCCAGAGTTGGTCTTTCTAATGAACACGCATGGGCATAACTTGTCTTGTAACCCATCCGAATCAAGTATTCACGTAGGCGATTGTACCACATCCTTCCGGATTGTTTAAGTCCATACAGTGAACGTTGCAGCTTAACTGCATAAGCACTCCGTGGTTTAGAGTCTTTTGATTCGGGCACATGAATTCCTTCAGGAACTCTCATGTAGATATCGGTATCTAGATCCCCATATAGATACGCTGTAACTACATCCATCAGTTGCACACTCAATTTTTCGGACACTACTAAACTGATCAAGTAGCGGAAAGTAATGATGTCCATTACGGGAGAATATGTCTCCTCGTAGTCAATATCAGGACGGTGCGAGAAACCTTGCGCCACGAGTTTTGCCTTATATCGCAAGATCTCATGCTTCTCATTGCGCTTACGAACAAAAACCCACTTATGTCCGACAGGTTTAACGCCTTTAGGGATCAATTCAACAGATCCAAAGACTTGTCTTTTATCTAATGAGTCAAGTTCTGCCTGTATTGCTTCTTTCCACTTCGGCCAATCTGCTCTTTGTTGACATTCAGTCACTGAGCGTGGTTCAACTTCGTCGTCATGGATGATCTCTTGTGCGACAGAATAAGCATATATATCATCGACGTATGTGGAGGCTCTATCCACTAAGAGACACGCGTTATTCAAACTGAGCGAGATTTCTTTGTTCTCTGTAGTCAACATTGGTTCTGTGTCATCCCACAGAAAAGATTCAGTTGACTCATGGACATAACTACAGTTAGAGACAATCTCATGCGATGGATTCGCATCGTCGATAATGAGCGGATTTTGTGCCTTCGCTCGCTTCTTTCGAGGGTTTTTATCTCGAGAATTCTTCGGTCTCCCCCTTTTCCTGGTGGGAGCCGAGGCCGAAGCTGCTGCCCCTTCAAAGTCCATCAAGGCACCGTTGCGATCCGATTCAGCAACAGCGACGACGTCCCGTAGGGCGGCGCCGCCGCCGGCGTTACCCTCTCCTGAGGATATGCCGACGGCACTAGGTTTTAGGACAACCAAACCGGTCCCATAATATGGGACCTCCAACCTTGCCGGTACGTTTGCAACAGGTACGTGTGATCTGGTCACTTTCGCAATATCAGTGAAAGCGTCGGGCATTGATTCCGCGACTTTCTGAAGATCGATAATGCGTTGCACTTCAAGCTCACTTTAAGCAGTTCGAGGATCATGAAGAGACAAATCGTTGGGGGCACACCATGTGAATTCCTGACGTTCATTCGGAATGAGTGCATTCTTATCTCCCCCTAACGGCGGGAAGTGTCTCTCTTCAAAGTGACAGTCTGTGAATCGCGCAGTAAATAGATCACCGGTGGTTGGTTCTAAGTAGCGGATTATCGTTGGCGAGTCGTAGCCAATATAGATGCCTAAACGTCGTTGTGGACCCATTTTGATACGCAATGGAGGCGTAATTAGCACATAAACTGCACAACCGAAAGTACGTAAGTGCGATAGATTGGGTTCAAAACCAGTTACCATCTGGTAGGCACTAAACGCATTGTTGGCAATGGGTTGAAAATGAATAAACATCGCTGCATGCAGTATTGCATATCCCCAAGCAGAAACTGGCAAATTGGTTCCCATAACCAATGCCCTAGCCACTAGCTGGAGTCGCTGAATGGTGGCTTCTGCAAGGCCGTTTTGAGAATGAACATGAGGAACAGGGTGTTCTACTTCAATCCCAATGGACATACAATAATCATCAAATGCTTTGGAGGTAAACTCGCCAGTATTATCTATCCTAATAGATTTGATAGGATGGTCAGGGTGGTTAGCCCTTAACTTGATGATTTGAGCTAAAAGCTTGGCGAATGCAGTATTTCTTGTGGACAAAAACGCAACGTATGACCAACGCGTCGACGCATCAACCAGCACCATAAAATACTTAAATGGGCCGCATTCTGGTTTGATTGGTCCACAAATATCACCTTGGATTCGATATAAAAATGGTATATTATCAGTTGAAGCTCTGGCGAATGAAGGACGAGCATGCAATTTAGCAAGCGAGCAAGCCTTACAGAATGAGCGATGGGCATTGGAAATTGCCGTTGTGGCATAAGAGGACACATGTGGTGACGCCCTATGTCCCTGTGAAGGGTGGGACGGCACGACGTGCGGCGTAAAGGCCGCTTCCTCATCCGCCAGGTGCGCGGCCCCGAAACCCTGTCAAGGGGGGGGGGGGGGGGGGGGGGCGGGGGGCGAGTGTGGCGTTAAGGCCACGACCTTGCGGGGAGCTTGGCTCCTGCGTACATCACGATGTTGAGTCACGGTAAGAGGTTCTTCCAATCGCTTTTTCGACTTGAAAAATGGATGTCCATGGGAGTTCTTTAAAATCCGGATCATCATATCACGGCCAGGGTGACCTAGTCGAGCATGCCAAAGCTTATAATCATTAGTGTCACAAAAATTATCAGTGACAGCATATCATTCGAAGACACGGGCTGTAGTGAGATATAAGCCATTGTCTGCAATGCACGACATCTTCTCTAAGATACGGCGGCGGCCGCGTTCTTGAGAAGTAATGCATAAGTATTCTTCACCATTCTCAGCATAGGTATCCAAGTGATAACCGTTGGCACGGATATCCTTAAAACTCAGCAGGGTTTGATTTGTTCTCGGCGCATAGAGAGCATCAATAACATTGATAACGGTACCATTTGGTTACATAAATTCAGCGGTTCCTCGCCCTTTGACAACCGGCGAGGTACCTATCAATGTTGTCATAGATGAACGATACGGCATTAAATCCGTAAACAACTGCCTATTCCTTAGAATAGTGTGAGTAGTTCCACTATCAGATAGACACTCAACTTCTCCACGAGACATCTACAAAGAGAAGAAAACTTAGGTTAGTTTCTCAGGAGAACAGTCTAATCACTACGCCGTAGGATAGAGAAAGAAAGGGGAATAAATCTCATCGAGTGTATCACATGGCATTTGGACATTATAACGTCGACTAAAGTCGGAAAATGTAAGGTTGAATGTTACATAACCAAGCAATCATCATCAGAAACCAAAACGAAACCTAGGTTGCGCACATTGTGGTATTGAACACCTTTGGTAACTGGAATAAAACGAGGACAAGCCTCTTAGGATTGGTGTTAAAACACCTCTCGGGTTGCACACCAACCGAAGCTGTGGATGTCAAAGACACATGGTGTCGTGGCACCAGAGTGTGGCGGATGCCGAGCCTACTTCACCTTAATGGGCCGATGGCGGCTCGTTCGCCTCCCTTTTTTTTTTTTTTTTTTTATTTAGGGATTGAGCGTAGGTGAGATTATAAGTCCAAAATATAGAGCCTATGTGATCCAAAGGTGGCGTCACAAGAACCACGTGAGTTGTTTATACACGAACCTGATTGCATAAAAACATAAAATTTCTCACAATATGGGAAAACAGAGAAATTTTATTAAGTGCCAACTTGAATACATCAACTTCTAATTCCAAAATAAATAGACTAACAAGAGTCATAAAAACATGGCGAATGCCATTACAGTACTTGATAAACTAGAAAAGTCAAATACATAGACTAATCAAAATTCGGGACATCAAAAGTTTGTGGTTGCGCCTTTGGAGAATCCACATGATGAGCATAATTTGCGTCAATCATTTAGTCCTCAGCATAATTGCTTTCTTCTGACAGAAACCTCTTGTACTTCTTGTAGGCATTTAACATCTCCTTACTAGCTCGACAATCGCGATGGTAGTGTTTGGAAGAACCACACTTGTAGCACGGAGCAAATTGGGCATTCCGGTCATTGCTATGAGGTCTAGGAGGGTTTGGTACCGGGCCTAGACGCGGTCCTTGGCCGGTCCGGCCTCCCCCTGAAGGTGGTGCGGCTGCGCTACCTTCTCGCCTCCAAGTGTTGGAGCGCGTGTCACTTTGTTTCCAGCATTCTCATGTCTTCCACGTATCGAATTGTACGGGGCATTGCGTCCTTTATTTTTTTGCTTTGAAGCCTTCTCATAATGAGCCTGTGGTGTTGGAATTGGTTTTGTACCAACATGACTCTGGCTACTATTGAGCCTAATCTCAGAATGGCGCTTTTTTTAGCCAATATTGCCATAAGGTCAGCGAATGTCCTGATTCTTCCTTCATCAACTGAGATTTTATATTGATGTCCAAGGACATCGTAGGCCATGGGGAATGTATTAAATGTCTTCTCCAGAAGATCTTTATCGGTTTTGATGACGCCAACCGTGCCAAGATCCGCATGTAGACTAATCATATCCTGATTGTATTTGTCTACTTTGTCATAATCCGAGAAACAGATTTGTTCCCATTTAAGGGTGAGCTCTGGAAGAAGCATGCCATGAACATTATTAAATCACTGCTGGAGGGTGTCCCATAAAATTTTGGGATCTTTTACCGACAAATATTGTCGCTTCAGTGTCGGGTGGATATGGCGCCTCAAATACATGAGGGCCTGAGCCTTGGCATGGTCCCCAAAAGGGGTGGTGGCGGCTGCATCAGTTAGAAGGGCTGGAAAGTCTTTGCTTTGGAAAGCAATTTCAACATCGGAAACCCATCGATGGTAGTCTATGCCTTGAAGATCCAAGATCTCAAAATCAGGGCGTGATGGTGACGACGACGACATCTACAAGAGAATAGATCATCGGATTAGTATCACTTTGAACAGATACTATCAAGTATATATTGGAATTTGAATGGATATATTCGGTCACATAAGTGTTTTTTTTTTTCAATGCAAAAGCATTTTTTTTTTCTTTTGATGCATATACCGACGACATCATATCGCACCTTCAAACAGTGGTGTACTCAGACATCCACATAAGCATCTCTTTTTCTTTTAATTCCCTTTCAACGTGATTCCCCCAGAACCATCACTTAAAACTGCGACCGTAGGGGTGATGAATTCCCCATTCTAGGTCTCATCGGCGATTTAAGAATGGCCGGAATCGGAGTAGAAGAAAGGCTAATAGCGCCCGATATAATATATCTATAGTTCAAAAGCAGGAACTTTTATCAAAAGTTTACCTTTTGATCAAAGGAACAAGAGCGTAAGGCTTGTTCTTCGACTCTTGTTTGGTTCTCGAGCCTCTTCTTACGCGAGTAATTTGGAGGAGCTATCTTGAAAAATTGATGGCGAGTGAACGTGCGGGCGAGCGAGCGGGCTTGGCGAGCGAGCAGGCTGGCGAGCGGGCTTGCAGGCGGCCGGGCAAGGGTTGCGGCCTAGGAGAGACCGAGAAGGGAGGGGGGGGGGGGGGGGGGGGGGGGGCGCACGGGTCCCGAGGAAGGAGGTGCGGCCGACGGAAGGGATGGAGGAGGAGGAAAAAATTATTAGGGTTTTTTTAGGGCTCAGGGAGGTCACGTGCTGATAACGTGTTCAAGGAGAAAAGATAATAGGGAGAACTTCTCTTTTATTGATGGATAGAGAGACCTTTATATATGCATTACAATAAATATCCAGATAAATCATGGATTCCTTATCTATTACAGAATCAACTATACTAGTCTAATTAGGTCAAGACACATCCAGGAAGTTACGGAAATAACCTTCCTACAACACATCTAACTTTGTAAATTAGAAAAAAAAAAAAAAAAAAACTCTTTTTTTCACTTCATAAAAAAGGACATATTTTTAATATGTTTATCACAAAAAGCTATTTTCCATTTTACTAAATTATAAAAAAAGGCTGTTTTTGATTTGCCAACTGACGATTTTACCCTTTTATATCAAATTTCCTTTCCCGTTCTGTTACTTTCCCTCTCTGAGCTCCGTTTCTTTTTTCTTCTCAATGCAGCCTCTCTCACTCTCTCTCTCTCACTGCCTCCGATCTTCAATTCCTCATTGCCGCCGATCTGCAATTCATTTGTTGCCGCCGATTTGCAATTCGTTATTTTCCGCCAATTTGCAATTCGTTATTTTCCGGGGATCTGCAATTCATCAATTGAATTGCTCATTTTGCGATTGCGATTTGTCTCTGAAGATTTGCGTTTGCGATTGCGATTTGTCTCTGAAGGTATGTTAATGTTTTGCAGCTGTTTAGATTTGCATCTGTAGTTTCTCAGTTGAGTTGCTCATTCTGCGATTTAGATTTTCTTTGAAACTTTGCATATGTTATTCGTCAATTTTGATCAATTCGTGTTGTTTTTGATGTTATAACTCTGAATGGTTAAAATTTGTTATTGTGTATTCAACTGCCGATTTTCATTCTTACTTTCAATTTTAAGCTCTTGCTTTTTCTGTCCTGTATTTTTTATTTTTTATAATTAGTTAGATAGTTAGTAAGATAGTTACTGTTGGTAAAATATTTACCAAGTTGATAGTTAGTAAGATATTTACCAATTTCATAGTTAGTAATTCAGTTAGTACGATAGTTAGGAAGCTAGTTACTAGGATGATAGTTTCTTTTGATACTTATGTTGCCTTTGTGTGGTGCAGCGTCACGCTGCATTTTGCTGCATTTTTTATTTTTTATAGTTAGTAAGATAGTTACTGTTAGTAAGATAGTTACTAAGTAATAGTTAGTAAGATAGTTACTAAAATGATAGTTACTAGAATAGTTAGTAAAATAGTTAGTAAGATAGTTACTGAGATGATAGTTAGTAGAATAGTTAGTAGGATAGTAACAGATATAATTATGCTGCCTCTGATTGTATGATAATTATTGATGTTATTATGATTTTTTCTGTAGGTGCAATGGACAGTTTTTATACTGCTAAGCTCGTGTATTCTGGTGAAGGAGCAGCACTTTCGTTTGTTCATAATTGTAGTTTTGTTGATTTTTGTCATAAGATACGTGATCGTTTTCCAGAGTTGGAAATATTAGTTTTCAAACTCAAGTACAATGTTTATCCAGATCCTACTGTTTACCGTCTTGAAAATGAGGTTGATATGAGCATGATGTTTAGAGTTTTGGGACGATATAAATATGATTTTGTTGATGTGGATGTTCATTGTTTGGATACCATTTCTTCTGTTTCGGAAAGTGCAGTTAGTAATATTGTTAGTGAGGAGAGTAGTGTTTTGGTGGAAGAGAATGAATTTTTGGGATGTTATAGGCGTGAGGACCCAAAAATGTATCTTTCTAAAGGATGGAAAGATCTTATTCGCTCTAAGGGTTAGACGTTTGAGGGTGGGGTAAAAGAGTTTAGGCTGAAGTTTCGGATGTATGTTGTGGAGGTTGGTTTTGAGTATTATTTTGATAGAAATAATTAAGTCTGAACGTGTTGTTGTTTTCTACAAGAAAAAATATTCTGATGGTTGTAATTGGTGTGTGAAGACATCTTTATGCAGGTATATTTTCATTAGCCATTACGTATATTTTGTATAGTTAAATTTAATTTTTTTCATGTTGATATCGGTAGTGTTACGTTGCCATGTTGCGGTGCAGCGACACGCTGCATTGTGTGCTTCATTTTTAATCATGATAGTTACTTGTATAGTTACTTAGATAGTTATTTCTATATTTCTTAATTTTGAACTCACATAAACTTTTATTTTGATAGTTACTTTGATAGTTACGTGTATTTTTACTTTAGATAGTTAGTAGTTACTTAGATAGTTGCTTCTATATTTTTCAGTTTTGAAGTTACAGGAATTGTTAAATATTGGATAGTTACTTTTGGTAGTTATTTGGATAGTTACTAGTTAATTTAATAGTTACTTATATAGTTACTATTTTACTTTGATAGTTACTATGAAAAAAGTATATATGCTGATTGATTTTTACACTTTTTATTCAGGTATAATGGTTTCTTTGTGATTAATGAATTGGTGAATGAACATAGATGTAATTGTGTCATCCGGCTTCAAAATAGTAAGATGATGTGCAGTAAGATTATTAGGGAGGTGATGCTTGACAAGGTTCGTGAGAATCCCTGTAAGAAAGCTATTGATATACTGCAAGACATAAAGCTAAACTACGGCTTAAATGTCCCCTATCATATTGCTTGGTATGGCAAAGAGCTTGCAAGGGAAGCTGTGGTTGGTGTTGATTCTGAGTCTTACTAGAATTTATCATGGTTTTGCCAGTGCACATATGATTGCAACCCATATTCTAGGCTAGCTGTAAAGTACGAATCTGAAACACAAAGGTTCAAGCGTATATTTGTTACATATTCTGCTTGGTTGAATGGTTTTCAGTCTTGCAGACCAATTCTCTTTATTGATGCTACATTCATCACGAATAAATATAAATGCATGATTCTTGCTGCTTCGACAAATGATGCAAATTGTGATACATCACTTTCTTCATTATTTTGTTCTTTCCTTTCTTCATTGTTGTTGTTTTTCTATTTCATTTACATTACTTCCAGACTAACAGTTATTATGATAGATACTAGGGTAGTTTATTTTATACCTCCAGACCAAATAGTTACTTTGATAGATAGTATTGTAGTTATTTGTATAGTTAAATGAATTTTTCAAATGATATATTTACTTTGATACATACTAGTGGAAATACTTTTATAGTTACATGAACTTCCAGCGCAAATAGTTACTTTGATAGATATATACTAGTGCAGTTACTTTTACTATGATATGAACCTGACATTATTTTTCTTTCTTTCTTTTGTTTAGGATTATATCCAGTTGCTTATGCTCTTGTCGATTATGAAAATGAGAGCAACTGGACCTTCTTTCTTAAGATGTTGTCTGAAGAGCTGTCGAGATATTCTACAAGACAAATTACTTTTATATTTGATCGTAATATTGGTCTTCTAAATGCAGTTCGTGCAGTCTTTCCCAATAGTCCTCATAGATTTTGTTATATGCATCTTCAGGCTAATCTGAGCAACAAGTTTGCATGTGGTTCTTATCTGAGCAAAAGAATTCCATTGTTGTTTATGAAGTGTGCTTATTCTCGCACTCGTAAATATTTTGAGATTAATTTCCAGAAGTTGAAGCATGAAGGTGGTGAGGTTGTTAATATGTTTTTGAAGGATCTCCCTTTGGAAACATGGGCTTCTAGTTTTTTTAATGGTGAAAGGATTGGGGAAATGACAAATAATTTGGCTGAGTGTTTCAGCAATTGGGTGAAGGAGTTGAAGATCCTTCCCATTATTGAATTTAACGAAGGCATTCGTCTCAAGTCGATGGCTTTAATTGCTTCTCGAAAGGAAGAATCAGCTGGATGGGTTACTGAGCTGTTTCCGAAGTTGGAAAAGAAGCTGGTTGACAACTTGGAGTTGGGTAGACACTGGTTAGTCAGTAGATCTGATACATACGTTTATGAAGTTCAGTGCCAAAAGTATTCTGTGATGGTAAACTTGGAAGCATTATACTGTTCATGTGGAGAATGGCAAGTTCACGGATTTCCTTGCTCACATGCCCTTGTCGTGATTCAGAAACACAGTTCTAATGTGTACTCATATGTCAACCCAATTTTCAAGGTGCACAACTTCTCCTAAATTTAACATTATTTAAACAGTTACGTAGGTAGTAAGATAGTTACTTCAAATTAAATAGTTACATTGACAGATAATAGTGAAGTTCTTTGTATAGTTACATGAACCTAACATTATATCCTTATTTTTCCTTCTTTTTCATTTTTTTTAGGTGGATAAATATCGTGAAACTTATTCTTTCTCAATCAAACCGGTTCCTACTATTTCAAAGCCGGTTGATCTAGCTCAGCCTGCATTACCACCTTTAACAAAGAGACTGCCTGGAAGGCCAAAACTACAGAGGTACAGAAGTAAAATGAAGTTAAAAGGAAGTTAAAAGGATAGTCAAATGCAGCATGTGTAACAAATATGCTGGTCACAACATAACAAGCTGTAAAGAAATTATATAGTTCCTTAGATAGCTATTCAGGAAGTTCTATTTTTTTTGAAAGTTACATTGAAAGTTAAATCGAAATGTACATTGAAAGTTATATTGAAATGTACATTGATTGTTTTTTGGTTTTACTGTTATTGAAAGGTTGCTTTTCTTATTTTTGTTCATGTTGATTTCGGCAACGGAACGTTGTTGTGGTGCGGTGCAGCGGCACGCTGCATTGTGTACTTCATTTTTTCATACTTTGTTCAGTTACTTTTCTATTTTAAGATCTTTGCTTTTCTGTCCAGTATTTTTTTTCATAGTTACTTATATAGTTACTAACACAATTAGTCGGACAGTTTCTCAGAGGATAGTTAGTAAGATAGTCACGAAAATGATAGTTACTAAAATGATAGTCAGTAACATAGTTAGTAAGATAGTTTCAAAGATTATAATAGTTTGATAGTTATTAAGATAGTCATTAAGATTGTTAGATTGATAGTTAGTATGATAGTTACAAACACAGTTAGTCGGACAGTTTCTCAGATGATAGTTAGTAAGATAGTTACTAATATGATAATTATTTTGATAGGTAGTAATTAAGATAATTAGAAAGATTTTTAGTATCTGTTTTAGGAGAAATAGATTGATAGTAAACTGTCTCTTTATTGATTGATAAGGAGGCCTTTATATAGGCATTACATCAAGTATCCCTATGAATCAGGGATTCCCTATCTAATACAGAATCTAGACTACTAGCCTTATTAGGACAAGACACACCACGGAAGTTACGGAATTAACCTTCCTTGAACACTCCCCCTTGTGTCGCGTCCTCAATGGTGCATGAACTGTTGCCTCGTTAAAACCTTTACCAGCAAACAAAAACCTCTTGGGCAAAAATAAAAGCATGGTCTAAGGGAAAAGAGTACAACGCACCAACTACAAGTATGTGAGACATGCATAACTAGACTCCCCCTGAAGTCTAGACGAGAACTCCCCCTGATAGTCAATCAGTCTTTGAGTTCGGATAAGCGACACATACCAATGCGCTTTACATTCTTCATAAATGTAGATTTGGGTAGAGACTTGGTGAACAGATCAGCTGCATTATCTTCTGAGCTGACTTGCTTCACTTGGATGTTCAAAGTCTCTTGCTGTTGTTGATTATAGAAGAACTTAGGCGAAATGTGTTTAGTATTGTCACCCTTGATGTATCCCAACTTCATCTGCTCAATGCATGCTGCATTATCTTCAAATATGCAAGTTGGTCCCATCGTAGTAGACTCAAGTCCACTAGATTCTCGAATGTGAGATATAACTGAGCGAAGCCAAACACATTCTTTGACTGCTTCATGTAGTGCAATAATCTCAGCATGGTTCGAGGAGGTAGCAACAATGGTTTGTTTAGTTGATCTCCAAGATATCGCCGTATTCCCAATGGTAAAAACATAACTGGTTTGGGAACGTCCTTTGTGTGGATCTGACAAATATCCAACATCAGCAAATCCTACCATCACATCATTTGGTGTATCTGAGTAGGAGGGGGTATCGCCAAAGCCGTATCGAGACCACGACTTAGCATCCTCGGGTCCGGATATGGCTGCAGGATGGCGGATGGCTGAGCCGCGGCTTGTTGTGGCGAGGCAGGGTGCTGCTGAGCCAAAGCCAGTCTTGGCGGCTGACCGGTGGCGATCCGAGCCACGGTTTGTGCTGTTGGATGCAAGAGATCGACTAGGTGTCGAATCCTGATGAGTGTATCGATAGTACAAGCCCATGTCAAGGGTTCCTTTAAGGTATCGAAAAATGTTCTTGATTCCAACCCAATGACGTTGTGTTGGCGCAGAGCTAAATCTAGCTAACAAGTTCACTGAGAAAGCAATGTCTGGTCTAGTATACTGAGCTAGGTATAACAAGGCTCCAATTGCACTAAGATATGGATATTCAGCTCCCAAGACCTCTTCGTCATCTTCTTTCGGACGAAAGGGATCTTTGTTGATATCCAGACTTCTAACGACCATAGGAGTGCCTGTAGGATGCATAACTTTGTCCATGTTAAATCGCCTGAGCATCTTTCGGACGTATGCAGATTGGTGTATAAATATTCCACCACTTCGGTGCTCTAGTTCTAAGCCTAGGCAAAACCGAGTCCTTCCCAGATCTTTCATCTCGAATTCGGATTTCAAGTAGCTTGCGGTCTCATTGATCTCATTTAGAGTTCCAATGATGTTCATATCGTCAACATAGACGGCTATAATGGCAAATCCTGAACTTGTTCTCTTTATGAACACACAAGGGCACAACTCATCATTCTTGTATCCTTCCCAATCAAGTAATCACTTAACCGTGTGTACCACATCCTACCAGATTGTCGGAGTCCATATAGAGATCGTCTCAACCTGATAGAAAATGAACTTCGTGGTTTTTGCTCACTTGACTTGGGTAACGAAAGTCCTTCTGGCACTTTCATGTACATCTCCGTATCTAGATCCCCATAAAGATACGCTGTTACAACATCCATAAGCTGCATATTGAGTCTCTCTGAGACTACCAAACTGATTAAGTATCGGAAGGTAATAGTATCCATGACAGGAGAATACGTCTCCTCATAATCAATTCCAGGGCGTTGAGAAAAACCTTGCGCCACGAGTCGAGCTTTATATCGCTGGACTTCACCATTCTCATTTCGCTTTCTGACAAAGACCCATTTATGTCCAACAGGCTTCACGTTCGGCGGTGTAGGCACAACCGGTCTGAATACTTGCCTTTTCTTTAGAGTCTAGTTCAGCCTGGATTGCTTCTTCCCACTTCGGCCAATCCGCCCTACGTTGACACTCATCAACAGTGCGGGGTTCCATATCGTCGTCGTCAATGACTTCTTGAGCAACGACGTAGGCGAATGCATCATCGATATACATGGAATTCCTTTCCATAAGATTGTGCATGCATAAGTAGTTTAGTGAGATTTCCTTGTTCCCCAACATCAACGGTGAGTCAGAGGCGTCCCCTAGATGATTCAGAGTTGATTCTTGGACACAGGTATAGTCGGAGACAATCTCGTGTGACGGCGTCACAGTATCGATGATGAACGGATCGCTTTGTGCCTGGACACATGCCTTCTTTCTAGGTACATTGTCCTTGGAACCGATTGGTCTCCCCCTCTTTCTAGGAGGATCCGAAGTCGACGCCGGCCCTCCACTTGGAGGTGCTGAGCCTAGGCTGCCGATGGCACCTAGGGCTGCGGCTCCGAGACCGGCGGCGCGTGCTCGCGCATGGCGAGGAATGTTGAGCCTTGCAGGTACATTCGCAGCAGGTATGGTTGATCTTGTCACTTTCGTAATATCAGTAAAGGAGTCGGGCATCGAATCCGCCACCTTTTGTAGTTCCAATATGCGTTGTATTTCGGTCTCACACTGAGACGTACGGGGATCATAATGAGACATAGTGGGAGAGAACCACGTCAATTCCTGACGTTCATTAGAGACGGATGCGGCCCCATCTCCCCCTAACGGCGGGAAGGATGTCTCATTAAAGTGACAATCTGTAAATCTTGCAGTAAACAGATCACCTGTCATAGGCTCTATGTAGCGGACAATTGTTGGTGCTTCATATCCAACATAAATAGCTAATCGTCGTTGTGGACCCATCTTGGTACGCAATGGAGGCGTGATAGGCACATATATGGCACAACCAAAAGTACGCAGATGCGAAATATCAGGCTCGTAACCAGTTACCAACTGGTACGCACTAAATGGTTGGCTATCTGTGGGTCGTAGACGAATAAGCAAAGTTGCATGTAATATTGCATATCCCCATGCCGAAACTGGCAGGTTTGTGGCCATGACAAGAGACCTAGCTACAAGCTGTAGTCTCTTAATGGCTGCTTCTGCAAAACCGTTCTGAGAATGAACGTGGGGCACGGGATGTTCAACTTCAATCCCAACTGACATGCAATAGTCATCAAAATACTTTGACGTAAACTCTCCAGCATTATCCAGTCTGATTGACTTAATCGGATTGTCCGGGTGGTAAGCCCGAAGCTTAATGATCTGAGCTAGGAGTTTAGCAAATGCAGCATTCCTCGTGGACAACAACGCTACGTGTGACCAACGCGTTGACGCATCAACCAGAACCATGAAATATCTAAATGGTCCGCATTCTGGTGTTATAGGTCCACAAATATCACCTTGTATTCGTTGTAGGAACGGAATATTCTGTTTATTATCAATATCAAAAGATGGTCTTGCTTGAAGTTTTGCTAGTGAACAAGCTTTGCAAAACGAACGATGAGCATTAGACATCACTACAGAAGCATGAGAAGCAGGAGGAGGCCGAACCTCTCCTTGGAGCCGAGAGGCGACTATCGACGGCATGGCGGCCGAACCGAGGCCAAGGCACCCTCTGTGCTTTTGTGATCTGAAAAATGGATGACCGTGGGAGCATTTCAAAATACGGATCAACAGATCACGACCCGGATGACCGAGTCTCTCATGCCAAAGCTTGTAAGCATCTGAATCGCATAAGACAACAACATGAGATTCATTGGCTCTAATGGTTGTGAAATACATGTCATTTCGAACACGCTTACACTTCTCCACAATATGAGTATGCAAATTCTCAGTGGAGGTGATCAACAGATATTCAGTTCCATTTTCAACGTGAGTGTTGAGGTGATAGTCGTTGTCACGCACATCCTTGAAAGCTAGCAAGGTTCTTGGCGCCTTAGGCGCATATAGGGCGTCCTCTACCCGAATTTCAGTGTCATTTGACAATAAAAATTGAGCAATGCCACGACCCTTAATTACGGGTCCAGTTCCTGTCATCGTAGATAATGACGATTCTCTTGGCGAAAAATCCGAAAACAATTGCCGATTCCTCAGAATCGTGTGAGTTGTTGCGCAGTCCAACAAACACTCAATCTCGCCTTGATACATCTACAAAAACAATGTAAATTGAATCAATAGTCTACTTTAGACTTTGGCGAATACTTGAAAGTAAGTGTATTGAAACAATATATCATCACAAAATGTGGTGCATTAAGGCCAATAACATAGCCATGGCAACGACATAACTTGAGAGAAAGAGAAAAGCCTTATTTTAATCACCGAATACCAACATTGAGAGTTAACATAGCCTAGGTCAGAGATTGAGACCGGACACCGTCGTAGGTGGCGTGGCCGAGCCAAGGCCGAGGCCAAGCCAAAGGCCGGGGCCAAGCCAAAGCTGAAGCTGTGGTAAGGCCGAGCCGAAGCAAGGCGAGTGGTGAGGGTCGGTCAGGCATTGAAGCAATGCGATGCGACGGTTGAGCTAAATCCGAAGCATGGCGAGTCCGAAGACACGTCGTTGCCGAGCCATTGATGCAAAAGTTGCATTTGTTCGATAGGCTATCGATTGTTGGTTTCAAAAAACCGGATTCGGTGTTGAGCCAAGCTTGGTGAGTGGCCATGGCGAGCGAGGCCTGGCGGATCGAGGCCAAGTTGGCGGATCGCGGCCAAGTTGGCGGATCGGGCCAAGTTGGCGGATCACAGCCAAGTTGGCGGATCGCGGCCAAGTTGGCGGATCGCGAGTCTCTCTTTTTGTCTTTGTGATATTATTTCGGATATGAGTTAACATCACCAGAATTGTGGTGAACTCAAAATAATTATGCCATTGAGAATTGGACGCATTGAACCATTTATGCTTTCATAGGGATGTAAAAATCTCAAATCATTCGTAGAATAAGAGAGATATTATTGATGACAACTCAAAAGTACATCAAGTTTGTTCTAAAAAGAGCGACTTGTCGAACAAAGTCGTGATTTATTGACTATATTATGTCAAAATAACAAGCACAATCAAACTTGAACATGTATCTCATGACCTAAGTCAAATACTTATTCATAATCCGGAGTATCATACTCCTGAGTTCTACGTTTCTTGGTAGGTTGGAAGTCATCGATGGTGAAGTTGGTATCTTCCTCATCGTGTTCTTCTTCCTCAAAATCTCCTACATAGTTCGTTTCTTGTTCTATGTATTGTTTGTGTTTCTTGTAAGCGGCTTGAATCTCTCTACTTGCTGTGCAATCGCGTTGAAGATGATTCTTAGAGCCACATTTGAAGCAAGGAGTCGAAGCATTATTCGGCGTATGGCCACCACGCCTGGGACCGGAACCAAAACTGTTCCTCCCTCTGGGAGCGGCGCCGCCGCCACCATCCCTTGTCCAAGAAAGCTGTCGGCCACGGCCGGCGCCTCTTCTCCCTCCTCGTCTGCCACGTGTTGCTCTTGGCGTACGTGGTGGTGGTGCTTGACGTTCATGAGGTTGATGCTGTTGCTTAGAAGCTTTACCACAGGCTTGATGAGATTCCGCAATGAATTTCGGTCCTCGAGGCCTCTTATTGGTGGTAAGAATCAACTCATGGTACCTCTCCTTTCTTTGAAGTACATTCCTCAAATCACTGAAGGTTTTGATAGTGCCTTTCTCACGGAGATCGTGGTACTGATGTGACAACATGGACGCGGATTCTGGGAACGTCGTGAAAGTCTTCTCCATCATATCGTCATCGGTCTTTTCGACCCCACAAAAGCTCAAATCAGATTGCAAGTGTAGCATAGTCTGATGATATTCCTGGACGGAATCAAAATCCAATAAGTAGATTTGCTCCCAATCGGACATGAGGTATGGGAGTTGTGCGTTATGCACATTGTCGAAGCGGTCCTTGAGGATATCCCATAGCTCTTTGGGATCAGTTTTCCTCAGGTATTGCTTCTTGAGCGTTGGATGGATATGGCGCCTGAGAAACATCAGGGCTTGTGCTTTCTGTTAAGGAGAAGCTTGTAAGCTTGCATCCTCAGGAGGGTTGATGGTGGCGGTAAATCTTTTACCAATGAAGGTGTTCTCTACATCTGAGATCCACCTCTTGTATTCCTTGCCTTGGACATCCAAGATGTCAAATTCTGGACGCTGAGTGTCAGCCATCTACATAACACAAACAGGGAGACGTTAGTATATTTGAATACTAATCAAGTTTGATTGTTCTTTTAGAACAGTGTCAAGATATATCATGGTCACATAAATCGATGCTTAACGTGACTTCAAGTCACAATCGATATCTTCCCTTTGTTTTCTTTTCAAAAAAAAGAATACGTTATGGTTCACAGTGACATCACAGTCACAAGCATAGCGGTGGCCGGTAACATCACAGTTACCCCAAAAAACGTTGGCACCGGGGTGACTAAATCCCCGTATGCCGTCCCGAGAAGCGATAGAATCGGGATGAGGTAGCAGGGACACGAAAAGGTCCCGGAAAAAAAAACAAAACTCAACTATTGAAAGTTCAGAAGCGGGAACGTTTATAAAATATTTACCTCTTCAAGAGAAGCTTGATCAAATGAAACTTGACTCTTGGGGAAGTTTGTTTTCTTCGATTCTTCTTGATCTCTTCTCAACAACGAACTAGGCTTTAAAAGCCGCTTGTTTGGCTTGCGAGCAATCTTGAATCTTCAGGTATGCGTGCAAGTTATGGCACGCAAAGGGGGGGGGGGGGGGGGGGGCAGGCGGGCAGCGCATGTGCTGTTGAGAAGAGGCCGACGGTGCCGAAGGGAAGAATCGGCGGCCGACGGTAGGTTAGGGTTTCGAAAAAAAAATTCTGAATCAGGGTTTCTAGGGTTTTAAGGTTATTAGACGGGAGGCTAGAGCAACGTGCTGATAACGTGTTGTAGGAGAAATAGATTGATAGTAAACTGTCTCTTTATTGATTGATAAGGAGGCCTTTATATAGGCATTACATCAAGTATCCCTGTGAATCAGGGATTCCCTATCTAATACAGAATCTAGACTACTAGCCTTATTAGGACAAGACACACCACGGAAGTTACGGAATTAACCTTCCTTGAACAGTATCATTATAGTTAGTAAGATAGTTACTATAATGGTAGTTATTAAAAATATAGTTTCTTGGATAGTTAGTGACTAAAATATTTACTTAAATAGTTAGTGACTAAAAAGATAGTTACTTAGACAGTTAGTTTGATAGTTACTAATATAATAGTTAGAAGGATAGTTAGTAACTAAAATGATAGTCGTTAGTTTGATAGTTACTAATATGATAGTTAGTTTGAAAGTCATTAATACGATAGTTAGAAGGATAGTTATTGAGTTGATAACCTGTGAACAAATTTGTACTATTCATAGAATTATTTGTCTAGTTGATCACTTTTCATGAAACAATCTGTCAAGGATTTGGAATTTGATAAAAAAAAATTGGTTCAAACTACTTGACATGTTTTAATCAGTCTCTTTTTTCCTAAACTTCTTCAACAATTAAAGAAAAAGTATTGAAACTTGAACATATTTGGATTTATAAATGATAAAGAAAGAGATCAGAGCCACAACCAATTTATTAATTCAAAGGTTTACAAAGTCAACAGAAGGAAAACAGAAACATAAATAGATTAGAACAAATTAAATGGCAAAATTAACACATTACAACAGAAAAAAAAAAAAATCAGATTACAACAGAAACATCTACTTTTGATTTTTTACGATGATAGCTTGAAGAGAGATCAATTGTTCTTGAAGAAGAACTTGTTGCCTAGTAAGAGTGTCCAACCGGTCCAGAATATATTTCACTCATCCTCTCATGTTATCTTAGAAGTCCACGAGATGCGCTCCAAAATCTGCAATGCTGTCTTGTTCCGAAGGAATTGGAGGACGCCATGGTTCCCCCTCAAACTTTGCTAGAGGTATAGATCCAGTGTATCCCTCCATTTTAGGAGGTGGTGGAAGTCGAGGCTGCACTGGAGGTAGAGCAGTGCCCGGAGGAAATATGGGAGGTGGAGGAGGAGGAGGACAGCCAGACGAATCAGATGATGAGGAAGAGGAGGAAGAAGAGGAAGAGAGGCGACATCGCTTGCTAATAGATGATTCTCCAGTAGTCATCCTCGTGGTCTTGTACGTTTTCATAATTATACATGTAGTGAGAAGAGCGAATTATAGAGAATATGAGCCGTTAGTGAAGACAGAAGTATGGGTTATTTAAAGACAAGCACAAATAACCAACCGTCATGTATTCGGATAATTAACCGCCCATTATGAAATTTAAAGGCACGCAAAAACCAACCGTCAAAACATTTGAATTTATAGTTTCTGGGCCAGTTACTGAAAATGTTACTGGTCTAGTTATTAAGATAATTACAAAAATATTTACTTAGATAGCTAATATGACTAAAAAAATAGTTACTAAAATCTTTAGTTACTAAAATGATAGTTAGTAAGATAGTTAGTAATTAGTTGGAACGATAGTTACTGGAAATGATAGTTACTAATATTGTTTGAAAGATATTTTATGAAGATGATAGTTAGTTTGATAGTTAGTACGATAGTTAGTAAGATATTTTACTAAGATTATAGTTTTTTAGATAGTTAATTAGTAATGTAGTTTGAACGATAGTTACTAAGATATTTTGTTAACATGATAATTAGTTTGATAGTTAGTAAGATAATTAGTAAGATAGTTAGTGAAAAAGTGATAGTTAGTAAGATAGTTAGTGAAAAAGGGATAGTTAGTAACTCAGTTTTAAAGAAACAAGATTAATTGAATTTGTTAGTTACTAATATAGTTATTAAGATAGTTAATGAAAATGTAATAATTACTAAGATAGTTAATGAAAAAAATATAAACTAAGATGATAGTTAGTTTGATAGTTAATGAAAAATGTGATAGTTATTAAGATAGTTACTGAAAATGTGATAGTTATTGGGCTAGTTACTAAGATAGTTACTGAAAATGTTACTCGAGAAAGTAGATTTGTCACCTCTGGTGCTGTTGAGGTACTCAGGAAAACAAGCTTAAGCAGCTCAACATCATTAGAAATAGCTAATGATTTGTAGACTTGTGTACTGAGATCAACTCCATGCAAAATCTTAAAATAGTTACTGAAAATGGTATTTTGATAGTTACTTGATTGTTACTGGGCTAGTTATAGTAATTTTGATAGTTACTCAGAAATAATCTGTTTAACTGTTCATGAAATAATCTGTTCAAATAAAACATGAAAAATCTGTTCAAAAAAAGCATAAACATTCTTTTGAAATAAAGCATAAACAGTCTGTTCAAATAAAGCATAAAATTTTCCTAACAATCTGTCTAATAGTGTCTCCAACTATGTCGATTGTCCGCAAATCGCTTCAGAATGTGAGCCCTAAACATGTCAGCCTCTTTCTTCCAAAACTTCTTTGTGAAATCGCTTTGTGACATTATGACGCTCATGAAGTAACGAAGTAACGAACTCCCTCTGAAGAGGGACAAATATAGAGATCAAGAGCAAGTAACTAACTGGTTTTGAGTCAGAGTAGGTGGACAAAGGCAAATTAGCAAAGGTACCAAATTATGTAGGGTTTGCCAGTTATTTAATCTCTCAAATGAGAGAATCGGTTCCTCGATCTTATATATTAGATCAGATATCCATCATTGTATTCATTTGATTCTGAATCATAAATACGATCCAATCTCATTCTTAGTTGGTTTTTGGAGAACTTCTCGATCTTTTGTTTCCTCTTTGATGTATTTCATATTCGCCTGGAGTTTGCTTCTACAAATCTAGCCACCTTACCCCTCTACCCTAACCCTTCACGTCAATAACAGCTAGCTCGATCAGTATCGCTACGTTTGGTTTTACAAGGAGAGTTCTTGATTAATTAGTGATCATTCCTTCCCAAATAAGTGACTATGAGAGGCAGAGGGCAGGTCGCAGAACAAGAATTGACAGAACAAGCTAGCAGTGGCCATAGACAAGGACAAAGGAAGTAAATTTGCAATCGTATGGCCAACTGGTAGTCTCTAATTAACCCTCGCCAAGCTCTCACATTGCTCTATGTAACCATGTTAGACATTCAATTCCTGGCCGTTAGGTTACTCTGTAGTTTTACCAATCGAATTCTTTGCATGCGTACGCCAACGTTTCCCCAATTTTCTTTTGTTTCTCATCATGAAATTGCAGATGCATCGGTGGAGAATCGGAAGGACCCCCAATCGCATGAGTTATTCCTTTCGTTTCGTTCTTTTTGCTCGAAAAAGAATGCGAGTCATGCTTTAGAAGTATAAATACATGCAGTATGTATCATACCGCAGAGTTTATATATAGAAGTAATTTTGAGTGATTTCCAACAACAACAAAAATGTCTTGGACTCGGGGGAATTCGAAAAACATTTTTTTTGATAATGAACGAGAATGAGATTTGTATTTATGACATCATCCATGAATCATTAGCATTTCTACCAACAAATCTACACGTAGAACTTTGTTTTTTACATGCATGCATGCAAGTAGAACTTTTACGTACTATACGTACGTAGATGTTAGTTACCTTTCACTTTATGACTTGATCTACTCCACAGATAAATTGTACTGAAATTAAACTCGAGGACAATGACACACCTAACGCACTGATCAAGTATGCCGAAGCCAATTATTTCAATTGAGATGTTGGTACTTGGTGTTCCAACCAGCTAGAGGCCGCATGTTCAGGTACTACCTTAAATCTCCACTTTTCTCGTCTCACATTAATTTGGATTATTGCATGTATCGCACTTCTCCAACAAAATTATGTTCATTTTAGGGTGATTCTGTATTATTCGCAGTTTATCTCATCTCAATTTTGTATTGATCTATCTTAATTGACTATTTACACCAATTTTCTTTAGCAAAAGATTCAAACATACAGATCGATGTACCCTAACAGTGTCATTAAAATGATGCCAGAATTCTGCTCTGTCTATGTCATCAGCAAAGGGATGATCGATCGCATATATGCGATGCTCCAGTGTAGCATCGCCAACGCCTCGGCTCCTCCACGTAGTAATCATCTGATGCAGCACCATCATATCCCAGAAATGTTTCTGAAGCACGCAATTCACAGTTCATGCGCACCAAGAACCCTAACAGTAGATGTGTGCTAGCTAGTAAACTTTGTAAATCGATCTATTAGTCATGGGTTTATTCACTGCTCACTCAAGTTTATAATTTATTGATGTTGCAGCATCAGAGATCGAGGATGCATATTCTATATATCGGGTAGCCATACCAACAGTTTGATGAGATCTGTTGGTGCGGAAAAATTTGTTAAGAAGATTTCCTTACCGACTTTGTTTGACTAGAGCGGGAACGTAACGAAAGATCTATGATCAGTGAATGGAGATTCGACGATGGATTTTACTATTAGAATTGGATCTAGTGTTTGTGCTATGCAATTCTAAAAGAAGCGATTCGGGTTTTTGCGATTGAATTGGTTTTGACTTCAATTGCGGTTGGTGTTTTTAGAATTTAATCAATTCCACTTGACCTCGTCTACGATTTGATGTGTCCACAATCCAATTTGTCTGTGACTTGATCCTTTTACAACTTATTTGTCCGCCACCGGATTTGTCCACGTACAACCCATGCCATGCCAATTTGTCCGCGACTCATAACGATGCAAAACCTGAATTCTCATCATCCTAATTTGATAGAGAAAATTCTTGGTTATCACAAAGCAGGAATGATACCTTGCTTTCCTTAAGATAGTTCAGCATGCATTACAAGAAAGTCTAGAAAGCATGCATTAGCTAGCTTAAATAATATAAGTTCGTCATCAAAAGTAATTATTAATTACGTACTTCATTTTCTATGACAATAATAGTAGGATGTGGAGCTTGAGATGAGGAGGCTCAGACAGGAACTCAAGCAAACAGTAGAGGTGTACAATATATACAGCGTGCAAAGAAGAGCTGACAGCAAAACATTAGGTCTTATCAATGTGTAGCCTTAATTATATGAGCATAAACTTTGTTTTCTTAATTAAATTTGGTTTCATCTTTTATAAAAGTTGGGAGACTGACTTGGGGGGATATATAATGGTCACAGGAAAATGAACTCAACTGGTACAAAATGGAAGAGGCACAGAGATTAGAACTAGCTGAGGAAGCTGCATTGGAACTTGTAGTAGAGAGGGAGAAAACAAAATGCAAGGCGGGGATTGAAGCAGCTGCAGCAGCTCAAAGGCTTGCTGAATTGGAAGCGCAAAAGAGGAGGAATGCAGAAATGAATGTCAGTAAAGAATCTGAAGAGAAGAAGAGGTCGATCTGGAACAAGATCATTGGATGTTAATTAGGAATAGGAAGTACACAATTGAGGAGATTGAAGTGGCAACAAGTAACTTTTCGCAAGCTCGCAAGATTGGGGAAGGAGGCTATGGGCCAGTATATAGAGGTGAACTAGATCACACAGCAGTTGCGATAAAAGTTCTACGTCCTGATGCAGCTCGAGGAAGATCACAGTTATAACTCAAAATACTGGTAAGCACCTTAATATTTACCGCCACAAGTCCACAAATATGGTGCAAATCTGTAGAAAAGCATGATTCATATTCTTTTTCGCGCAAAAAGAACGAAACGGAAGAAATAACTGGTGTGTGATTGGGGATCCTTTTGATTCTCCATTGACGCATATGCATTATTATTTCGAGAACGTTGAAAAATTAGGGAAACGTGGCCACGATCGAAGCATATGCATGCGAAGAATCTGAAATTGCTTAAAACTACAGAGTTTAAAACCTAATGGAGAGAGAGATTCAAATACATTAATTGGCCAGAAATCGGATGTCTAGTTAACATGGAGCAACGTGAGAGATTGTCCCCGGCCTGCTGGTTAAGAGACTATCAGTGACCCATTTTAATGCATATTCACTTCCTTTGACCCTTGTCTATGGCCATTTAAATGGGTATGATCGATACGGTGCGCGGGTTCCAGTACGTACCACCGGATTTCCGGTATCAAATGCCCACTCATCATTCTCCATGCATGCCCAAACAGTCTAACTAGGCTAGGGATGATTGATTGATTTGTATATATTACATGTCTACCTGCCAAAGTTGAGCAAAAAAGGAAAAAAAAAAAATTCAGGCACTTGCATGTTAAAGGTTTCTGTCCAAAAGAAACCGAGTTTGAAGTTCAAATTGGTCAATTGTAACAATTACACAATCCTTGTAGATGAAGTCACATTGAGGATCGATAAAACGTAGTGTAGTGTGAAATAAGTGGTTAACAGTCGGAACAAACCTTAAAGTGGAATCTGGAGCTTCATATTTTGTTGATCTATTAATAGGTTAAGAGAAGAATGAAGAGCTGTTTGCCTTATATATATATAACTCATCAGGGAAATGAACTGGTGGCACGTGTTGTAATATTATTGTGTAAGTTCCATTCACTTTGGTATTTAATTATATATATATAAACTAGCAGTGCAAAAATTTGATGGAGGTACTTCTTACTGTTGCTAAGCAAGTGGAGAAGTTCTTATGTACATTTCAATTCTTATTCCCACGTACTATGTTTTAGAAGTTTGTCATTCGTCTTCGCATTTTGTGAGTTATGTCAAATCTCATCCTAACTTAAAAAATTATCAACATGAAAACAACTCATTTTTACATTCAAGAAAAGAAATCTGTGAGCATTTCAAAATGCATGCAGTTGTTCTAAAAAACAGCCACTACTTGAGTCCAAGTCATTTGTGCAAACAGAAAAGTGGAGCGAAAGTTTTATTCCTGTATTTGTGTCTAAGTAGCTAGCTAGGAACAATACGTACGTACCCCGTGGTCTTTTTGATTCCAAGTTACATTTTGAACTGAATAGCAGGTTGTGTTGTTAATATCAAGGAGTCCAATCCCCAAACCCCAAACCCCATGGTTGGGATTGAACTATGTTATCTCTTGGCAACCAGTCGTTGGTTTGTCAAAAATGATGGAAAGGCCGGATAAAAATTCAAATTGCGAAATTTTGGAAGGGAAATGATGTTAGAATGGACAAGATACTAGAGTCTTAAAGTATAATAACTTTTGTACAATTACAGAATAAGTTATGTGAGATTGATTTTCCATATTAACCATGAAACATTTATTAGCTGGACAAATAAATGTAATGAAATACATTGTGGATCTTGATTGACAAGATTATGGAGATAACCAAATTAGTGCAGCAGGAATGAAGCTCAATCCCTTTGATGGAGCTGTGATTGAGTTTTCCTTTCACACTATAAAAGGGGTCCCTATGCACACTCAAAGATATGCTGAAATCAAGTGACTAATCCATCTTAGTCTTCACAAATTGAGTGCTGCATAGAAGACCATTTTCGTGCTTTACTTTCAGTTCTTTGTTTCTTATCAATGGCCGTTGTCAATGCCGAACAAGGTATGGATCTACATTCTTGAAATATCTTTAACATATGTTATTATGATATTGCGATTGATCTTGTATGATTGATTATGTGTTTATGATTTGTGTTTTGTTTCCGTGATTTATTTAAAACAAGTGGTATCAGAGCTACAAAACACTTTCATAAATCATATTACAAAGATCAAAATCATTTTGTGAGTTTACTTTTCAATTTTGGGAAAAGACTTAATGGAAAGAATAAGTTTTTTGGCTAAAGAACAGGAACATGAAGAATTAAAAAAAAAAAAAAGTCGTTGTTTTCCTTTTAAAGTCTAAAACGGACGAACAGTTTTTTTTTTTCTCTTCTCTTTTTCTGGAAAACCAACGACTGAGAACAAAGTAAAAGGGGTCAACTTGATTTCCAGGTGTTTCTTCAAATTGATTGATAGAAATTGTTTATATTGCTTCTTTAAGATCATATGAGATCAAATTTTGTCGAATTAACTCCTTTTTTGTAGCGCTGGGAGCATCCTGGTATGTTCACTATAGATTTGGGTTTTCTATTCAATTATGTTTTCTCAATTGATTGTTGAAACCCTAGATACTATCCTGGGGGCAGTTAAGTTTTTAAGTTAGATGCCCAGATGAAATTTATTATAAATGAATGGAAATTGAATGATATGCTTGATGAATCTTTGAATGGGTTCTGTATAAATTTTCTACATACCATTGTTTGCTTGTCTGGAATCATCATGTGGATAAATATATATGGAATGTGTTAACATAATTGCTTGTTGAAATTTTGTGGACATTGAATGATTGTAGACAGTTTCTCTCATTCTGCAAGTTAAATGTCAATCAAAATTATGAGCAAATGACTGGGTTTTTTCGACATCAGTCACAGTTTAAAAACCACCATGAGTATTTTGAATTTCATATAGCATACAGCTTAGTTATGTGAAAGACTCTTGCTGGTGATAAAGTGAAAAACTGGAAACTTGCATAAATTGAGTTTAGATTCTTTTGGTATCATCTACAGATGGTTATAAACTAAATATAATCTAAACACACTTTATGGTCTTGTATATGATGTGTGGAGTATATAAGGATAACTTGATATCTTCTTTTCGCCATACAGGTATTGATTTATCTATGTTATAACATACTCTACTGCATGATAGTACATTACAAGAAAATAAAGAATAACTAGTATTTTGCCGTACAGGTAATCAAGTTATTGAAAAAGGAATGTATGCATAAAGTTTAATATCAATTTACATTGATATACATTCTGCATTATATTTATATGCTTGAGTGTAATCAGATTGTGATGAATTGGTATTGATTGTGGTATTGTTTGTTCTGTTTTGAACTTCAAAACTCTTAAAAACTAAAAGCTTGTAAAACCGAGACTTAGAATCTTTTTTCCTTTGTTTTCAGTGCTTAGCATTGGGACCATAGTCCAGCTGAATGGTAGTAACTATAAGAAATGGAGGACTGACCTAGACCTCTATTTGCTGGGACAAAATGTCGATTGGTGTCTCAAGGAGGCTGAACCAATGATTGTTGAGGGTAGTACCGCTCAACAAAAGGAGCATAAGATTGAGTGGGATAGAGCCAACAGAATCAGCATCCTAACTATTAAGAAGACCTTTTCCGACACTATTAGAGGAGCCATACCTAATAAGACCCATGCTGGTGATTTTTTGAAGTGCATAGCTGACAAGTACCTGGGCAGTGATAAAATAGAGACTAGTATGTTGTTGTCTAAACTGCAAAACATGAGGTTTAGCATGAATATGAACATGAGAGAGCATATTATGCAAATGATTAACATCTCAGCTCAGCTTGGTGACCTTAACATGCGTCTGGATTACGGCGTCATAGTTTACCAAGTCCTTCACTCACTGCCTGATCTGTTTGATAGTCTCCTAACTACCTACACTACCCAGAAGGATAAGTGGACCTTAGATGAGCTCATTGCAATATGTGTGCAAGAACATGAGAGGCTGAAGAAGAATAAGGCTGCTGTTGTGAACCTTGTCACCAGGCCTCAATGGAAGAAGGGCAAGGGTAGAAACCAATATAAGCCAAACCTCCACAAAAAGCCTGAGAACATGAAAAACAAGGGCAGCTTTAAATGTTTTTTCTGCAAGAGGGTGGGGCACCTCAAGAGGGACTGTGAGAGTTACAAGAACTGGAAAGCTAAGAAAGGTAACAAATTAACTTATTCAATTGAAGTTAATTTAGTTAATATTAGTTCTAGTTCTTGGTGTATTGATACTGGTTCGCCAATACATGTTTGTAACTCTTTACAGGGATTCCAAAGCAGCAGGGTGCCAAGGAAAAATGAGGCTAGGATCCATGTGGGGAATGGCATGAGAGTGGCTGTCAAGGACATAGGGACAGTTAAGTTGGAGATTAGACCAGGAATTTTTATTATATTGAACGATGTCTATTACATTCCTTCTATGAAAAGGAATCTTATATCTATTAGTTCTTTGGTCAGAGAACAATATTGTTTTGCTATCGATTCAAGTGGAATAAAAATCTCTCATGGTTCCCATTATCTTGGTTCTGCAAATTTGAATGGTGATTATTGGTTATTGAATGATGTGTCTACTACTTCCAGTGATGTTTTATTGCTTGAGAATGGAAATTCTGTTGATAGTGAGAATTTTGATATGGATGTTTTCAAAAGGAGTTTGAAAAAAAAAAATTTCAGAAAATTCATCTTATTTATGGCACAGGAGATTAGGACATGTGTCTAAAGAGAGATTGAAACTCTTAGTTAAGCAGGGAATTTTGCCTCAGCTAGACTTTGATGATTTGACAGAATGCATAGAGTGTGTGAAGGGGAAGTTTGCAAAGCAGAAAAAGAAAACTGCAACCAAAAGTACTTGTGTGCTGCAACTGATTCACACAGATATATGTGGAAACCACTATTTCATAACTTTTATCGATGACTTCACTAGATTTTGCTACGTGTACTTGATTTCTGAGAAGTCACAAGCCTTGGAAAAATTTAAAATTTTCAAGGCAGAAGTTGAGAAGGAGTTAAATGCTGAGATTAAATGTGTTAGATCTGATAGGGGTGGAGAATACTATGGAAGACATACTGAAAAAAGGGCAACACAAAGGCTCTTTTGCACTATTTTTGCAAGAAAATGGGATTCAAGCTCACTATACTACACCAGGCACACCTGAACAGAATGGGGTTGCTGAGAGAAGGAATAGAACCTTTATGAATATGGTGAGATGCATGATGTGCACCTCAGGTCTGCCTAGATTTATATGGGGAGAAGCACTCAAAACAGCCAACTACATCACCAATAGAACCCCAACTAAGGCAGTGGCTAAAACACCATTTGAAATGTGGAAAGGGAGAAAGCCTAGTGTTTTGCATACACATGTGTGGGGTTGTAGGGCAGAAGCAAGAGCTTATAATCCTCGTGAGTCAAAACTTGATTCGAAAGCCATTTCAGCTTTCTTTATTGGTCATCCAGAAAATTCCAAGGGTTTTAAATTCTATTGCCCTTCACATACTAGTAGAACCATTGAGACCAATAAAGCAGTATTTTTTGATGAAATGAGCTTCACAGATAAGTTTGAAGATTTTGTGTTTGAAGAATTGTCTGAGATTGATACTTGTGATGTTGATATGCATGTTTTATTTGAGCCAAGTGTTGTGTCACCAGTAGCTACACAACAAAATGTTGTGCTGCCAGTAGTTCAAAACCAAAATGAGAATGTTGTAGAACCAAACCAGAATGAAAATCTCATTGTAGAGAATGCAGTAGAACAAGACCATGAACCTGTAGTGGAAACTGCAGTACCTGAGCCAATTCAGCCTGTTTTGAGAAGGTCACAGAGGGAGAAAAAGTCAGCCTTAGCAAACTTAGCAGCAGATTTCCAGATTTACCTTCAAGAAGCTGATTTTGACATTGGTGAAATCAGTGATCCCATTACTTTCAAACAGGCCATTGAAAGTAAAAATTCTCACCAATGGGAGGAGGCAATGGTTTCTGAATTGAAGTCCATGGAGATGAACACAGTGTGGTCACTTGTTGAACTACCTCAGAATCATAAAGTCATAGGCTGCAAATGGGTATTTAAGAACACAGTGTGGTCACTTGTTGAACTACCTCAGAATCATAAAGTCATAGGCTGCAAATGGGTATTTAAGAACACAGTGTGGTCACTTGTTGAACTACCTCAGAATCATAAAGCCATAGGCTGCAAATGGGTATTTAAGACCAAGGCCAATGCAGATGGCAGTATAGAGAGGTTTAAAGCCAGATTGGTAGCTAAGGGTTTTACACAACAAGAAGGCATCGACTTTAATGAAACTTTTTCCCCAGTTTCAACAAAGGATGCTTTTAGGCTGATAATGGCTTTAGTAGCTCATTTCAACATGGAGCTGCATCAAATGGACGTAAAGACAGCTTTTTTGAATGGTGAGCTTGATGAGGAAATATATATGAAGCAACCTGAGGGATTTATAAAGCCTGGAATAGAAAAATTAGTTTGCAAGTTGAACAGGTCAATTTATGGCTTAAAGCAAGCTTCAAGGCAGTGGTATTTAAAATTTGATGCAGTAGTTGGAAAGTTTGGCTTCAAAGAGAATCAAGTAGATGAGTGTGTGTACATGAAGACTGAAGGTAAAGATTTCATTTTCCTAATCCTTTATGTGGATGACATTCTGCTTGCAACTACCACTACCAGATACGGACGAATAGCCGACGAAAAAATTTCGTCGGCCTTTTTTTTTTTCGTCGGCTATACCCTCTGCCGACGAAAATTTCGTCGGCCATAAGTCGTCGGTAATACGCCGTCGGTAATACCAATGGCCGACGAAACAAAAAATTTCGTCGGCTATAGTTAAGTATGGCCGACGAGTCAAAAAATTCGTCGGGCAAAGGTCGGTAAAATAGCCGACGACTTTCGTCGGGTATTTTTGAGTATGGCCGACGAAATCCATTAAGTATGGCCGACGATTTACTAAAATTTCGTCGGCTATGGTGTTTTAACTATAGCCGACGATTTACCAAAATTTCGTCGGCTATGATGTTTTAACTATAGCCGACGATTTAATAAAATTTCGTCGGCTATGCTGTTTGAACTATAGCCGACGATTTAATAAAATTTCGTCGGCTATGGTGTTTTAACTATAGCCGACGATTTAATAAAAGTTCGTCGGCTATGGTATTTTAACTATAGCCGACGATTTAATAAAATTTCGTCGGCTATTTCCTCGAAATATATTACTATTTTATAGGTATTAATTAGTTATAGCCGACGAAATAAGGCACTTTTCGTCGGCTATACAAGTTATAGCCGACGAAAATTGGTAAAATTCGTCGGCTATACTTGTTATAGCCGACGAAATAATGCAAAAATCGTCGGCTATTCTTGCATTTGGAAAAAAAAAAAAAAATTATTTTCTAAATTACCATTCCAAGCAAGCTGCAAATCACAAAAACAATTCATGCATTTGCACCAACAAGAAACACGTCTAAACACCATTTTTATTAAATTCGTTCCAATATACATAAAATATAATCCTAATTATCTCCTAAACTACTAAAGTCTAGGATATCATCTACAGCATCAGGCGCATCATCCTGCTGACCGAACTCGGGAGGTTGAGGCATTGGAGGCTCCACTAACTGCTGAAACGGGAGCGGGGGTGGACGGCCTTCTTGTTGTGCCGCGAACATCTCATAAATCCACTGTTGCTGGCCGTGGTTGTTGTATTGCCGAATTCTGGCGCACTCAGCATTCCAACGGACCATATCCAACTGATACTGCTGGGACTGATATTGTCTGCGGCGCAGCTCCTCTACTGTCTGGGACGAGGTCGCCAATTCTGCGGCCAATCGCTGCACTTCCCCCCTCATATGTTGGGTCTGGCCGCCTCCCTTCTTTTGACCTCCCTTAGTGGTCTTCAGGAGCCCTTGTCCAGAACCTCCTAAACCCCGGCAGTAGTACTCGTTGGACTGGTGTGGGAAGGCTGCGTTGAACATCCTCGCCGCCGTTTGGATATTGGTGCGGTCGACCTGGCGCACGGCTTCCTCCAAATCTGCCTCTGAGATGTCCGGTTGTGTCTCCCGAACTATTTGCTGGAGCACCTCTTGTTCGGCCTGGGTCACCCGCTCCTAATTGGACGGGGAAAAAAAATTAATATTCTAACAAATGGATAGTTAAGTAAAATTAATAATTTAAATTTTAAAATCATAATGAACGACTTACGAGATCGTCTGTCGCTTGTGGATAAGCGATCTTGAACGTCTCCACGTAGGGGTTGCAATCAGGATGATCTCTTAGCGCCTCCTCCTGATATTGTGCAAACGGCCTTGAACCGCCGTGATGGAGGATTGTGTTACGGCGGCGGTTCTCCGAGTTTATCCGAGACCGTTCCTTCAAACAAATAATAAAATATTAGAAAAATTCATCAAAAAATATAACTGAAATAATTATAAAATATTTAAACTAATAATTAAAATTTTAATAAAATAAACATTTATAATGAAGTTTAATATTTACCATCATAGCCGGGTTGTCGAAGACTACGGTCCTCAACCAACGCCACTCGTACTCCCTGAACATGAACTCTCTGGGAGTACCCATACGACCACGGTTGCCGTACTCATTATAGTGGGAACGGAGCTCGTTCTTCCACTCTTTGAACCTACGAAGAAAACAAAAGTGCATTAGAAATATTATTAATATCATAAAATATTTCTAATTATCAAATAAGACATTCCCAACGTACCTCGAGCTCTGTTGGGAGTCCGCCCAACCCCGCTTGTGTTCCGCAACCACAAAGTATGTCTGAAAGATAATATTTTATTAGTTTTATAATTATAAAAATACCGAAAATTTTTAAATATTACGATAACTAAATTAAATTTTTTTATTTACTCACCGACGCGGCGTTGTTCAACTCCATCTTGATTTCTTCGGGCACATCAGCCCACCGAGCCCACAACATAGGGACTCTGTCCCTAATGAGTGCACCCACGCAACCCGAGTAGTCGCGTTTCTTTTTCGCCCCAACCTCCTGATCAGGAGCTTCGTCAATCTGGATCCTCCCGCTCCGTTCAACCGTTCTCCTGAGCGTCTCAAAACTGATGACACCTCTGGTATTCCTCTGGGTTGAACTGCTAGCGCCTGTCCATATCACATAAACGACGATTGGTTAATAAAATTAAATATTAGTGCGTTAATTTTAATAAAATATTTAATTAATAAAATCGAATGTTACCTGAACCCGATGATTCGGTTGCCGTCGACTTTCCTTTTCTCCTCGCCGAAATCAGGAGGTCAGGGCTCTCCCATGGCTGCTGCTGGTATGCCTCCGCAGCACTCACGAACTGAGGCATATCAGGCCACTGGGGCCGACCCTGATAGTCGACCTCGGGTATCGCAGGAATGTTGTATGGGAGGAAGAGCTGGTTTGGGAGAGTAGGCCCCTCAGTCGAGTCACCAGCAGACTGAGTCGGACTCGGCATCGGCATCGGCTCCCGATGAACCTCAGGCATACGAACCTGAGGAACGTCGGCAGCTATCTCCTCGTGAAACAGCTGCCGACTAAACCTCGGCGCCACAGAGGGACCGACATTCGGAAGTGAAGTGCTCGACGGCCGCCCCGCCTGGAGAAGGGTCTGGTGCCGAGCACTCACACTCCGCCGCGGCTGGGCTGCATCCACACTCCTCCGCGGCTGGCTGGTGGTCCTCTCAGGCTGGCTAGCCGTCCTCTCGGAGTCTGGGGAACCCGCGGCATTTCCAGAACGGGCGGCATTTCCAGAACCTCTAGATCTAGAACGACGACCTCCGAACAACTGCCTAAATGCATCGGCCATCTAAAGCCAGACGCATTAATACATTAATTAATATTAAATTATATTATATTAAATAACAAATTCTAATTAATATAATACCCAATAATACTAACATATTTTAATATTTACCGATTTATATAATAACCAATTTATACATATAAATTATACAATTACACCTAAATTATATACAATTAAAATAAATTTTACAAAAATTACCTAAATTAACATAAAAACCTAAAAACTACATACATTAACATAAAAACCTAAATTATAACTAAATTAACATAAATACATAAATTATACCTAAATTAACATAAATACATAAATTCTACCTAAATTAACATAAATACATAAATTATAACTAAATTAACATAAATACATAAATTATATCTAAATTAATATAAAAACATAAATTATACCTAAATTAACATAAATACATAAATTAACATAAATACATAAATTATACACAAATTAACATATAAATACATAAATTATACCTAAATTAACATAAATACATAAATTAACATAAATACATAAATTATATACAAATTAACATATAAATACATAAATTATACCTAAATTAACAATTATATCTAAATTAACAATTATATATAATTTATTAACCATAATTTAATTTATTAATAATTAAATAACAAAAAAAAAAAAAAAAAGGGGGCCGGCCGGTACCGAATCGGGGAGGAGGAGGAGGGGGAGGCGGCCGGAACAGAGAGGAGGAGGAGGAGGGTCGGCCGGGGCTGCCGGAACAGGGAGGAGGAGGAGGAGGAGGGGCGGCGGATCGAACCAAGGAGGAGGAGGAGGAGTCGCCGGGCTGCCGAACCAAGGAGGAGGAGGAGGAGGCGCCGGGCTGCCGGAATAGGGAGGAGGATCGACGGATGAAGGAGGGCCGGATTCGAGGAGGATAGGGAAAATCGGGCAAATGGAGGCTAGGGTTCGGCTGCATTTTACTTATACCCGATAGTATAGCCGACGAAATTGCTTTATTTCGTCGGCCATGATATAGTATAGCCGACGAAATAAAGCAATTTCGTCGGCCATGGTATAGTATAGCCGACGAATACAGTCATTTCGTCGGGCATACTATGTCATAGCCGACGAAATAATTTTCGTCGGCCATGCTATGGCATAGCCGACGAAATTACATAATTCGTCGGCTATAGTCTTCGTCCCTCAGAATCCGTCCGATCTCCCCCATCCAACGGTGGATAATGGGAAGGCGCGGATCACCAGACTTTAGCCGACGAAATATAACTTCGTCGGCTATACTTTTGGTCAAACTACAAAGTCAAACTTCTAAACGCTGTAAAACGGAAATTGGGCCGTCTAAATGACGTTTTTTGGCCTGACCTTCAACAGAGAATAGTTTCAGATCGATGCGACGCATCTAATCATATAAAAGTTTCCCCCAAAATATTTACCGACCGTCAGGCTACCCATAGGAAAACGGGAGTGAAAAACAGCAAACCGCAACATTCGGGACACAGATTTTGTCGGAATCTTCCCATTTTTCAACCGTAGCCGTATTTCAATATTTCGGTCATGTCTTATTTCACGACACATTTGCATTTGAAGGGTCTACGTATAGTAGGTATTTGAAACTATACATTCACTTAAACACTTAGTAAACAAGTTAAGGAACATTAGTGCATATATTCCGATTTTGAATCTCAAAGTTTGGAAAATCTATTCCAACCGTCAGATATCACCGTTAAGGTTAAATACATGTATGAAAAAAAATCCAACTACATCTGACAAAGTTGAAGGCTCGATCGGGACGGTCAAACCGCAAAGTCAAACCTCTAAACGCTTTAAAACGGAAATTGGCCCGTCTAAATTACGTTTTTTTGCCTGACCTTCAACAGAGAATAGTTTCAGATCGATGCGACGCATCTAATCGTATAAAATTTTCCCCCAAAATATTTACCGACCGTCAGGCTACCCATAGGAAAACGGGAGTGAAAAACAGCAAACCGCAACATTCGGGACACAGATTTTGTCGGAATCTTCCCATTTTTCAACCGTAGCCGTATTTCAATATTTCGGTCATGTCTTATTTCACGACACATTTGCATTTGAAGGGTCTACGTATAGTAGGTATTTGAAACTATACATTCAATTAAACACTTAGTAAACAAGTTAAGGAACATTAGTGCATATGTTCCGATTTTGAATCTAAAAGTTTGGAAAATCTATTACAACCGTCAGATATCACCGTTAAGATTAAATACATGTATGAAAAAAAATCCAACTACATCTGACAACGTTAAAGGCTCGATCGGGACGGTCAACCGGGTGAGTCAACCCTTCAAATGCTTAGAAATGGAAATTGGCCCGTCTAAATGACGTTTTTTGGCCTGACGTTCAACAGAGAATAGTTTCAGATCGATGAGACGCAACCAATCGTATAAAAATTTTCCTCAAAATATTTACCGACCGTCAGGCTACCCATAGGAAAACGGAAGTAAAAAACAGCTAACCGCAACATTCGGCACACAGATTTTGTCGGAATCTTCCCATTTTTCAACCGTAGCCGAATTTCAATATTTTGGTCATGTCTTATTTCACGACACATTTGCATTTGAACGATGAAGCAATGGTTTGTCGATAGTGATAGAAAATGGAAACAGCTCTTTTTTTGTTTTTTTTTTAATCATAGCCGACGAAATCAAACCTAGTATTCGTCGGCTATTGTTTTGTCGTTTTCTGTTAAAAACTTATGGCCGACGAAATAGTTATTTTTCGTCGGCCATTGTTCGTAAATAATTATTTTTAAATAACTTATGGCCGACGAAATAGTTAGTTTTCGTCGGGCATTGTTCGTAAATAATTATTTTTATATAACTTATGGCCGACGAAATAGTTAGTTTTCGTCGGGCATTGTTCGTAAATAATTATTTTTAAATAACTTATGGCCGACGAAATAGTTAGTTTTCGTCGGCCATTGTTCGTAAAATATTTTTTTTTTAATAAATTATGGCCGACGAAATAATGCATTTTTCGTCGGCCATTCTCTAAAAAAAAAACCAAAAAAATCAGTGGTTTTACACCTCTCCTATTCCGATGTCCTGTTCACATATAACCAAAATTGAACATAAAAAATCAGAAACCCAACAGTCAACATATTTCAAATTTTTGTTTAAGGGGTTTGGAACCCAGCCTAGCTGGGAGGCTCATCCCCACGCCTGGTCATTAGAAATGAGTTGATTACAAATGAAAGGATTACATCATTTAAATTACTTAATCCGTCGGATTGTAATCGGAATCATCGGATGAGTCTTCTTCGGTTTCTGAATTGCTCGATAGGGGTAATCTATGTCTTTCCTCACCACTAGAGTCCTCGTTAGTTTCTTCAATTAGATCAACATCAACAAGCAGTGGCTCTTCACGTCGAATTCGCACCGGCGTGTCTAGACGAATAAAAGAGGAGTCAGGAATACCGTTTGAGTTGGGCTCTTGATACGCGGTGCCCCCTTCCTCGTTCTCTTCGGCCACTCCAAGTGTAGACGCCCGGTAAATGTTGCGATGGTGGATAGTGTTGACTACTTTCCACGGGTCACCCTTGGCGAGATCATCAAGATAAAACACTTGTTTCACCCATGTGGCTAAAACGAACGGGTCGTCCTCATACCATGATGTACTAGTGTTCACAGAACTTACGCCGTATTGATCGGTTTTCATGCTCTGCGGCCGTGTGTCAAACCATCTACACTTGAAAAGGTGCACTTTCATGCCTTCCCCGTAATGCAGTTCCACAACCGAATGGAGAACACCGTAATAGTCAACTCCACCATCCCCACCATGTGCCATAACCCCTGAATTTTGTGTTTTCAGTTTGAGGTCTCTGTCTTCACATCGAAATAACACACCATTCACCTTGCACGTCGCATAAACTTTTGAATAGACCGGCCTCCTCGCTAAAAGTCTGAGTTCGTGCGACCAATTTGGGTGATTATCATTTGCAATAAGGTCCATCTGCAACCATCAGAATCAACTATAAATATGAATAAATATACACAATAATATATGAACACGTATAAAATAGTGTTAAAGGTACGTACCCAGCGGCCGAAATACTCTGCGAATGTCTGGTTGTGGTAATCGCGATCACTTGCTACTCCTTCACAGCGTAGATGTTTGTCCTTCCAAAACTGAACTTCTGGACAGTTGATTAGTACCCACCAATGTGCAATGGCTACCTCATAATCTTTCAACTTATAGGAAACTGGCATGTTTCCACCGAGTACAACATCGTCAGAGAGTATGGAAAGATTGAACTGTGAAGGTACATCTTCCGGTATGCTTTCCTGTAACGCTCCGAAATACAGCTTCATGTAGGTAACGCACTCGTGCGCAATATATGCTTCAGCTATACATCCTTCAGGTGCGGATCTGTTTTGGACAAAACCACCGTATTGTCCAAGTTGCCTATAAATCAAGTTTTTAAAGTGTTATGATAATACATTAACACTATATCACATATATTGATGAGGAAATTAACATAAGGTGTAAAATACGTACCTTTCCATCGGATACATCCAAGTGAAGTGCACAGGACCGGTAAGCAACAACTGCCGAGGAAGATGGATCATGAGGTGAGGCATGATGTCGAAAAAATTTGGAGGAAATATCATCTCAAATTTACACATGATATGAACGATGTCTTGTTGCATTTCCCGGAGGTCAGATTTTCTCACTTCCCGTGTGCATACCTTCTGGAAAAATCTTGCCAACGCTACTAACGGCTGCACAACGTGACGGGGAAGGAACGGTCGAATGAAAACAGGGAAGAGACGTTGTAGCAGGATATGATTGTCATGACTTTTCAACCCGTACAGATTGTTGCATTGTCTGTTGACACACTTGGCTATATTTCCAGCAAAGCCTGAAGGATACTTGGCCTCACTTATCCAATGCAAAATTTCTGATTTATGCTCAGGCTTGACGGTGTAAGGAGCTTGAGGCATTTTTCTCTTCCCTTGTTTCAACCATAGTGGTTTTCTGATATTCATGTTTTGCAGATCAGTGCGAGCCTTAGGACCGTCTTTCGTCTTCCCCTCCAAGTTCAGCGTTGTGCCCACCACACTTTCAGAAACATTTTTTTCTATGTGCATAACGTCTAGGAAGTGACGGATCAGCAACTCACACCAGTACGGGAGTTCCCACAATATGCTCCTATGTGTCCAGAATTTGTACTCCTCAGGCCTTTCAGGTATTTCCGCTACAATATCGGGATGATTGCTGAGGGGCCCAAAATCGTACTGATTAAGTCTTGCTAAAATTTCTCTTCCTGTCCATCTTCTGGGAGCACGGCCGTGTTCTTCGGTTCCATCAAATGCGGCGGACTCGTAACGCCAGTGGTGATCCGCCGGAAGGAACACACGATGACCCATTCGGCATATCTTGTTGCAATGAGGGGTGCTCCCATAATCGCTGAGGCACTCTGGACAAGCCTTGTATCCCCTAACAACGCTGCCCGACAACATCCCATAAGCAGGAAAATCACTGATGGTACCAATAACCATGGCATGCATCTGGAACGTCTCCTGCTTGTACTTGTCAAAAGTGGGATGACCAACGTCCCACAATACCTTAAGCTCTTCAATCAATGGTCTCATATACACATCGAGACATTTCCCTGGGTAACCAGGCCCCGGAATCAACAACGTCAACATATTATATTCCTTCTTCATGCACATCCACAGAGGAAGGTTGTAAGGTACCAAAACCACCGGCCATATACTGTATGAAAGACTCATGGTGCCGAAAGGGTTGAACCCGTCGGTTGAGAGCCCGAGCCTGACGTTTCTGACATCTGACGCAAAATGAGGAAACTCATTGTTTATATGCTTCCAAGCCGCTCCGTCAGAGATGTGTGTCATGATATCTGCGTCTCCCGCGTCCCGCTCACCGTGCCACCTCATAGCTTTTGCGGTGGTTTCTGACATGTACAACCGCTCAAGCCTATCTCTCAACGGAAAATACCGAAGTACTTTCACAGGTTTCCTATTGCCTGCTCCCGTCAACTTATATCGGTCAGACTGACATATCGGACATGCGTCAAGGCTAGCAAGGTCATTCCCTTCTGCATCTTCACCCCAGAAGAGAACGCAGTCAAATGCGCATGCATGGATCTTAATGTAGGAAAGCCCTAGATCTTTGAGGATACTTCGGACCTGACGGTGATTGGTAGGATTACGATGACCCTCCTCCAACAACGAAGAAGTGTACTGTAGATATTCATCCACTTGCCTGATGCTCCCTTTTGTCTCGACTTTAATCCTCATTACCTCCATCACACTTTGAAGAACTGTCTTCTCAGAACTTGAAGACACAGGGGTCTGTTGCAATGCAATCAGTTTGTTGTACTTGTCAAAGGCAGCAGTGTTGACAACTTGTGGGAACGGCTGCACCGGGTCCTGCATATATTGTTCCCCACGTACACCGCTTTCAAAAGGAAACACGTCATTGACGAATGCCATTGTTGGATCGTTGGATGTACTACTACTGCCCGCCTCAAAATACTGCCCATGATCATGCGATCCATCTAATGATGGCTCACCGTGATATATCCAATGTGTGTACTTCGGCCAAAACCCATTACTCTTTAGGTGCTCCCATACTGTCCTAATCGGAAATCGACACATATCACTGCGACACTTACATTTCTTGCACGGGCAATAATGGTAATTCCCCTTTGCATTTTCCTCGACGAACTGCATAAAATCCACAACTCCTGTAGTGTATCGTCGGTCATGCCTTGGAAGCGAAATCCAACTCTTATCTCGATCCATATATAGCCTGATAATAATATATATGTATAACTTTAATTAATAATAAATTAATTAACACATATATATTACAATATATATTATTATCAACATCAACTCATATATATATATACCATTAATTAACAACCATTATTTAAGTTCATTACACTATCAACAACCATTAATTAACATATTTATATATATTTTAACACTAATTAAAATAACATCAAATTAAAACACATAATTAAACTCTAACTGAAAATTAACTCAACTACAACTCAAAATCAACATATATACATACATTCTAACACTAAAACAACAACAAAACAAAAAATCACTTACTATATCAAAATCACTAAAACTCAAAATCAACTCAACTAAAACTCAAAATCAACATATATACACATATACGTACCTATATATAGCTCCACAATGTAAGAGAGGACGGATTTCAACAATACCCACAGATTTCTCACTCTTTTTCCCGTTTTTTTTTAAATGAGCAGCTTCTGCCCAGATCTGAAAATATAAAGACTTATAGCCGACGAAATTACCAACTTCGTCGGCCATACTCATTTTCAGAGTATAGCCGACGAAAACTTTAAATCGTCGGCCATTCTTGTAGAATAGCCGACGATTTGCCACAAAATTTTTCGTCGGCTATTCTATTCAGAGTATAGCCGACGACAACTTTAAATCGTCGGCCATTCTCGAAGAATAGCCGACGATTTTTAATTTTTACCGACGGAAAAAAAATTCGTCGGCCATTCTATTGGAATAGCCGACGAAATTTTTTTTTGCCCGACGAAAAAAATATTCGTCGGCTTTTCTTCGATATAGCCGACGAAAAAACAGTTTCGTCGGCCGTTTTTTTTTTTTTCGTCGGTAAATCCCTTTGTTTTTGTAGTGTACTAGCATTAAGTTATTAAAGAACACAAAAGATTTTCTGTCAAAGAATTTTGACATGAAAGATTTAGGTGAGGCGAGTTATGTGTTTGAGATTGAAATTAAAAGAGACAGAGTTAAGAGAGTGTTGGGACTATCACAGGAAGGATATATCAACAAAGTGTTGAAGAGGTTTGATATGCAAGATTGTTCAACTGGTGAAACTCCAATGTCAAAAGGTGATAAATTGACAAAGGATCAATGTCCACAAACTGAACAGGGAAGGCAAAGTATGAAGGGAAAGCCATATGCTCAACTCATTGGAAGCTTGATGTATGAACAAGTGTGTACGAGGCCGGACTTAGCTTATGCTGTTGGGATTTTGTCTAGATTTCAGTCCAATCCTGGACCGGAACATTGGGTGGGAGGCAAGAAGGTTTTGAGATACTTGCAAAAGACAAAATCTCACTTGTTAGTTTAAAGAAGAGTCAAAGACCTTGAGGTTGTTGCTTACTGTGATTCAGATTTTGCTAGTCACTTTCCATCTTCAAATAAGTCAATTACTAGTTATGTGTTCAATTTAGCTGGAGGTGCAGTAGCTTAGAGAAGTGTAAAGCAGGGACTGATCACCACATCCACAATGCAGGCTGAATTTGTAGCTATTTATGATGCAATGTGTGAGGGTGTGTGGCTGAAACATTTCTTGGTTCAAACAAACTTGATTGACAGCATTATTTCAAGACCTATGAAATTTTTCTGTGACAACAATGCAGCAGTATACTTCACCAAGAATAACAAGAGGTCTAACAATTCTAAGCACATAGCCCTTAAGTATTATGATGTTAGACAGAAAGTCAAGGATGGTGAGATTGAAGTTCTGAAAATAGGAACCTTGTCTCAGTTAGCTGATCCATTTACTAAAGCCATGCCTGTAGCAGCTTTCAAGGAACATGTTAGCAACATAGGCGTTTTGTCTGATTTAGATGCTTAAGAGAGCTTAAGGACAGTGGGAGTTTTCTAAAATAAACTTCAATTGCTTTTGTTTAAATTGTTTCCTGGACTTGGTTTGCTTTTGTATTAATGGTTTAGCATTTTATTTTTGCTACTGCTATTGAAATACAGTAAGTGCATAACACCATATTTTGATTACAGTGAATCACTGAATTCTATATTTCATGTCTAACGTTGCTATAAGTGATGTGATCTGTGATTTTTTGCTTGGAAGTTTACTAGGCAATGTATGAATATATGAACATATTTGCTGCATCATGTTTTTGCAGGGTAAAGTGAGCACAAAAGAAAGTTTTCAATTTTGAGAGCTTATGTTCAGGTTCTTGCATACAGAACCAAAGGTAGGACTGTTTTGCTTAAGTGTTGTATTCCAGTTACATAAAGAAACACTTTTGCAATTCTGTTATCTCTGATTGATCATGTATTGTATTTTGAATTATGTTTGTAGTCTTCAAGTATCCATTTTCTTTGATTGTGGTTTACTTAAGGTTCTGCATAATTCAAGTATGATGACAGATTAATGGTTTTATGTATTACTATATGTACATCGATCTCAAGTGCACAAAAGAACATTGCTATATCTGAACTAAGTGCAGATTCTTGTTATAGACCCTAATATCAGTCCAAGTGAGAGAATGTTAGAATGGACAAGATATTAGAGTCTTAAAGTATAATAATTTTTACACAATTACAGAATAAGTTATGTGAGATTGATTTTCCATATTAACCATGAAACATTTATTAGCTGGACAAATAAATGTAATGGAATACATTGTGGATCTTGATTGACAAGATTATGGAGATAACCAAATTAGTGCAGCAGGAATGAAGCTCAATCCCTTTGATGGAGCTGTGATTGAGTTTTCCTTTCGCACTATAAAAGGGGTCCCTATGCACACTCAAAGATACGCTGAAATCAAGTGACTAATCCATCTTAGTTTTCACAAATTGAGTGCTGCATAGAAGACCCTTTTCGTGCTTTACTTTCAGTTCTTTGTTTCTTATCAATGGCCGTTGTCAATGCTGAACAAGGTATGAATCTACATTCTTGAAATATCTTTAACATATGTTATTATGATATTGCGATTGATCTTGTATGATTGATTATGTGTTTATGATTTGTGTTTTGTTTCCGTGATTTATTTACAACAAATGAGTCAAAGTTACGTTTCCTCATTGGTGTTCCATAGCGGTGAAAGTTGTAAGACCATATATTACCCAGAGGATAACAAAGAGCAGTAGCCAAAAACAATGGGCTTTTATCCAACGGTTCATTGCATAACATTCAGGGAATAAGTGGTGGTTCTCTGCCTGATCCCTAAAATCCCAAACTGCCCTTGAAACCCTAAACCGTACCCTACTAGCTAGTGAGTCTTCACTGTATCCGGCACTCTGAGGGTGAGTTTGAATGTATGCTGAGATAAAAGAAAGTGTGTGGATCCTTTTGTATTGCTACTTGGGGAGGAATCCTAGCTAGGCTAGCATTATATGATTTATATCTATCAATTTCAAATCTCTTTCTTATTTTGTATTGAATATTTTCCGCATGTTAAATCTAATTTTGGGTTATTGGAAATTGCAATTACTTGTAAAAAGTACGTTTTTGAACCCTTTTAATTACCTTCTTCTTGACATATATTACTGTGTTATAACATAGAAAAATTAAGGACTAATGTCTACTTTATTTATTTTTAACAAAAAAACAGAAATTTCAATACTAAAAATTTGACTTATCCAACCAAATTTTTTAGTATCGCAATTAATACAACCAAAACATAGGAAAAAAAAACACAAGATTAAGTCTTAATCAAAAGCTGAAATAGAAGTTCATTTACATGACATGACGACAATGTCTTTACATGACAATGTCATGTGATGTGATAATGATTAAAGTAAATATTAGATTTTTTTTTTAATCAGCTGTTAAGAATTTATTAGAAAAAAAAAAAAAGTTTCAACGTTACAATATTCCGCTGTGATCACAGCGCCAAGAAAAGAAGGTATAGAATAGCAAAATTCATCTCTGTCTAAAAAGCATGCATGAGCTGCCAGACAATGTGCCGCCTTATTGCCTTGACATCAAACATGAGATATATATCATCCAAGTACCTTGACATTGAATCTGTGCTTTTGACAGGACCTGAACCATATTTCACCCTGAAACCCGAATAAGGCCCTGCGGGGACCACCTTAAGACTAACTCTATTGATAAATCGATAAGTCAATCTTAAGATGGACAACCCTAAAACCTGCAACAACCAAAACACTTCTAAATTCCAGTCCCATCCGTAACACCTGGAGCCAACTGCTCCCCAAATCACAACAACCGCCACAAATAAATACAAAATCTAATTCAACTGGCTCACAGGTAATCAGAGCAATCTAACAAAATGAACTGGAATCACAAATGGAAATATAACAAGAAATGTAATATGAAAATAAAAGAATAAGGGATCACAGATCCCACCTAGCAGAAGCGACAATGATGATGACTATGCCTCGACTCCGAGTACTCTTGACCTCTGATCACTACTCTGCACACTGGACGATTTTAAAACGAATGGCACAGGAGAAAGTAAATTAAAAACGTTAGAGTGAGTGGATAAAAATAAAACAATTTAATATAATACTTTAATTGAAAGTATCATATTACTTTCCCAATATTTTAGAAATAAAACCACATTGCATGCCTTTAATAAAACGTCCCACATTTTAAGAAAATCGTATTTAAAAATCAGCTCCGCTGATATATCAAATAAACAAATAATACTTTTGTTTATATTTGTATTTCAAAACGAAATATTTTTGAAAATAAATTAATAATATTTCACGACCAATCCCATTGGTCATATAAAAACCCAGCCCCGCTGGTTCGGAAATTTATTAAATTACAGAAAGTCTCATAGAGAAAATATTCCCGAAAACCAAATAATATAAAATCATGACCAATCACATTGGTCATATAATAGAATAGGGGAACTTCATTACCACCATTTAATAGTAGCCTCCAAGACTAAGGGTCAAGCCTCTAAGACTCTCTATAGCGTCCCACGCTATGCCCGTACACGTCGACCCCCGAGCGTGAATCTGACCTATGTGGTAAAGTCGTCACCTCGCATGGGCTCAGGCTACTAAGCTAGCTAGCATCAATATATATCTGGACCCTGATATGGTGAAAATCCAAAAACAAAACCGAAAGTACGCTTCCCCTTATATATCATAAATCCGTAAGGTCCCCGACCGCACATCTGAGGCTTATAATAATCATTAGCTAGTATAATAGCCTCGAAATATACTCATATATATCCGACATATCCAAGATGCCATAAAATAATATCAAAATTATATTTATAACGTCGACATGTCTCACATGTCGAAAATCATAAATAATGAAAATATAAAATCCCCGGAAATCTCATTTCCGGTCACTACCTTTAATTAAAACTTATTCAACATAATCAATTATAAATAATTAAAACATACCATTTCTGAAAACCTTGTTTCCGGATAAAATCACATACTACCAAAATAGTAGTAAAAGCAAAATCCTAAAACCATATTTCTTTAAATATGAAATCAACAATTATAACAGAAGTATATGAATTATCGACTTTCGATAATTCATATCATGCTTACGAACTCATTTAATTAAATAAATTACATTTTAATAAAACGTAATTGCATGTATTTATTTTAAAATAAAATCCACTCACAGTACGGCCGAGCGTGCCGTTATTCCTCGCTCTCATTACGTCGAATAATTTCTCGACCTGTAACAAAGACGTAATTAAAAGATATCTCAGAACTCGAAATTTGATTATAAAGTGAAATTTACGACGTCCTCACTCGTCCGAATAACCCCATTTAAATTATCGTTATCGGTATTGGAGTTACGTCTCAAATACCGAAACCATTTACGTCTCAAAATTACTCAGGACACCCATCCCGAGTCCGATCAATCCTTTTTCTGATTATTTCGTCATAAAACCATTTTAATTAGCTTTTAACATTTTTACGGTAAGTCAACAGTAATAATCCAAGGTCAAACAGTAATTATTCTAGGTCAAACAATAATTCTGAAAGTCAAACAGTAAATAGTTAAAATCCAATTACTATTTACCATTTACTGTTTACTGTTTACTGTTTACTATTTTCTTTTACTGTTTTACCATTGACTGATTTACCGTTTACTATTCACTTTTTACCGTTTCACTTTTACCGTTTTACTGTTCATCTTCTTCCTCAGCCGCAGCGCCGCCGCCCGCCGCCACAGGAGGCTAGAAACGCCTCCAATCAACTCTAAAATCTCCCAACATCGTCGCCGGCACTCCCTCACGACCCCGTCCCCGTCGTCTCCGCAGCCAAACACCCACGCAGCCGCCGCATACGGCGGCCGACACGGCGGCCTAAAACCCCCAAACTCCAATTTCTTCAAAAATCAACCAATTCAACACCAAATTACACTCAATCGACTCCAAACAATGTTCTAAACTCAATTCTAGCCTCCAATTACAACAAAAACATCAAAATCACCACCTCCACCAAAAATCACAAAAACCCTAAAAATTTCAAATTCTAATTTCTCCTTACCTGGGCTGAACTGCATCAATTCCTTCCATAGGATTGTTGCACACGTCGAGACCTTCAATTCCCGACCAGAATCGGGCCGAGCCGTGGCCGGAGGAGAGAGCTCCGGTTCGACTGTGTCGAACCAGCTCGGGCGGCGCACGGCCAAACGGCGGCGTTTCACGCCGCGCAGCTGACACCGACGTGAAGAGGAGGCCGAGCCGGTCCGAACGTGACCAGTGCGCCGGCCCAGTTCGGCCGGACGGCGTAGACTCGGCCGGAGGTCGGGCCGAGTCGGGGGAGAGGAGAGAGAAAGGAGAGAGAAGAAAAAGAAAAAGAAAAGAAAGAAAGAAAAGAAAAATTGCTGTTTCGGGAAATTTCGTCCTGGCTATTTATACTCGTCCAAAAATCGGAAAATTTCCGATTTACATCGTAACTTTTTCGTACGAACTCCAAATTGAGCATGCTACGTGTCCACGAACTCGTTTCAACGTCTTCTACCTCGTCATGAAATAAAATCTCCGGTCGAGTCAACTTATTTAAAATTCAGCCTTTAGAACTTTCAAATCGTAAAACAATTCCCGAGGAGAAATAATAAAAGTAAAACAGTTAAACGGTAACTCTAAGTTCGGGTCGTATCAGCTTTCAAGTCATCATATAACATATCCAATCTTGAGGTATTAGAAGTCGTCATCTCCAGTTGACTTTTTACTTTTGAAGCATCCATCTCCAAAATGGATGATAAGACAACTGAAACTCCTATTGCAATACACACTAAATTAAATCTTCTTTGTGAAATTAGAGAATTTTCTTATATATTTAGTCCTTATATTTTCATAGAATAACATATTGTTTAGAGCTGTCATGTAAATAATTGTAGAGTTTACTATAAGTGGCATCGCCAGTCACCATCACCTGAGCCTATTTCCCTCCATTATAAGCTTACAAACATAGAGCTCTTTACAGAAACAGACCTCTCTCTCTCTCTCTCTCTCTCTAAATCCTAGAGTCTTAGCCTACCCCTTGACATGTTTATTTATAGACTGAAAATAAACTAGGCTTTGTCCCATTACTTTCTTTTTTGTTTCTTAAAAAAATTATGGAATGACATATGAAGTTGACCCTTCTAAATTTTGAAAAATTCTTAATTAGTTTTAAATGTTCTTGAGCTCTAATGGAATGAAATGAAATGAATACCCACTCTATAAACATACTCAATCCAATTAATTCAGACTCTTAATTAATTTTAAGGTTTTCTTACCTTATCGCTATGTGCTTTCAATGGTTTTAAATATCATTTACGTTTTTTTTTCTTTCTTTCTAAATAAGCTAAATGTGACACATATTCTTTCTATATTGCACATCTCAAATTTCAAAATACATTCATGATCAATGACCTTTCAAATTCGACTTACAAGTTCATGAGAACGTGCAATTTCCTATTTACTAATTTGTATAAGATACAAAGCCTTGTATGTTTTTTTTTTTATGAAATAGATTTATTTTCTAGAAAATGATAAAAAAATAATTTTACTTTAACAGTTAATAAACTTGACCCCTCTAAATGTGACAAAATTCATGCATATCACTCTTTATAATCTCATCCCAACTCTGAACAATTCGGAATATAATTGAATCAACTCATTTCTTAAAATAGTCCAATGTGGCGGGCAATCATTTAGTCGTTGAACCAAAAAAATTATGTACGTATTTTGAACTTTCCATACAATACCAAAAAAAAAAGAAAAAACTTTCCGTTGTTCTAGGAGAAATAGATGATATGAAAAGCGTAACTTTATTGATTGATAATGAGACATTTATATATGCATTACATCAAGTTCACTGGTAATTAGGGATTCCCTATCTAATAAAAAATCTAGCTAACTAGCACTACCAGAAAAGGGGTTATAGCCGACGATATGGGAAAAAACGGCTGACGAAATAGTACTTCGTCGGCTATAAGGGGTCATAGCCGACGAATTACTATTTCGTCGGCCGTTTTTTCCCATATCGTCGGCTATAACCCATTTTCTGGTAGTGCTAGTTAGCTAGATTTTTATAAGGGGTCATAGCCGACGAATTACTATTTCGTCGGCCACATCGTCGGCTATAATATTATAGCCGACGAGTTGTCGGCCGTCGTCGGCTATAACTATAGCCGACGAAAAGTTTTTGGTTATAGCCGACGAGGAGGGTATTCGTCGGTTATAACTCTTATATCAGATCTATTCTGCAGCAGCGAGCTCATTCGTCGAAAATATTTCGAAAACGCTCTGAAATCGTCCAAAACCTCGGCCATAAGCTTGAAAGGTACGTATATTGCTGTGTGTGTTGATTTAGTTGGTTATATGCAGATGTGTGTTAATTTAGAGTTTAATTAGAATAAATGTATGATTAATTTGATATATATATATATATATATATGTGTGTGTGTGTGTGTTGAGATGAGATTATTAATGGGTTGATATGTTGGTTAGATAGAATTGAAGTTTTGTTGAAGATTAGTGATTGATTGTTGATTTATAGGTGATTTTAGATGAAATTGATGAAAAAATGTATATATATATTAATTAAAAATATATTGTTGGTATATATAAAAAATACATTGTGTTTAATTAATTAGGGAGATTGACGATGTTTTAATTAATTTAGGGATGCATGTGTGTGTATATATATATATATATATATATATATATGTGTGTGTGTGTGTGTGTGTGTGTGTAATGATGATTTTTTTAATTAATTAGTACGTACGTACGTACGTAGTACGTGTATATATACATATCTATATATAGCTATATTTATTTCTTGAATTTACAGGATGGACAAGAGTTGGATTACCCTTGGAAGATGGGATCAGGAGTATCATGATGGAGTTAGGAGTTTCCTGGATTTTGTGATGGCTAACTGTGGAGACACTACACTTCATTATTGTCCGTGTAAAAAGTGCAAGTGTGCCACCCCACGACACCGGTTTTCCATAGAGTCAGTGGAGCAACACCTGGCTAGATATGGATTTTGGGTCCTATACACTAATTGGATTTATCACGGTGAACCAGAGTTTACGGGTCCTCATGATCATGGACAATTTGCCGAGAGAGGGAGTTCCTCCAATGATCCAACAACGAACTAGATCAACGATATGTTTCCTCGTGAGAGCGGTGTCTTTGATGAAGCACCAGATGTGCAACTCCCTCCTCCGGAGATGGAGTGTTTCCCTGATATTGAGCCACTCGAGCCATTACCCCGATCTCCGGTCAACACAAGTGGTATGGAAAAGTACAACAACCTGATCGCATTGCAACAGACTCCGTTGTACCCCGGATGCAGTAAGACTGTCCTTGAATCTGTCATGGGAGTGATGAAGATCAAAACGGAGAACAAAGGCACTGTCAAATCGGTTGATGATTGGCTGAAGATATGGGGTGGGGCGATGCCCCCCGGACATCGGCTTCCTACCAGTCATCATAAGGTGCGACATATCCTTAAAGATCTCGGCCTTTCCTACATCAAGATTCATGCATGCAGATACGATTGCGTTCTGTTTTACGGGGAAGGACTTGCAGATCTTGAATACTGCCCAGTATGCAATACAGAGCGGTATAAGTTCACTCCTATAGGGAACAAGAAAGCTGTGAAGATACTTCGGTACTTCCCGCTGATTGATAGGCTTGAGCGGTTGTTCATGTGTGCTTTCACGGCCAAAGCTATGAGGTGGTGGGCTGAGAGGAATGTGCCTGACGATGACACCCTTAGACATCCCGCCGACGGAGAGGCTTGGAAGAAGAATGTGTTGGAGTTTCCTGAATTTGCATCAGAGGTTCGAAATGTTTGGCTAGGGCTATCATCCGACGGTTTCAACCCTTTTGGCAAGAAAGAGCTTCAGTACAGTGTGTGGCCAGCTATTTTGATTCCGTACAACTTTCCACCGTGGATGTGCATGAAGAAGGAATATAACATGCTCACATTGTTGATTCCAGGCCCAGGTTATCAGGGAAAGTGTCTCGATGTGTATTTGAGACCCGTAATTGAGGAGCTTTGGTACTTGAGTCTGAACGGCCACCTGGTCTACGACCGGTTCAAAAATGAGATGTTCCGGATGCATGCCATGCTTGTTGGCACGATCAGTGACTTTCCTGGGAGGGGTATGTTGTCGGGCAGCGTCACCAGGGGTTACAGGGCTTGTTCAGAGTGCATGACTGTTGATTGCTCCAGTCCTCATTGCAGCAAGATTGTACAGATGCGTCACCGTTGTTGGCTTCCGCATGACCATCCATTTAGGGACGATGCACAGGCTTTTGATGGGACTGAAGAAAGGGGCTGGGCACCCGAGCAATGGACAGGGGAGGAAATATTGGCAGTGTTGAATGAGTATGACTTTGGTCCGCTTAGCAATCATCCCGATGTGTTGCGCACGATTCCAGAGAGGCCGGATCGGTATAGGTTCTGGTCACACAAGAGCATCTTATGGGAACTTCCTTATTGAGCCAGGTTGGCTACCAGATACTACCTGGATGTCATGCATATAGAGAAGAACGTGGGTGAAGCCGTGGTTGGCACAGTTTTGAATTGAGAGAAGAAAACAAAAGACACCCCCAAGGCACGCGTTGATCTGAGAAATATGGGACTGCGGGACCATTTGTGGTTGAGAGAGGGCAGGAGCAAAATGCCCCAAGCTCCTTACACCGTCACCAGGGACCAGAAACATGAAATCTTTGGATGGCTGAGTAATGTCAGGTAACTTTTTATTAGGCATGTATTCCCTAAAGAATCCATCTGTTGTTAGACGACTATATATGCATGAAATCTAATTGTTGTTAATGACTATGCAGGTATCCTTATGGCTATGCGGGTAACATAAGTAAGTGTGTTAACTACCGAGACAACAAGATGTACGGATTGAAGAGTCACGACTGCCATGTACTGCTTCAACGCCTCTTCCCTATTTTCATTCGAGCGTACTTGGAGGATGAAGTGGTTGAGCCGTTGGTGGCGTTGTCAAGATTTTTCCAGAAGTTATGCGCTAGAGAAGTTAGAAAATCAGACCTCATGAGAATGCATGAGGAAATCGTTTTTATCTTGTGCAAGTTCGAGAGGATATTTCCCCCAAACTTCTTTGACATCATGCCTCACCTGATGATCCATCTTCCCCAACAATTGTTGCTTACCGGTCCCGTACACTACACTTGGATGTATCCCATCGAAAGGTACATGTTATTCATAAATTTGATTTATACATGTTTTTAAATAAAAGTTGCATGCTCTTAACATGCACTTGTTAACCTTGCAGACAACTTGGAGACTACAAGAAATATGTGCACAATAAATCTGCGCCTGAGGGGTGTATTGTTGAAGCTTACATTGCGCATGAGTGTGTAACGTACGCCAAGTTGTACTTGGGAGCGATGGAGGACCCCCCACAACATCCAAGTCGAGATGACCCCGAGTTCAACCTATCTATCGTCGCCAACTCTGTGGTACCATACGGAAGCTTCAAGAAGAAGGGTGTGGACAAGTTGCCTGGCCATGAGGTAGGGATTGCCCACTGGTGGGTTCTAATAAACTTTCCGGAGCTACAATATTGGAAACGAACCCATCTTCGCTGCAAGGAAGTTCGCGGTGATGTCGAGTACCACAACACGACGTTTGCAGACTATTTTCCACAATGGGTAAGTGTATAAATATATATATTAGATGGCTTTCTTTTACAGTTCCCTATTCTTTAATCATAAACACACCAAGTGATTTGAGTTATATTTTTCAGCTGATGCAAGTGGCTGCGAGGGGTGGTCATACAAATTACTCAGAGGAATTGAGGCTGTTGTCGATGAAGCCGATATATTCCACAGTCCGCCCAATGTGTGATGTCAACGGCGTTAAGTATATATGTGAAGCTAGAGACGGGGAACGCAAAACACAGAATTGTGGGGTGATGGTCGATGGTGCAGAGGGGGGCGTGGATTTTTACGGTGTCCTACAGTCAGTTGTTGAACTCATTTCTGGGAACCGCATGAAAGTCCACTTGTTCAAGTGTCGATGGTTTGATACTAGGCCGCACCGCATACGGATCGATCAGTACGGCATACTTTCGGTGAATACCGCCACTAGTGTGTATGAAGATGACCCCTTTGTTTTCGCCACAGCGGCCAAAAAGGTCTTTTATCTTGACGATCCATTGAACAAAGGCACGTGGAAGGTAGTTAACCATGTGTCTCAGCGAGACATATACAGTGCTACCACACTTGGTGTGAGCACAGAGTGTCAAGAAGCGACCGCATACCAAGAGCCGGACGCCGGCGACATTCCGGAATCCTCCACCATCGGCGATAATAATGTGACGCCGGGCAGAGTGGTTCGACTTCCTAGGGGTCAGGTGCCCATGTATGATGTTAATCCGAATCGTCTATATCAGGCAGACGATGACTCAGACGACGAGTACGAGCACCGGTTGCCAGATATTAACTACTATACTACGTCTGACTCAAGTGATGAGGATGATTCTGATTATCATCCTTAGTATACTGTTTATGTATGTATTTGTGTACGATGGTGCATGCATGTATGAATACATTTTTCGTCCTTAATTACCGTTTTCCGAGTTTATGGGAAATTGTATTGAATTGTTTGTGCGATGTTCAGGAATTTATCAGGTGAAATAGGCAATTTTCAGGCCCTAAATGTTGCCGGCGTCGGCTAACGACAAAATGTTGAAGGTCGTCGGCTAAAGTATAGCCGACGACCTGTAATTCGTCGGCTATAACCCCTGGCCCGGATGTTGACCGAAACTATTGCTTGATCCTTCAAATGCAAAAGTGTTGTGAAATAAGATACGACCGAAATATTGAAATACGTCTACGGTTGAAAAATGGGAAGATTCCGACAAAATCTGTGTGCCGAATGTTGCGGTTAGCTATTTTTTACTTCCGTTTTCCTATGGGTAGCCTGACGGTCGGTAAATATTTTGAGGAAAATTTTTATACGATTAGTTGCGTCTCATCGATCTGAAACTATTCTCTGTTGAAGGTCAGGCAAAAAAACGTCATTTAGACGGGCCAATTTCCGTTTTAAAGCGTTTAGAGGTTTGACTTTGCAGTTTGACCGTACCGATCGAGCCTTTAACGTTGTCAGATGTAGTTGGAATTTTTTTCATACATGTATTTAATCTTAACGGTGATATCTGACGGTTGGAATAGATTTTCCAAACTTTTAGATTCGAAATCGGAACATATGCACTAATGTTCCTTAACTTGTTTACTAAGTGTTTAAGTGAATGTATAGTTTCAAATAGTTACTATACGTATACCCTTCAAATGCAAAAGTGTCGTGAAATAAGATACGACCGAAATATTGAAATACGTCTACGGTTGAAAAATGGGAAGATTCCGACAAAATCTGTGTGCCGAATGTTGCGGTTAGCTGTTTTTTACGTCCGTTTTCCTATGGGTAGCCTGACGTTCGGTAAATATTTTGAGGAAAATTTTTATACGATTAGTTGCGTCTCATCGATCTGAAACTATTCTTTGTTGAAGGTCAGGCAAAAAAACGTCATTTAGACGGGCCAATTGCCGTTTTAAATCGTTTAGAGGTTTGACTTTGTAGTTTGACTAAAGAATAGCCGACGACATACTTAACTTCGTCTGCTAAACTCTTGCGATCCGCGCCGTTTCATTGTCCGTCGTTGGATGGGCGAGATCTGACGGCTGCTGAGAGCGTGAAGTATAGCCGACGAGATTCATATTATAGGCGACAAAATCCATACTTCGTCGGCTATAACCGGCCCGCAAAGCCCAACTTCGGCCCGGCCCGGATTTCGGGTCAGAGTATAGCCGACGAATTAAAATTAAATCGTCGGCTATAACCGGCCCCCAAAGCCCAACTTCGGCCCGGCCCGGATTTCGGGTCAGAGTATAGCCGACGAATTAAAATTAAATCGTCGGCTATAGTCCTTCGATTTAAACCGCAACAGAGGCGCCTCTCCCTCATTTTCTGCTTAGAACCCTAATTTCCCAATCGTTCCCCACCCCTCCCCGACGCCGACCGACCACCACCGAGCCTCCCCGACGCCGATCGACCCTCCCCGGCCCCACCCGACCCCTCCCCTCCCCACCCCGGCCCCCTCCTTCCCGAGCCCTCCCCGACCCGAAATCTCTCCGAACGGCAACGCCTCTAGCCGCCGTCGCCGCCGCACCGCACCAACTCCCCTAGCCGCACCACCATGTCAGGTAGTCCCGCTCTCCCTCATTTATGGTTTTTGGAAATTTTGTGGTTTTGTGGAATTTAGGGATTTTGTGAAATTTTATGGTTTTTGTGAAATTATGTGGAATTTAGGGTTGTTGTGCAATTTATGGAATGTTGTGGAATTTTTGTTAATTTTGTGGAATTTTGTGGAATTTTGTGGAGGATATATATATATATATATATTTTTTTTCAGAATATATATATATAATTAGGTATAAATATATTTATGTATATATATAATTAGGTATATATATATTTAATGAAGTTTTTTATTTTTTTGTGAAATTTATGGAATTTTGTGGAAATTTTTTTAATGTTGTGGAATTTTTGTTAATTTTGTGTAATTTTGTGGAATTTTTAGGAGGATATATATATATATATATATATTTCGGAATATATATATATATATAATTAGGTATAAATATATTTATGTATATATATAATTAGGTATATATATATTTAATGAAGTTTTTTATTTTTTTGTGAAATTTATGGAATTTTGTGGATTTTTTTTTAATTTTGTGGAATTAACAACGATTTTTAGGAGGATATATATATATATATATATCTATATATATATATTTCGGAATATATATATATATATATATATAATTAGGTATAAATATATTTAGGTATATATATAATTAGCTATATATACATTTAATGAAGTTTTTAATTTTTTTGTGGAATTTTTGTGAAATTTATGGAATTTATATACTAATTGTGCAGGAAACCGCCGCGCTGTAGACCGATGGCTTGCCAGACCGACCGAGAGCGACCCCGAAGCTCAGGCAGGACCCAGCCGTGGGGGGAGCGGATCCAGCGGTCGTCGGGGCCTACGCCGGCCTATGAGTCGACGAGAGGAGACCTTGATGGGATTGACCCCGAGCGATCCACGTGGGGGCTCCTCGTATGAGTCGACGGGAGCGGGCCCAACCTCGAGTGTCGGAGGAGGACGCAGAGCCGCATCCTCCAGAACCCAGTGCACTTCAGCACTGTTCCAGGATCGGCAGCCGACCCCACCGCGCGCCGATCTGGACCCTCCAGAGATGCTCCCTGTCCCCCCACAGCGACAACGTCCACAGCTACGGGGCCCACCGTCAGGGGGATCAGGCCCCTCAGGGTCCACGCCCCGTATGTCTCCGCCATCGGGGATGTACATGGTCCAGTTCCTCCCTGCCATCCCCGAGTACGACGCCAGGGGGAGGCAGATTTGGAGGCACGACCGGCCCCACGAGATTCCCTGGGAGGAGGCCTACGTCCACAGGCCTTTCGACTCAGAGGACTGCCGCGGCCTGTGGTGTGTTCGTGAGAAGGACAAGCAGTACAACGACGCAGGTAATTGGTTAGTTTAATTAATTATTTAGATTGTTTAATTAATTATTTAATTAGTTAGTTTAAATAATTATGTAACTATGTATTCATTTTAATTATGAAACAGGCGTCCTCGTCAATAAACCCGCGGGGACGAGAAGGACCAGAGGGCCCGCGAACATGTCGACCCTGGAGAGGGAACTCGCCGGTGGGATCAGGGAGATCCTGCCCGGTCCCGGTCAGGATGGACGCCCGGTCGAGAGGAGAGACACCACGACAAAGTATATCAACGCGACGGGCATGATCGTGCGGGACAGGGTCCCAATGTTGTGGCCCGACTGGGGCTCTGTGCACGATGACATCAAGGCGCGAGTGTACAATGCACTGTCGGTGAGTTAAATCGAAATTTTTTACAGAAAATAAACATTTATGCATTGAGTCCTTGCTTATAACTATATAAAAATATTTTCTAATTAATTTATAATATTGCAGCAATGGTTTAGAGTCCATCCTACCTTGGACTGGTGGAGAGACGAGCAGCTGAAGAACAGGTTATGTGTTTCGCGTTATTTTACTATCATACTATTTATTGGCAGTGTACGAATATATCTAACAGTTGTGTTTTGTTAATATAGGTACTGTGAGTGGAAGAACGAGCTGTCGACGCACTACAGGACGTACCATGTGGAGCAGGCCTTGGGGCGAGGTGCAACCCCCCACGAGTTCCGGTACAGGGAGTATGAGTGGCTATGGCTGGTAGCATACTTCGGGAGCGACAGGGTCTCGGTAAGAAAATTTAGCCTGCTAGTATATAACTTTTTACTGTTATTTAATAATTAAATTATGTAGTTACTTAATTAAATTAATTAGTTAGTTAGTTATTAGTTATTAGTTATTAAATTAAGTTAGTTAGTTAGTTACATAGTTAGTTAGTTCGTTACTAAATTAAATTAAATTAAATTAAATTAGGTAGTTAGTAAGTTAGTTAGTTACTAAATTAAATTAGTTAGTTAAGTAGTTACTAATTAAATTAAATTAGTTAGTAACTAAATTAGTTAATAATTTTATTTTGGTTAGTTCCTAATATTTTAATTTAGTTACTAATTTATATTTGCGTTTATATGTTCGTTCTTATAATACAGAAAATCTCGTCGACGAACAGCGACAACCGCAAGATGAACGAGCACCCCCACCACGGCGGCGCCCGCTCCTGGAGGCAGTGGGCAGAGATTGCGAGGAGGGACCGACCGCTGAGGCCGTTGTCGTGGATTCATGCGCAGATGTATCCGGGGCGTCCCGACCAAGTGGTAAGTATTCGCCCATCTTCAATAAAAGTGTTTCATTAAATTAATTTATATATTTTTTTTATTAATTCGTTTATTATATTTTCTTGTCAATTAGTTTGAAATAGATGCGGAGACCGACGCGATCACCTTCGGGATCGCGCGAGACACCCTGGGGGAGCGTCCGACGAGGCGATCGCGGAGTTTGCCTCCACGATCGACACCCTTGAGCCGCGCTTGGCCTCTCAAATCATGCACGCGGCGGTAGGGACGGGCAACAACTACTTTTACCAGAGAGGCCTAGGAGCGGCGGGAGATGGGGTTCTCAAGTACACGCCGGCCAATCCCAGCACGCAGCATGCGGCTTCGACGAGACACGACTTGCAGACACAGCTGCAGAGGATGCAGGCGGAGTTGGCGAGGGCGGTGGAGGCGCTCCAGCAGGCGGAGTTGGCGAGGGCGGCGGAGGCTTCGGCGCAGCAGGCCAGAGACGCATCTATGGCGCAGATGTACCGATGGATGCAGCAATCTTGGGAGGCCCAGCAGGCTGGACTCCAGCCCCCGCCTCCGCCACAGATGCCCGAGTTCGTCGTCCCCACTCCCCCCCCCCCCCCCCGCATCAGAGTACGCCAGGCGATCAGGCTAGCCATAGCCACCGGAACTCGAACGATCCCTATGACGACGCTACGCGTTTAGGGGGTGATGATGAGTAGATGACTAGTTAGGGGGTTAATTTAATTTGTACAGTAGGTAGGATATTAGGGATGGATTGATGTGGATATTTGTTGGATATTTGGATGTTTGTTTGTGGATTTTCTGCAGCCAAACCGAAACGAAGTGAAATTGGGCCCGAGTAAAATTTTTATTTTTTTTTAAATATTTAGGGGTTATAGCCGACGAAATGGACCATATTTCGTCGGCTATACCCTCCCGGCTTCCGGCAAAAAAAGCCGTTCCCGGCACCGGAGAATGTTATGGCCGACGATTAATTCGTCGGCTATGACTGATGTATAGTCGACGATAGTGTCGTCGGCTATGACTGATGTATAGCCGACGATAGTGTCGTCGGCTATACTTCCGGGTTAGGGGCAATTACGTAATTTTTGTAGCTGACGATTCTGTCGTCTGTAATGTTCGAAGTATAGCCGACGACGCTTTATTCGTCGGCTATACTGCATGGTGTATAAGTCGACGACTTACCCTCGGTGTCGTCGGCTATACTATAGCCGACGGAACATTCCCGACGAGAGTATAGCCGACGATACTTCGTCGGCTATGACTATAGCCGACGATTTAATGAAAACGGCCGACGAGATGGCGTCGTCGGCTATAACCTCTTTTCTGGTAGTGTAGCCTTATTAGGATGTACATGACACAATATGGAAATTCCGGAATTAACCTTTCTTGAACATCAATCCATACAATTATCACAATTTGAGTCAACTCATTTCCTTTTGAATTGTTAACTTCTACTCATTTAAAAAATTATGTATTTCCTTTACCAAAAAATAATAACAAAAAAATTGCAAGCACTCGCTTTTAATCCTTACTAAATATTGTTTGAAACGGTAGACAGTCACAAGTCACACGTCACAAGTCACACCTATGAATTGTTTTGCCCATTTCAATCAACACGATTCATAAATATATCTTGTGAAATAAGTTTTTTTTTTTTTTTTTTTTACTTTAACGATAGGCACATCAAGTGAAGAAAAATTTCCTTTAATTTCAAGAAATGTCCTCGTTTAATAATAGGCAGATTGAAGGATATTCAATTTCAAACCTTCTTTACTTCAATATCTACTTTTAAATTTGGCACTTGATTAACAACGTACCACAACTTGAGAGTCCATCTCATTAATTTGTGCAAAGTTGCAAACACAAAAGGGGAGCAAAATCTTCTTGGTGTATATAGGAATAAGACCCCATGTTTTCTCTAATTGGCCGGTGTGGTTTCTATCCAAAACAAAGATTGGTTTGACCGCCATATTTGAATTTGGGAATGCAAAATTAGGAAGAGAATACGTTGGTGTCTCTCCCATAATGGTGAAAGTTGAAGGACCCATATATTACCCATGCCAGGGGATAACAAAGAGCAATAGCCAAAAACAAAAGGCACCCAACGGTTCATTGCGTGTATACATAGAATAAGTGGTGGGTGATCTGCCCTCTGTGCCACTGCAGGATCAGCTCGTACTGCGACCCAGAGCACCGACCACAGACTATTCTGCCATTGCTACTGCGTCTCATTTCCCTCCCCAAAAAGACCGAGCTGCCCCTGGAACCCTAATCCTTGGGTTGGTAAATTTGAAGAAAAGTGTAGGGTTTTTTGGCAGCATTGTGAGGGGGCGAGGGTTCCTGTTAGGGTTTGTGAGATAGAAGCGATGAGAGGGGGGGGGGGGGGGGGGGGGAGAGAGAGAGAGAGAGGGTCTGTCTGGCTCAAATGACAAGAATGCCCCTATGGCGTTGTGAAAAGAAATATCTGGAGGCTCAATTTTGAAAGTGGAAAAATAAATATCAAAATCACGCCAGCTCCTACAGTTTCTCTCACTTGAGATTGAGAAATGAGATGTAATATTTGATATCCTGAGATAATTATACAAAAACTTACAAATCCCACTTCAACTCAAACTCACATTCTCAATTTCTCACTACTTGAAACTGAAAATGCCTCAATACGCCACTGAGGCTACAAAAATTTGTATACAAAAAATGGTCTTCATCAATTCACAAGAGGCAGTTGCCACTGAGGCTACAAAAAATTGTATACAAAAAATGGTCTTCATCAATTCACAAGAGGCAGTAATCTTTTATACAAAAAGTGAACTCAATGAAGCATGATTCATTCATCTCTTAACCAAACAAAGAACCTGCACATTAAACCACATCAATAATTTAGCTAACCAAGGGTAGAAGTAGTATGACTTTCATATAATAGATGGTTCAATTGTTTCTTAATCTGATGCAAATCAATGCTTATTTTCAATTGCAAATGACTTAGGAAAGCATGGGACAAAAGCTGTTTGCTTGAATCAGAGGAGATGCAAAGAGGGTACAGCTAGCTATAAAATATAAAATCAGACCAATATTTTCAATTTCAAACAAATCATTTCAGATACAACATACCTTTTCTCAGTCTCCAATAGACTCGAGTCACTCGACCTCATCTGTGTTTGAGCCATCATGTTCAAGTGCAACCATCCACTCAGGTCTTGCTAGCTTAGCAATTCTTTCATCTTCAGCTATGAGCTCTTCTTGCTCCTTATCTTGCAACCTTTTTTCTGCCAGCTTCCAATCTTTCGAGCAAATCAATGCTTGAATTGTGCTTGGGTTCAGGCTTGCTCTTTTCTCTGATACAACTCTGCCACCGGCACTAAAAGCTGCTTCGGATGCTACTGTTGAAGCTGGAACAGCTAGCAGGTCACGAGCCATTAAGGAAAGGACTGGATAGACTTCTTCATGCGATCTCCACCAACCTAAAATATTAAATTCCGATCCATCAGGAACTTCAAGTGAAGGTATATCAATATAATATTGTAAATCAGAAGTTGAGGAGCTAGAAGTAGAAGTTGCTGTCTTAGCCTTTTTCAAGACCTCCTCAGCAAAGTCTTCATCTTCATCATTAGGCAAGACAGTATAATCAGAAGAAGCATGTGAATTAAAGCTTAGGCTAGAGGAAGGAACCACATGCACTACATTATGCTTGTACACTTCATGTAATTCAAACAATTGGTGTTTTATATTAGAGATAGCAGTTTCAATTTCCCAATCATCCAGACCCATACTTTTCATCCATTGGGTAAGTGCAAATAATTTATACCTAGGATCCATAAAAGCAGCCAGACAAAAAATTGGAGGGAAAGTTTTCCAATACTTAGAAAACTTTGACTTCATGGCAACCAAAGCATTAGCAATTATAGAATAACAAGCATACTTATTAAAGGCTGCATTGATCCTTACTAGGCATGGAATTACACGACATGAAGTCGGATAATACACACCACACAAAATTTTTGTTGAAGAATTAAAAACATTCAGAAAACGACACACAATTGTAGCTATTAACCAATCTTCATTAGTGGGAAGTGCCAAAGTGGAATGACGATTTGATTGGTTTAGCTTTTGGACATATCGATTCAAAACAAACTTGTAAGTTTCAGCCAATTGCAACAAATCATATGTGGAATTCCACCTATGAGGAACATCAATATCGATGTTCCTCTTTGGCATATCCAAATCTTCACAACATTTAAGCCATAACTCATGTCTCTTAATTGATGAATTCATGCTACGAACTATATTTGTTATTTTCTTAACCGATGGAGATAACAAGCACAAACCATCTTGAACAATCAAGTTTAGAACATGAGCATTACATCGCACATGAAATAACTTTCTTAGGACAGAATTCAACATGAGAAAATCATGGAGTATTTCAGCAATAACATCATTATTTGTCGCATTATCTAAAGATATTGAAAATATTTTTTCATGAATGCACCAAGAAATCAACTCCTCATTTATGTGATGTGCAAGAGACTCACCACTGTGTGGGTACTCTATCATTTTGAATGTAATAATCCTTTTATTCAAATTCCATTTTTTGTCAATAAAATGAGCAGTTAAAGACAAGTATCCCATATTTTGACGTGATGACCAGCAATCGGAAGTTAAACAGATTTTTCCTTTAAAACATTTAAAAGTTTTAACCAACTCCTTCCTACTAGTATCCACTACCAGAAAAGGGGTTATAGCCGACGACGCCATCTCGTCGGCCGTTTTCATTAAATCGTCGGCTATAGTCATAGCCGATGAAGTATCGTCGGCTATACTCTCGTCAGGAATGCTCCGTCGGCTATAGTATAGCCGACGACACAGAGGGTAAGTCGTCGACTTATACACCACGCAGTATAGCCGACGAATAAAGCGTCGTCGGCTATACTTCGAACATTGCCGACGACAGAATCGTCGGCTACAACAATTACGTAATTGCCCCTAACCCGGAAGTATAGCCGACGATAGTATCGTCGGCTATACATCAGTCATAGCCGACGAATTAATCGTCGGCCATAACATTCTCCGGTGCCGGGAACGGCTTTTTTTGCCGGAAGCCGGGAGGGTATAGCCGACGAAATATGGTCCATTTCGTCGGCTATAACCCCTAAATATTTAAAAACATTTAAAAATTTTACTCGGGCCCAATTTCACTTCGTTTCGGTTTGGCTGCAGAAAATCCACAAACAAACATCCAAATATCCAACAAATATCTACATCAATCCATCCCTAATATCCTACCTACTGTACAAATTAAATTAACCCCCTAACTAGTCATCTACTCATCATCACCCCATAAACGCGTAGCGTCGTCGACGGGATCGTTCGAGTTCCGGTGGCTATGGCTAGCCTGATCGCCTGGCGTACTCCGATGCGGGGGGGGGGAGTGGGGACGACGAACTCGGGCATCTGTGGCGGAGGCGGGGGCTGGAGTCCAGCCTGCTGGGCCTCCCAAGATTGCTGCATCCATCGGTACATCTGCGCCATAGATGCGTCTCTGGCCTGCTGCGCCGAAGCCTCCGCCGCCCTCGCCAACTCCGCCTGCTGGAGCGCCTCCACCGCCCTCGCCAACTCCGCCTGCGTCCTCTACAGCTGTGTCTGCAAGTCGTGTCTCGTCGAAGCCGCACGCTGCGTGCTGGGATTGGCCGGCGTGTACTTGAGAACCCCATCTCCCGCCGCGCCTAGGCCTCTCTGGTAGAAGTAGTTGTTGCCCGTCCCTACCGCCGCGTGCATGATCTGAGAGGCCAAGCGCGGCTCAAGGGTGTCGATCGTGGAGGCAAACTCCGCGATCGGCTCGTCGGACGCCCCTTCCCCCAGGGTGTCTCGCGCGATCCCGAAGGTGATCGCGTCGGTCTCCGCATCTATTTCCGCCTAATTGACAAGAAAATATAATAAACGAATTAATAAAAAAATATATAAATTAATTTAATGAAACACTTTTATTGAAGATGGGCGAATACTTACCACTTGGTCGGGACGCCCCGGATACATCTGCGCATGAATCCACGACAACGGCCTCAGCGGTCGGTCCCTCCTCGCAATCTCTGCCCACTGCCTCCAGGAGCGGGCGCCGCTGTGGTGGGGGTGCTCGTTCATCTTGCGGTTGTCGCTGTTCGTCTTCGAGATTTTCTGTATTATAAGAACGAACATATAAACGCAAATATAAATTAGTAACTAAATTAAAATATTAGGAACTAACCAAAATAAAATTATTAACTAATTTAGTTACTAACTAATTTAATTTAATTAGTAACTACTTAACTAACTAATTTAATTTAGTAACTAACTAACTTACTAACTACCTAATTTAATTTAATTTAATTTAGTAACGAACTAACTAACTATGTAACTAACTAACTAACTTAATTTAATAACTAATAACTAATAACTAACTAACTAATTAATTTAATTAAGTAACTACATAATTTAATTATTAAATAACAGTAAAAAGTTATATACTAGCAGGCTAAATTTTCTTACCGAGACCCTGTCGCTCCCGAAGTATGCTACCAGCCATAGCCACTCATACTCCCTGTACCGGAACTCGTGGGGGGTTGCACCTCGCCCCAAGGCCTGCTCCATATGGTACGTCATGTAGTGCGTCGACAGCTCGTTCTTCCACTCAGAGTACCTATATTAACAAAACACAACTGTTAGATATATTCGTACACTGCCAATAAATAGTATGATAGTAAAATAACGCGAAACACATAACCTGTTCTTCAGCTGCTCGTCTCTCCACCAGTCCAAGGTAGGATGGACTCTAAACCATTGCTGCAATATTATAAATTAATTAGAAAATATTTTTATATAGTTATAAGCAAGGACTCAATGCATAAATGTTTATTTTCTGTAAAAAATTTCGATTTAACTCACCGACAGTGCATTGTACACTCGCGCCTTGATGTCATCGTGCACAGAGCCCCAGTCGGGCCACAACATTGGGACCCTGTCCCGCACGATCATGCCCGTCGCGTTGATATACTTTGTCGTGGTGTCTCTCCTCTCGACCGGGCGTCCATCCTGACCGGGACCGGGTAGGATCTCCCTGATCCCACCGGCGAGTTCCCTCTCCAGGGTCGACATGTTCGCGGGCCCTCTGGTCCTTCTCGTCCCCGCGGGTTTATTGACGAGGACGCCTGTTTCATAATTAAAATGAATACATAGTTACATAATTATTTAAACTAACTAATTAAATAATTAATTAAACAATCTAAATAATTAATTAAACTAACCAATTACCTGCGTCGTTGTACTGCTTGTCCTTCTCACGAACACACCACAGGCCGCGGCAGTCCTCTGAGTCGAAAGGCCTGTGGACGTAGGCCTCCTCCCAGGGAATCTCGTGGGGCCGGTCGTGCCTCCAAATCTGCCTCCCCCTGGCGTCGTACTCGGGGATGGCAGGGAGGAACTGGACCATGTACATCCCCGATGGCGGAGACATACGGGGCGTGGACCCTGAGGGGCCTGATCCCCCTGACGGTGGGCCCCGTAGCTGTGGACGCTGTCGCTGTGGGGGGACAGGGAGCATCTCTGGAGGGTCCAGATCGGCGCGCGGTGGGGTCGGCTGCCGATCCTGGAACAGTGCTGAAGTGCACTGGGGTCTGGAGGATGCGGCTCTGCGTCCTCCTCAGTCACTCGAGGTTGGGCCCGCTCCCGTCGACTCATACGAGGAGCCCCCACGTGGATCGCTCGGGGTCAATCCCATCAAGGTCTCCTCTCGTCGACTCATAGGCCGGCGTAAGCCCCGATGACCGCTGGATCCGCTCCCCCCACGGCTGGGTCCTGCCTGAGCGTCGGGGTCGCTCTCGGTCGGTCTGGCAAGCCATCAGTCTACAGCGCGGCGGTTTCCTGCACAATTAGTATATAAATTCCATAAATTTCACAAAAATTCCACAAAAAAAATAAAAACTTCATTAAATGTATATATACCTAATTATATATATACCTAAATATATTTATACCTAATTATATATATATATATATATTCCGAAATATATATATATATAGATATATATATATATATCCTCCTAAAAATCGTTGTTAATTCCACAAAATTAAAAAAAAATTCCACAAAATTCCATAAATTTCACAAAAAAATAAAAAACTTCATTAAATATATATATACCTAATTATATATATACATAAATATATTTATACCTAATTATATATATATATATATATATATATATATATATATATATATATCCTCCACAAAATTCCACAAAATTAACAAAAATTCCACAACATTCCATAAATTGCACAACAACCCTAAATTCCACATAATTTCACAAAACCCGTAAAATTTCACAAAATCCCTAAATTCCACAAAACCACAAAATTCCACAAAATTTCCAAAAACCATAAATGAAGGAGAGCGGGACTACCTGACATGGTGGTGCGGCTAGGGGAGGTGGTACGGTGCGGCGGCGACGGCGGCTAGGGGCGGCGGCTAGAGGCGTTGCCGTTCGGAGAGATTTCGGGTCGGGGAGGGCTCGGGAAGGAGGGGGCCGGGGCGGGGAGGGGTCGGGTGGGGCCGAGGAGGGTCGATCGGCGTCGGGGGGGGCTCGGTGGTGGTCGGTCGGCGTCGGGGGGGCTCGGTGGTGGTCGGTCGGCGTCGGGGAGGGGTGGGGAATGATTGGGAAATTAGGGTTCTAAGCAGAAAATGAGGGAGAGGCGCCTCTGTTGCGGTTTAAATCGAAGGACTATAGCCGACGATTTAATTTTAATTCGTCGGCTATAGTCATAGTCGACGAAATTCGTCGGCTATACTCTGACCCGAAATCCGGGCCGGGCCGAAGTTGGGTTTTGCGGGCCGGTTATAGCCGACGATAAAATTTTAATTCGTCGGCTATAGTCATAGCCGACGAAATTCGTCGGCTGTACTCTGACCCGAAACCCGAGCCGGGCCGAAGTTGGGCTTTGCGGGCCGGTTATAGCCGACGAAGTATGGATTTCGTCGCCTATAATATGAATCTCGTCGGCTATACTTCACGCTCTCAGCAGCCGTCAGATCTCGCCCATCCAACGGCGGACAATGAAACGGCGCGGATCGCAAGAGTTTAGCTGACGAAGTTAAGGATGTCGTCGGCTATTCTTTGGTCAAACTACAAAGTCAAACCTCTAAACGATTTAAAACGGCAATTGGCCCGTCTAAATGACGTTTTTTGGCCTGACCTTCAACAGAGAATAGTTTCAGATCGATGAGACGCAACTAATCGTATAAAAATTTTCCTCAAAATATTTACCGAACGTCAGGCTACCCATAGGAAAACGGACGTAAAAAACAGCTAACCGCAACATTCGGCACGCAGATTTTGTCGGAATCTTCCCATTTTTCAACCGTAAACGTATTTCAATATTTCGGTCGTATCTTATTTCACGACACATTTGCATTTGAAGGGTCTACGTATAGTAACTATTTGAAACTATACATTCACTTAAACACTTAGTAAACAAGTTAAAGAACATTAGTGCATATGTTCCGATTTCGAATCTAAAAGTTTGGAAAATCTATTCCAACCGTCAGATATTACCGTTAAGATTAAATACATGTATGAAAAAAATTCCAACTACATCTGACAACGTTAAAGGCTCGATCGGTACGGTCAAACTGCAAAGTCAAACCTGTAAACGCTTTAAAACGGAAATTGGCCCGTCTAAATGACGTTTTTTGGCCTGACCTTCAACAGAGAATAGTTTCAGATCGATGAGACGCAACTAATCGTAAAAAAAATTTCCTCAAAATATTTACCGACCGTCAGGCTACCCATAGGAAAACGGAAGTAAAAAACAGCTAACCGCAACATTCGGCACACAGATTTTGTCGGAATCTTACCATTTTTCAACCGTAGACGTATTTCAATATTTCGGTCGTATCTTATTTCACGACACTTTTGCATTTGAAGGATCAAGCAATGGTTTTGGTCAACATCCGGGCCAGGGGTTATAGCCGACGAATTACAGGTCGTCGGCTATACTTTAGCCGACGACCTTCAACATTTTGTCGTTAGCCGACGACTTGCATATTAAATTACCCAGAATGGGCATTATAGCCGACGAAGTATGGTCCATTTCGTCGGCTATAATGCTTATATTTCTGAAAATTTGCCATTTAGGGCCTGAAAATTGCCTATTTCACCTGATAAATTCATGAACATCGCACAAACAATTCAATACAATTTCCCATAAACTCGGAAAACGGTAATTAAGGACGAAAAATGTATTCATACATGCATGCACCATCGTACACAAATACATACATAAACAGTATACTAAGGATGATAATCAGAATCATCCTCATCACTTGAGTCAGACGTAGTATAGTATACCAGTTAATATCTGGCAACCGGTGCTCGTACTCGTCGTCTGAGTCATCGTCTGCCTGATATAGACGATTCGGATTAACATCATACATGGGCACCTGACCCTTAGGAAGTCGAACCACTCTGCCCGGCGTCACATTATTATCGCGGATGGTGGAGGATTCCGGAATGTCGCCGGCGTCCGGCTCTTGGTATGCGGTCGCTTCTTGACACTCTGTGCTCACACCAAGTGTGGTAGCACTGTATATGTCTCGCTGAGACACATGGTTAACTACCTTCCACGTGCCTTTGTTCAATGGATCGTCAAGATAAAAGACCTTTTTGGCCGCTGTGGCGAAAACAAAGGGGTCATCTTCATACACACTAGTGGCGGTATTCACCGAAAGTATGCCGTACTGATCGATCCGTATGCGGTGCGGCCTAGTATCAAACTATCGACACTTGAACAAGTGGACTTTCATGAGGTTCCCATAAATGAGTTCAACAACTGACTGTAGGACACCGTAAAAATCCACGCCCCCCTCTGCACCATCGACCATCACCCCACAATTCTGTGTTTTGCGTTCCCGTCTCTAGCTTCACATATATACTTAACGCCGTTGACATCACACATTGGGCGGACTGTGGAAGATATCGGCTTCATCGACAACAGCCTCAATTCCTCTGAGTAATTTGTATGACCACCCCTCGCAGCCACTTGCATCAGCTGAAAAATATAACTCAAATCACTTGGTGTGTTTATGATTAAAGAATAGGGAACTGTAAAAGAAAGCCATCTAATATATATATTTATACACTTACCCATTGTGGAAAATAGTCTGCAAACGTCGTGTTGTGGTACTCGACATCACCGCGAACTTCCTTGCAGTGAAGATGGGTTCGTTTCCAATATTGTACCTCCGGACAGTTTATTAGAACCCACCAGTGGGCAATCCCTACCTCATGGTCAGGCAACTTGTCCACACCCTTCTTCTTGAAGCTTCCGTATGGTACAACAGAGTTGGCGACGATAGATAGGTTGAACTCGGGGTCATCTCGACTTGGATGTTGTGGGGGGTCCTCCATCGCTCCCAAGTACAACTTGGCGTACGTTACACACTCATGCGCAATGTTAGCTTCAGCAATACACCCCTCAGGCGCAGATTTATTGTGCACATATTTCTTATAGTCTCCAAGTTGTCTGCAAGGTTAACAAGTGCATGTTAAGAGCATGCAACTTTTATTTAAAAACATGTATAAATCAAATTTATGAATAACATGTACCTTTCGATGGGATACATCCAAGTGTAGTGTACGGGACCGGTAAGCAACAATTGTTGGGGAAGATGGATCATCAGGTGAGGCATGATGTCAAAGAAGTTTGGGGGAAATATCCTCTCGAACTTGCACAAGATAAAAACGATTTCCTCATGCATTCTCATGAGGTCTGATTTTCTAACTTCTCTAGCGCATAACTTCTGGAAGAATCTTGACAACGCCACCAACGGCTCAACCACTTCATCCTCCAAGTACGCTCGAATGAAAATAGGGAAGAGGCATTGAAGCAGTACATGGTAGTCGTGACTCTTCAATCCGTACATCTTGTTGTCTCGGTAGTTAACACACTTGCTTATGTTACCCGCATAGCCATAAAGATACCTGCATAGCCATTAACAACAATTAGATTTCATGCGTATATAGTCGTCCAACAACAGATGAATTCTTTAGGGAATACATGCCTAATAAAAAGTTACCTGACATTACTCAGCCATCCAAAGATTTCATGTTTCTGGTCCCTGGTGACGGTGTAAGGAGCTTGAGGCATTTTGCTCCTGCCCTCTCTCAACCACAAATGGTCCCGCAGTCCCATATTTCTCAGATCAACGCGTGCCTTGGGGGTGTCTTTTGTTTTCTTCTCCCAATTCAAAACTGTGCCAACCACGGCTTCACCCACGTTCTTCTCTATATGCATGACATCCAGGTAGTATCTGGTAGCCAACCTGGCCCAATAAGGAAGTTCCCATAAGATGCTCTTGTGTGACCAGAACCTATACCGATCCGGCCTCTCTGGAATCGTGCGCAACACATCGGGATGATTGCTAAGCGGACCAAAGTCATACTCATTCAACACTGCCAATATTTCCTCCCCTGTCCATTGCTCGGGTGCCCAGCCCCTTTCTTCAGTCCCATCAAAAGCCTGTGCATCGTCCCTAAATGGATGGTCATGCGGAAGCCAACGACGGTGACGCATCTGGACAATCTTGCTGTAATGAAGACTGGAGCAATCAACAGTCATGCACTCTGAACAAGCCCTGTAACCCCTGGTGACGCTGCCCGACAACATACCCCTCCTAGGAAAGTCACTGATCGTGCCAACAAGCATTGCATGCATCCGGAACATCTCATTTTTGAACCGGTCGTAGACCAGGTGGCCGTTCAGACTCAAGTACCGAAGCTCCTCAATTACGGGTCTCAAATACACATCGAGACACTTTCCCGGATAACCTGGGCCTGGAATCAACAATGTGAGCATGTTATATTCCTTCTTCATGCACATCCACAATGGAAATTTGTACGAAATCAAAATAACTGGCCACACACTGTACTGAAGCTCTTTCTTGCCAAAAGGGTTGAAACCGTCGGATGATAGCCCTAGCCAAACATTTCGAACCTCTGATGCAAATTCAGGAAACTCCAACACATTCTTCTTCCAAGCCTCTCCGTCGGCGGGATGTCTAAGGGTGTCATCGTCAGGCACATTCCTCTCAGCCCACCATCTCATAGCTTTGGCCGTGAAAGCACACATGAACAACCGCTCAAGCCTATCAATCAGCGGGAAGTACCGAAGTATCTTCACAGCTTTCTTGTTCCCATTAGGAGTGAACTTATACCGCTCTGTATTGCATACTGGGCAGTATTCAAGATCTACAAGTCCTTCCCCGTAAAACAGAACGCAATCGTATCTGCATGCATGAATCTTGATGTAGGAAAGGCCGAGATCTTTAAGGATATGTCGCACCTTATGATGACTGGTAGGAAGCCGATGTCCGGGGGGCATCGCCCCACCCCATATCTTCAGCCAATCATCAACCGATTTGACAGTGCATTTGTTCTCCGTTTTGATCTTCATCACTCCCATGACAGATTCAAGGACAGTCTTACTGCATCCGGGGTACAACGGAGTCTGTTGCAATGCGATCAGGTTGTTGTACTTTTCCATACCACTTGTGTTGACCGGAGATCGGGGTAATGGCTCGAGTGGCTCAATATCAGGGAAACACTCCATCTCCGGAGGAGGGAGTTGCACATCTGGTGCTTCATCAAAGACACCGCTCTCACGAGGAAACATATCGTTGATCCAGTTCGTTGTTGGATCATTGGAGGAACTCCCTCTCTCGGCAAATTGTCCATGATCATGAGGACCCGCAAACTCTGGTTCACCGTGATAAATCCAATTAGTGTATAGGACCCAAAATCCATATCTAGCCAGGTGTTGCTCCACTGTCTCTATGGAAAACCGGTGTCGTGGGGTGGCACACTTGCACTTTTTACACGGACAATAATGAAGTGTAGTGTCTCCACAGTTAGCCATCACAAAATCCAGGAAACTCCTAACTCCATCATGATACGCCTGATCCCATCTTCCAAGGGTAATCCAACTCTTGTCCATCCTGTAAATTCAAGAAATAAATATAGCTATATATAGATATGTATATATGCACGTACTACGTACGTACGTACGTACTAATTAATTAAAAAATTCATCATTACACACACACACACACATATATATATATATATATATATATATATATATATATACACATGCATCCCTAAATTAATTAAAACATCGTCAATCTCCCTAATTAATTAAACACAATGTATTTTTTATATATACCAACAATATATTTTTAATTACAATTAAATTAATTAATATATATATACATTTTTTCATCAAATTCATCTAAAATCACCTATAAATCAACAATCAATCACTAATCTTTAACAAAACTTCAATTCTATCTAACCAACATATCAACCCATTAATAATCTCATCTCAACACACACATATATATATATATATATATATATATCAAATTAATCACACATTTATTCTAATTAAACTCTAAATTAACACACCTCTGCATATAACCAACTAAATCAACACACACAGCAATATACGTACCTTTCAAGCTTATGGCCGAGGTTTTGGACGATTTCAGAGCGTTTTCGAAATATTTTCGACGAATGAGCTCGCTGCTGCAGAATAGATCTGATATAAGAGTTATAGCCGACGAATACCCTCCTCGTCGGCTATAACCAAAAACTTTTCGTCGGCTATAGTTATAGCCGACGACGTCCGACAACTCGTCGGCTATAATATTATAGCCGACGATGTGGCCGACGAAATAGTAATTCGTCGGCTATGACCCCTTATAGCCGACGAAATACTATTTCGTCGGCCGTTTTTTCCCATATCGTCGGCTATAACCCCTTTTCTGGTAGTGATCATACTGTTTCATAGCCTCTCTTTTGCATGTAGAAGCTGATATACCCCCAAACTGAGGTGCAAAAGCTCTTCGAACTAAACCCACAAAATCATGCTTGTCTACGAATGTAAATGGTTGTTCAGCTCTAATGACATAGTCCACAACTTCCTTTTTAGCATTATCTTTACTATAAGACCACTTCGATACATTTCCACTTGAATCTGTAGTTAATTTTGATTGGGTGCTATCTTGAACTTGATTACTTATATGACTCGACCAATGCCTACGTAAATGGCTAGTGCCATTCTTACCTCCACAAACTAATAACTGAGAGCAAAGACTGCATTTAGCAAAAAGGCTAACAACACCGTTCTCAACAACTTCAATTTTTTCATAAAAGGCCCAAACAGTCTCTTGTTTATCTACTTGGTTTTTAGGTAAAGGAGGTTTTTCAGCTACTTGTGGTGCTGTTTGTGGGGCTTTTTGAGTCACTGGTGTTGGGATTGGGTCTATGGGAGCAACAAACATAGGACTAGTTACAGACTCAGACATTGCCTCCATCACACTCGGGAGGATAGCAAACAAAACAACAAGTACACCAACAATACAACAACAGAGCAACAACTTACAATACTATTAGGAGAAAAGTTTAGAGTTTACTTGAAAGCATATATAACAAAATGCTAGAAGCCATTGCTCAATGAACACATAATAAATCTTCTCCTCCTTGCATTGATGCTACTGCTCCCATTTCTTCCCCTTGTATATAACATATATAAAGAATTAGTAAATCTAATGATGAATAATGTTTATTAGATAAACCAGTACTATATGGAAATCAATGTACTCTTACAGGTCATTGATTTAGTTGAGAACTGGAAAGAATGTTTATGTTTATCTTTGGAAGATGTCTATTTATTTATAGAGGCTAATACGTATGTATTGTCATTCCTAATAACTCAAATTCACTCACCACAGTGCATAGCAACCGGCATATTATGTACCCTTTCTGAATCTAATATCACAACTCCATACCATTATCACCTAACATATTTAGACAGACTCACTCACTCAAATGTCTAGTCTAGTCTAGTCTCTTCACCAATTATTACCATGCAATATTATCTTCTAGAGCTAGGTTACCATTATCACCTAATAATGAAGTTGGAAAGGTAAAATTAAACCTTGACAGGGTTTCAGAAAACTTATAGAGCCAATAACCCTACACTCAAGAATCAAATCAGATGGGAATTGAAGCAAATGCCAAAGCAAAACGTCTTCTGGCTTTGTGTTAACTTGTCACCTAAGTTGGATTATTATACTAAGCTCTTGTTTTGGCCAGTGATGAATCTTCCATCAATCAACCTCAAGATTGCAAGCAAGACAAGGCAAATCGTTGGCGATATTATTAGAATTTCGTGTAGTTCACGAAGTGCTCTATTATAGAAGTGGAATTGCAGGTTCATAATTTAAATGGGTTTTATGTGAGGGTTTGGTCAGGTAATAGAATTTTCTTACCTGAAACCTGTTGTTCAGACTGAAGGGCTCGGACTCCTCGGAGACGAAGCCGAGGCCGAGGAGGACTTGATGGGCTCCAAGAGACGGAGCCGAAGCCGAAGCCGCGGGTGCTGGCGGCGGATGAGCCGATCGATCTGGCTGAGACGATTGGTGCGGCGGAAGTGGAGAGTTGGGAACTTGGGAGACAGGGAGAGGATGAGAGACGAGGAGAGGAGAGGCTGAGAGACGAGGAGAGTCTGACCTAGTGACCTTTACTAAAAATCAACGACTGAGAGAGTTTAGATTAATATCAACGGCTGAGATCTTAGCTGAATATATATATATATATATATATATATATATATAATATAATTTTCTTTTCGAAAAACGAAGTCAAATTTACAACTTTGTTGGGAGGTCTTAGCTGAATGTACAACTTTTCGAAACAACTATATAAAAGAAGTCAAATTTTGAAAAACGCTATGAGATAACATTTGATCTTTATGATGAAATACGGTGATGGTAAAAAAAATCACTTACATCCGACAAAGTTAAAGTCTCGATCGATGCGGTTAACCTTATTTAAACTTATCTCTCTCTATGGGGAGCCATAATATCGGGAGGTAAACGTTCCCAAATTTTTACATGGATGATTATGTCTCATCTATTTGAGAGTTTAATGTTTGGAAGAGTTGACGAAACAAGGTCATCTAAAGGTACGTAATAGCGTTTTCGTGTGATAAGTTTTATAAAAATATGGTTGACCGTTTCGATCGAGCATCGAACGTTCACAAAACGAGTTGATTTTTATACTCTACTGATATTTGACTATAACGATCATATCAGACGGTCAAAATTTTCATTTTTTGAATTTAGAAATTATAGTGACAACATACTTACTAATGCGGTATAACTTGATTAGTAGATTATACTTAAGTGTACAACTTTTCGAAACAACTATATAAAAGAAGTCAAATTTTGAAAAACGCTATGAGATAACATTTGATCTTTATGATGAAATACGGTGATGGTAAAAAAATCACTTACATCCGACAAACTTAGAGCCTCGATCGATGCGGTCAACCTTATTTAAACTTATCTCTCTCTATGGGGAGCCATAATATCGGGAGGTAAACGTTCCCAAATTTTTACATGGATGATTAGGTCTCATCTATTTGAGAGTTTAATGTTTGGAAGAGTCGATGAAACAAGGTCATTTAAAGGTACGTAATAGCGTTTTCGTGTGATAAGTTTTATGAAAATATAGTTGACCGTTTCGATCGAGCATCGAACGTTCACGAAACGAGTTGATTTTTATACTCTACTCATATTTGACTATAACGATCATATCAGACGGTCAAAATTTTCATTTTTTGAATTTAGACATTATAATGACAACATGCTTACTAATGCGGTATAACTTGATTAGTAGATTATACTTAAGTGTACAACTTTTTGAAACAAATATATAAAAGAAGTCAAATTTTGAAAAACTATATGAGATAACATTTGATCTTTATGATGAAATACGGTGATGGTAAAAAAATTACTTACATCCGACAAAGTTAGAGCCCCGATCGATGCGGTCAACCTTATTTAAACTTATCTCTCTCTATGGGGAGCCATAGTATTGGGAGGTAAACGTTCCCAAATTTTTACATGGATGATTAATTCTCATCTATTTGAAAGTTTAATGTTTAGAAGAGTCGACGAAACAAGGTCATCTAAAGGTACGTAATAGCGTTTTCGTGTGATAAGTTTTATGAAAATATGGTTGACCGTTTCGATCGAGCATCGAACGTTCACGAAACGAGTTGATTTTCATACTCTACTCATATTTGACTATAAAGATTATATCAGACGGTCAAAATTTTCATTTTGTGAATTTAGACATTATAATGACAACATGCTTACTAATGCGGTATAACTTGATTAATTGATTATACTCAACTATACAACTTTTTGAAACAACTATATAAAAGAAGTCAAATTTTGAAAAACATTATGAAATAGTATTTGATCGTTATGATGAAATATAGTGATGGTAAAAAAATCACTTAAATCCGACAAAGTTAGAGCCCCAAATCGCTTAGTGAAGACATTTGTATGTATTATGTAATATAAAATAGTTAAAATTTTAGGGTAGGGCCGGGCTGGGCTTTTAGGGCCGGGTAGGGCTTGACCCTAAAGGGCTCAATAGGGCCGGGCCGTAAGGTAGGGCCGGATTTAATTTGCTCGACCCTCACCCTACCCTACTCAAAAAGAGCTAGGGCCGACCCGCCCTAATAGAGGGCCGGGCCGGGCTTCGGCCCTATAGGTTAGGACGGGCTTTAGGGCGAACCAGGGCCAAATGATGAGGCCTAATACAGCTTAACTTACTTTTTAATTTTTATTTTTTTAATTTTGTAATTTTTTAATGTAAACCCATAAGTCATATTTGCATATTCTTGTCCAGGTTTGGACTTCCTGCTTGGGTCACCAAGCACATGAACACAGATCGGAACTATGCCTTTCAAGACAACAACCAAATGAGATTCATGGACTACATCTCCTTTGGGGCAGACCATCTCGATGATAGCTTACTCAGGCTTGAAAAAAGGCCAGATGGTCGCCTGAGAAGCAGGCTAGTTCGGGGTGCTATGGAGGCCTACTAGGACTTTATGCTCTCATTTGCACACAGGTTCAAATCCCTCCTTGGTGTTCTTATCCAAGACATTGTTATTGGTCTTGGACCTGAGGGCGAACTGACCTATCCTAGGCCTACTGGGGATGGTGGAACGTACACCTGCGACAAGGTAATTATTTTACTTCACATCTCTTCAGTTTATTATTTCACTTCTATCATTCAATTTGGGTTATCGTTTTTTTTACTTTCCAAATTGCAGTGGCTCCTGGCTTCCTTAGAACGTGATAAAAAGAATATGAAGCTGGCGATGTCAAACAAGCCTTCTGCTGATGATTATGAGAACCAATTTGTGGTCTGGTACATCAGAGTCATCACCACGCATGCTGACGATCTGCTAAGTGCTGCAAGAAGGTGCTTTCCGACTCTCACCCTTATGGGAACAGCTTCTTCCCCGGCTATCACACTTCAGAGAGGATTGGGCTCCAAATGTTTTTCAAAAGTAGACATGTATGCACATGTGCTTAGGAAATTTGAAAAATATGAAGTGAAGTTAATTGTGCTGCAAAGAACAAGAGCAGGTGCCGTGGATCAGAAAGGGTGCTGAGATAGGTGCAGTCCATGTTTCTTTCAGCTCTCTGTTAAACTCTTTCAGGTATACCGGAAGGACGTATTTAGGTATTGCTTTTGCCAATATGCAGCTGAGGGCGAGGGACTGTCTTTCAACGTCAAGGTGGCCCATTTGGAGGATGTCTTGGCAACACGCAACTTCATTAAGTACTTTTATAATGAAATCCAGGCATACGATGATGATCTGACCCTTTATCCTCTTCCGATCTAGCATGGTGGACTATGATCTTTTGGTGTGTTGAACGTACTATGATCTTTGGTCTGTTGATCAATGATCTTTATTTCTTTTGGTCTGTTGAACTATAATCTTTATTTCTTTTGGTCTGTTGAACTATAATCTTTCTTTCGTTTGATCTGTTGAACTATGATCTTTCTTTCTTTGGTCTTTTGAACTATGATAAATTTAACTCTTCTCTGATATGTTGGCGCGCATATATTAAGGAGTTCATCTAAAAGTGAGTTTCTTTACATGACGAACATATGCAGAAGCCCACCTTGATACAACCTCTAAATCGAGTTCGGATCTTCCAGTAGCTCCAGAAAACTGCTTACCAAATCGCTATCGTTATTCTTGAATACTTGCTTGTATTTCTTAATGAGCTGTGGTTTTCATCTTCATCATGATATGTCAACTGAAATCTAACAGAAAACTAGTAAAATTATAAACTCCAAGAAATATCTTTCGCAGATTAATGCCACTTGGTTATGTAGTAAAATTAAATGAGTTCCAGTACGTACCTATCTGTTTTGCACTATTTAGTACCGTCGCAAAAATCTTGTTTACCTGTACTTTAATTTATCCGCATCAAACTCTGGCAATTCAGCAAACCGCATATATGGTCAACTGGGAAATTTAGATAAGTTTAGATGCTTCAATAACTTGATATATACATAAAGTTATAATAAATATTACCCATCCCAATGAACTTGCACTGTCAGCTTTGAATCCCAGTGCTATAGGAACAATGGAGGGTGAGGCTGGCAATTTAGATATCACAGGTAACTACCAAAAACCAGTTAGCAAAAACACCCTCTGAGAAGCAATATATGTTCGAATTCAGAAATAAACCACTGCAACCCCAACGTTAGGAATTTGTGACCAACTGTAATTGTCATCTTCTTTTCTATTTCATAATTAAGCAAACTTATGTCCTTTAAGTCCTTCAAATTTGAGCTTTTCAAGCATACCAAAAAACTCCTTTACTACATTCTCAAATAAAAAAATAAAAAAAGATTCTTTAGTGCTCTATATGTATCTTTTTCCTCTCGACGAAACGATCCCGTCCAAAACAGCAATAACCTTGAAAGAAAATGACACTTTCAGCCAACATCAACCAAAGTCAAAAGATATGCGCATGATTACCAGTAATGGTTACATTTTAGTTTCACCAATAACCAAAGAGTTGAAGAAAGGGTATCTTCCAGGAGCAACAAATCTACTCTCGATTAAGCTGATGGCGAAATTCCTCCAAAGTCTAACTGCAAAGTGTTCCATCACCACTCCAGGAAAGAACCGAAGTGACAACATTTGTCGTCGGTTCAACACCAAAGTCGTCGCTTTAGTTTTGTGGTTTCGATTTCAAGCGACGAATATTGATGCAAAACTTGTCGCATGGTTATTTCAAGCGACGCAATCAAAGTTTGTCGCTCAACAGCCAGTGACGAATTTTGAGTTGTCTGTTCGAATTTGATGCGACGAATTTTGAGTCGTCGCTTGGAATTTTAGCGACAAACTTTGTTTCAAATTAAGTCCCTTAGATAAATCTGAAGCGACGAAGTTTGGTCGTCACTTAGATTTTTAAGCGACTAATATTGATCAATATTGGTCGCTTCATTGGTCGTCACTTAGATTTCAAGCGACGAATATTGATGCAAAACTCGTCACATGGTTATTTCAAGCGACGCAATCAAAGTTTTTCGCTCAACAGCCAGTGACGAATTTTGAGTCGTCTGTTCGAATTTGATGCGACGAATTTTGAGTCGTCGCTTGAAATTTTAGCGACAAACTTTGTTTCAAATTAAGTCTCATAGATAAATCTGAAGCGAGGAAGTTTAGTCGTCACTTAGATTTTTAAGTGACTAATATTGATCAATATTGGTCGCTTCATGTGGTGTTCTAGAGAAGAAAAATAGGTTTTGGGTGTGGTTTGAACCAATTTTATTCACATCCAAATAACACAAAAACACACATCTAACATAACACAAACACACTACATTTTATAACTACGTATATTTCGTCCAAATCAGAGAATATGTTCCAGAACAACAATGTACGATAATCAAATTAAAAAGAAAAGAAATGGTCTTAATCAAGGTCATCTATACCTAATGAAGCACATGATGATTTATCAGCGACAAACGGAGTTGTTGCGGCGACATTGACACCCGGATTGCCTTGGGCTGAGATGACATCATTGAGGACACTCTCCATCCTTGTCATACTTTGCTTCAGCTCTTCTTTCTTGATTTCCGAGGCTTTCTACCGCTTGGTGACGACTGTTAGTTGCCTCTATAAATCCTCAACCACCATATCATTGTGGGGCACGCGTGCACCACCTCTTGGTTTTGGCGTGCGTCTTAATGCACCCCATAACCGTGTAAAAATGGTAAAAAAAAAAAATTGTCAAATTAAAAACCATTTTGTATCTAAAAACTAAAACGCAACACAACACAACAGAAAATCTAAAAGATAAACCATTTAAAAAAAATACCTCGGACCCTCGTCCCCGGCTTCCCACCCAGCTCTTTCTGCTCCTCGACGGTAACAGATTCTGTGACGTTACTCCTGCCCGCTTCATCACTCACTCGACTAGCACACTGCTCATCCATCTTCCTCTTCACCGTTCCCTGCAAAAAAAATGTCAAATAGATTTGTGTTATTATACTTTTTTAATTCTAAAAAACTAAAATCTAAAGCAAAAAAAACAAACTACTGCATCTAAAACCACTACGCCAAACAAGTATTAAGGCGACGGACATAAACCGTCGCCTAAAAGACGAAATCTGTCACCTAAGCCTTAGGCCACACACAAACACGTCGCCTAAGTCGTGTCTCCTAAGTTCTTACGCGACGCATTTTGCATTGCCAGTCACCTAAGTGTAACTTTAGGCGACTAACATTATAACGTGTCGCCTAAAAATGAAATACCTAGGCGACTAACATATATTCATTTGGGGTCGCTTAAAAATGATGTGTTCGTCGCCTAAACATAAGTTATTTATTTATTTTTTTCAAAAAATCGTTTTATATTGATCTTAAACGACAGACATATAAATCTTAGTCACCTAAGATTCCCCTAGGCGACGGACTTTTGTCTCTCCTCGTCGCTTAAGAGGTATCTAGGCGACGTATTTTGCTATGCCTGTCGCCTAAACATAAGTTATTTATTTATTTTTTTCAAAAAATCGTTTTATATTGATCTTAAACGACAGACATATAAATCTTAGTCACCTAAGATTCCCCTAGGCGACGGACTTTTGTCTCTCCTCGTCGCTTAAGAGGTATCTAGGCGACGTATTTTGCTATGCATGTCGCCTAAACATAATTTATTTATTTAATTTTTTCAAAAAATAGTTTTATATTGATCTTAAACGACGGGCATATCAATGTGTGTCACCTAAGATTCACATAGGCGACGTGCTTTGTTCATTGTTCGTCGCTGAAGATGTATCTAGGCGACGTATTTTTATATGCCTGTCGCCTAAACATAATTTACTTATTTAATTTTTTCTAAAAAATAGTTTTATATTGATTTTAAACGACGGGCATATCAATGTGTGTCACCTATAGGCGACGCACTTTGTAGTTTCCGTGTCGCGTAAGATTTATCTAGGCGACGGATTTTGTCGATGACCGTCGCCTAAGAATAATTTATTTATTTAATTTTAAAAAAAATTAGTTTACATTGATCTTAAACGACAGACATAGAAATGTTAGTCACCTAAGATTCACCTAGGCGACAAACTTTGGTGTTTCCTCGTCGCTTAAGATTCACCTAGGCGACGTATTTACCTATGTCTGTCGCTTAAGTGTTGTTGCAGAACTCAATACAGAAGTTGCTTCTGTATTTTGCCCTTTTACAAAACAAACAACATAACCTGCACAGCCCAAACCAACACATTCTAAAATTTGAAAACAAAACATTCATTCCAAAATCAATTGTTCTATTACATAAACTGTTCTTTAAGTACAAACAAAAGGTAATAAACATAGTCTAAATGTGGTTGCCTCCATGTCGAGAAGTCAACGATTTTGGGAAGAACTACCTAATAGGCGAAGCGCTAAGAGCATCGCAATCTTCTCGTCCATCTGCCGTAAGCGCTCTTCTTGGGCTGCTTCTCTCTGGCGGTGGAGCTCTTCTGATTGACGCATACGCTCTGCCAGTTGCGCTTCTTTCTCCCTATAGTCCGCCAGCAATTCTTCTCTGACTTCATTAACTCGCTCCTCCACGATGTTGTCTACTTCGATACGCCGGGTGCCTCCTCTCTTCTTCGGCTCCCGTTGCATGCACCTTCCCACCCCTCGGACGTCTGTGCCTCTTTTGTCCCCAAGTCGACTGACTATCACATCGATTTGTTCTTCAATGAGGAGAGGCGCTTCGGGGGCACTATCCGGGTATTTCTCCCTTCTTTGCCCTATTAGTTCGTCCACACGTTCTTTTATTGCCTCCTACAATAACAGACAATTGAACAAGGTTAATAAGAAATACATACGTTGCATTTGTAAAACAAGAAATGGAACAAAAGAGCAGAAGTCTCACCACGTGCGGACGTCCCAAAGGGTCTTTGGCATAGGCATCCTCGAAGGCACGGACGAAAGGGGCTGGATGTCCTTGATTCCCATGCAGCTTCGCCCGGTAACTGAAGGCGGTCGAGCCGGAGTGGTGGTTCATCCTTTTTGGACCCGCTCGGACCTCCTTCATTTTCGCACATAAGGCCTGTAACACAACATTTACAACCATTACATTTAGGACCAAATAACTAATATAAACCATGAAAAAGATTGAAACAGAGAGAGAGAGAGAGTGATTACCGCATGATCAGGGTCCTTGAAGTGCGTGCACAACCACTCCCACTGCGTCGGACGATGGAGAAACTCAAGAGGAAGGTCATCCCCCCACTGCAGCCAATGTTGTCTGCAATCGGATTTCCAATCCTTGTACCTCTCAGCTGCCGTTCTCTGAACATAATCCTATAGGCCATCATGATCCGGTGGGAGCACGTAGTGTGGCTAGATATACACAACGGACCCACATTAGTAACAAAATATAACAAAAATAAAAACAGTAAGAAAAATATTTTAACATATTAAATGACAGGGCTTACTGAGAGGTAGTTGGTCACGATCGCTCGGTCCAAGGGGCCCAATTCCCTGTAGGTGGCCTTCATTGTAGGGACAACGTCCTTGACACAACTTCCCATGTCCCTAGAAAGGAGGCTTCGGACCACCGGATCCTTCGGTCCGCGGTGGTACTCATCATACTCCACCACGATCTTTCCCCCCGTAGTTCGGACCAGCTGCTGGGTCTTTAATCCAACCACCACACTTCTCTTCCTTTTTTGTGGTGTATCTACAAACAAAAGCCGAAAGAAGTTTATAACCATTAAATTAAATCCTAAATTACCGAATCAATTATATGCTTTCATATCATCTATATCTATCCTTAATGGAATTACCTACAGTAACCAAAATATACCTGTCGTGACCAAGTCCTGGCAACGAATGCTGCGCGCAGTCGTCGAAGCGCCGGTAGATGCAGATTTGGTACTGTGGTCGCTAGACGTCGCTGGCGCAACTGCTGGGAGTGGGGGAGCGCTTAGCTGCAAGGCAGTCAACTGTCTACCGGATTAGGAGCAGAAGAAGTAGGAGCCGTGATGTGTGGTGCTGAAGAAGCAAGAGTTGAAGGTCCAACATCAGGAGTTGATGGACCAGCAACTTGAGAAGATGAGAGTGGTGGTGCTTGTAGTGATCGTCTCATCAACTGCTGCCGTAGGTCACGGTCCTCAATCTCTAAGAGCATCCTCGTCTTTCCGTATCGCGGTTTTGGAGGCATTGCTAATATAAGAGGTATATAAAAAATAAAAAATAAAACAAGTTAATCTTAAAGAAACAATTATATGATAATTGATAATAAACTGAAATAACTATTTTATGATGAAGATTCTATTATGCTGAAGGTACCCATCAACCCTATCTAGCTCTTATATATATATGGAAGGATGGATACTCGAACCAGCAGAGATAAGTTGATATCTCATATCCAAAGACACGAAGTACAGTAATAGATTGACAGAAGCATGCATAATAGGTTACAAGCATAACTAAATTTCTGATGCAATTAAAGTCTGAAAATTAATTGCAAGTAACTAAACCTAGCAACTTATATCAACCAAAAATCCAATGTATATAAGAAACTAGAAAACGATCTTGGACACAGTGCCTAGAATGATAATTGTAAGGCATACATTAAACAATACAAATTGATTATTAGATACCCATAATTATATATATTTTTTAAATAAACAACTTTTCAAATATACCTATAATCAAAGATGATAAACATGAGTACTCAATTTTTAAGAACAGTTGGCAATTCAGAGAAGCAACAACTTAATTTTCATATGTGATAGTAATGATGTCATAACATGTAGAAGAAAATCTGCCCCAAGCTTAAAGTAATGTGATATTATAAATGGAAATAATCTGTGAACAAGCCAAATCCATTCTTTCCTAACTAATAGAACAAAAGGTTGGATAGCAGTCTCAAGCAACCTCATCATGAGCAGTGATTAATTACATAATGATCCACTAATTATGATAAATTGATCTACCATTTCTAATTTCTAGTTGCCTCCGGAATCAAGCTACTGACTACAAACAATGATGAAGTGAAAAGAATATAACAGCAAGAGAAAAGTTATGTGGGAAGGGATGTGAAGAGAAGTGTGAAAAGAATCAGGATAGTAGCCAAAATAAATTGGTTCTTATGACAAAATTATATGTATGCTAAAATGAAAGCTAATCATGATTAATAATCAAACTTACACAACTGTTAGCACTATGTTTGATGCCTTTAATAATGGTACTCTGATATAAGCTAAATAGTTCTTAAACCCTAAATTGAATCTTTAATAGATTGGTTTTCAAAACCAATCAACTGAAACCATCAACCAGTTGTCAATTCTTTATAAAAATCAAATCAAACCAAACCAACCAATAATCAATTATTGATAAGTATAATCAAACTATATACACCTGATATCTACTGTTTATGAGGTATAATCAAACCAATAATCAATTATTGATAAGGAACCAGGGTAAAGGAAAAAAGACATGTTTGTGTCGTCGCCGCCTTTTGAAGGGTTTGAGAAGATGGAGAAGCGGCCGGAGTTTGGGTTGGTAGAAAGAGGAGGAGTTGGGGACTCGAAGGAGCCTCCGCCGGAGGGTCGGGCGGGGGACGTGGCTGCGAGCTGAGGCAGAGGATGAGGGAGGGACTCGAACGAGGCGGAGGCGGAGGCTCGGGCAGGGGACTCGGCGGCTGTCTGAGGCAGAGGATGCGGGAGAGGATGGGGCGGCCGGTGGTGGAGAGAAACGAGTATGCTCGATTTGGGGATTTCAGAAAACACAGTTTGGTTTATATATATATATATATATATACACACACACTTAAGCGACGTACTTAAAAACGACCGTCGCCTCAAAATATGCCTTAAGCGACTATCAAATAAAAACCACGTCGCCTAAGAATTTTTAAATTTTTGGCCAAACTTTTTGGCGCAAAGCCACGCGCCATTTCCCAAATACTTAAGCGACGAATATTAATTACTTTTTCGCTTAAAATATATATTTAAGCGACTAAATAATACGAACTCCGTCGCTTAAGAAGGTTTAAATTAATATACAATTTAAGAAGGTTTTAATTGCTTTTTCCAACGATCAAATGCGCCAAACGATGTCTATTACATCTCAATTTTTAACCATGTACCGTACTATATGTATATTTAAGATCCAACGGTCAATTAGTCTAAAATGATTAACTTCATAATACCCCCGATCGATGCGGTCAACGTTATTTAAACACTTGTCTCTCTATGAGGATCCATAGTTTTGGAAAGTAAACGTTCCCAAATTTTTACATGGCTGATTAGGTGTCATCTATTTGAGTGTTTAATGTTTGAAAGAGTCGACGAAACGAGGTCATCTAAAGGTACGTACGTAATAGCGTTTTCGTGTAATGTGATTAGTAGAAAATACGGTTGACCGCTTCGAGCGAGCATCGAACGTTAAAGAAACGAGTTGATTTTTCTACTGTACTCATATTTAATTATAACGATCACATTAGACGGTGAAAATTTAAATTTTTTGAATTGATCTATTAAAAAGACAACATGCTTACTAATGTGGTATAACTTGATTATTAGATTATACTCAAGTGTATAACTTTCTAAACAACTATATAAAAGAAGTTGAATTTTGGAAAACACTGTGAAATAGCATTTTATCGTTATGATGAAATACAGTGATGGTAAAAAAATTACTGAAATCCGACAAACTTAAAGCCCAGATCGATGCGGTCAACGTTATTTACACACTTGTCTCTCTATGAGGATCCATAGTATCGGGAAGTAAACATTCCCAAATTTTTACATGGCTGATTAGGTGTCATCTATTTGAGTGTTTAATGTTTGGAAGAGTCGACGAAACGAGGTCATCTAAAGGTACGTAATAGCGTTTTCGTGTAGAATAAAAAAATGGTTTTATATGAATTTTATACGACAGACTTATAAATGTTAGTCACCTAAGAATATACCCAGGCGACTGGCTTTGGTCTATCTTAGTCGCCTAAGGATAAACAAGGCGACGTATTTACTTCTGTGCGTCGCCTAAGTATAACTTATTTCCTTTTTTTTTTTTTTTAAAGTTTTATATGAATTTTATACGACGGACTTATAAATGTTAGTCACTTAAAATGTATCTAGGCGACTAGCTTTGATCGTTGCTAGTCGCCTAAAAGTAGACAAGGCGACGGGTTTACGTATGTGTGTCGCCTAAGTATAAATTATTTACTTATTTTTTTATAAAAAAATATTTTATATTAATTTTAAACGATAGACTTATAAATGTTAGTCACCTAAAAATTTACCTAGGCGACTGGCTTTGGTCTTTCTTAGTCGCCTAAGGATAAACAAGGCGACGTACTTACTTCTGTGCGTCACCTAAAAATTTACCTAGGAGACTAGCTTTGGTATTTCTTAGTCGCCTAAAGATAAACAAGGCGACGTACTTACTTCTGTGCGTCGCCTAAGTATAACTTATTTCCTTGTTTTTTAAAAAAAAAAGAAGTTTTATATGAATTTTATACGGCGGACTTATAAATGTTAGTCACCTAAAATCTACTTTTAGGCGACTGGCTTTGTGTCGCCTAAGTATAAATTATTTACTTATTTTTTTATAAAAAAATATTTTATATTAATTTTAAACGATAGACTTATAAATATTAGTTTTATTCGCGTCGCTTAAGTATAAAATATTGCCTTAATATTTTTCAAACAATATTTTTATACTACTCACCATAAGACCCTTGTTTTGTGATGCTCTTTTACTAAATAAAAAACGGTGTTAACTTGATTATTTCAGGGTTTACATAAAATACTTAATGAAATGATCAATTTTCATTTGATAGGTCTTCCTCATATTCAGCATAATCATCCTCTCTATCACTTTCATCTTCATCTTCCTCACTTTCGCCTTCATCTTCTTCGTCATCGCTGCTTTCATCCTCGTATTCATTCTCCTCGTCATCATCCTCGTCCTCTTCATCATTGTAACATTGAATGAGAACATCAATGTGTGGAAGAGAACCGAAGTCGATGGTGAAACTAGATATAGGAGTGTAAGTTGGGATTGAGTCCCCGGTAGGTTCTTGATAGGGTTCATCAACTTCATTCCTCCTAGGAGGTCCGTTAGTTTCATCTCTTGCAAGTGTGCTAGCACTGTACGTACCTCTGTGTGACATCACATTAACAACTTTCCAAGGTTCACCAGCCTTCGGGTCATCTAGATAAAACACTTGTCTTGCTGTGGCGGCAAGAATATATGGTGAATCCTCATACCAGCTGGTAGATGTGTCAACTGATAAAAGAATGTGATCTATCTTTACGCTACCATGAATGGTAGGGTCAGTATTGTACCATTTACACTTGAACAAAACAACCCGCATGCCTTCTGAATATACTAGTTCGACAACGGCTTCAAGAATCCCGTAGTATGAAATGCCTTCAGTCTCTACCATGACACCACTATTTTGAGTCTTCAATTTATGGTCTCGCTGCCACGTGATAAACTTAACTCCGTTCACATAACATTGTGAATAAATATTGTGTGCTTGAGGGCGGCATGCCAAAATGTGCAGTTCAGGCGTATAATACTCACTTCCTTCTGTTTGCAGCTTCGTGATCTGTAACATTAATATAAACCATTACTGCAATGTAATATAAATGGTCAACTATATATAATATTCAAATTATAACTATTGTATACCCAAGCTTGAAAGTATGGAAGAAAACTCTGAATACGTTGCTCATCAGTCATCCGTGGATTGATTTTTTTTAGTTCATTATGATGAACTGCAATGAAGTAAGCCGCTTCTGTACAGTGCTCCATTACATTCCAATGAGCCTCATACAATTCGTTCCTACTTAAGTGAGCATTTGCTACAAAACCTGCGGGTTTCACGAGTTCGGAAACAACAGAGATATTGAATCGAGGTGAACTGGCGACGGTTGCATCTCCCGTAGCATCATCCATATAAAAACTGCAGTATGTCACACACTCATATGTAATGTATTGCTCAGCAATACACTCCTCTGGGAAACGTGTGTTTCTAACAGTTTTTTTATAATCTCCGAGTTGCCTGTCAAATATTATAGTTAGTACATTATATATATATATATATATATATATATAGAGAGAGAGAGAGAGAGAGAGAGAGAGAGAGAGAGAGAGAGAGAGAGAGAGAGAGAGAGAGAGAGAGAGAGAGAGAGGATCATGTAGTTAAAATGACAAAATTAACGCAATACCTTTCCATGGGAAACATCTAGGTAAAATGTACTGGGCCGGTAAGCATAACTTGTTCGGGAAGGTGAATCATGAGGTGAACCATGATAGTGAAGAAAGCGGGAGGAAAGATCATTTCCAATTTACAAAGAATCATTACTATTTCTTCCTTCGTGAGACGGACGTCCTCTTTCATCAACTCTCTAGCACATAGTTTCTGAGACCATCTGCACAATGCTATTAACGGCTCAACGACGTGATATGGCAGATATGGTCGGATAACGATTGGAAGAAGACGTTGCAGGAGTACATGGCAGTCATGCGTCTTCAATCCATAAAACTTTTTATCATTCACATTTACCTTATTCTTCAAACTTCCCGCATAACCATAAGGAAATTGTGCATCTTTAATCCATTCGAAAATCTCACTCTTTACCTCAGGAAGAACTGTATACGATGCTTGAGACACTTTTTCTTTCTTTTTACTTGACCCGGGTTTCACTTTCTTCCACAGCCTCTTCCGTATCCCTAGTTGTTCTAGACCTTCACGAGCTTTTGGATCGTCCTTGGTCTTTCCTTCGAGACCGAAAATGGTTCCACTGATGTTGTCGTACACATTCTTCTCAATGTGCATGACATCTAAGGTATACCTTATTCTCGATGTCGTCCAGTACGGCAGCTCCCAAAATATACTCACGTGAGTCCAACACAGTTTCTCTCTAGTTGCTTTTGGCTTGAACTTCGGATGCAAACTCAGTTCAGGGTAGTCATGAGAGAGCATACTGCTATAAATCTCATCCCCAGACCAAGAGCGTGGTGCTTCCCTTAACTCAACCTTCCCATTAAACTTATCTGCTGCTAGACGCCATGGATGCCTCCGGGGTAGCCATCTGCGGTGACCCTGGTATGCCATTCTCCCTGTCAAGTTGCTTGAATCAATATCTTCCAAACAAATGGGACATGCATTGTAGCCTTTTGTCTGGATGCCTCCCAACATCCCTAATCCGGGAAAGTCGCTAATGGTCCACATCACTGCTGCTCTCATTGTGAATGACTTTTGCTCATGTCGGTCATAAGTCTGAACTCCGATACTCCACAACATCTTTAGCTCATCGATCACAGGTCTCATAAACACATTCAAACACTTTCCTGGAGACTTTGGACCGGATATTAACAATACGAGCATGTTAAACTCCTTTTTCATACACATTGAAGGAGGCAAATTGTAAGGCATCGCCACAACAGGCCAAGTGCTGTGAGAAAGACCGGTTGCACCAAAAGGATTGAACCCGTCTGTAGCTGGTCCGAGGCGCACATTCCTAATGTCGTTGGCAAAATCTGGAAAGTCCTTATCAAACTCTTGCCATGCTTCCCTATCTGCCGGGTGTTTAAGAAAATCTGGATCTGAAATCCTTTCCCCGTGCCACCTCATTTCCTTTGCTGTGTGTGGCGACATATATAGGCGTTGCAACCTGGGTGTTAGAGGGAAGTAACGAACCTTTCTTACAGGAACTTTTATACCATGTTCAGAATATATCCATCTTGACTCATTGCATATGGGACAGTTGTCTAGGTCTGCATTCTCTTTGTAAAACAACGCACAACCATGATCGCATGCGTGGATGATCTGATAACCCAGACCCATATTCTTTAGGATCTTTCTTACAGTTCGGTATGAATCAAGACACTTATTTCCTGGAGGAAGCGCCCTCTTGATCACTGCACAGTTTTCATCAAAACTTTTGTCTGACCATCTATTTAGCGTTTTTATCTTAATTGTTTTAAGGATGATGGTTAAAACAGTCTCCTCACTACCATCATACAACGGAGTCTGAGCTTCTAATAAAAGTCTGTTATACTTCTCATAAGCATCTCTGGCAACAGGGTCTAAATCATTTACATCATTTCCATCATTTAAACCATCAACATTCTCTGCCTCATAAAAACTATCAATATATGGAAAAGCATCATGCAGAATGTCCATAATGGGGTTTATTTGAGGACCCACACTACCACTAGAAGATGCCATCTGCTCAAGGTATTTTTGCCTCTGCTCGTACAATGAAGGACCGCTTGCAACCTCACCGTGATGTATCCATGTAGTGTAATCAGACATCATACCATTTTCTCTCAAGTGCGTAAACATCTCATCCACTCTAAGCCTCCGCTTGTGCAACCGACAGCGCTTGCATGGGCACTTGTGCACTTCCGTGTCACTACTGCTATTTTGAAGAACAAACGCACAAAATTCAATTATCCCCTGAATGAACTTCGGATCACCTCTAGATAAGCCGATCCAACTCTTGTCCATGTTTCCTGTCATAACATAAACATACAATATGCATAAGGTTAGCACACAACATTTATGATACAATCAAAACCTGTCCCAACACTTCTTCTCCTTATGCCTCCGGGTTGGGTCCTATCCCCTTCAGGGGAACACGACTTTGTTGATCCTTTTGCTATTCATGTGGTTTCAGCTACAGTTTTGGAAAATTTCAACACAAAACACATTATAAACCAAATTCAACTCAAGATTTCAAACACTAAATTCAACCAATCAAACCCAAATATGGTGATTACAATGAAGAGAAGAGATTATACTAACCTAGAAAGCAATTGGAAGAGAAGACCCAAGCTTTTAGACCCCGAAATTGACGAAATCAGCAGTTTTGGAGATTTTTCGCATCTGCTACAGTACTTTTCTGTGTTTTCTTCTTCTGCGTTCTGTCTAAGCAAAGGGCTTTATAACAGATTTGAAAAATTTAAGCGACGAACATGTTATTTGTATGTCGCGTAAAATAGAGTCTTAAGCGACTAGCAAAAAATACGTCGCATAAGAGGTCCTTAGGCGACAGACACGAACCGGAGCATAGATACTGTTGCATAAGAGGTTCTTAAGCGACTCACATAAGGTGTCGCATAGGTACCGTCGCATAAGATCTCTTAGACGACACACCTATTTTTTTAGGGGACAGAAATTTTGTTCGTGGTATTAGTCCATTTTACAGACGTATTCATAGTCTGTCGCTTAAAATGATATATGGCGTAGTGAACAATGTCACTCACCACTTTCTTCTACGCATTCTGAGATGATTGATAAACATTGCAGACTGTCTGCAGTAAAGACACTAGATGCCATTTTTCCTCATTTGCAGCGACCCGGTAGCTGTAGGAAGTGGTGCCAGAATGATCGTTGATTGCATACCCCTTATTATTTCCCTTGTTCCGGTTAGTGGCGTTCCGGACACACATCGCTTGCAAAAAGAAGTATAAATATATTTTAACATATTTCATATGAGAATTAAGAAGTTATTATATGAAATGCGAAAACCGATTATTAATTTTCATTACCTTATAACCGTCGTCCTCAAAGTTCACTTTGAGGTACTCCCACTGCTCAGGTCGGTGGATGAACTCTTCGAGCGTCGCCTTTGATACTTCAACGTAATGAGTATGGCAGTTGTGTTTCCAATCCTTGTAAATCTTTGTACCGGTCTCGTCTATATATTTCCACATGCCTGTCTCAGTGGGAGGGAGGTCATAGAACATCTAGTAAAAAATAATTCAAAAAACCCAACTCAGCATAGGAATGAAAAATAGAATATCATATTTCAATAAAATGTGACTGAAAAATAGTTTTTCAATAAGACATTTTACGTCCATATAAGTTGTCAATACATCTTGGTGCTCTTCATCCAGCTTAGCAAAGGGAGGCGCAAACACAGGAACTTTGCTCCGGACGGCACTCCCAATGTCTCAGGACATCAAAGTCCTCCAATTCAAATCTTTGGGACCCTTGTGCTCTTCGGTGTACTCAACTTTTAGAGGCTAGTTGTTATTCAACATCTTCAAATATGCAGTCTTTATGCCCGTTACGATGCCGTGCTTCTCAATGTTCCGCCCCTTCACCTTCTTCCTCATTGCCATATCAACCACCTCTGCATATGTTTAAAGGCAAGGATCGATAGCCATAATACTACAAGACTGTGTAACTAAATTTTAGATGCAATTGATTTAAGTATACATATACCAGCTATTGGCTTCTAAATACATATAAAATCTGGCTATTGGCTTCTAAATTCATATAAAATCTGGCACTCTGTCGAGTTCATGATATAATGGTCATCAAAAGGAACTTTTTCAACCATGCACAAGCTAATTGCATTGAATCTTAATAGAAATAGTTATTCAAAAAGGAACTTTTTCAACCAAAGCAAGATTGGTTATTCTATAATGAGTGTGATACTATACAAAACCTTAAATAGCTATTCTGTAAATGACAAACAACATCATTTAGTAGCTACGCTAGTTTCTAAATGTACACCCTAAAAAAGTTTATACTTGTGTAAGCACTTTCAAAATTGATGAAAATAACATAAATACAAAACCAACTATAAGACAGAAGCAACTAAAAAAGCTTTAAGCCAAGTCATTCAAGGGAAAGTTTTTTAACCAGTGTAACTCTACCACAGTTATGCCCTAAAGCAATGTATAAGACCAGTTTAAAAAAACGCGGTGATGTACAGAAAAAGGCCATACAAGAACCTTATATATACAAACCAATGAAAGCAGCACCAAAAGAGAGAAAATCTGGCCAAATTGATGTTGTCTTAAACAAATTATATTGACAAAATAAAACTGCAACAAATACGTAAAACAAAACACTTAAGCTTTCTGGATTAGTTTTCAACTTATACAACTCAGAGCCCAAACCAAGGGACTACTGATTAGTGAATATAGATACAATAGCAGGTGTCTCACAGGAATAGAGAGAGCAGAGCATTTTTATCCAGGAAATTATTGTATCTTTTACAAACACCTTAATTTGTTCTTCCTATGCGGCAGAAGAAAACATTCAAAATATATAAGTAATGTATTTCGATAATTTGCTCTTCCTATGTAGCAAAAGAAACCCCATCAACTTTTGGTCCTAATACTCATCATTTTCAACAATCTCAGACCCGGCCGAACTAAATCATCAACATTGCAGGCAATACAAACAGAGGTTGATCTTACACGGCTCCTGAGGACCCTTCTTGGTCCTAATACTTCTTGGAGGACCGTCATCGCCTTCCACAACGACAGCTCCACCGCAACCGCAACCGCAACCGCCACTCCCACCGTCACTGGAAGCGCCGCCTCCAGCAGCCACCAAGCCCGATCGGTCGGTATCTTCTAACGACGGGATTGGTACCAGCGTGCCCGCCTTGGTCTGGCTGTCGCCGACCCCACTACCGGCGTCTCTACCGTCGCATTCGCCGCGCGACAGTCAATATTGCTACAGCTTCGGCCGCCTTCCTCTCCCTTCTCGCTTCGAGCTCCTTCTTCCTCTTCTGGGCAGTAGAACATGGTGCCCTTGATGAATTCTAGGATTGGGGTTTCGAATTTAGGGTTTGGGGGTTTCGAATTTAGGGGTTGAAATTGAAGGAGAGAGGTTAGGGGTTTCGAATTTGGGGGTTTTTGGTGAAGATAGATTAAGGTTTAGGGCTAAATGGAAGGGATTTGGGTTTTGTTTAGGGTTTAGGGCGTCAGCAGATGAAGAACACAGAGAGAGGGAAATGCGCAAATGAGGAAGAAGAAGCCGATTCTGTGTTCTTATAATCAGTTAATTGAAGCGACGAATATTGTTATAAATCGTCGCTTGAAGTGTTTAAGTTAGCGACGACACACGCAAACTTCGTCGCTTCAGAGAACATCAAGCGACGAACATTTTGTAAATATCGTCGCTTAAAGTCTTTAAGTTAGCAACGACGCAATTTGCTAAATTAGTCGCTTCAAATGATCTGAAGCGACGAAGTTAATACTCACATGGTAACCTAGTGAGGTCAAACTTCGTCGCTTCAGATCACGTGATCTGAAGCAACGAAGTTAAAACTCACAGGGTAACCTAGTGAGGTCTAATTTCGTCACTTCAGATCATTTGAAGTGACGAAGTAGGACCTCACTAGGTTATCCTGTGAGTCTTAACTTTGTCGCTTCACTTGATCTCAAGAGACGAAAGTTGTACCTCAGTTGTTGCTTGAACTTTTGAAGCGACAAATATTGCCCAATATTCGTCGCTTCAATAGAACTTAACAGATTAGTTATTTTTAGATGCATATGTTTTTATTAAATTAGAATATTCACTACCAGATCGGACAGAATAGCCGACGAAAAAAATTTCGTCTACTATGTCAAATTTTCGTCGGCTATTCCTTCTCCCGACGAAACTTTCGTCGGCTATAATTTGTCAGTAAAAGGACGTCGGTAAAACGAATGGCCAACGAAAATAACGAAATCGTTGGCTATTTTCGAGTATGGCCGACGATATTACCGACAAAAATTCATTTTGTCGACCAAACCTGGGCAAAATATCCGACGAAATTCATCGGATATTTTCGAGTATGGCCGACGATATCGTAAACTATAGCCGACGAAATTCGTCGGCTATTTGTTCTGAAATATAGCCGACGATTTCATCTATTTTGTCGGTTATTTCGTCAGAACATATTTGTTTCTGCACAAACCCTGGGGCCTGGTAGATACAGATGAATCCAACTTGATCTCCTGCAAACCTGCTTACTAAGGGGAATACCGGGCGGGCCGGTCTTCTCCTCTCCGATGCCTAAGTCAGTATATTTGGAATATATAACTTGAGCACGTATGTAAGCGGTGAGAGAGATAAGTTACCTATTAATGAGGGTAGTTGGGGCCCTTATATATGCGGCTGGGGGTGAGGGCTAGCCTCACCCTTCGATGTGGGACTGGTTCCCTTCGAAGGGTAGTTCTGGTGACCTCTTAGGAAGGCAGGCGCCCCCGGTCCCAGGGTCCCTGGCGTCCGGATAGGCTGCTAGACCCCGAGGCCGGGTGCTGGTGGTTCGGTCCTGGGCCTCGGGCCGGGCCCTGGTGCACTTGATGCGGGTCTGTGGGCCTGATGTAGCCCCTCTGCGGCTACTGTCAACAAGTCCCCCAAGTTCCCGGTCAAGTGCAATCTTGAATGGGGACTTAAGTCTGTCTTGCTCTTGTCCCGCAGACCCGCAGGGTTACCAACCCAACGGTGCCCAGTCCCCCAAGTCCGCTTTGAAGATTGGGCGTGACCGGGGTGAGTACCTGTTTACCGATGGCAAGCAACAGTTTATAAGTACGTTTGTAATATAAGTAGTACTGTGCTCAAGTGTTGTGGTGCTATGAGCATGGAGTGGGGTGAAACCCGGAGTGTATGAGATGATGATGCCATGCAAAAGATGTGTGCATGGGATGATAATGGAGCGTTGAAATCCGCCATGCAATAGATGTGTGCATGAAATCTCGACCGAGCACTCTGCCATATCGGTACGGAGCGGAGTTCACTGGGGCACTTCCGGGCGTTCTGCCATATCGGTACGGAACGGAGCTCACTGGGCCACTACCGGGCGTTCTGCCATATCGGTACGGGTCCCAGGTGAACTTAAGTACTGGACCTCGACCGGGCGTTTTGCCATAACGAGACGAGGTGGATTAAGGACCTCGACCGAGCGTTCTGCCATGTCGAGACGAGTCCATATTGCTAGGCTGCGGGGAGATTACCCCGGTGTTGCGGGCTGTTTGAAGCGCCGGTGAACACTTGCTAGTTCTTCTCAGCTTGTGTTGAATAAGCGTTGAGGTAAAGGGGGGGGGGGTGGCGTTGAGGTGACAAGGCTCGCCGTGCAGCCCCACGTTGATCACGGTTCAATGCGATGCAGGGTTTTTATCCTGCTGGACAAGAGTACATGGGTTAGATGTAAACTCACCCTGGTGTATAAAGCCCATGCCGGTCGAATGTTCTCATAACCGGGGTCATGCCATGGAGCCGGGCGAGACTCGACCGGGCGTCCTGCCATATCGAGACGAGACCCCCAGTGAAGTGCCATGGGGCCGGGTGGATCGCGTTCCCGGAAAATGCTCTCGAGCCGGTTGGATGTTACGTAACCGGTGGGTGGATCTCGACCGGGCGTCCTGCCATATCGAGACGAGTCCCCCAAGAGAGATGCAGCTGGGTGGACCTCGACCGGGCGTTCTGCCATATCGAGACGAGTCCCCCAAGAGAGATGCAGCTGGGTGGACCTCGACCGGGCGTTCTGCCATATCGAGACGAGTCCCCCAGTGAAATGGCGTGCAACCGGTTGAATGATCATAACTGGTGAGAGGTCTTCAAGACATGCAGCGAAGAAGTCATGCAGCCGGTTGAATGATCATAACCGCGAACTGCCATGGTGCCGGGCAGATGGCTCATACCCGGAACGATGCTCTCGAAGCGGTTTGGGAAACCATAACCGATAAGAGGTCTTCAAGCCGGTTGGAAGATCATAACCGGTGAGATGCAGCTGGGTGGACCTCGACCGGGCGTCCTGCCATATCGAGACGAGTCCCCCAGCGAGATGCAGTGAAGATGCCATGCAGCCGGTTGAATGATCATAACCGCGAACTGCCATGGTGCCGGGCGGATGGCTCATACCCGGAACGATCCTCTCGAAGCGGTTTGGGAAACCATAACAGATAAGAGGTCTTCAAGACATGCAGCGAAGAAGCCATGCAGCCGGTTGAATGATCATAACCGCGAACTGCCATGGTGCCGGGCGGATGGCTCATACCCGGGACGATGCTCTCGAAGCGGTTGAAAAATCATAACCGGTGAGAGGTCTTCAAGACATGCAGCGAAGAAGCCATGCAGCCGTGGAGCCTGGGGAAGTGTGGGAGGGCCTGACGCCTCGGTTCCTGCTCCTACCTTCATGTCGCCAGCGTGTGGGACAAGTGGCTGACATGCATTTAAGGAGGAAGTCCATCAGTCCCGTCAGTTATGATGGCATGGGCAATTTACCAATGTTGGGACACGTGCCAGCAGGGAGCGGTCTTGAGATGGAGGGCCTGGATTCGCAGGCGTTTGAGTTGCTCTGATTGCGTGTTTTTGGAGGGATTTCAAATGCCTAGGGCACCGGTCCCCTCTATAAAAAGGCCTCTTCTGCTCTTCTTTCTGCTGTTGCTTCTTGCTTTAGAGAAACTAAGAGAAAGAGAGAAATCCGGCGAAAGCTCTGAGCCCCTTGCCCCACGAGATCCGTTTTCTCGAGCGCTCCCTACTCTCTTCCTACCATTGCTCGCTGCTTTCGCAGGGCGGACTGTCCTCGGTTGAGCATATTAATCGGTAAGTTTGTTGATTTCTTTGCCCCGGTGTTGTTCTTGTTTTGGTTTTGTTGTTTTGCGGCCGGGGGGGGGGGGGGAGGGATCTCTATCGCTGACTGAACTGCTCTGCGGCAAACTTCGGGAGAGGCCGTAGAAGGCGCTGTTGTAGCCTGTTGCTGATGAGCGCTAGGGTTTTGTTTTCTTCCCCTAGGTTAAGATGTCTTCTTCAAGTTCTAACCGGGCTTCCGAATCGGCTGCCAGGGGTCCTATCGTGGACGATGTGGAGAGGCTGGAGGACTGGCTCGGTTCAAAATCCCCGGAGACGGAAGTCGCTGACTGCTCCGGGAGCAGGGCTTCGTCTCCGGCTTTGTCTTTGTCTTCCGGGGCTGAATCCTCAGAGACTAAAGTACCGCACGGGGTGCGCCTTGCGGGTGCTCCGGCCGTGAGCTACACCATTGGCAGAGGGAAGGATGCGGTGGTGTGCGATGAACCGGAGGGTAGCATGACCCCTGGAGGGATAGCTGCACTTCGGGAATCGTGGAGTATCCCGGATGAGGTTCTGCTGCGGCCCCTAAATCCTGGAGAGTCAGCCTGCAACCCGGAGGCAGGTTGGGTTGCCGTGCATCAGGATCTGTTCCGGCATGGATTCTCGCTCCCGCTGCCAGATTTCGTGCAGTATATGCTCAGTGCGCTGCAAGTGTCGCCCGTGCAGCTTCCTGGGCTCCAGTGAAGGTGACTACTGAGCCTCGGCTGCCTATATGAGCTGTCCGGAATGAGTATGCCAACGGTAAACGAATTCCGGGCCTTGTATAGGTTGTCATACTCAAGGAAGCAAGGGTCCCGGGGTTGCCTGTCCTTCAACGCCCGGAACCATCAACCGATCATCACCAATATGTCTACATGGGTAGACAACAACTGGAGAAAGAAGGTGGTGATGGTGGGCGGGAGGTGGCAGGCGAGGAGGAAGATGTACCGGGTTCCTGGCGCCTTCCAACCCATTGGCGACCAGTCGTTCGAGCTATCTGATCTGGAGCACGAGAGGATCTCGACCATACTCGGATGTTGGGATGACCTGAAACGGAGTTCTTATAACTTCATCCGCCGGGAAGTGTTGGAATACTGCCAACTCGGGCGGGATCCCGGTGCGTAGCAAGCCTTAGCGGTGACACTTGTGCTAGCTCTGTTTTTAAAATACTAACTGTTTACTTGTCCTGCAGGTGCATCTTCCCGGGCGGTCATCAAGCCCGAAACCACTCTCTCAATAGACGGAGAAGACCTCCTTAACAAGCTGAAGGAGAAAGGCGAGACCGTCTCGCGGACCTCGGTGGACGAGGAGTCCGGCCAGCTCACGACTCATCTGGAACCGAGGGCCATGGATGTTGATGACGGCGCCTACATCTTGAGGCGGGTGAAGAGCCATCCGGCTGCGCCTAAAGCGGTGCCCGGAAAGGGCAAGACTACTAGGGGGCCAGTGAGGATTCCCGGTGAAGTGAGCAGGATCCCCAACCGCCCGGTGTCTGTGCCGCTGGTGACCCGTGCCGCCCGGGGAGAGAAACGGAGGGGCGTGGACATTCCTCCCTCTGCGCTGGTGACGCTCACCGGCGGGTCGTCACGAGAGAACCTGGCCAAACGGCTCAGGGATACCAGCGGTGCACAACCTAACTCCGCTGGGGAGAAGGCTGCCGCTGCCCGGCAGAGTAGCCCCGCACCTGCGGAGGCACCAAGGGGAAGCCCGGACAGTGCATTCGTCCGGCAGGTGGCGGCGGACCTGGCTAGCCTCGGCCTGGACAGGCCCGGGGTCACCGGAGTCTTGGCGGGTAGGAGCCGGCCAAAATGCAAGGAATCCGTCCTCCAGGTAAGCACTAATCGGTGCCACTACGCCGCTTGTAGTTTGTTTTCTGTTGCTGCTTGACTAACTGTTTCTGTTGTTGTGCAGTTGCTGTACAGTCTGTACCAACCGGACGCGAGCGAGGAACTGCCGGAGCTGAAGAGGCAGATAGCTGCTTTATCGGAGGCCCGACAGCGCCTAGAGGTGGAGAAGTCCCGCTCGGATCGGGAGAAGGCCAGATCGGAGGAGAGGGCCAAGAAGCTGGGGGAGCAGAACCGGAGCCTGGAGAAGGAGAAGGAGCGGGCCGAAGCTGAGAGGGCCGAGCTGGAAGCCAAGGTGGACGAGCTCCAAGTGGGAGCTGCCGCTCTGCGTGCCGCCACTGCTGCTGCGACCGGGGAAGACGACCCGGAACTCTATGAGCGGGTTGTTCTCAAATACCATGAGAGCGATCAGTTCCTGAAGAAGGTCAGGGAAGAGGGCATCTCGGATGCGTACACAGAATGGGCGGGGAAGGGGTGGTTAGACACTTCCCTGATGTCGGACGCCGCTGCTGAAGGAGACATCCATGAGCAGTCGGACATCCATCAGCAGGCGGTGGAGGGGCAGCAGGAAGAAGTGACTCGCTCGGACTTGGATTCTTTTACCAACGGTACCAAGTCTCCCCGAGCCAGAGTCGGCGCCGGAACTGAGGTCAATGACGAGGGTACCGCAGGAGAGGCCGGCGGATTGCCTGCTGAGGGTGGAGTCATGGCTCCTTAGGATTTTCCATGCTCTTCTCCTTGTAATCTTTCCGGAACGGTTACTGCTTGTATACTTGCTTGATTATGAATATACTTGAACTGGCGGAGTCGGTGAAATTTTCTCAAAAGTAGTTTGCATATATTTGTGACATTTTTTACAACGGTAGAACCGGTGATATGCCAAACTAACCGCTCGGAGACTTGGCGGGTTCACCAGGCCTGGTTATGCTCCCGGTCGGGGTCTGCTCTTCTTTCCCCCACGTACCGCTGGAGTTGGCCGTCATTAATCAAGCCCTGCACTGCTGTCTTGAGAGCACAGCACTGGCTCGTCCAATGAGTAGCCTCATCATGATAGGAGCAGTACTTGCCCGTCTGCGCCGTTGTAAGTTTCCCATTCGGGTACCTTCTCTTGGGCGGTGGGGGGATGACGCTACCGTTCTCAAGTAAAATATCCTCGTAGGAAGTGGTGAGAGCGGTGAAGACTTCTTGACCGGCCGGTGGTGCTGGCATGATTGTCAGGGGGCGTTCTTGGCGGTAAGACGCCGGCTTGTGCTCGCTCTGGGGCTTGTCAGGATAAGGCCTCTACTGCCTTTGTGGCCAGTTTCTATTGGGCCAACTCGGCCGGGCGGCGCGGTTCTCGGTCTGCTGACTGGGCGGGGGGTTCTCTTCCCGGGGATGGTCTTCCTGCTGCTCATCCCGCTTCCTCTTCAACAGGTGGTGCCCATATGTCTCGTGATCGGCCTGAGCATGCCGGATGGCCATTGCCATCAACTCATCATACCCCTGCGGGAGTTCTACCCGGACGGCGTAGGAAAACTTCCCTGGCCGGAGCCCTTGCTTGAACCCCATCTCGACGATGCCCTTGTCTAGGTTCCGGACCCCGGCAGTGGCTGTCTGCCATCGGTTGACAAAGGTCCTCGGTTCCTCTCCGGGTGCCAGCATACAGTTGAAGAGGATGGTCGACGTCCGGGCTCCCTCGACCCGGAGGATGAAGCGGCCTACAAACCGGTCGGCTAACTGTTCGAAAGCCTCGATCGAGTTCGCCGGAAGCTCATAAAACCAGCTGAGCGCTTCTCCAAACAGAGTTTCCTGGAAGATGTTGCAGCATACTACATCAGAGTAACCCTTGGCGCAGGTCTGGGACCGAAAACTGTCCAGATGCTGGTACGGGCAGCCGGACCCTGAATAGGTGAGCTTGAGGGACTTCTGGTTGCCAGACCTTCCCGACTCTATGACCCGATGCGAGAAAGGGCCCTTATATAGGCGGCTGGGGGTGAGGGCTGGCCTCACCCTTCGATGTGGGACTGGTTCCCTTCGAAGGGTAGTTCTGGTGACCTCTTAGGCAGGCAGGCGCCCCCGGTCCCAGGGTCCCTGGCGTCCGGATAGGCTGCTGGACCCCGAGGCCGGGTGCTGGTGGTTCGGTCCTGGGCCTCGGGCCGGGCCCTGGTGCACTTGCTGCGGGTCTGTGGGCCTGATGTAGCCCCTTTGCGGCTACTGTCAACAATATTAATATTTTAATAGGCATTAATTAGTTATAGCCGAAGAAATAATGTCATTTTCGTCGGCTATAACGGTTATAGCCGACGAAATTTGGTAAAAATCTTCGGCTATAGTACTTATAGCCGACAAAATAATGCCAATATTGTCGGCTATTCTTACATTTTGTGGAAAAAAATTAAATTAATTTCTAAATTACCATTCCAAGCAACCTGCAATTCACAATGACAATCCATGCATTTACACCAACAAGAAACACGTCTAAATGACTTATTATTTAATTTGTTCCAATCTACATAAAATATAACCCTAATCATCACCTAAAGCACTAAAGTCCACCACGTCTGCTGAACGAACTCGGGAGGTTGAAACGGCTGAAACGGGGGCGGGGGTTCAAGGCCTTGTTGTTATGCCGCGAACATAGCATACCACCAGTTTTGTTGGCCGGCGTAATTGTGTCGCCGAATTCTCTCGCATTCAGCATGCCAACTGGACATATCCAAATGATACTGCTGTGTTCTGCGGTGTTGCTCCTGTGATCTCTAGAACTCGGCCGCCAATCTTGCATTTTCTTCTGCCAATCTCTGCATTTCCCCCCTCATCTGTTGGATGTCCCCGCCTCCCTTCTTTTGACCTCCCATAGTGGTCTTCAGGAGTCCTATTCCAGAACTTCCCAAACCCCGGCAGTAGTAATTTAAATTTTAAAATCGTAATCAACGACTTACGAGCTGTTCTGTCGCTTGTGGATAAGCCTTCTTGAACGTCTCCACGTACGGGTTGCTATCAGGATGATCTCTAAGCGCCTCCTCCTGATATTGTGCAAATGGCCTAGAACCACCATGATGGGGGGTTGTGTTACGGCGGCGGTTCGCAGAGTTTATCCGAGACCGTTCCTTCAAACAAATAATAAAATATTAGAAAAATGCATCAAAAAATATTAGTGTAATAATTATAAAATAATTAAACTAATAATTAAAATTTTAACAAAATAAACATTTATAGTTAAGTTTAGTATTTACCTGCATAAGTGGGTTGTTGAAGTCTACTGTCTTCAACCCGCCACTCGTACTCCCTGAACATGAACTCTCTTGGAGTACCCATACGACCACGGTTGTCGTATTCGGTAAAGTGGGTACGGAGCTCGTTCTTCCACTCTTTGAACCTACGGAACAAACAAAAGTGCATTAGAAATATTATTAATATTATAAAATATTTTAAATTATAAGATGAGGAATTCCCAAAGTACCTCGAGTTCTGCATCGCGTCCGCCCAAGCCTGCTTGTGTTCGGCAATCTCGAAGTATGCCTGAAAGATAATATTTTATTAGTTTTACAATTATAACAATACCGAAAATTATTAAATATTACGATAAAGAAATTAAGTTTTTTAAATTACTCACCGACGCCGCGTTGTTGACCTCCCTCTTGATCTCTTCCGGCACATCAGCCCACCGTGTCCACAACATAGGGACTCTATCCCTAATCAGTGCCCACACGCAACCCGCGTAATCGCGGCGTTTTTTCCCCTGAACCTCCTGATTAGGGTGTTCGTTGATCTGGATCCTCCCCCTGCTCTCAACAATTCTCCTGAGCGTGTCAAAACATATGACACTTCTCGTATTCCTGCTTGAACTGCTAGCGGTTGTCCCTATCACATAAACGACGATTGGTTAATAAAATTAAATATTAGTGCGTTAATTTTAATAAAACATTTAATTAATAAAATCAAATGTTACCTGAACTCGATGACCCGTCTGTCGACTTTCCTTTTCTCCTCGCCGAAATCAGGAGCTCAGGTCTCTCAAATGGCTGCTGATGGTATGCCTCCGCACCACTCACGTACTGAGGCATATCAGGCCATATGGGCACATCACGAAAGTCAACATCGGGTATCGCAGGAATGTTGTACGGGAGGTAGAGATGATTTGGGAGAGTAGGCCCCTCAGTCGAGTCAGCAGCAGACGGCGCCGGACTCGTCATCGGCTCCCGATGAACCTCACTACCAGATCCGAAAGTATGGCCGACGAAAAAAATTTCGTCGGCTATGGCTATTTTTCGTCGGCTATACTATTTGCCGACGAAATTTTCGTCGGCTATACGTCGTCGGAACAACCCCGTCGGCTATACTAATGGCCGACGAAAAAAACGAATTCGTCGGCTATAGTAGAGTATGGCCGACGACTTTACCGACGAAAATATTTTTCGTCGGCCAAACCTGGGACAAATTGCCGACGAATTTCGTCGGGTATTTTCGAGTATGGCCGACGAAATTCAGTAAGTATAGCCGACGAAAATTTATTAATTCATCGGCTATTGGTTGTTAACAATAGTCGACGAATTAATAAATTTTCGTCGGCTATTGGTTGAAAACAATAGCCGACGATTCTGTAAATTTTCGTCGGCTATTTTCTCAAAATATATTAATATTTAATAGGCATTAATTAGTTATAGCCGACGAAATAATGCAAATTTCGTCGGCTATACAACTTATAGTCGACGAAAATTGGTAAAATTCGTCGGCTATAGTTATTATAGCCGACGAAATAATGCCAAAATCGTCGGCTATTCTTACATTTGGGGAAAAAAATTAAATTATTTTCTAAATTACCATTCCAAGCAACCTGCAAATCACAAAAACAGTCCATGCATTTGCACCAACAAGAAACACGTCTAAATACCATTTTTATTAAATTCGTTCTAATATACATGATAGGAGCACAATGTGCGTCGTTCTTAATATGTTTTTACCTCCATTTATCCAATGCTTAACCCTTATTATTGTAAGATAGAGTCATAATATAGTTTAGTGTTAATTTGGTAAAGTTTTGGAGAAAATGTGCTTAATTGTCAGAAAAATGACTAAGTAAAGAAATCTGAGCAAAAACTGCAAAATATGTTGTTTTCGTGATATTGAGGCCTGTGCTAAACTGAACTATCCTTTTCCAAATTTGATGAAATTTGGTATGCATATAATTGGCAAGCTAAAGTGTATTGTGTCAAAATTTCAGATCAATCGGAGTTCGGGAAGTCACCCAAATGAAGGCTGCAACTTGGCAGTTTGAGCAAACCAATCCAGGGACTACCAGGATTTTCCTGGGACTGTGTCCTGACTTCCGGAATTTCTGTGGGATACATCGCTTGGAACCAGAGAACGTGCCATACGCCGTTGGAAATCTCTACGAGTCTAGTTTCTCTGGGACTTGGAATCGCATCAATTGGAGCTCTGAGGAAAAAGTTATGCCAGTTTGAATGTACGAAGGTCAAGTCTGACGAAAGAAGAAAACCTAAACCGAGTTCTACATGGATTTGGCTTACGAATGTGGACTGAATTCCATCCTTTGTGCAAGATTTTTGGCTGAATTAATTCATGGAAAACCTAAAGAGATATTGCTCAATTATTCAGCATTATCTTGGGAATTTTCGGCAGAAAATAGAGGAAGAAAATCGCAACAAATCTTGATTAATTTCGGGAAAATTCCTGTGCACGTCTCTCAACTTCCATGGACTCTCTCGGACAGCTGACAATGAATTAGAATTCGAGCCTTATATGGATAGAAAGCTACGGGAGTCTAGTTTCCAACCCAACTGGAATCACCTCAATAGCTATTTTTTAGAGAGAGTTATGACGTAATCAATGCACGGAGGTCATTCTGCCGAATTCAGAAAATCAAGGAAACCTAAACCAATTCGGTTTTTGTTTGTGGCTAGCTTCTCTAGGTTACTTCCTCTATAAATACCAAGGCTTTTGCACAGAAAATCATCTTCTCTTCCCCTCAAAAACCTTGCCGAACCTCTGCCCATTTAATTTCAGAAATTGTACCAAGAATCCTTTGCCGAATTCCACCTTCATCATTCACCAAAATTCATCCTTCACCAATCCTTGCCGAATCTTCATAAGGTTGTAACATGGATTGTATTTATTTGGTTTTTGATTCTTTGTATTTAAACATACTTTTGTCTATGAAATACGTTTTAATTTCTGGATTTGTTTTTGGTATTGATAATTATATATGGGATCTTCGGATCTTTGTTATAAATGTTTGGGAATTTTGTATATGATTGCCGAATTATGCATGCTATTTAATTAAATTTGTGTTATGGGCAGTAGCTTTAGCTTATATTCTTAATTTAATTAGGTTTATTTTCATAATTCGTGTGCAACCGAAGGAGATGTCTAGATACATTCGAAAGGCCATGAGTGTTATCTAGGTGTTGAATTCATATGCCGATTTAATATATGTTGGATCTCACGCGTTGTGGATTTTAATATGTATTTATCTAAGGGCTAGAGTAATTATGACAATTTACATGTCGATGTGAGATGAGTGACGCCATACTTGCTAACATGTTCCAATTCGACAATATGTGCTTATGTGCTATTTGTGTTTAATTTCTACGCGTTGTGTTATTAAACCGATTAGTACCATGTTTAGGATTACACGCGTTGTGGGTTCTAAATACTTATGATGTCTTGAATAATTAGGATAAGCTGCGTTGGCCCTGATTAAATTGGAGCTTAGTTGATTTTGAATTCGTTATTTGCTGCTGCCCCTATTACTTGTTTTAATTTTGTTGCATGTATAATGAGATTTGTGTTTGGTGATTGTGTGGAAGATGTTGATCACATGTAAATATATAATTTAGGATTTATAAATTTAGTAAAAATTCAGTAGATAATTATACATAAAAATTGATACCCCCTTTTTTGTGCAATACTTTGTGTGATTGAAAGCCCTTGATTTCCCCGGATAGAACGATCCCTACTTGTCAATACTACACTCGACACAAGAAGGGTATTATGTGTATGAAGTTGTTTTGCAGGTATTTTATGCTTGGATAACACCTCCATCAGTTTTTGGCGCCGTTGCCGGGGAAATTATAATATTTTGATTCATAAAGTGTTGTTTGTAATTATGTATATTGCAGATTATTTAATTTTGCTATAGTTTTTGGGATATGTATTAATAGGATTTTTCGGAAATGTAATAGTAAGTAGGTTTTCCGATTTTTATTTTTGGTTTTTGTTGATCTTAATTGCCGATTTTTGTGTGATATTATTGTGATGTTGATACACTTAGATAATTTCTAGGAAGATGGTAGTTTTTGTGTATGCTTGTAGTTTATTGTAGTTTCTAAAGTGTAACATGTAGGTGAAGCCTCTTTTGTTGATCATAACCAAAACCCTTCATACGAGTGATGCCATGTTAGGTATGTTTTTGTGTAGATTGGGAAACGGGCCCTGCAATGTTGGAATTAGTCCATCGTTGGCCCCCCACGCATAAAGACGCTAACTTGGTATTATTTTTATGAGGTTGAGGGCGGTTTTAATCAACACTTGAGACCGCTAGGACCCGAGTTTATTTTACCAAGTATAGGGCAAGTTATTTTCATTGATGGGTTTGAGGTTTGTAAAACTGGTTTTCAAGACCCACAGACTGATGTTCATTCTCTGTGAGTGAGTCGATAGGGGACTTGTCCTCCGTGGTTAAAAACTTTGAGACCTGCCTTGTTCCTAAAGAGAGTTTACTCTCCGTGAATTTTAACGACACCGCCTTAGAAAAGTAAAGTATCTTCGACCTAGACAACCGCTTGTGCCGAAGCATCACCTCACTTTAGACGCTAGAAGATAACTTGAGCATATGTGAATCTATTTTTCTTCAAAAGATAAAATTCTTCTTTAATTTTTGAGGTATATCGAAATAAGCATGATACTACCTTGGACTGTTTCAGCCCATTGCACTGTTATCTCCTCTGCTCCACGTACCTCGAATTTTAAAGTTGTGTGAAAGACATCTAGAAACCCTAAGTTTCGGCATTTACAATACTCACATAATCGATTAACTAAAAAACCGAACCAATGTATAAATACAAAAAAAAAAAATTTCGTGTGATGTGTAAAATTAGTTAAATGGTTAAGGAGTTTTAGAAGTCTATTTATGTTGAGTTTGTTTTTGATTTTGAGGGGAAGAGGAATAGGTAAGGTCACTAATGTTGCTTTTAGCCTTAACCCTTCATACTAGCGCTTGCGTTTTTATGAGGTTGAGGGCGGCTTTTATGCACTTTAGTGGTACTGACAACATAAGGTTCTCAACTGAGTAAGGGGCAATCATAGTTCGTTTGTTCTAATTTTGGTTTGTTTAACTAGATCTCAAGGCCCACAGACTGATGTTCATTCCCTGTGAGTGAGTCGATTGGGAGTTCGCTCTCCGTGGTAACCAACAACGAGTCTTGCCTCACTCCATTATTAGTACTTTTGTTCTAGCCTTCTGAAACCACGGAACCTTGTGTCTAGTCGATAGACCTAGGCCGCACGTCCACCAAGCTTCAAAACCTTAAATAAGTTTGATATGAGTAGATTTTTGATCTCAAAAGAAAACATTTCTTGGTTTGAATTTTCGAGGTATATCGGATCAAGCATGATACTACCGGGGGCTGTATCAGTCCATTGCACCGTTATCTCCTCTGCTCCACGTACTTTGAAAATTCGAACAAATCATTTAGCAATTTAACTAGGGATACATAAAACACATTCTTATACATATATAATCTTGAAATTTTCGTGTGATACCATATATACTTTTGAATTTTTCGTGTGTGACTTATACATATTTTTGTGACGTTAATACTCTTATAGTTATAGGATATGTATTTCTTGATACTTGTGAAAATTGTGTGTGAACCATACTTGTGAATTTTCGTGTGATATACTTGTATAATTTTCGTTTGTTCCTTTACTTTTACATGTTTGATTTATTGTGATACTTATACTTATACATACTTTTACACGATCTTTTATTGAAATTTTCGGTGACATTATACATACTAACATTCTTTTGTGTGATATTTTTACCCTAACACTAACTTATACATTCTAAGTTTACAATGCACGTTTATTTTTCTTTTTAATTCATTGATTGATATACTTGATCTTATGATAATTTCAGGTACATGAATGTCCAATTGGTCACGTGACATTAGAGGCCGTTTGTATCGAATTGGAGAGATATACGATCTAGAATTGCCAGCAACTCTAGGTCAAGCACGTTCACCATCACCAGAACATCAGTTTGTATCTCCCTCCTCATCACCTTTTAACAGAAATTTAGTTGCACCATCATCACCATTTCCTTCAGAAGCTTCGTGTGAACTTAACCCTTTGTTTCACGAAGAACCAGAGTTTGAGCTACTTCAAAGTTCTATACCAATTCAGTTCTTGAATTTTGATTTACCTGATCCCATATTTAATATGACTTCATTGAGAGAGGAGAATGGACAGGTAGATGCACCACAAGGAGGAGTAGTGAGACCAAGCAATGTAACATATCCTGCAGTTGCACCTGGCAAATCAGGAGAGTTTTGCCAAGGTTTCATGGACTCAGTGGAGAGGATCCGAATCGCCATATTCAGAAGTTTGAGTTCAGATGTGAGTCAATGTGCCCAACTGGGGCAGACTTACAGCATGTGAGGATGAAGGCATTCCCTTTTTCACTAGAAGATAGGGCGCAGGAATGGTTCTATGCAATACCGCCAGGGAAGATGGTGTCTTGGACTTCAATGGTGAGGGAATTTCTCACAAAATATTTTCCATCATCAAGGGTGACGCAGATCAGGAAGGAGATCACCTCAATAAGACAAGAGTCAGATGAAAGCTTCGACGTGTACTATGACAGGTACAAGTCTTTGGTGGCAACGTGTCCTAATCATGGGATACGTGAGGGTCTTCTACTACAGTATTTCTATGAAGGGTTGCGTCCCTTGGAGCGTAGATTTCTAGATTCAGCAGCTGGTGGATCTTTAATGGAGAAGAGCAGAGAGGAGGTTAAGAACTTGTTGGAGATGCATTTCACCAATCAACAACAGTTCGGGTCTACTTCCTCAAGGCGAGTCAGTGAGGCAAGTGGATATGAGGAATCTAGTGCAGTGAAGGAGCTGAAGGAAGATGTGGGCAAACTCACTCAAATGATGTCCCAGTTTATGAAACAGAAACATGCTCAAGTATGTGGAGTGTGTAGTTTGGAGGGCCATACGGCTGATATATGTCCTCAATTGGGAGGAGGCGAAAATTTTGAGGAAGCCAATTCAGTTGGATTCCAAGGGCAACCACGTTACACTTTTCAGAATTTCAATCCAAGGTACAACGATCACCCTAATTTTCGTTGGGCCAACAATAGCAATGTGCAGAACCCTACACAAGTGGCGCCACCACAAGCTAACCAAGGAGGTATGGCGTTTCAACCAAGACCTCAAGGGCAATTCCAAGGTTATGCAAGACCTCAGCAACAATTCTACAACAACAATGCTCAAGCATCATCAAACCCTAATTATGATGCAATGCTGAAATCCTTGAATGATGCAACTCACACATTGTTGCAATCTACAACTTCCAACACCAAGGACATTTCTGAGCTGAAGAATCAGATGGGGAAGGTTGTAGATTTCATGGGGCAGATTCAGGAGCAAGGAAGATTACCTGGAGGAGTGATAAAGAACCCCAAGAATGAGCAAGCAAATGCAATTACCACAAGGAGTGGTAAAGTTTTGGAGGGGCCGGCACTCAAGGAGGTTGAGGACGTGTTGGTAGATCATCATGATGATGTTGATGACGTGCTAGTGCATGATGATGCCAAGCACAACAAAGGGACACTCAGCAATGACATGGATGTGATACTAGGCAAGCATGAGGTGAACGGCAACAATGAGGCCGAGAGAAAGAAACCGAGCAAGGCTGAGCTCGAGAAGATGAAGAATAGGGACATGGAAAAAGATCCCGCTACCTCAGAGACACACAAGGTGAATAATTCTAACTCAAGTGGATTAGTTAATGCTAACCAATCTTCTTGTTTGCCTTTTCCTTCCAGGTTTGCTAAATCGAAGAAGGAGAAATCAGATGAGGAGGTACTTGATATCTTCAGGCGTGTAGAGGTGAACATTCCATTGCTTGAGTGTATCAAGCAAATTCCCAAGTATGCCAAGTTTCTCAAGGAGCTGTGCACAACAAGGAGGCATACAAGGGAGGAGCAGGTGGTCAAAATGAGTGAGACGGTTTCAGCCGTTCTCCAAAGAACGCTCCCACCTAAAATGAAAGACCCTGGCAGCTTTTCAGTGCCATGTAAAATTGGACAATCTTATTTTGAGAAAGTTTTGCTAGATCTAGGGGCTTCAATTAATGTCATGCCTTATAATGTGTATGAGTCCCTAGGTTTAGGCGAGTTGAAAAAGGACAATGTAATAATTCAGCTTGCCGACAGGTCTAACAAATATCCTGAGGGATATGTTGAGGATGTTCTTGTGCAGGTGAATAATCTGATATTTCCTGCAGACTTCTATGTGCTACATATGGAAGAGTCACCCCTTAATTCCACTCAATTATTGTTGGGGCGACCATTTATGAGGACAGCAAGAACAAAGATTGATGTTGCTGAAGGCAACCTCACCATGGAGTTTGATGGTGAAGTGATAAGCTTCAACGTTTATGAGGCTATGAGGTATCCAATTTCTGAATTAAAACCTTGCTATAATATTGATGTAGTTGATTCTATTGCGCAGGTTTTATCAGAAACTTTGGATCAATAGCAACTAGCTATTGAGCAAGGGGCAGGAATTGATGCAAATGGGGAGGTAAATTCGGAAATGGCTCGGCTTGATCTTGAGCCGAGCATGATGAGCATTGTTGCCGAGCTAGAGGCAACACCCCACGTGATGAGAACATGTAAATTCTTGTCAATTCCCATTTCCACTAATAAAATTTTACCATCTGTGGAACAGGCCCCTATTTTAGAACTGAAGGTGCTTCCGGATCATTTGAAGTATGTATACTTGGGAGACGATGACACACTACCAGTTATTGTGTCATCACAGCTGAGTGAGCAGCAGGAAGCACGCTTGACTAGCATGTTGAAAAGGAACAAAACCGCCATTGGATGGACGTTGGCGGATATCAAGGGAATCAGCCCTACAACTTGTGTCCATAGGATCTTGCTTGAAGAAGGAGCCAAGCCTACTAGGGAGGGTCAGAGACGATTGCACCCTCCAATGATGAAGATTGTGAAAGACGAGGTGATCAAATTGCTGGATTGTGGAGTCATTTATCCCATCTCAGATAGCCAGTGGATTGCACCTGTCCAAGTTGTACCTAAGAAGAGTGGAGTCACGGTTGTGAAGAATGACAAGGATGAACTCGTGCCCCAACGATTGGTGACAGGTCATAGGATGTGTATCGACTACAGAAAGTTGAATGCTACTACACGCAAGGATCACATGCCTTTGCCTTTCATGGACCAGATGTTGGAGAGATTAGCTGGGCACGAATTCTATTGCTTCTTGGATGGGTACAGCGGTTACAATCAGATATGCATTCACCCAGATGATCAGGAAAAGACAACGTTCACATGTCCCTTTGGTACGTTTGCCTATCGACGCATGCCATTTGGTTTATGCAACGCACCAGGTACATTTCAACGTTGTATGTATTCCATTTTCAGCGATTATATTGAGAATATCATTGAAGTCTTTATGGATGATTTTAGCGTTTATGGAAAAGACTTTGATGTATGCTTAGAGAATTTGGAATTAATCCTGATGAGATGTGTAGAAACTAACCTTGTACTTAATTGGGAAAAGTGTCATTTTATGGTAACACAAGGGATAGTTCTAGGACACATTATATCTGCAAAGGGTATTGAGGTAGATAGGGCCAAGATTGATATTATGCTTCACTTACCCTCCCCTACAACTGTAAGGGAGGTACGTTCGTTTCTTGGCCATGCAGGATTTTATAGGAGGTTCATCAAGGATTTTTCGTTGGTGGCCAAGCCTATTTGTGCCCTTTTGCAGAAGGAGGTTCCATTCATATGGGACAAAGGGTGTGAAGATGCATTTGTCATGTTGAAGAAATTGTTGACGTCAGCACCAATTATGGCGCCACCAGATTGGACGCTACCATTTGAGATCATGTGTGATGCTTCAGACTATGCAGTTGGAGCGGTGCTTGGACAGAGAAAAGAGAAGAAGCCAAATGCCATATATTATGCTTCGCGCACACTTAATGATGCTCAATTAAATTACTCTACAACTGAGAAGGAGTTGTTGGCTGTTATATTTGCTTTAGAAAAATTTCGTTCATATCTTTTGAATTCTAAAGTGATTGTTTATTCTGATCATGCAGCCTTAAGATATTTGTTGAAGAAGAAGGACGCCAAGCCACGCTTGATTCGATGGATTCTCTTACTCCAAGAGTTTGACATCGAAATCAAGGACAAGAAGGGGAGCGAGAATGTTGTGGCGGATCACTTGAGCAGAATTGTGAGAGAGGAGGAAACGTTGCCACTTCAGGAAACTTTCCCAGATGAGCAGCTTTTTCGAGTGGACACAAAAGAACCTTGGTATGCAGACATTGTCAATTATTTAGTTACTAAAACTTTTCCAAGTACATGTTTGCAGGCAGCCAAGACAAGGATTAAAAAGAATGCAAGACACTACATATGGGACGACCCATATTTGTGGAGGACTTGTAATGATCAAGTGATTAGACGTTGTGTGCCACAAGAGGAGCATAGGCCGATCCTTGCATTTTGCCACAATGAGACATGTGGAGGACACTTTGGAGCTAAGAGGACAGCCCTCAAGGTATTAGAAAGCGGGTTTTATTGGCCAACGATTTTCAAGGATGCATACACATTTTGTATGACATGTGATAGGTGCCAAAGGACAGGTAACATTGGTAAGAGAGACCAAATGCCCCTTACTACTATGATCTTTGTTGAAATATTTGATGTATGGGGTATTGATTTTATGGGACCTTTTCCTTCATCTAAGGGCTTTCTTTATATCTTGTTGGCAGTTGATTATGTGTCAAAATGGGTGGAGGCGAAAGCCACAAGGACTAATGATTCTAAAGTTGTTGCAGGTTTCTTGAGAACTAACATATTTTCCAGGTTTGGAGTACCTCGTGTGCTTATAAGCGATGGAGGTTCTCATTTCTGCAACAGAACAATAGAGGCTTTACTCAGAAGATATGGAGTCACCCATAAGGTATCCACACCTTATCACCCTCAGACGAGCGGAATGGCGGAAGTGTCCAACAGAGAAATCAAAAGCATATTGGAGAAAACTGTGGGCCCATCAAGGAAAGATTGGAGTGACAGACTTGATGATGCACTTTGGGCTTACAGAACGGCATACAAGACACCCATTGGGATGTCTCCATTTCGGCTTACATATGGCAAGGCGTGCCATCTTCCAGTAGAGTTGGAGCATAGAGCATGGTGGGCGGTCAAGCAATTCAACATGGAACTTGACAAGGCTGGACTTCACAGGAAATTGCAGCTGAGCGAGCTTGAGGAAATCAGAAATGATGCATATGATGCTGCGTGGATTTACAAGGAGAAGACGAAATTGGTTCATGACAAGATGATAAGAGGCAAAAAGTTTCATATTGGTCAAAAAGTCTTGTTGTATCATTCTCGTCTTAGATTATTTCCTGGAAAATTGCGTTCTCGTTGGGCTGGTCCTTATATTGTTACTAATGTGTTTTCTCATGGTGCTATAGAAATTCAAAGTATTGAAACAGGAAAAGCGTTCAAGGTGAATGGTCATCGACTTAAGCCTTACTACGAACCTTTTAAGGAGCACACCATTGAGGAGATACAATTCTGAGACGCACCAAGATCCTGATGATATGGAGAAGAGTCTAGGCTGAGTAGACTATAAACATTAAGCGCTGCATGGGAGGCAACCCATTTCAACCAAAATTGTGAAGGAGCCGTCTACGAGAGTTTGAATTTTCTAAATCCCTAAACTCTTTTTGGTTGAATTGTATAAATGTGGAACTTGTGAATTATCAAATGCTTAGAAATTACTACATAATTTTTGTGTACATTGAGGACAATGTAATTTTCTAAGTGTGGGGTAGGGATACATGTTTCACATGTTTGTTTTTTGTTTTAAGTTTTTTGTTTAGAGTCATAAAAGAAAAGAAAATAAAATAAAAAAATCAGAAAAATCAGAAAAATTAAAAAATTTCGTTGCTTTTGTGTTTTAATTTTTGAGTCTTAGGTGCCCCTAAATAGTCTATGATGATTATATCTTTAATACATAGATGATGGTTTTGCATAATCTTGAAAATAATTGTGAGTTTCATGGACTTTGTGATTGGTATGAACATTTGAGACTTGAACTTAATTGTGTAATAAGCATGTATGTTTGTGTTGATTTTGTTCCATAATAACCTTTGTGAGCTTTGATTGCCATATACTTTCTTCTTGAGTGATAAAAATGGGCAGAATTTTTCAAAACTTCATCATTCTTTGATTATTCAATGACTATGTGCCATAGATTTTAATGAACTCTAGAATGCTAGAACTCACTTTTGACGATTTTTGAGACTATTATTCATAACATGCCTTGATTTTGAATATGATTGAGATGATCTTGTTAGGATTACCACCAATGCCAAATAAAACTTATGCCTAATTTGTGCCCATCGTGGGACTCCTTAGTTTTAACCCCCTTGAGCCGACATTGAGCCATTTATTGCATCACCATGATACACTTTCCTTGAGCTTAGAACAGTTTATCCTAACCATTGTTGTCAAGACTTGGTAAAGTTTAATTGGAATTTGTTATTTGAAGTGATGATTTGAAGTAAGTGTGGGGTGATCCAATCCAAAAGCATGAAAAACCATGATTGCCGAAAATAAAAAGAAAATTCGGACAGAAAATAAAAGAAAAAATTTGTGCCGAAAATAAAAAAAATAAAAAGAAAAAGTTTCGGCAAATGAAAAGAAAAATAGAAATGCTTGGATTGAGATCTTGTGGTGAATTTGGAGTTTGTTTTACAATTGAAGGTCTATTATTATCATACTTGACCTTTGTTCATATTCACTATGTTATGGGGAAGAAAAGAATGAAGTTTGGGCCCAACAAGTTGAAACTTGGCCCTTTTGAGTGAAGTTATAAGGAGTATTGAGCTTTGCTAAGTCTTGGTGACATTTTCTCACCACTATTCTAAATGCGAATTCCTTATGCCTAGCCCCACTATTTTCCCATGTAAGATCTCTCATGATTCGAATAATAGGTGAACTTTGTATGTGGAGATTTTTGTCAAGAGTTGAGCATATGGCTTTGGTTCATTGGTGCACATAGTTGTTATATGAAGTTTTTCCTGAAAGATCTATTCACAAAGTGCCTTTATTTGACGAAATATGCAAGTTACTCTTTGTAACTCTTAATCTATTTTCTTGCATATACTTTGAGTGAATATTGCCATATCATGAGTGAAAAGAAGAGAGTATGCCTAGTGAGGAGGATGAAATCAACATAACATGTCATTGCTTGTGATTTTTGTTTCTTACTTGTTCATGCTATGATACATGTCTATGACGCTCGGGATTTATGTGTTTACATTGAAATGCTTAACTTGAAAGCTATGTGTTTTAAAGATCCTGAGACAATCATTTAGGGACAGTAGTTGAGTCTTTTTGTTTTTGTTTTGCTAAGGGACTAGCAAAAGCTAAGTGTGGGGTAGTTGATAGGAGCACAATGTGCGTCGTTCTTAATATGTTTTTACCTCCATTTATCCAATGCTTAACCCTTATTATTGTAAGATAGAGTCATAATATAGTTTAGTGTTAATTTGGTAAAGTTTTGGAGAAAATGTGCTTAATTGTCAGAAAAATTACTAAGTAAAGAAATCTGAGCAAAAAGTGCAAAATATGTTGTTTTCGTGATATTGAGGCCTGTGCTAAACTGAACTATCCTTTTCCAAATTTGATGAAATTTGGTATGCATATAATTGGCAAGCTAAAGTGTATTGTGTCAAAATTTCAGATCAATCGGAGTTCGGGAAGTCACCCAAATGAAGGCTGCAACTTGGCAGTTTGAGCAAACCAATCCAGGGACTACCAGGATTTTCCTGGGACTGTGTCCTGACTTCCGGAATTTCTGTGGGATACATCGCTTGGAACCAGAGAACGTGCCATACGCCGTTGGAAATCTGTACGAGTCTAGTTTCTCTGGGACTTGGAATCGCATCAATTGGAGCTCTGAGGAAAAAGTTATGCCAGTTTGAATGTACGAAGGTCAAGTCTGACGAAAGAAGAAAACCTAAACCGAGTTCTACATGGATTTGGCTTACGAATGTGGACTGAATTCCATCCTTTGTGCAAGATTTTTGGCTGAATTAATTCATGGAAAACCTAAAGAGATATTGCTCAATTATTCAGCATTATCTTGGGAATTTTCGGCAGAAAATAGAGGAAGAAAATCGCAACAAATCTTGATTAATTTCGGGAAAATTCCTGTGCACGTCTCTCAACTTCCACGGACTCTCCCGGACAGCTGACAATGAATTAGAATTCGAGCCTTATATGGATAGAAAGCTACGGGAGTCTAGTTTCCAACCCAACTGGAATCACCTCAATAGCTATTTTTTAGAGAGAGTTATGACGTAATCAATGCACGGAGGTCATTCTGCCGAATTCAGAAAATCAAGGAAACCTAAACCAATTCGGTTTTTGTTTGTGGCTAGCTTCTCTAGGTTACTTCCTCTATAAATACCAAGGCTTTTGCACAGAAAATCATCTTCTCTTCCCCTCAAAAACCTTGCCGAACCTCTGCCCATTTAATTTCAGAAATTGTACCAAGAATCCTTTGCCGAATTCCACCTTCATCATTCACCAAAATTCATCCTTCACCAATCCTTGCCGAATCTTCATAAGGTTGTAACATGGATTGTATTTATTTGGTTTTTGATTCTTTGTATTTAAACATACTTTTGTCTATGAAATACGTTTTAATTTCTGGATTTGTTTTTGGTATTGATAATTATATATGGGATCTTCGGATCTTTGTTATAAATGTTTGGGAATTTTGTATATGATTGCCGAATTATGCATGCTATTTAATTAAATTTGTGTTATGGGCAGTAGCTTTAGCTTATATTCTTAATTTAATTAGGTTTATTTTCATAATTCGTGTGCAACCGAAGGAGATGTCTAGATACATTCGAAAGGCCATGAGTGTTATCTAGGTGTTGAATTCATATGCCGATTTAATATATGTTGGATCTCACGCGTTGTGGATTTTAATATGTATTTATCTAAGGGCTAGAGTAATTATGACAATTTACATGTCGATGTGAGATGAGTGACGCCATACTTGCTAACATGTTCCAATTCGACAATATGTGCTTATGTGCTATTTGTGTTTAATTTCTACGCGTTGTGTTATTAAACCGATTAGTACCATGTTTAGGATTACACGCGTTGTGGGTTCTAAATACTTATGATGTCTTGAATAATTAGGATAAGCTGCGTTGGCCCTGATTAAATTGGAGCTTAGTTGATTTTGAATTCGTTATTTGCTGCTGCCCCTATTACTTGTTTTAATTTTGTTGCATGTATAATGAGATTTGTGTTTGGTGATTGTGTGGAAGATGTTGATCACATGTAAATATATAATTTAGGATTTATAAATTTAGTAAAAATTCAGTAGATAATTATACATAAAAATTGATACCCCCTTTTTTGTGCAATACTTTGTGTGATTGAAAGCCCTTGATTTCCCCGGATAGAACGATCCCTACTTGTCAATACTACACTCGACACAAGAAGGGTATTATGTGTATGAAGTTGTTTTGCAGGTATTTTATGCTTGGATAACACCTCCATCAATACATAAACCCTAAACCCTAATCATCACCTAAGCCACTAAAGTCCAGCAGGTCATCCCCAGCATCCTGCTCTCCATCAGGCACGTCATCCTGGTGACCGAACTCAGGAGGTTGAGGCATTGGAGGTTCCGCTAACCGCTGAAACGGGAGCGGGGGTGGAAGGCCTTGTTGTTGTGCCGCGAACATCTCATACCACCAGGTTTGTTGGCCGTCGTAGTTGTGTTGCCGAATTCTTTGGCATTCGGCATGCCAACCGGCCATATCCAACTGATACTGCTGTGATCTGCGGCGCATCTCCTCCTGATACTGCTGTGTTCTGCGACGCATCTCCTCCTGATACTGTTGTGTGCTGCGGCGTAGCTCCTGTACTGTCTGGGACGAGGTCGCCAATTCTGCCGCCAATCGCTGCACTTCCCCCCTCATATGCTGGCTCTCCCCGCCTCCCTTCTTTTGACCTCCCTTAGTGGTCTTCAGAAGCCCTAGTCCAGAACTTCCCAAACCCCGGCAGTAGAAGTTGTTTGTCCGGTTTGGGAAGGCTGCGTCGAACATCCTCGCTGCCGTTTGGACACTGGACCGGTCGACATGGCGCATGGCTTCTTCTAGATCTGCCTCGGAAATGTTCGGTTCTGTCTCCCGAACTACTTGCTGGAACACCTCTTCTTCGGCCCGGTTGACCCTCTCCTAAGTGGACGGGAAAAAAAATTAATATTATAACAAATATATAATTAAGTAAAATTAATAATTAAAATTTTATGTAATGAACGACTTACGAGCTGTTCTGTCGCTTGTGGATAAGCGATCTTGAACGTCTCCACGTACGGGTTGCTATCAGGATGATCTCTGAGCGCCTCCTCCTGATATTGTGCAAACGGCCGTGAACCAGCATGATGGGGGGTTGTGTTCCGGCGGCGGTTCTCAGTGTTTATCCGAGAACGTTGCTTCAAACAAATAATAAAATGTTAGAAAAATGCATAAAAAAATATTAGTGTAATAATTATAAAATAATTAAACTAATAATTAAAATTTTAACAAAATAAACATTTTTACTGAAGTTTAGTATTTACCTGCATAACTGGATTGTTGAAGTCTACTGTCTTCAACCAACGCCACTCGTACTCCCGGAACATGAACTCCCTGGGAGTACCCATACGACCAAGGTAGTCGTATTCGTTAATTTTAATAAAACATTTAATTAATAAAATCAAATGTTACCTGAAGTGGATGACTCGTCTGTCGACTTCCCTTTTCTCCTCGCCGAAATAAGGTGGTCAGGGTCCTCAAATGGCTGTTGTTGGTATGCCTCCGCAGCACTCACGTACTGAGGCATATCAGGCCATATGGGCACACCCTGATAGTCGACCTCCGGTATCGCCGGAATGTTGTACGGGAGGAATAACTGGTTTGGGAGAGTAGGAGCCTCAGTCGAGTCAACAGCAGACTGAGTCGGACTCGGCATCGGCTCCCGATGAACCTCAGGCATACGAACCTGAGGAACGTCGGCAGCTATCTCCTCGTGAAATAGCTGCCGACTAAACCTCGGAGCCACGGAAGGACCGACACGCGGAAGTGAAGTGCTCGACGGCCGCCCCGCCTGGAGAAGGGTCTGGTGCCGAGAACTCACACTCCGTCGCGGCTGGTCTGCATCCACAGTCCTCTGCGGCTGGGATGAATCTACACTCCTCCGCGGCTGGCTGGTGGTCCTCTCAGGCTGGCTACCGGTCCTCTCGGAGTCTGCGGAACTGCCGGAATTTCTAGAACCTCTAGATCTGCCGCCACGACGGCCTCCGAATAGGTTTCTTAATGCATCGGCCATCTAAAGCCCGAGGCATTAATACATTAATTGATATTAAATTATATTATATTAAATAACAAATTCTAATTAATATAATAACCAATAATACTAACATATTTTAATATAACAATTTATATATTAACATATTAAATTATATTATATTAAATAACAAATTCTAATTAAATATAATTAAGCTATATATATAATTAAGCTAAATTATACAATTAAGTTATCAATTTATATAATTAAAAAAACTAATTTATACGTATAAATTATACAATTACACATAAATTATACAATTAAAATAAATTTGAAAACAATTACCTAAATTAACATAAATATCTAAAATTTATCTAAATTAACATAAATACCTAAAATTTACCTAAATTAACATAAATACGTAAATTATACCTAAATTAACATAAATACGTAAATTATACGTAAATTAACATAAATACCTAAATTATACCTAAATTAACATAAATACCTAAATTATACCTAAATTAACATAAATACCTACATTATACATAAATTAACATAAATACCTAAATTATATCTAAATTAACATTAATTAACATAAATGAAAAAAAAAAAACTTACTGCCCCGAATTGAAAATGGAAGGGAGGAGGAGGAAGAGGGAGGCTGCCGGATTGGAGGAGGGCCGGCCGGATTGGAGGAGGAAGAGGGAGGCTGCCGGATTGGAGGAGCAAGAGGGAGGAGGGGGTTGCCCGATTCGAGGAGGAAGAGGGAGGAGGACGACGAGGCGAGCGGCGCTGGATCGGATGGAGAATTTGGAAAAATGCAGTAAATGGAGGCTAGGGTTCGGCTGCAACAAACTTATACCCGATAGTTTAGCCGACGAATTAAAAATATTTCGTCGGCTATACTTAAGCATAGCCGACGAAATATTTTAATTCGTCGGCTATAATTAAGAATAGCCGACGAAATATATAACTCGTCGGCTATTGTTTGAATGTCGTCGGCTATAGTTTAGGCGCTCAGCAGCCGTCCGATCTCCCCCATCCAACGGCGGACAATGAAAAGGCGCGGATCACTAGAGTTTAGCCGACGAAATTTAATATTTCGTCGGCTATACTTTGGAAAATCACAGCCGTTGGATCTCAGTCATCCAACGGCGGACAATAAGCGGATCGCAAGAGTTTAGCCGACGAAATAAAGTATTTCGTCGGCTAAAGATTTGGTCAAACTACGAAGTCAAACCTCTAAACCCTATAAATTAAAACGGAAATTGGCCTATCTAAATGACGTTTTCTGGCCTTATCTTCAACAGAGAATAGTTTCAAATCGATGAGACGCGACTAATCGTATAAAAATTTTCCTCAAAATATTTACCGACCGTCAGGCTACCCATAGGAAAACGGGAGTAAAAAACAGTTAACCGCAATATTCGGCACACAGATTTTGTCCGAATCTGCTTATTTTTCAACCGTAGACGTATTTCAATATTTCGGTCATATCTTATTTCACGACACATTTGCATTTGAAGGATGAAGCAATGGTTTGTCGATAGTGATAGAAAATGGAAGCTGAATTTTTTTGTTTTTTTTTTTAATCATAGCCGACGAAATCAAACCTAGTACTCGTCGGCTATTCTTTTGTCGTTTTCGGTCAAAAATAAAATAATTATTTTTCAAAAAACTTATGGCCGACGAATAAAGAATTTTTCGTCGGCCATTGTACGTATAGCCGACGAAAAATTCATTATTCGTCGGCCATTATTGTAATGGCCGACGAAATAATGCATTTTTCGTCGGCTATTCTCTGAAAAAAAAAAACCAAAAAAATCGGTGGTTTTACACCTCTCCTATTCCGAAATCCTATTCACATATAACCAAAATTGAACATAAAAAACCAGAAACCCAACAGTCAACATATTTCAAATTTTTGTTTAAGGGGTTTGGAACCCAGCCTAGCTGGGAGGCTCATCCCCACGCCCGTTCATTAGAAATGAGTTGATTACAAATGAAAGGATTACATCATTTAAATTACTTAATCCGTCGGATTGTAATCGGAATCATCGGATGAGTCTTCTTCGGTTTCTGAATTGCTCGATAGGGGTAATCTATGTCTTTCCTCACCACTAGAGTCCTCGTTAGTTTCTTCATTTGGATCAACATCAACAAGTAGTGGCTCTTCACGTCGAATTCGCACCGGCGTGTTTAGGCGAATAAAAGAGGAGTCAGGAATACCGTTTGAGTTGGGCTCTTGATACGCGGTGCCCCCTTCCTCGTTCTCTTCAGCCACTCCAAGTGTAGACGCCCGGTAAATGTTGCGATGGTGGATAGTGTTGACTACTTTCCACGGGTCACCCTTGGCGAGATCATCAAGATAAAACACTTGTTTCACCCATGTGGCTAAAACGAACGGGTCGTCCTCATACCATGATGTACTAGTGTTCACAGAACTTATGCCGTATTGATCGGTTTTCATGCTCTGCGGCCGTGTGTCAAACCATCTACACTTGAAAAGGTGCACTTTCATGCCTTCCCCGTAATGCAGTTCCACAACTGAATGGAGAACATCGTAATAGTCAACTCCACCATCCCCACCATGTGCCATAACCCCTGAATTTTGTGTTTTCAGTCTGAGGTCTCTGTCTTCACATCGAAATAACACACCATTCACCTTGCACGTCGCATAAACTTTTGAATAGACCGGCCTCCTCTCTAAAAGTCTGAGTTCGTGCGACCAATTTGGGTGATTATCATTTTCAATAAGGTCCATCTGCAACCATCAGAATCAACTATAAATATGAATAAATATACACAATAATATATGAACACGTATAGAATAGTGTTAAAGGTACGTACCCAGCGGCCGAAATACTCTGCGAATGTCTGGTTGTGGTAATCGAGATCACCTGCTACTCCTTCACAGCGTAGATTAGGGCTGGGCACGGGCCGGGCCGGGCCAAGAATTTCGTGAACCCGACCCAAAGCCCGAAATATCGGGCTCGGGCCGGTTCGGGCTCTTCAACAACTCAAGACCGACCCAAAGCCCGAAATAACGGGCTCGGGCCGGGTCGGGCTTTTTCGGGCCCATTTTACCTGGAAAACAAATCATCAAAATTTGTTGGAGAAGAGAGGACTCGAACCCCTGACCTCGAAGAAAACAAACAAACTCCAAACCACTAGAGCAGAAGCTGCTTATGTTTAAATAGTTACAAATATTATATATATTTATGCATTATAGACAGAACAATAAATCATCAAAATTAAGTTGGAGGAGATGGGACTCGAACCTCAGACCTCTTACAAAACAAACAAGCTCCAGACCACTGGAGCAGAAGCTACTTTTGTTTACATAATTACAGATATTATATTTATTTATGCATTTTCGGGCCGGGCCGGGTTTTCGGTCCCAAAAATTTCAAGGCCCGAGCCCGACCCGATTTTCTTGTTTCAGTTCGGGCCCAAATTCGGTCCGGGCTTTTAACTTGAAGGGACCGGCCCGTTTCGGGTTTTTTCGGGTTTTTCGGGCCGGGCTTTCGGTCCCTCGGGCCAAAACGCCCAGCCCTAGCGTAGATGTATGTCCTTCCAAAACTGAACTTCTGGACAGTTGATTAGTACCCACCAATGTGCAATGGCTACCTCATAATCTTTCAACTTGTAGGAAACTGGCATGTTTCCACCGAGTACAACATCGTCGGAGAGTATGGAAAGATTGAACTGTGACGGTACATCTTCCTGTATGCTTTCCTGTAACGCTTCGAAATACAGCTTCATGTAGGTGACGCACTCGTGCGCAATATATGCTTCAGCTATACATCCTTCAGGTGTGGATCTGTTTTGGACAAAACCACCGTATTGTCCAAGTTGCCTATAAATCAAGTTTTTAAAGTGTTATGATAATACATTAACACTATATCACACATATTGATGAGGAAATTAACATAAGGTGTAAAATACGTACCTTTCCATCGGATACATCCAAGTGAAGTGCACAGGACCGGTAAGCAACAACTGCCGAGGAAGATGGATCATGAGGTGAGGCATGATGTCGAAAAAATTTGGAGGAAATATCATCTCAAATTTACACATGATATGAACGATGTCTTGTTGCATTTCCCGGAGGTCAGATTTTCTCACTTCCCGTGTGCATACCTTCTGGAAAAATCTTGCCAACGCTACTAACGGCTCCACAACGTGACGGGGAAGGAACGGTCGAATGAAAACAGGGAAGAGACGTTGTAGCAGGATATGATTGTCATGACTTTTCAACCCGTACAGATTGTTGAATTGTCTGTTGACACACTTGGCTATATTTCCAGCAAAGCCTGAAGGATACTTGGCCCGACTTATCCAATGGAAAATTTCTGATTTATGCTCAGGCTTGACGGTGTAAGGAGCTTGAGGCATTTTTCTCTTCCCTTGTTTCAACCATAGTGGTTTTCTGATATTCATGTTTTGCAGATCAGTGCGAGCCTTAGGACCGTCTTTCGTCTTCCCCTCCAAGTTCAGCGTTGTGCCCACCACACTTTCAGAAAAAAAAATTTCTATGTGCATAACGTCTAGGAAGTGACGGATCAGCAACTCACACCAGTACGGGAGTTCCCACAATATGCTCCTATGTGTCCAGAATTTGTACTCCTCAGGCCTTTCAGGTATTTCCACTACAATATCGGGATGATTGCTGAGGGGCCCAAAATCGTACTCATTAAGTCTTGCTAAAATTTCTCTTCCTGTCCATCTTCTGGGAGCACGGCCGTGTTCTTCGGTTCCATCAAATGCGGCGGACTCGTAACGCCAGTGGTGATCCGCCGGAAGGAACACACGATGACCCATTCGGCATATCTTGTTGCAATGAGGGGTGCTCCCATAATCGCTGAGGCACTCTGGACAAGCCTTGTATCCCCTAACAAAGCTGCCCGACAACATCCCATAAGCAGGAAAATCACTGATGGTACCAATAACCATGGCATGCATCTGGAACGTCTCATGCTTGTACTTGTCAAAAGTGGGATTACTAACGTCCCACAATACCTTAAGCTCTTCAATCAATGGTCTCATATACACATCGAGACATTTCCCTGGGTAACCAGGCCCCGAAATCAACAACGTCAACATATTATATTCCTTCTTCATGCACATCCACGGAGGAAGGTTGTAAGGTACCAAAACCACCGGCCATATACTGTATGAAAGACTCATGGTGCCGAAAGGGTTGAACCCGTCGGTTGAGAGCCCGAGCCTGACGTTTCTGACATCTGACGCAAAATAAGGAAACTCATTGTTTATATGCTTCCAAGCCGCTCCGTCAGAGATGTGTGTCATGATATCTGCGTCTCCCGCGTCCCGCTCACTGTGCCACCTCATGGCTTTTGCGGTGGTTTCTGACATGTACAACCGCTCAAGCCTATCTCTCAACGGAAAATACCGAAGCACTTTCACAGGTTTCCTATTGCCTGCTCCCGTCAACTTATATCGGTCAGACTGACATATCGGACATGCGTCAAGGCTAGCAAGGTCATTCCCTTCTGCATCTTTACCCCAGAAGAGAACGCAGTCAAATGCGCATGCATGGATCTTAATGTAGGAAAGCCCTAGATCTTTGAGGATACTTCGGACCTGACGGTGATTGGTAGGATTACGATGACCCTCCTCCAACAACAAAGAAGTGTACTGTAGATATTCATCCACTTGCCTGATGCTCCCTTTTGTCTCGACTTTAATCCTCATTACCTCCATCACACTTTGAAGAACTGTCTTCTCAGAACTTGAAGACACAGGGGTCTGTTGCAATGCAATCAGTTTGTTGTACTTGTCAAAGGCAGCAGTGTTGACAACTTGTGGGAACGGTTGCACCGGGTCCTGCATATATTGTTCCCCACGTACACCGCTTTCAAAAGGAAACACGTCGTTGACGAATGCCATTGTTGGATCGTTGGATGTACTACTACTGCCCGCCTCAAAATACTGCCCATGATCATGCGATCCATCTAATGATGGCTCACCATGATATATCCAACGTGTGTACTTCGGCCAAAGCCCATTACTCTTTAGGTGCTCCCATACTGTCCTAATCGGAAATCGACACATATCACTGCGACACTTACATTTCTTGCACGGGCAATAATGGTAATTCCCCTTTGCATTTTCCTCGACGAACTGCATAAAATCCACAACTCCTGTAGTGTATCGTCGGTCATTCCTTGGAAGCGAAATCCAACTCTTATCTCGATCCATATATAGCCTGATAATAATATATATGTATAACTTTAATTAATAATAAATTAATTAACACATATATATTATTATCAACATCAACTCATATATATATATACCATTAATTAACAACCATTATTTAAGTTCATTACACTATCAACAACCATTAATTAACATATTTATATATAAATTAACACTAATTAAAATAAAATTATTAAATTAAAACACATAATTATACTCTAACTGAAAATCAACTCAACTACAACTCAAAATCAACATATATACATACATTCTAACACTAAAACAACAACAAAACAAAAAATCACTTACTATATCAAAATCACTAAAACTCAAAATCAACTCAACTAAAACTCAAAATCAACATATATACACATATACGTACCTATATATAGCTCCACAATGTAAGAGAGGACGGATTTCAACAATACCCACAGATTTTTCACTCTTTCTCCCGTTTTTTTTCTTCAAATGAGCAGCTTCTGTCCAGATCTGAAAATATAAAGACTTATAGCCGACGAAATTGTCAACTTCGTCGGGCATTCTTCCAAAATTTGTATAGCCGACGAAAACTTTAAATCGTCGGCCATTATAGGAGTATAGCCGACGAAATTTTTTTTTTTTGGGACGACGGAAAAAATCGTCAGCCATTCCTGTAGAATAGCCGACGATTTTTCATTTTTAGCGACGAAATAAAAAATCGTCGGCCATTCTATGGGAATAGCCGACAAAATTTTTTTTTTTGCGACGAAAAAAGTGTTTCGTCGGCCGTTTTTTTTTTTCGTCGGCAAAGTCTATTTTTCTTGTAGTGCCTTAGGCATATGGACCTGAGGAACGTCTGGAGCTATCTCGTCCTGAAATAGCTGCCTACTGGACCTCGGAGCATCTGGCCCGAGAGGGGGAGGTGAACTGCTCGACGGCCGCCCCGCCTGGAGAAGGGTCTGGTGCCGAGAACTCACACTCCTCCGCGGCTGGGATGAATCCACAGTCCTCCGAGGCTGGGATGAATTCACACTCCTCCGCGGCTGGCTGGTGGTCCTCTCAGGCTGGCTAAGGGTCCTCTCGGAGTCTCCGGGACCGGCAGAACTTCTAGAACCCCTAGATCTGGAAGAACGACGGCCTACGAATAACTGTCTGAGTGCATCGGCCATCTGGAGCTTGAGGCATTAATACATTAATTAATATTAAATTATATTACATTAAATAACAAATTTTAATTAATATAATAACCAATAATACTAACATATTTTAAAACATACTAACAAATTAATATTTAAATTTTAACTAATTTTAAATAATACTAACCATTAACCTAAATATAACCATTTATATACAAATATAACTATATTTCATTATTAACATATATATACATACAAATAACCATTTATATATTAACAAAAATATAACCATTTATATAATTAGGCTACCAATTTATATATATAATTAATTTAACAATTTATATATAACAATTAAAATATATATTAACATATAACCAATATTAACAAATATATAACAATTTATATAATTAATCTACAAATTTATATATATAATTAATCTAACAATTTATACATATAACCAATATATATAAGAATTTAACACACACTTAAATATCTAAATTATATACCTAAATTATAAAATTAAAATAAATTAAAAAAAAAAACCAAAAAACCTTCGGATCTGTTTTGGCGGAGGAGGAGGAGGGGAAGGAGGAGGAGGAGGAGGCCGGTCAGAGGAGGAGGCTAGGCCGGATTTCGGGATGTCTAGGAGGAGGAGGAGGCCGGATTTCGGCGTGTCTAAGAGGAGGAGGACGACCAATTTGGGAATGTAGAAGACGCACAGCCGATTTGAGGAGCGGAGGAGGAGTTTATGTGGATTTAGGGTTGAAAAAGTCGGGCTGCTGCGGCTTTAAGGTTTTATAGCAAAGAGAATAGCCGACGAATTAAAAGATTTCGTCGGCTATTCTTTAAATGTCGTCGGCTATTCTATGAACATCGTCGGCTATACTTTGGAAGATCAACAGCCGTCTGATCTGAGTCATCCAACGGCGGACAATAAAAAGGCGCGGATCGCAAGAGTTTAGCCGACGAAAATTATATTTCGTCTGCTAAACTGAGAGAATAGCCGACGATTTAAAAGATTTCGTCGGCTATACTTTGGAAAATCAACAGCTGTTGGATCTGAGTCATCCAACGGCGGACAATAAAAAGGCGCGGATCGCAAGAGTTTAGCCGACGACATATAATTTTCGTCGGCTAAACTGTAGGTCAAACCACTAAGTCAAACCTCTAAACGCTTAAAAATGGAAATTAGTCTAGTTAAACGACGGTTTCTGGCCTCACCTTCAACAGATAATAGTTTCAAATCAATGAGACGCAATTAATCGTATAAAAATATTACAAAATTGATTTAACGAACGTCAGGCTACCCATAGGAAAACGAAAGTAAAAAACAGTTAACCGAAACATTCGGCACACAGAGTTTATCGGAATCTTGTCATTTTTCAACCGTAGACGTATTTCATTATTTCGGTCATATCTTATTTCACAACATTTTTGCATTGGAAGAGTCTACGTATAGTAACTATTTGAAACTATACATTCACTTAAACACTTAGTAAACAAGTTAAGGAACATTAGTGTATATGTTCTGATTTTGAATCTAAAAGTTTAGAAAATCTATTACAACCGTCAGATATCACCGTTAAGATTAAATACATGTATGAAAAAAAAAATCCAACTACATCTGACAACGTTAAAGGCTCGATCGGGACGGTAAACCGGGTGAGTCAAACCTCTAAACGCTTAGAAATGGTAATTAGACTGTCTAAATGACTTTTTTGGCCTGACCTTCAACAGATAAGAGTTTCAAATCGATGAGATGCAACTAATCGTATAAAAAAATTTCCAAAATTGATTTAACGAACGTCAGGCTACACATAGGAAAACGAAAGTAAAAAACAGTTAACCGCAACATTCGGCACACAGAGTTTATCGGAATCTTGTCATTTTTCAACCGTAGACGTATTTCATTATTTCGGTCATATCTTATTTCACAACATTTTTGCATTGGAAGAGTCTACGTATAGTAACTATTTGAAACTATACATTCACTTAAACACTTAGTAAACAAGTTAAGGAACATTAGTGCATATGTTCTGATTTTGAATCTAAAAGTTTAGAAAATCAATTCCAACCGTCAGATATCACCGTTAAGATTAAATACAAGTATGGAAAAAAATCCAACTTCAGCTGACAACGTTAAAGGCTCGATCGGAACGGTCAACCGAGTGAGTCAAACCTCTAAACGCTTAGAAATGGTAATTGGACTATCTAAATGACGTTTTTTGGCCTGACCTTCAACAGATAATAGTTTCAAATCGATGAGACGCAACTAATCCTACAAAAATTTTCCAAAATTGATTTAACGAACGTCAGGCTACCCATAGGAAAACGAAAGTAAAAAACAGTTAACCGCAACATTCGGCACACAAAGTTTATCGGAATCTTGTCATTTTTCAACCGTAGACGTATTTCATTATTTCGGTCATATCTTATTTCACAACATTTTTGCATTGGAAGAGTCTACGTATAGTAACTATTTGAAACTATACATTCACTTAAACACTTAGTAAACAAGTTAAGGAACATTAGTGCATATGTTCTGATTTTGAATCTAAAAACTTAGAAAATCTATTCCAACAGTCAGATATCACCGTTAAGATTAAATACATGTATGGAAAAAAATCCAACTTCAGCTGACAACGTTAAAGGCTCGATCGGAACGGTCAACCGGGTTAGTCAAACCTCTAAACGCTTAGAAATGGTAATTGGACTGTATAAATGACGTTTTTTGGCCTGACCTTCAACAGATAATAGTTTCAAATCGATGAGATGCAACTAATCCTACAAAAATTTTCCAAAATTGATTTAACGAACGTCAGGCTACCCATAGGAAAACGAAAGTAAAAAACAGTTAACCGCAACATTCGGCACACAGAGTTTATCGGAATCTTGTTATTTTTCAACCGTACACGTATTTCATTATTTCGGTCATATCTTATTTCACAACATTTTTACATTTGAAGAGTCTACGTATAGTAACTATTTGAAACTATACATTCACTTAAACACTTAGTAAACAAGTTAAGGAACATTAGTGCATATGTTCTGATTTTGAATCTAAAAACTTAGAAAATCTATTCCAACAGTCAGATATCACCGTTAAGATTAAATACATGTATGGAAAAAAATCCAACTTCAGCTGACAACGTTAAAGGCTCGATCGGAACGGTCAACCGGGTTAGTCAAACCTCTAAACGCTTAGAAATGGTAATTGGACTGTCTAAATGACGTTTTTTGGCCTGACCTTCAACAGATAATAGTTTCAAATCGATGAGATGCAACTAATCGTATAAAAATTTTCCCCAAAATATTTACCGAAGGTAACGCTACCATTAGGGAAACGAAGGAATAAAACCTTTGACCGCATCTTTCGACACTCAGATTTTATCAGAATCTTGTCATTTTTCAACCGTAGACGTATTTCATTATTTCAGTCATATCTTATTTCACAACATTTTTACATTTGAAGGATGAAGAAATAGTTTATCGTTAGTGATAGAAAATGGAAAATGGTCATTTTTTGTTTTTTGTTTTCTAAATTATAGCCGACGAGAGACTCGTACTCGTCGGCCATTCTTTTGTCATTTTCTGTCTAAAATAAAATATGTATTTTTCAATATAGTTATAGCCGACGAAATAACAAATTTTCGTCGGCTATTATATGAAAAAAGAAAAACAGTTGGCAAGGAAGTTCAAGCAAAGTTCAGTTGGCAGTGCTGTTTATCTGCACCGAAAACTGTACTCTGTCTCGAAGGACTGGAAACCCTCTGACTCAAATGAAAAAATGGATGACTCAAATGGCAAAAGTTAAATGTTGCATTCGGCACACAGATTTTATCGGAATCTTGTCATTTTTCAACCCCTGAATGTATTTCATTATTTCGGTCATATCTTATTTCACAACATTTTTGTATTTGAAGGATGAAGCAATGGTTTATCGTTAGTGATAGAAAATGGAATATGGGCATTTTTTGTTTTTTTTTCTTTAAATCATAGCCGACGAATATGACAATTTCGTCGGCCAAAATTTCAAAAGTTTTCGTCGGCTAATGTTTCACAGAAAGACCGACGAAAATCCAAATTGTCGACTGAAATCTGAATATAGCCGACGATTTTTGTTTATACCAACGAAAAAAAAAGGATCGTCGGCTATTCCCAAACTATGGCCGACGATTTTGTTTTTCTACCGACGAAAAATAAAATCGTCGGTTATCCTGTGGAATTACCGACGAAAATTTTTAGTCGTCGGCCGTTTTTTTTTATTTCGTCGGGAAAAGCCTTTTTTCTGGTAGTGATTGTACATATTGTTCATATTACAACATATACCATAATAACTAGTAGTCTTCCTCTTCGTCGTCTCCGCCATCATCGTCTTCATGTTCCTCTTCCTCTTACTCATCGAATTGATCGACGTCGATATCATCTCGGTCATCACTGCTTGATTCTTCATTCTCTTCGTGTACTTCTAAATCGAGTTGAAGATTAGATGCATCAATATGGTAAAATTGCATTGAACTTAATATGTCCTCTTAGTAAGGCTTTGTGATTTGATTCCCTGAAGGAGGTCTTTTATCTTCTGTTGCCAGTACTTCGGCACTGTATACATTTCGGTGTGACATTCACCACCTCCCAAGTACCACCCGCCACAGGATCTTCCAAGTAGAACACTTGTTTTGTCTTGATAGCAAGACAAAATGGTGAATTCTCATAGTAACTAGTGTTTGTATCCACTGATATTAGACCATGATCTACCTTGATGGTGTCAATTTCTTCGGCATCCAGATTGTCAATGGTGTTGTGCCATATACCTTTGAACAACACAACCGACATATTGTCTGGATAACATACATCGACTACATAGTCAAGATGGCCATAGAAGTGTTGACACAGGTTTTCAACTTTCGTGCTTAACATCACCCCGCTATTTTGAGTCACGAGCCTTTGATTTCTATCGAATGAGACATACTTGATACCGTTCACATAGCACGCCTTATAAATCCGGGTGTATTGCGGACCTCGCGCCAATGACCATATTGTCCTGTTAAAATTAAGGTCTTGAGCATCATTTCTTCTCTTTGTCTGAAAAATAGATGGTGTTAGTTTTATACTATTTAGGGTTTAGGATCTTTATACAAGAAAAAAAAAATTCAATTTTCGTACATATATTAAGAACCATCGATGGAAACTCCTCCTCGTGAGGCGCTCGTCGTAATCGTCACCATGTTTTGTTATGTACATCTGCAAATGAGTGTTTACGTAATATTGAGCTTATTCTGTATCCGTTAAAATTTGCCAGTGAGCCTCAGCCGTTTGATCCTCTGTTAACCTGATTTTTCCTGTAGTATCCATAATACACGGGTAAACTAACTACAAAACACAACTAATATTCCATATTGGGGGATTTGGCTCTTCATGTTCTTCCAATTGCAGATAAGACTTACAGTACATCACCGACTCCCATGATATGTACATTTCTGCAATACTCCCCTTCGGGTAACGTGTATTACTCATTGACTTTTTATAATCACTTAATTGCCTATAAAATGATGAATATGATTAGTGCATATATATAGTTAATGTAAATTTAGTTTTAACAAAAGGAAACATATTTGGTTAGTGCATATACATTTCCGTCGGATACATCCATGTAAAATGTACTGGGCCTGTAAGTATAACTTGTATGGGAAGGTGAACCATGAGATGAACCATAGAGGTGAAGAAATGTGGAGGAAAAATCAACTCCAAATTGAAGAGAATCATCACTATCTCATCTTTCATCTGTTGGACATATGCTTTTTTCAATTCCCTAAAACATAATTTCTGAAACCAATTTGACAGTGCTATCAATGGCTTCATGACGTTAATTGGCAAAAATCCTCACATAACTACTGGATGAAGACGTTGAAGCAGGACATGGCAATCATGCGTCTTCAATCTATAGAACTTTAAATCGGTTAGTTTTACCTTATTTCTCTAACTTCCCCATAACCAAGTGGATACCTAGCAGAGCGAAACCATTCGAATACTTCTTCACGATTTTCCTCTTTAACTAAAAAAGGATGCATGAGGAACCTTTCCAGTCTTCTTTTCAGCTTTCGATTGATGTTGACTTTTGCGGACTTTCGATTCAATGTGCTTGACATCTAAGTAATATCTTATTAACAACGATGACCAATAGGGAAGCATCCAAAATACGCTCTCGTGGGTCCAACATTTTCTGTTGTGTGCTGAGTAAGGGACATGAAAATCCGGATGCTGGCTAGGAGTGGCGTAATTGTGTGACCTAATTGCCTCCAAAATTTCATCTCCGTTCTTATGAGCTGGTCTTTTTCCCCACTCTGGCTTCCCGTAAAATGCCAAACTGGATCGCATCGAGTTTTCCTCATCAAGCCATTTCCAATGCCCTTCATAAACAATTCTCACACAAATATGCTCCGTTGCCAGCTCATCTAGACAAATTGGACATGCCTTGTACCCTTTCACTGTTGAGCCCGTAAGCATCCCTAAACCAGGAAAGTCACTTATAGTACACATCACCGCTGCCTTTGTCGTGAATACATCATTGTAGACTCTATCAAAAGTAGAAACTCCATATTCCTACAAATCTTTGAGCTCATCGATCAATGGACGAATTAGTACACTAAGGCTCTTTCTTGGAGATTTAGGACCAGGAATCAACATGGCCAGCATATTATATTCTTTTCTCATACACATATTAGCGGGTAGATTAAATGGCATCACAATCACAGGCCATTACTATGCTGGGTTGTCATTGTTCCAAATGGACTGAAACCATCGATCAGTTGCCATTCCAAGCCGCACATTTCTTCCCTTAATGTCGTCAAAACAGGAAAATGTCCTGTTAAAATGTTGCCATGATTCTCCATCAAATGGGTGCCGAAGGGTACTTTCATCTGGTCGCTTCTCCTTATGTCATCGCATATGCTTTGCTGTGTGTGGGGACATGATCGAATGCCAAAGGTATAAACCCTACAAAAGATCGTTAGTAGTATAGAATAAGTAGAGATCGTTCTAGCCGGGGATTAAGGTATCTGAAACATGAGAATATTAAAACAAAAACACAACACATATGCACATAACGTCACACTTATATACGTATAAACATGGAACAAATTCTTGGGGTATAGGTTGAGGTTCGGCAGCCATAGGGCTGCCCTAAAATCTAAGGCACGAAATTAAAGACATGAAGTAAAATCCTAAATCTATTATTTACAAGTTGGTCGACATTCTTTCACAAAGCACTAGCACATAAGCAATCAAAACACACAACAATTTAACAAACAAAGACTCACAGCAACATATCAAAGTGTTCTAGACTCGACTTAGTTCCAACCTAATTAGCTCCCTATAGGTATTACTAACCGATTAAGATTTTTCACAAGTATTTCAAGATTAATTTTACGTCTAATCCTAAAATTTTTACTAAACATATTTGAAGACTCCTATAATGAAAATAAACATGCATAGTAATTGAGCACGAAATCTTTTAGTTGGAGACAAGTTAACTAAGCAAGGCGTCACTCTTCTCATCAACAAGTATGTTCTTTTCAACTACTCTAACCCTTAGGCAACAACACAAACCAAACCAATGACACGTATAAATTTGACCTATGTTGCTACGGAAAATACAAGATCGATACCCACAATTCATTGCAATTGAATAGGACAACAACCTTTGAAGCACACGAATTCAAAGAACAAACCAAGAACGAAATAAAACCAAATTAACATGCTTGCCGGTTATCCTATTTACTACTTTGTTACATCTTTTGTTTATAAATTAACATGCAATTCGATACTTATCTTTAAAAATATTTATTAATAACATAAAAATAAAATCTTCATGCATCTTTACAAAACCAAACTCACAATTATTTTTCACATAGACATGAAAACACAATAAACAAACATACACATGAGTTTCATAGACAAAACTACACACTAAAAAGGGGATGAAGTAGAGTGGATCACACATTGTAGACACCTTGAGAAGATCTTCAATATGCTGCGGAGAGGTTTGGATGGAGGCTGAATGAAGGTAAAGGAATCGGCAGAAATTTAGAGGTGGTGGTGGTGGTAGTTTTCGGCTTGTGATTTTATGTAGAATTTTTGGTTGAATATTGGTAGAGCTTTGGCTAAGGTTTTTGCTTATGAATGTGACACTTTTCTGTGTAGGATTCGGCCTCTATTTATAGGGAAAAGTTAGGGCAAAACCGGATAGAAAAAGGATAACTAATCCTAAACCGAGTTGGTTTAGGTTTCTTGCCGTGCAATCTTCTTTTCTTCATGAACCTTCCGTGCGTTTCCTTCTTGGATTGGCTGCTTCTCTTCATGGACTCCCCTAATGGATCAGCAGCTAGTTCTTTGATGGATTTAAAGCCCATGGATTGGACGCAGACTTCCCTATCTCACCCGGAAGCATGCTTTCCTCCTTCCGCTAGGTTTCCTTGTCCCCCTCGGCATGCTTGTGGTTCTTTGACTTTTGGTCTTCACACGTCTGCAACTCTTCCTTGTATCCCAAGGATTAATTGTAGCCACTTGCAGCCATTACGAAAGGTAGAAAATTGCTTGGAAATCTCTTGGAGGCCCTCTCAGCGGAAACTGCTCTTTCTCGACAGCAAGTGCGCATGCGCGCATGCTCGCTGACAGGCTGGTGCGCGGGCTTCTTCTCGGCTGCATCCACAAGGCTAGCACACATGGTATCAGATACAAAGCAATGGTGCTAGGCTAGACACGCGCAGGTGCGCAACGTGGGCATGCGAGCGTGCACGAGGGTCTTCGGCAACAACGGTAAGCAAGGCATCACAATGGTTGGCTGCAGCGAGGGCTGCATGTGCGCATGATAGGTGCCCATATCGGATACGTGATACCGGTATCCGATACGTGGTATCATAGTTTAAACTTTTGGAGGACACGTCTCGGATAAGCCTTCGGATACGCCTGGTTCAGTCTGGGATACGGACCGGACACGCCATGCCCGTGTCTGATCGTCTCGGCAACATGGTGTCCTTGTCTGCGCGCGTTGCGCTGCAGCGAGGCTGCAAATTGGCATCCGGATATTTGCAGCCTATCAGCAGGGACAAAGTTGAAATTTCCATTCTTCTCGGCAGATTTGACATTTGTGTCTTCTATCGAGCATACCTTTCTCTAGAAAATAGCTATTGATGCGATTTCAATTTTTATGAAACTAGACTCAGAGATCTTTCCAGGCATATGTGGCACGTCTTCTAGTTCCAATTGGGCTGTTCTCGGAAAAATCGGGTACTTGAGTGATGTGCCCAGGAAATTCCTGGAACCTATTGTATCCGAATTTGCGTGGCAATTTCTGACTTCTTCTTTAGCTCTAATCACTTAAATTCTTTCCATTGCTTGATCATATATGTGTGTACTGCTCATAAGAGGAGAAAAACCCATCAAAAGCAACATGGAAGTTTTACAGAATCAACGAAACATATAATGACTTCGATTTTCAGCTTTTAAGCACATTTTTGCCAAACTCTACCAAATACTCACTAGTCTATATTATGACTCGATCTTAGATAAATAAAGGCTAAACAAAGCATAAACGAGGGTATAGACATATTGATATCGTAGCACTTTGTGCTCCTATCAGGACATAAATAGGAGTTTTAACTTTGGAGTGATAGGGAAATACCAAATTACATTTTTTGGAATGTCATTCGTATATGGCTTATATCTTTACTGGACAAGTCCTACAAGTTTTATTTTCAGCCCCCCATGAATAGGTAACAGTTGAACTCACAAACATCAACTTTTTCATATCCAAGGGAAATATCCTTGAAGATTTTTTTATTTCTCGAATAACTCACAGGGAAATTATGCATTTTAAAAAACTTATGCAACCATCCACATAATTTATCAATACTCGTATCCGACCATCCATTTTCAACTTTAATTTTCATTGCAAGATAATATGACACTTAATACAGTTTCTTCACTCCCTTCATACAATGGGGTTTGCGACTCCCTTAAAAGCCTTTCATACTTCGCATAATCATCATCTATCATGTCATTGAAGTGAATTTCAGCATTTTCTTCAACAACATTATGCGGTGCATCTCCATGGTATCCAGGATAGTATGAAAATACATCTTATATAATCTCCACAGGCGGGATCACTAAAGGACCGGCAACACTGAAACCCTCGACTCTGTCTTGAAGCCACTGTCTCCGTCTACTGATCATTGCGGGTTGACCAGAAAATTCCTCATGTAGGTGCCCAACTGTATAAGTCAGATCAAAACCATAGTGCATGCAGTGATGATAAATCTCTACGATTTCCTTATAATAAGGACAATTTTTACAAATTGTGCACGTGCAAGGGAGATACTTGGTTCCAATAGTGTGAGTCTTCACAAAATTGATGAAGTTAACTATGCCTGTTCTGTAGTCAGAGTGTGTATAATAATGATTCATACAAGATTTTTTGGGGACATCATCTATGTTTCCTGTCATAACATAAACTGACAATATGCATAAGGTTAGCACACAACATTTATGATACAATCAAAATCTGTCCTAACACTTCTTCTCCTTATGCCTCCAGGTTGGGTCATATCCCCTTCAGGAGAACACGACTTTTGTTAACCCTCTTGCACCCATGTAGTTTCTGCTACAATTTTGGGAAATTTCGGTAGCATCTCCCTACAGTTTTTCAAGTGCACAAAAATCTAAACAACCTAATTTACACTTGAGGAACATTGTAGAGACACATTGTCGAAATTATATTCTAAAATTGAAACTGTAACCACATGAATAACAAAAGGATCAACAAAGTCGTGTTCGCCTAAAGTGTCCAAAAATTGGATAACTCGAGAATCAACAAAGTCGTGTTCGCCTATAGTCAAACCTCTAAACGCTTAGAAATGGTAATTGGACTGTATAAATGACGTTTTTTGGCCTGACCTTCAACAGATAATAGTTTCAAATCGATGAGATGCAACTAATCCTACAAAAATTTTCCAAAATTGATTTAACGAACGTCAGGCTACCCATAGGAAAACGAAAGTAAAAAACAGTTAACCGCAACATTCGGCACACAGAGTTTATCGGAATCTTGTTATTTTTCAACCGTACACGTATTTCATTATTTCGGTCATATCTTATTTCACAACATTTTTACATTTGAAGAGTCTACGTATAGTAACTATTTGAAACTATACATTCACTTAAACACTTAGTAAACAAGTTAAGGAACATTAGTGCATATGTTCTGATTTTGAATCTAAAAACTTAGAAAATCTATTCCAACAGTCAGATATCACCGTTAAGATTAAATACATGTATGGAAAAAAATCCAACTTCAGCTGACAACGTTAAAGGCTCGATCGGAACGGTCAACCGGGTTAGTCAAACCTCTAAACGCTTAGAAATGGTAATTGGACTGTCTAAATGACGTTTTTTGGCCTGACCTTCAACAGATAATAGTTTCAAATCGATGAGATGCAACTAATCGTATAAAAATTTTCCCCAAAATATTTACCGAAGGTAACGCTACCATTAGGGAAACGAAGGAATAAAACCTTTGACCGCATCTTTCGACACTCAGATTTTATCAGAATCTTGTCATTTTTCAACCGTAGACGTATTTCATTATTTCAGTCATATCTTATTTCACAACATTTTTACATTTGAAGGATGAAGAAATAGTTTATCGTTAGTGATAGAAAATGGAAAATGGTCATTTTTTGTTTTTTGTTTTCTAAATTATAGCCGACGAGAGACTCGTACTCGTCGGCCATTCTTTTGTCATTTTCTGTCTAAAATAAAATATGTATTTTTCAATATAGTTATAGCCGACGAAATAACAAATTTTCGTCGGCTATTATATGAAAAAAGAAAAACAGTTGGCAAGGAAGTTCAAGCAAAGTTCAGTTGGCAGTGCTGTTTATCTGCACCGAAAACTGTACTCTGTCTCGAAGGACTGGAAACCCTCTGACTCAAATGAAAAAATGGATGACTCAAATGGCAAAAGTTAAATGTTGCATTCGGCACACAGATTTTATCGGAATCTTGTCATTTTTCAACCCCTGAATGTATTTCATTATTTCGGTCATATCTTATTTCACAACATTTTTGTATTTGAAGGATGAAGCAATGGTTTATCGTTAGTGATAGAAAATGGAATATGGGCATTTTTTGTTTTTTTTTCTTTAAATCATAGCCGACGAATATGACAATTTCGTCGGCCAAAATTTCAAAAGTTTTCGTCGGCTAATGTTTCACAGAAAGACCGACGAAAATCCAAATTGTCGACTGAAATCTGAATATAGCCGACGATTTTTGTTTATACCAACGAAAAAAAAAGGATCGTCGGCTATTCCCAAACTATGGCCGACGATTTTGTTTTTCTACCGACGAAAAATAAAATCGTCGGTTATCCTGTGGAATTACCGACGAAAATTTTTAGTCGTCGGCCGTTTTTTTTTATTTCGTCGGGAAAAGCCTTTTTTCTGGTAGTGATTGTACATATTGTTCATATTACAACATATACCATAATAACTAGTAGTCTTCCTCTTCGTCGTCTCCGCCATCATCGTCTTCATGTTCCTCTTCCTCTTACTCATCGAATTGATCGACGTCGATATCATCTCGGTCATCACTGCTTGATTCTTCATTCTCTTCGTGTACTTCTAAATCGAGTTGAAGATTAGATGCATCAATATGGTAAAATTGCATTGAACTTAATATGTCCTCTTAGTAAGGCTTTGTGATTTGATTCCCTGAAGGAGGTCTTTTATCTTCTGTTGCCAGTACTTCGGCACTGTATACATTTCGGTGTGACATTCACCACCTCCCAAGTACCACCCGCCACAGGATCTTCCAAGTAGAACACTTGTTTTGTCTTGATAGCAAGACAAAATGGTGAATTCTCATAGTAACTAGTGTTTGTATCCACTGATATTAGACCATGATCTACCTTGATGGTGTCAATTTCTTCGGCATCCAGATTGTCAATGGTGTTGTGCCATATACCTTTGAACAACACAACCGACATATTGTCTGGATAACATACATCGACTACATAGTCAAGATGGCCATAGAAGTGTTGACACAGGTTTTCAACTTTCGTGCTTAACATCACCCCGCTATTTTGAGTCACGAGCCTTTGATTTCTATCGAATGAGACATACTTGATACCGTTCACATAGCACGCCTTATAAATCCGGGTGTATTGCGGACCTCGCGCCAATGACCATATTGTCCTGTTAAAATTAAGGTCTTGAGCATCATTTCTTCTCTTTGTCTGAAAAATAGATGGTGTTAGTTTTATACTATTTAGGGTTTAGGATCTTTATACAAGAAAAAAAAAATTCAATTTTCGTACATATATTAAGAACCATCGATGGAAACTCCTCCTCGTGAGGCGCTCGTCGTAATCGTCACCATGTTTTGTTATGTACATCTGCAAATGAGTGTTTACGTAATATTGAGCTTATTCTGTATCCGTTAAAATTTGCCAGTGAGCCTCAGCCGTTTGATCCTCTGTTAACCTGATTTTTCCTGTAGTATCCATAATACACGGGTAAACTAACTACAAAACACAACTAATATTCCATATTGGGGGATTTGGCTCTTCATGTTCTTCCAATTGCAGATAAGACTTACAGTACATCACCGACTCCCATGATATGTACATTTCTGCAATACTCCCCTTCGGGTAACGTGTATTACTCATTGACTTTTTATAATCACTTAATTGCCTATAAAATGATGAATATGATTAGTGCATATATATAGTTAATGTAAATTTAGTTTTAACAAAAGGAAACATATTTGGTTAGTGCATATACATTTCCGTCGGATACATCCATGTAAAATGTACTGGGCCTGTAAGTATAACTTGTATGGGAAGGTGAACCATGAGATGAACCATAGAGGTGAAGAAATGTGGAGGAAAAATCAACTCCAAATTGAAGAGAATCATCACTATCTCATCTTTCATCTGTTGGACATATGCTTTTTTCAATTCCCTAAAACATAATTTCTGAAACCAATTTGACAGTGCTATCAATGGCTTCATGACGTTAATTGGCAAAAATCCTCACATAACTACTGGATGAAGACGTTGAAGCAGGACATGGCAATCATGCGTCTTCAATCTATAGAACTTTAAATCGGTTAGTTTTACCTTATTTCTCTAACTTCCCCATAACCAAGTGGATACCTAGCAGAGCGAAACCATTCGAATACTTCTTCACGATTTTCCTCTTTAACTAAAAAAGGATGCATGAGGAACCTTTCCAGTCTTCTTTTCAGCTTTCGATTGATGTTGACTTTTGCGGACTTTCGATTCAATGTGCTTGACATCTAAGTAATATCTTATTAACAACGATGACCAATAGGGAAGCATCCAAAATACGCTCTCGTGGGTCCAACATTTTCTGTTGTGTGCTGAGTAAGGGACATGAAAATCCGGATGCTGGCTAGGAGTGGCGTAATTGTGTGACCTAATTGCCTCCAAAATTTCATCTCCGTTCTTATGAGCTGGTCTTTTTCCCCACTCTGGCTTCCCGTAAAATGCCAAACTGGATCGCATCGAGTTTTCCTCATCAAGCCATTTCCAATGCCCTTCATAAACAATTCTCACACAAATATGCTCCGTTGCCAGCTCATCTAGACAAATTGGACATGCCTTGTACCCTTTCACTGTTGAGCCCGTAAGCATCCCTAAACCAGGAAAGTCACTTATAGTACACATCACCGCTGCCTTTGTCGTGAATACATCATTGTAGACTCTATCAAAAGTAGAAACTCCATATTCCTACAAATCTTTGAGCTCATCGATCAATGGACGAATTAGTACACTAAGGCTCTTTCTTGGAGATTTAGGACCAGGAATCAACATGGCCAGCATATTATATTCTTTTCTCATACACATATTAGCGGGTAGATTAAATGGCATCACAATCACAGGCCATTACTATGCTGGGTTGTCATTGTTCCAAATGGACTGAAACCATCGATCAGTTGCCATTCCAAGCCGCACATTTCTTCCCTTAATGTCGTCAAAACAGGAAAATGTCCTGTTAAAATGTTGCCATGATTCTCCATCAAATGGGTGCCGAAGGGTACTTTCATCTGGTCGCTTCTCCTTATGTCATCGCATATGCTTTGCTGTGTGTGGGGACATGATCGAATGCCAAAGGTATAAACCCTACAAAAGATCGTTAGTAGTATAGAATAAGTAGAGATCGTTCTAGCCGGGGATTAAGGTATCTGAAACATGAGAATATTAAAACAAAAACACAACACATATGCACATAACGTCACACTTATATACGTATAAACATGGAACAAATTCTTGGGGTATAGGTTGAGGTTCGGCAGCCATAGGGCTGCCCTAAAATCTAAGGCACGAAATTAAAGACATGAAGTAAAATCCTAAATCTATTATTTACAAGTTGGTCGACATTCTTTCACAAAGCACTAGCACATAAGCAATCAAAACACACAACAATTTAACAAACAAAGACTCACAGCAACATATCAAAGTGTTCTAGACTCGACTTAGTTCCAACCTAATTAGCTCCCTATAGGTATTACTAACCGATTAAGATTTTTCACAAGTATTTCAAGATTAATTTTACGTCTAATCCTAAAATTTTTACTAAACATATTTGAAGACTCCTATAATGAAAATAAACATGCATAGTAATTGAGCACGAAATCTTTTAGTTGGAGACAAGTTAACTAAGCAAGGCGTCACTCTTCTCATCAACAAGTATGTTCTTTTCAACTACTCTAACCCTTAGGCAACAACACAAACCAAACCAATGACACGTATAAATTTGACCTATGTTGCTACGGAAAATACAAGATCGATACCCACAATTCATTGCAATTGAATAGGACAACAACCTTTGAAGCACACGAATTCAAAGAACAAACCAAGAACGAAATAAAACCAAATTAACATGCTTGCCGGTTATCCTATTTACTACTTTGTTACATCTTTTGTTTATAAATTAACATGCAATTCGATACTTATCTTTAAAAATATTTATTAATAACATAAAAATAAAATCTTCATGCATCTTTACAAAACCAAACTCACAATTATTTTTCACATAGACATGAAAACACAATAAACAAACATACACATGAGTTTCATAGACAAAACTACACACTAAAAAGGGGATGAAGTAGAGTGGATCACACATTGTAGACACCTTGAGAAGATCTTCAATATGCTGCGGAGAGGTTTGGATGGAGGCTGAATGAAGGTAAAGGAATCGGCAGAAATTTAGAGGTGGTGGTGGTGGTAGTTTTCGGCTTGTGATTTTATGTAGAATTTTTGGTTGAATATTGGTAGAGCTTTGGCTAAGGTTTTTGCTTATGAATGTGACACTTTTCTGTGTAGGATTCGGCCTCTATTTATAGGGAAAAGTTAGGGCAAAACCGGATAGAAAAAGGATAACTAATCCTAAACCGAGTTGGTTTAGGTTTCTTGCCGTGCAATCTTCTTTTCTTCATGAACCTTCCGTGCGTTTCCTTCTTGGATTGGCTGCTTCTCTTCATGGACTCCCCTAATGGATCAGCAGCTAGTTCTTTGATGGATTTAAAGCCCATGGATTGGACGCAGACTTCCCTATCTCACCCGGAAGCATGCTTTCCTCCTTCCGCTAGGTTTCCTTGTCCCCCTCGGCATGCTTGTGGTTCTTTGACTTTTGGTCTTCACACGTCTGCAACTCTTCCTTGTATCCCAAGGATTAATTGTAGCCACTTGCAGCCATTACGAAAGGTAGAAAATTGCTTGGAAATCTCTTGGAGGCCCTCTCAGCGGAAACTGCTCTTTCTCGACAGCAAGTGCGCATGCGCGCATGCTCGCTGACAGGCTGGTGCGCGGGCTTCTTCTCGGCTGCATCCACAAGGCTAGCACACATGGTATCAGATACAAAGCAATGGTGCTAGGCTAGACACGCGCAGGTGCGCAACGTGGGCATGCGAGCGTGCACGAGGGTCTTCGGCAACAACGGTAAGCAAGGCATCACAATGGTTGGCTGCAGCGAGGGCTGCATGTGCGCATGATAGGTGCCCATATCGGATACGTGATACCGGTATCCGATACGTGGTATCATAGTTTAAACTTTTGGAGGACACGTCTCGGATAAGCCTTCGGATACGCCTGGTTCAGTCTGGGATACGGACCGGACACGCCATGCCCGTGTCTGATCGTCTCGGCAACATGGTGTCCTTGTCTGCGCGCGTTGCGCTGCAGCGAGGCTGCAAATTGGCATCCGGATATTTGCAGCCTATCAGCAGGGACAAAGTTGAAATTTCCATTCTTCTCGGCAGATTTGACATTTGTGTCTTCTATCGAGCATACCTTTCTCTAGAAAATAGCTATTGATGCGATTTCAATTTTTATGAAACTAGACTCAGAGATCTTTCCAGGCATATGTGGCACGTCTTCTAGTTCCAATTGGGCTGTTCTCGGAAAAATCGGGTACTTGAGTGATGTGCCCAGGAAATTCCTGGAACCTATTGTATCCGAATTTGCGTGGCAATTTCTGACTTCTTCTTTAGCTCTAATCACTTAAATTCTTTCCATTGCTTGATCATATATGTGTGTACTGCTCATAAGAGGAGAAAAACCCATCAAAAGCAACATGGAAGTTTTACAGAATCAACGAAACATATAATGACTTCGATTTTCAGCTTTTAAGCACATTTTTGCCAAACTCTACCAAATACTCACTAGTCTATATTATGACTCGATCTTAGATAAATAAAGGCTAAACAAAGCATAAACGAGGGTATAGACATATTGATATCGTAGCACTTTGTGCTCCTATCAGGACATAAATAGGAGTTTTAACTTTGGAGTGATAGGGAAATACCAAATTACATTTTTTGGAATGTCATTCGTATATGGCTTATATCTTTACTGGACAAGTCCTACAAGTTTTATTTTCAGCCCCCCATGAATAGGTAACAGTTGAACTCACAAACATCAACTTTTTCATATCCAAGGGAAATATCCTTGAAGATTTTTTTATTTCTCGAATAACTCACAGGGAAATTATGCATTTTAAAAAACTTATGCAACCATCCACATAATTTATCAATACTCGTATCCGACCATCCATTTTCAACTTTAATTTCCATTGCAAGATAATATGACACTTAATACAGTTTCTTCACTCCCTTCATACAATGGGGTTTGCGACTCCCTTAAAAGCCTTTCATACTTCGCATAATCATCATCTATCATGTCATTGAAGTGAATTTCAGCATTTTCTTCAACAACATTATGCGGTGCATCTCCATGGTATCCAGGATAGTATGAAAATACATCTTATATAATCTCCACAGGCGGGATCACTAAAGGACCGGCAACACTGAAACCCTCGACTCTGTCTTGAAGCCACTGTCTCCGTCTACTGATCATTGCGGGTTGACCAGAAAATTCCTCATGTAGGTGCCCAACTGTATAAGTCAGATCAAAACCATAGTGCATGCAGTGATGATAAATCTCTACGATTTCCTTATAATAAGGACAATTTTTACAAATTGTGCACGTGCAAGGGAGATACTTGGTTCCAATAGTGTGAGTCTTCACAAAATTGATGAAGTTAACTATGCCTGTTCTGTAGTCAGAGTGTGTATAATAATGATTCATACAAGATTTTTTGGGGACATCATCTATGTTTCCTGTCATAACATAAACTGACAATATGCATAAGGTTAGCACACAACATTTATGATACAATCAAAATCTGTCCTAACACTTCTTCTCCTTATGCCTCCAGGTTGGGTCATATCCCCTTCAGGAGAACACGACTTTTGTTAACCCTCTTGCACCCATGTAGTTTCTGCTACAATTTTGGGAAATTTCGGTAGCATCTCCCTACAGTTCTTCAAGTGCACAAAAATCTAAACAACCTAATTTACACTTGAGGAACATTGTAGAGACACATTGTCGAAATTATATTCTAAAATTGAAACTGTAACCACATGAATAACAAAAGGATCAACAAAGTCGTGTTCGCCTAAAGTGTCCAAAAATTGGATAACTCGAGAATCAACAACTCATCTCGATCAACTAGATGAGTTGTTGATTCTCAAACGGGAGCTCTAAGCTGATATACACCACAATTATATATAATATGAAACCATAAATTTACACACGGCACTACTCCCTCACTAAGCCACTCGCATGTTTCAGAAACCCTAATTACCACAATCTACACACAACAAAAACCAATTACATCATTAATTAATAATTTCAACCTAGTCTACTATAAAATTCAAATTTCACTAAATTTCACTATTTTAAAATATTTCAGTGTTCACTAAATTTGAATTTAACTAAATTTCACAAATTCACTAAATTACGCTAAAATTCATTTTCACTAAATTTCACAATTTCACAAACTAACATAATCTCAATTTCACTAAATTTCACCAAAATTCTAACATTTTCAATGAACCCAAAACATGGTTTATCACAATTTCCATATTCTAACACTAAAACAACAACAAAACACAAAATTCAACACAACATCATCCAACTTCCATTAACTAACATAAATAATCATTTCAATTGAATTAAAACATAATATGCTCACAAAGAGAGATAAATAGAAGGAAATTGCACTAACCTTACTTAAGAATTAAAGAATTGGCAACAAATTAAAAGCCTTCCAAGCTCTAATTCTACACACTTCTCCCTCTTCTCTTCCAAAAAATGCAGCAGATCCCGACTAAAACAGTACCCCCAAATTTTACCTATATATATATAGAGATAGCATTTATGACGAAGTACAAAAACAAATGAAAAAAAAATGAAGCGATGAAGATTGGCCAAATCTCGTCGATTGGTTTATACTCCAGCGACAACGTTTATGCACTTTGTTGCTTTAATAATTAATGAGCGACGAATATTGAATGTTCGTCGGTAAATTTTCCAAAACCTGGTTCTTGGATAAACGAAGGCGACAAACTACCAATATTATCGCTTCAATAATTTGTGAGAGACGAGTATTAAGCAAAATACGTCGCTCCTTTTTTTTTAAGCGACGAATTCAATTGATCGATCGCCAAAGCGACTCAAGCAATGATAAACCCTACAATCGTTAGTAGTATAGAATAAGTAGGGATCGTTTCTAACCGAGGATTAAGGGTACCTGAAACATGAGAATGTTAGACAAAAACACATATATATACAAATTCGTCACTTGGGGATAAGAATGGATCGGCAGCCATAGGGCTGCCCTAAAACTAAGATACACCAAAATAAACCTAAAAACTACTATATACAAATGATCATCATCTTCCACACCAAGCAATTTACACAAAAGACTCTTTAACATGTAGACATGCATGCAAGAAAGTAAGGAACACGTATTGATGCTATTTAGACTTAACCAATTTCGATCCCAACTAGAGCCTACGAGGTCATCTAATCGTTTGATTACTTAAGTTCTTAAGATTAACTACGAGTATAATCCTAAGGTTATGCTAACCGGTTTTACACGTTTAACATTTAAGTACATGAATCACAAATCAAAGACAAGCGAACAAGTAAGGTTGTCAATCTTCTTATTAACTTGCAAGTTCTAAGGTTATTAACTCTAGGTGAACAAAGTGATTTAAGAAAACTACGAGTATAACTCAATCAAATTACTCTAGCTTATGAAACCTAGCACTTAGAATTACATGCTTTAAAAAAAACTAGTGTGTCGAGTTAATGCCCTAACTTTAAATTACTAATCGAATTAAGTTCTTAAACATGCATCAAATACCTACTTTCCTAATTATCAAAAATATGAGAATTACATGCTAAAATCACAAAACTTTAACATAAACATCAATCATACAATCGGCTTACATAGAAGTTCAATAAAAACCAAAAATCGAATCGAATTCATATAATACAACCAAACTAGAACAAATACAAAAGCCATAGAGGGATTGGATCACACTTTAAGAACCTTGAGAAGCTTCAATCGGTGTGGTGGAAGAGGCACGGCTGATTTGGCAGAAAGTAGGAAAAGGGAAAGGAAATTTGGATGATGGTGGAGTACGGTTTCGACTTAGTGTTTGTGGTTTGGTGTTTGTGAGACTTAGTAGAGCTTTTGGCTAGTACTTGTGCTTAAGATGAGATGATTTTTCTGGAGGAATTAAGTCTCTATATATAGGGAAAATCGGAAGAAACCCTAGGGACAAAACCGATCACAACAAAGAATGCAAAACCTAAATCGATTAGTTTAGGAAACTTGCCGGCCAAGACTTCTTCTTTTCTTCCGTGCGTTTTCTTCTTGGACCGGTTGCAGTTCTTCTTGGATACCCTATGAAGATCGGCAGCCCATGCTTTAATGGATTAAAAGTCCATGGATCGGTTGAAACCTTCCCTAGATCACCCGCAAATATAGACCCTATCAAATATATCTTTGTTAGAATGTGTAATGAGAATAAGAGTATGTAGACTCAACTTATGGCGCAAGGTCTCTCAAAAACGCACTGGAATTAACTACGAGGAGATATTCTCTCGTAATGGACTACGATGAGACAATCTCTCATAATGGATGTCATTGCACTCCACTACCTTGTCAGTTTGGTAGTTTTCGAAAAACTGAACATGCAGCTTACGAAAGTGGTCAAAACATATATCTCTATGGGGATCTAAATGAAGAGATATACATGAGGATCCTGAACGAACTTCATCCACCCAAATCAAGTGGCTCTAGATCACATGAGTACGTTTGCAAAAGAAATTGAAACGTTCACTAAAGTGACTATTTGATTGGGAAGAGATTGATGAATTATGCCCTTGCGTTTTCATTATGGATATACATGAACTCTAAATGAACTAAGAAAAACTCTATGTATTGTAAATCCTAAGTTAAGAATGAAAAAGATCTTGGGATTACACAGTCTTAAAATGGAACTCAAAGACTGTAATGATGGTGATCATCCATCAATTGGCTTAGGCACTCTAAAGAATAAAGTGGGGCCTACATATACTCCCATGATCAGTCGAAGTCTATACTCTAATAATAGATATCCATTTATCATCTAATAGAAGATGATGAAGAAGTGTTGGGAAATGAAATTCCTATACAAGTGCAATCATGCATGATTGTACTTAAACACAATATGTAAGAGTTGACCTCTCATTCGATAAAAATTTGTAAAGCTATGTTTCTGCACAAACCCGTAGGCCTGACAGAAGCACAATAATAAAAGTAGAACATGAACACAAGGATATATAGTGGTTCACCGTGCCATCGAAGGGCACGGATACGTCCACTTGGAATATACTATAGCCGGCTAATAAGCCATCGGTGGTGGTTACATGCCAAGAGTAGCAAGTATCCAAGATCCTTCACTCTAAGGGGGAAGCCTTCTATTTATAAGGAAGGAGGCTTCCCACCTCTACTACATCTCCAATGTGGGATGCAAACATACTATTACATATTTTCCTATTCTGGTGGCTACTTCAGGTGCCCGGTGGCTCGCCCTCCGAGTGCGGTACCGGTGATCTCTGACATTGGGAATGTAGCCGGGGTGGCGGTCTATTTGAGGCATGCCGGAAGTAGGGCATATCAGGCCGGTTGCAACTTCCACGAGGTCGCCGAACATGCTTGGCGGTGCACCATATATATCTCCAACAAGTCCCCCAAGTTCCCGAGTAAGAGTGCAATCTTACTTGGGCAGTTAATCATCATGTGCCGCCAAGCGTAGGTGGTGACCGAGTCACCCCTATTACCACCAGTCCCCCAAGTCCCTAAGTGAGATTGGACTCTTACCGGGCGTTCGAATGCCGAGTCCCACCCCTCCGCTCGAGTGTTACTAATGTGCTCCCAGTAATATTCCCCCATGTCCGTGTTGGAGATTTGACTTGGCCGGGAGTGATGTTGCCATGCTAGTGTCCTCCGTGTTTGGTCTTGCTTGGGGGTGTACTGAGGTGCCGAGTTCTGATCCTCACTGTCTGTGCCGGGTTCTGGAGCGGCGGTGGGTGCCCAGGGAGGATCCGGGTTTGACCGGTCCTGACTCGTTGAAGCTTGATCGGGCAGAGCCGCTGCTGAACAGAGCCGGACCTATTGAATCTGGGGTGACCCGCTGGCCGAGGTGATTGCTGGACAGGACCGGGCCGGAGGGTGAGCTGATAGACTGAGTGGCCGAGCTCACGAGGCTGGAGGTGAGGTGCTAGCGTGAGCTGTGGTGCAGGGGTCGAGGCTCTGGCGTAGCGGTGCGGAACCGGGGTGCCCATGCAATAAATGTGGAGCGGGGTGAAACCCGGACGAGTGCATGGGATGATGATGTGGCGTTGAAGTCCGCCATGCAATGAATATGGAGAGGGGTGAAACCCGGACAAGTGCATGGGATGACAATGTGGCGTTGAAATCCGCCATGCAATGAATATGGAGCGAGGTGAAACCCGGACGAGTGCATGGGATGACAATGTGGCGTTGAAATCCGCCATGCAATGAATATGGAGCGGGGTGAAACCCGGACGAGTGCATGGGATGACAATGTGGCGTTGAAATCCGTCATGCAATGAATATGGAGCGGGGTGAAACCCGGACGAGTGCATAGGATGACAATGTGGCGTTGAAATCCGCCATGCAATGAATATGGAGCAGGGTGAAACCCGGACGAGTGCATGGGATGATGATGTGAGGACTCGACCGGTGGACTGCCATGTCGGAACGAGTCCCCCAAGTTCCTAAGGTAAAATTGCTGCCAACGGTGGGGCAGGCCGGGGAGTAGCCCGGTGGGGTGGCGTAGAGATAACAAGTCTCGCCATGGATCCCCATATTTATCACAGTTCAGTGTGATGCAGGGTTTTTAGCCTGCTGGAAGAGTTTGCATGTGTTAGATGTAAACTCTCCCGGGTTTATAAAGCCCATGTGTTTGAAGCCTTGAGTTGTTGCTGGCTTGTCCTTGCCCGCAGGGGCGAAGGAAAGTGGCAAAACTGGTGGAATGCCATGGAGCCGGTTGAATGCTACCTAACCGGTGGAATGCCATAGAGCCGGTTGAATGCTACCTAACCGGTGGAATGCCATGGAGCCGGTTGAATGGTACCTAACCGGTGGAATGCCATGGAGCCGGTTGAATGCTACCTAACCGGTGAGATGCCATGGAGCCGGTTGAATGCTACCTAACCGGTGAAATGCCATGGAGTCGGTTGAATGGTACCTAACCGGTGGAATGTCATGGAGCCGGTTGAATGCTCCTTAATCGGTGGAATGCCATGGAGCCGGTTGAATGCTACCTAACCGGTGAGATGCCATGGAGCCGGTTGAATGGTACCTAACTGGTGAGATGCCATGGAGCCGGTTGAATGGTACATAACCGGTGGGATGGTGTTACCGTAATGCGATACATACTGATGCGCGCACTGAGATGCGATGCATTGGAATGCGTGCACCGTAATGCGATGCATACTGATATGCGATGCATTGTAATGCCATGTACTGAAATGCGTGCACCGTAGTGCGATGCATACTGATACGCGCACTGAGATGCGATGCATTGGAATGCGTGCACTGATGCATAATGATATGTGCAGCACTGAGAAACGTATAATGATATGCGATGCATCCTGGACCATGCTCGTCCTTTTATCACATGTTTAATTATCAATATTTCCAAACAGATTATGCACAGGTGAAGCACGCGTTGAATGATGAAAAGAGGTACTTATCTTTGGAGAAGGCCGCCGGGTGTTTGAATAGCATGCGGGAATGATTCTCGGGTTTCCCGGTGCTTGCCTAGGCACAGAATGGGTGTATTGAGCAGATTGGTGGGCTGCTGACCGACACCAGGCTTGCTGACTCACTCCAGGCCCGGTGGTTGACCCACTGAGCTTGTTCGACAGGGCCGGCGCGCTGCACCCCCTTTTTTTTTTTTTTTTTTTCTTTCCTCTGTTTTCTTCTCTTTCTTTCCCGCTCATTTTCTCTTCTTTCTGGCTTTCCTGCTTTCGTCACGCCCAGAGGAGACAACCGCACCGAAAGGAGGAGAGCCACCGGCGAACCCAGACCGGAGGCGACGACTCGTAGTGCACCGGAGACGACCCGTACCTCACCCGCACCCAAAGTCATCGGCACCGAACCCGTACCTGGAGAGGGGGAGGCCACCGAAAGGGCACCGCACCCGTACCGGAGAAGGCGTCCGCACTGGAGAGGAGGGCGACCGCAGCGGAGAGAGACGAACCCGTACCGGAGGAGATGAACCCACACCCAGAGATAAAAGCCATCGGTGTCCGCACCCGGAAAGTCATCGGCACCCGTTCCCGGAGAAGCAAGCCGGCAAACCCGCACCCGGAGAGGAGAGGAAGGCGACCGCACCTGCACCCGGGCCGGAGAGGGATGCCCGGCTACCCGCTGACCCTTTGACTGGAGAGGGAAGCCATCGGGGAGGGATGCCCGCTGACCCTTTGACAGGAGAGGGCGTTGACTTGGCCTCTGCTGGGCCTGGCAGTGACCCGCTGGTTGGGTTGACCGGGCGGTTGACCCATGCTGGGCAGGTTAGCTAGGCCGCTTGACTGGCTTGACTGTTGGCCTGGGCTGGGCTGCCTACTGGCCAGGTTGAACAAAATTGGTGGCCTGCTGATTATTTGGACCTGTTGTCCGGGCAGCAGCTTGCTGGCAGAGCAACACAGCTTTTTGTAACTGTTCCCACAGACGGCGCCAATTATTTATGCACAAACCCGTAGGCCTGACAGAAGCACAATAATAAAAGTAAAACATGAACACAAGGATATATAGTGGTTCACCGTGCCATCGAAGGGCACGGCTACGTCCACTTGGAATATACTATAGCCGGCTAATAAGCTATCGGTGGTGGTTACATGCCAAGAGTAGCAAGTATCCAAGATCCTTCACTCTAAGGGGGAAGCCTTCAAATTTATATGGAAGGAGGCTTCCCACCTCTACTACATCTCCAATGTGGGATGCAAACATACTATTACATATTTTCCTATTCTGGTGGCTACTTCAGGTGCCCGGTGGCTCGCCCTCCGAGTGCGGTACCGGTGATCTCTGACATTGGGAATGTAGCCGGGGTGGCGGTCTATCCGAGGCATGCCGGAAGTAGGGCATATCAGGCCGGTTGCACGGTCCACGAGGTCGCCAAACATGCTTGGCGGTGCACCATTTATATCTCCAACAAGCTATGTTTAACTCTGCACCCATGCAACGCAAATGGTTCTTTCAAATACTTAAAGATATGAAAGATTTAGGATTTTTTAATCTCTACATAGAATGTGACATGATAAAAAAACTATTTACGTCATAGCTAACTATGCGTAAAGAAAAACACATTAAAGGTGAAATAAGAAAATCTGTTATTCAAGATCAATTTCAAATCTCTTATCAGTTCATCCATACTCTAGACGAAGTTATGACTGTATAGTTATATGAAGGTCATACCACGAGTGAACCTGATGTTTAATATGAACCTATGTGTTCGGTTCATGAACAACCTTATCCTCAAGATCAAAATAAATCAAGTTGGATCTGAGAACGATGTGGCAAGATTTAGTTACTAAATCATTGCTCAAAGTCATATTTGAAAAAACATGTGAAAATGCATAACTATGCTAATGTTACTGAAGCTTCCTTGATCAAATGAAATAATCAGGGAGAATCTCATGATTAATGTAAAAATCAGGGGGAGGTGCAGACATCAGGGGGAGTCTAGCACATACATATTGTTTCCAAATGTAATAGGTGCGTTTGCTCTTTTTATCCTTCAACCAAAGTTTTATTTTCTCCCATTGGGTTTTTGTTACTTGGCAAGGTTTTTAATGAGGCAACACCACATGCACCATTTTATCTTTGACTCGGCAAAAGGGGGAGTGTTGAAGGAGACACACATTATGTGTCTTTGTCAATGTAACTGACGACAGATAATTATGTAGTCATTATTGTCATTAATGTATTTACTATTACCGTTGTAATACTCACCCTATATAAATGAGATTATCAATGAAATGAGTAGACCAATTCATTATTTCCTACAACATTTTCCTTATTATTGTAGCAAGTTACCATACCACTTCCTTATTTTTTTTTTGAAGTTACTATATATAATTATATATTAGACTAGAAATCCATATATAGAAATAGAAAACTAAATTAAGATAGATGAATCAACTTGAAATAACAACAAAACTCTCTATAAAGTAATATATATTCATTTATCGATAAATGAATAAATTTTTCATTTATCGATAAATGAATAAATTATTTATTTATCGATAATATAATAACCCACTAAAATAATATTTTTTCATGGTCCCGACATCATTTATTTATAGAATTTCTACTGTATTAGGCTCGAATGAATCACTATGTTAGACTTGCTCTCCATGACCTGAGATACTACTCATGTAATTGCCAAGTCGAGATCACCCTAATCTTTGAAGTTATCTTGCGTGTTGTAGAGACAAAAAAAACTCAACAATCATAAATGGGAAGAAGAAAAAGGTGTGCAGATCCCTCTATCTTGCATTGGCTTTGTGTTAGTTGCTCTCAAGTTCCCTCCACACAAGTGGCCTACGTAAGCTAGTATATGTGCATATCAGTTTGTTTTTAGGAGCCAAAAAAAGATGTATTGTTATGTGTGTTAACTACAAACTAGGAGTGAATATGTGTACATGTCATGCTTGTCAATAATATTTTTTGGTGATCATATTTCTCACAATAAGGTACCTCTAATTTATAATAAACTTTATCTCCACTCTTGCGATACTTTTTGCCATTATCTTTTAGAACTTATCTTGTACATTGTCACTAGTCTTGGAACTTATCTTTTAGAACTTATCTTTTAGGACCTGACTTGGCTAGTTAAGTTAGCAGGTAGGCAGGTCACGCATCCCACATCGCCCGGGAAAGAGTGGATGTTGTGCTTATATGTGCAGAGTTAGCTCAATACATAGAGACGCGTTTTGGGGACTCAATGGCTTCGAAGGGGATTGGAACTCCGAAGTTAACCTTGCTAAGTCCAGAGCAAACCCAGGATGGGTGACCTATTGGGCCAGAGAGGAGAGTGTCCAAAGTGGACAATATCTCAAATGTATGGGTTGGACTGTTACAAATGGTATCAGAGCCTATCCCCGGCCGGAAATATACCAACGCGGACTTCGGACCCTAAAGGGGGTGGATTGTGATGACTCTGACCTGACCTGGCTAGGGAAGCTAGCAGGTAGGTAGGCCACGCATCCCACATCGCCAGAGGAAGAGTGGATGCTGTGCTTATATGTGTAGAGTTAGTTTAATATAAAGATGCGCGTTTTGGGGGGCTCAATAGCTTCAGAGGGGATGGGAACTCCGAAATTAAGTTTGCTGAGTGCAGAACAATCTCAGGATGAGTGACCTACTGGAAAGTTGCTCGTGATCTCCTAGAGACAAAACCGTGAGGGCTAGAGATGAGAGTGTCCAAAGCGAACAATATATCAAGTGTATGGGCTGAGTTGTTGCATTTAAGGTTATTGCGCAATCCTCAATTGGTAAATTTGGATGAGCAATCCTCAATTCAAGGCGGTGGTGGCTGGCTGACAACCACAAGGAGTCAATGAGTCAAATTTTGAGCTTGAATAAAGAATGTCTTGGGAGAGCCTTGACAATCCAAAGGCTAGGAGAGCTCATTGCTCTCATTCTCCTTCAACAGTGTTTTTGTGCGAGACCAAACCATCAAAATACCGTGTCAACAACCTTAAAAAAAAATTTTAATTCAATAAGGGAAGATTTATGGATCCTGGTGACAATGATGCGAGGTTGATGTAGATATTACTTTCTGCGGTATAACACCAACGTAGCCAAGTAATGTAGAATCTTCTAAACACTCGAAAGGATCAGCCGACACATCCTAGTTACAATAAAGATTTCATATAAAAACAGAAAATGCAGCTCATTGACTACATCAATCATTAAGCATGAAGAATATGAGGTTGAATATATAAATACAACATTATAATCGACGCAGTCCAATAACCCACATGAATAAGTGTTGGCAGTAGCAACTAGGCTACCGGGGCCCACAGACCCGTACTCAGGGCCGGGGTAGAAGCCTACATGTCCTCCCCAGATTTCATTTTGAAACCCGGATGAGGCCTGCGGGGACCACTTTAAGACTAACTCTATCGATGACTCGATAAGTCAATCTTAGGATGGACAACCATAAAACCTGCAATAAAGAAAAACACTTCTAATTTCAGTTCCAACCTCAACATCTGAAGCCATCTGCTTCCCAAAACACAACAAGTACCACAGATAGACATAAAATCAAACTCAGTTATTATTTCAAAAGGCTCATAAGTAATCATAGCAATCTAATACAATGAACTGAAAATGCAAAATATAAAGGTAAAGGATCAACATATCCCAACAAGCAGAAGCAAAGACGACGATGACTATGCCTCGACTCCGAGTACTCTTGACCTCAAATAAACTAATCTGCAAACTAGGCGATTTAAAACGAATGGCTCAGGGGAAAGTAAATTAAAAACGTTAGAGTGAGTAGATAAAAATAAAAAAATTAATTAATATAATACTTAAGTAAAAGTATCATATTACTTTCTCAATGTTTTATAAATAAAAACCACAATACATGCATTTTAATAAAACGTCCCACATTTAAGAAAATCATATTTAAAAATCAGCCCGCTGATATGTTAAATAAACAAATAATATTTTATTTATATTTTTAAAAAAGAATTACTTTGAAAAGAAAATAATAATATATCACAACCAATTGCATTGGTCATATCAAAACCCTAGCCCCGCTGGTTCGGTAATTTAAATAACAGAAAGTCTCATAAGAGAAAATATTTCTAACAACCAAATAATATAATATCATGACCAACCTCATTGGTCATATAATTGGGGAAGGTTAGCACCATTTGATAGCAAGCCTCCAATGTAAGAACCCGTCTCAGAAATTCCCTCAGAAAATCCGAAACAAGTCCAAAATAAACCCATAAACCAACTAAAAATCCTTTGCTCCCAATTTCGCAACCGCCCACCCACTGGGAACAAAACCGATTAATTCTTTTATCGCTTATTTTATCATAAAACTCCTTGTTAGTCAACTTTTACCTTTTTACGAAAATCTTACAGTAAAACTTAAGGTAAAAAGTAAATGGTTAAAGTCAAATCTACTATTTACTATTCAGTTTTACTGTTTACTGTTTTACCATTTACTTTTCACCTTTTACCGTTTTACTTTTATCTTTTATTGTTTCACTATTCACCATCTTCAACCTCTCGCCGCCGGAGCAGCAGCTCCGCCACAGAAGGCCAAAAACACCTCCATTCGACTCAAAATTTTTACAGCAACATCGCCACCACCTCGGGGACTCATCCCCGTCACCTCCGCCGCCAAAAACACACGCAGCCGCCGCATACGGCGGCCAAAATATCGCAAACTCAAATTTCTTCAAAACTCAACCAATTCAACATCAAACAATACGTAATCGACTCCAATTATCGTTCTAAACTCGATTCTAGCCTCCAAATCCACCAAAAATACCAAAAATCACACTCCCCAAGTTCAAACCCGAAAACCCTAGAAATTCGAATTTGAATTTCTTCTTACCTGGTCCAAACTGGATTAATTCCTTCCATGGAAGTCTTGCACCAGCCGAGCCCTTCAATTTCCCTCCAAAATCGGGTCGAATCGTGGCGAGCCCCGCCGTGCCACTGCCATCGGCGTGACGAGGAGGCCGAGCCGATCCGAACGTGACCGGTACGAAGGTCCAGTTCGGCCGGCCGGTGGAGCTGGGTGGAGGAGACGCCGGTGCCGTGTGGCTCGGCCGAGTCGGGGGGGGGGGAAATGGGGGAGGGAGAGAGAGAGAGAGAGAGAGAGAGAGAGAGAGAGAAGAAAATAGAGAAGGAATATTCCCTCAAGATTCTAGAATATTCCTTTTCTAGAAATTTCCGCTCGTTTCCAGAAATTTCCTCCCCTCCGATTTTTACGTCATAACTTTTTCATACGAATTCCAAATTAAACTCGTTACGTGTCTATGAACTCGTTTTACCGTCCTCTATCCCGTCGAGAAATAAAATTCTCGATCCCTCATATCCTGCAATTTTCTCTTGTAAATTTTTACTAACTCCATTGCATTTACTATATCTTGATCATCTCTTTGCAAGGCTTGCGACAATTCATGGCTAATTCTAAGTACAATTCTCATCAAGTGCAAACTAAATATGTAATCAAAAGATCGTAATAACCCCAATGAAATAAATGCATCATGTTTCTAATCAGAGCCTACTTTGTCAAATGCAATTTCATCTAACACATCAATTATGGAAGAGAACATGGCAGTAAAGTTTATGAGTGTACCATAATGTGAGCTCCAACGTGTATCGGCTAAACGTTTAATCTCAATTTCTTGATTTAACCCTCGTCCACTTGAAAGTTCTCCAACCTTCAATGATTGAACAACTTTAAGAGCTTGTTTTTCTCGTAAAATGTCGCGGCGTTTGGAAGAGGCACCAACAATATTCACAACTTTAGCAATAGAAGTAAAGAAAGCACCTACAATGTCATGTTTTTTTGCTACAGCCACCAAAGCTAACTGAAGTTGATGTGCAAAACAGTGGACATAGAAAGCACTCAGATTCTCCTTCAAAATAAGTGATTTCAATCCGTTCAGTTCCCCACTCATATTACTTGCTCCGTCGAAGCCCTGACTACGCAAACTTGATATGCTTAAACCATGGTTACAAAACAATGCATCTATGGCTTCTTTAAGTGTCATGGAAGTAGTATTGGCAACATGCTCAATTTCAATAAAACGTTCAATTACACAACCATTCTTATCCACATACCGAAAAATTACAGCCATTTGCTCTTTTACTGAAACATCTCTAGCTTCATCAACTAGAATAGAGAACAATGCATTACCCATGTCTGTAATTATAGCCTTTGTAGTTTCAACTACAGCCGCATGAACTATCTCTTTTTGGATCACTGGTGATGTCATTTTGAGGTTTTCAGAAGCATTTTGCAATGCCACAGCTCTGACTTGTTCATCATGATCAACAAGAAATTGTAAAAGCTCTAGAACGTTACCTTGATTACTCGAATTCTTAGATTCATCATCACCCCGAAATGCAAGGCCTTGTCTTAGAAGAAACCGAATACAATCTACTGATGCAGTAAGCCGAATTCGATACGATGTTCTGAATTGCTAAGCATTCTTGTCTATCATGTTTTGAATGTGTTGTCTCTCATTCATGAGGTCTTCGCACTTTCTCAAAGCTTGGTTATGGGCGCTGTTTAGGTCACCAACATGAGCATATAACCTTTTCTTGTCCTTTCAATTTCGATAACTTGTTTTAGTAAAGACATCACTTCCTCCTTGGCCTTCTGTATTTGTTTTAAATAGGTAGTAACACAAACAATATGCAACATCCTGCTCGATACTATACTCCAACCAGTTAGGAAAATCATCAAACCAAGCAGGTATAAACTTTCTTCCCTTAGCTCCACATGAAGTCTTAAGAAATTTCTGTTCTTTGGGCTGACATGGACCTCTCTGTAGATATTCTCTTCGAACTTGGTCTCTTATTTTTGGATCATAGTTTGAAATACTCTTTCGTAATCCGACATCTGAAGGAAGATCGGCCAATTTTATCTCTACCCCAACACTGATGTTCTTTGATACCAAGTCTGATTTTCTTTTAAAGAATTTTTCCATGACTTTTTACAAAATTCACAACTGCATTAGATAATCAGAATATAAGCTAACCCGGAAGAATAGAAATATATATGAGATTCACAAATCATGAAAGCAATAAAAGGATAATAAGAATTAAGAAGAGTAGAAGATCATTCAAAGACGAGGATGATCACAACCTCACCAACTCACCTGTCTCACCAGTCAACATTCACCAATCACCAAGGACATTCCAGAGGGAGAAAAAAAAAAGTGTACTATGAGGAAGAGGAACAGAGGCAAAATTTTTGGTTAAAATATTGGGGATTTGAGGCAGGCCGGCGGGGTCTCTTGGAAATTGGAAAACTGAATAAAGATGAATAGATGATCGTAGGTTTTGTTGTAGGTTTTGTTAAATGGGCTTTAAGCCTTTAATAATCAGTAGAGTACACATAAAGATTTGGTTACCTTTTAAACCTTTTGTTAAATGGGCTGTTAAACCTTTTTACTTTTGTAAAACTATTAAAAAAGTTGATTTCGCTGTGGGCACAATTGCATCACAGTGAACCAAAACAAAAATCTCAGTGTAGGCATAGGCCTATGCTGGTCCTATGCTGCCTCCGCCATTGTGTTTAGGTATCTCAAAGAAGAAAGATGAGCTAACCAGTCAAGATTTTCAAAAGTTGCAACATTCCATGCAAGATCAAGTGTATGCAAATCCGAGAGATTCCCAAGTTGGGGAGGAATAGGTCCACTGAAACTAGCACCTGCAAGTATGAGTACTTTCAACCGAATCATAGAACCAATAAATTTGGGAATCGGTCCTTCAAAGTATTTTGTTACTGAGGTCCAAGTAACTTAGGTGTTGTAGTTGAAGTAGTGAAGGAGCAATCACACCTCTTAAGGGAGTTTCAACATTGGAAATATCAGAAGAATTATAGTAGAGATCGAGCATGATGACATGAGTACATGACCTGTTTGGTTGTTGCATACTATTCCTCTCCACTCGCAACAGTCTTCCTTGCTTTCCCACGAGGCAAGAACAGTCGACTCGTCTAGGAGTCCCTGCTTGAACTGAAGAAGTGCAGTTTTCTCACTCGCTATGCATTCAGTGTTGGGGCTGATCCCAGTTCTTAGACAACAAATAGCAGAGGTAATGACCAGGCACAGTAGCCAACCAAGACAGAGCTTAAGGTTGTGGATAACATGATTATGATCAGGTCAGAAGATGATCTGCCCTGTGTAGCAGAAATTGGGAGAGAGAGCAAAGGATTTGTCTTCAGAGAATCATTTGGTTTATCTGAACTTAACTGTAGAATTATTGTACCATTCTCATAGATTCAGCAATGATGTTTTATCCTACATTCCTACCTATCGTTTTCAAATATTTGGTTTTGGACAAATACTCTTAAAGTCAAGCTAGAGTGCAGTATACGGTAAGCGCAAGAGTCAACCTGAAGTTAGTCAAGCTTGGACTTATACATTTGGACGAGGGTGTTTTGGAATTATTTTTCTCTGTACTGAGACCGCTTTGAAAATCTTGTTTAATTTCCTTGGTCGACAAGGATAAGACAAAATGAAGCTCGATAATTGGCTGCGATTCATTCAAAGTTCAACTTTGAAATAGATTTTAATGAAATAAATTAAAATATTAATCAGTGCACAGATTCAACTGGAGAAAATTCCTAAGTAAAAAGAAATAACGTAAAAAATCGGGGGTTTAGTCATCCAAAAAAAAAAGGTAATAGTGCAACAGGCATAGCAACAAAAAGTTTCTTCAAATTTTGAAATAGACAATAAGGAAGACTTACGGTAGGCATTAATCGCATTATGCAACAGACACATTAGTGAGTTCAAAAGGAAGCAAATTTTTTCTGGAGCAGTTTTTTTTTTTTTTTTTTTTTTCACTGAACAGATAAACCGTCAGGGCTGGGATAGCTTTGCCAAATGAGCATTCAATTACAAGCAAATGATCCCCTAACTACAGCACCAATTTGACAGAGCTGACTACGTTGAAGAATAGGGGCATGAACGTTTGACTAAAGCAAACCAGACGGCGTGGAGGCTGGCAGCTCATGAGAGGAGCGATAGAATATGCCCTCCTAGAACTCGAACCAGCACATATATGCTTGGAATTGGAAATGTATCAAGCCACTGTAAGGTTAAAGGAGCAACTCTAAAATTGCAGACAATTTAAGATCTTCTAACAAAAGCAGCCTCATTTCCTAACTGATTCTAGCAGCCATTTCGTCTAACAAGTTGCTTGAAGTCATAACTTAAGTGAATCTAGCAGCCTTATTTCCTATAATAATGAAGTAGCGGCAGTATCATTTCTCCTTCCAAGTATCTCCCAACTTATTATACAGGATGCCTAATGTGTAGACAGTGTAGTATAGTATATGCAATGACACAGATAGTTATATATGCTCTACTCCTCAACTTTTCTTGACCACTTGATGCAGAAAGAAAAAGTATAAGACAGTTCAACAAAATCATATAACATAAATATCCAAAGAACATACACGAAAGGCAAATAAAACCTTGAAACTAAGAACAAAAAAGGAAAAGAATAAATTGTACACTTCCCTGAGTTACACAGCTTCAACAACACAAAGCTCACCACAGGCACTAGACCCACGCACCTCCAAACCACATCACTGCCAAGGACGCCACCAAAACACGAAATCCAAGTCGGGGAGCCACCAGGCCAGCCGAGTCTGAAGAAGAATTCTTGGCAGATGGAGAAGCCGTTGGTGTGGGCAGAGAATGGACGAACACAGAGACTTTCATCCCATTGGAACACTGGCCGTTGCCACAAATGAAGTAGTATCTCCCAGAATCATTGAAGAGTATGAAGTCCTTGCCACTGGTCCAATTCCCCACTGCACTGTCCAGGGTGCAGTTGTCATACCCAGTTTTGTTGACCATAAACACATTGTATTGGTTCTTTTGGTACCTGAATGCTGCATTCAACATAGAATTACTCAAGCCAGCAAAAATGGTAGTATTCAAAATGCTAAAACATATAGCAGACAGCGATTTGCTTTCAAAAGACAGAAAATTTTGTGTCTACTGATATATTCACGTACATTAAATCTTCAAACAACATAAGCGATGAAGCATGAACTATGACAAATATAAAAGAAAGGTATTCAAAGCCAGAAAACAAGCCAAGGAAGTCCCACAATCAATGTATTCATTTCTATTTCTACATAGCATGGCACAGTATAACTAAACTTAAGATTAAAGATCCTAACTTTAAGAAACATAAATAAACAAAGACAAAATAGTGAAAAGCAAAGCGCACAATATGTGTCTGACAAAATTTCCTAACCGAGAATAGAAACTTAGAGAGAGGGTTGAGCAGCTTACAGATATAGTCCCCAACATAGAAAGTGTGGTTGTTGGCCCAGAGGGTGTAGTTGATCCCTGGGTTCCAGCCACGGTTAGCACCCACAATGTGGTCGGTGGCGATGGCCGGAGCGATGAGGCCAACGCCGGAGACGAAAAGGAGGAGGAGGAGATGGGTTGAGCTGTTGGACATTGGTACTTGACTTGAATGACTTGTATGGTTTGATTTCAGAATGTTTAAGGTTGAGTTCCTTTGTTTCTGGGTTTGCAGTGGGTGAAGGAAGAGCTGGGTATTCGCTGGAGGCAGTTCAAAAGAGGAGGAGAGTTGTGGGTTTGTGGGGAACCACAGCAATAATATAGTGGATAGACGAAGCCAGAGAGGTCCTTCCAAGTGGTCCACCGCTCACTAGTTTGAATTAAAGTGTCAACTGCGCTCTCTTTCCTATTTGGGAAACTAATTTGAATTTCAGTCAGGGCTGCCACTAGTAGCCAGTTTTTACTTCGAAGTCTTTCAGTGGTGCTTCAAACATAATGTTAGTCATTGAAAATTAAAATGCAAAGGTTACTGTATCAAAATGTCTGTTGGGCAATGGTGATTAGTTCATTCCCATTTAGAAATTTTCCACCGTTTTGAGTACTAAGTCTACCGGCTTGCGACATGAAGATACTCAGCAAATCCATGGTACATCACGGTCTTGGCATCGCCTTGTATCGACCCAATTTGACCGGCAGCAGTTCTAGAGAGGTAGTGGCGGTGACTTGTGAAATAGTGATCTAGTTTTACCCAGAAATGAGAGAAGAGTGAGGATATATTATGATGCCTAATTAAGCAGTTTAGGCGGTAAAATTATATACAACTCAAACAATTTTAATTACAGATCATATTTTGAAATGGCATGATCTGATAATGTATTATAAAGATCATAATATCCATGCATTCCTGAATCCTGACACTATTTTGGTGTTTTCTCTTTTTTTAAGGTCTGAATAATTTTTGGCTGTTTGGTTTTCATGTCGGTGGTTGATAGGAATCCAGCAAGTGAATATGGAAAGGAGACACCAAATAATATAAATTTATTGAAGACAGAGAAGCAAATTAATCACTCATGGCAATGATTGGCTCAATGCATGCCCATGGTTGGCCAAACCTTCTCAAATAGTAGCATGTGGGGTTGGTTCTAGAGGCTCCAAAGCCTCCAATGCCCTCTTTCTGCTTTCTGTTTCTTTTTTCATGGTCAAGTTGGTTGATCATAACTAGCTATGACCAAAAAGAGAAAATTGATTATAATTAAAGAAACCAATATAGAGAAAAGGAAACTCATTCTACAGAAGTAGCAAATAAGGCACACAGGTACATAGCTTGTTATGCTGTCAAGCCAGGCATTTCTATGTGGGCAACTAGTTCAAACATCAAGTTAGAGACATGTTAAGGAATTAACTTACAAGTATATCAGGTTGCTCCATCTGTGATCCGATTAATCAATTTCAAGGAGCTCAACTGCCCACCGGGTTTAAGAATCTACAACGGGTAGGGTGGCAACAGTTGCCAAGTAAATACTCCTTTCAATATTGCCATCTTTCGTGACTTTGGTATCATAATCTCCTGATAACTTGATATCTGAAATAAAGCACACAAAAGATGCTTGGTTAAGAATAGGGGAGATACCAACAAGTGTGATTTCTTTTCATCACTTGACTAGACTCTGTGTCTCTCCGTCCTAAGGTGTCATACCATATACATTTAGCATTGTCCTACTTCTATTTTCTTTAGTCAATATGATGTTGCTGCACAGAAGTGGAATATTACATGTTTACAAAGTTCCCAACACATGCATAAAGTACCTAAGCTCCAACACGTCAAAACATGAACCTGTGATTTGGTCAATGACCATAGAAAAAGTGTTGGCCTGTAAGAACTTCTCCACTTGCTTAGCAAAAGTAAGAACTACCACCATTAAGTCTTTACACTACTAGTTCATAAACTGCACAATACTATTCATCAACAGTTCATTTCTAATGAGGAATTGTAATGCAAACAGCTCTTCATTCTTCTCTTAACCTATTAAAAAATCAAGAAAGTGTGAATCTCCAGATGATGTTCCACCGTAAGGTTTGTTCCAACTGTTAACCAATTATATCATGCTACAGTAGGTTTACTCTAGGTTTAGTCTGTCTTCAATTTGCCTTCATGTACAAGTAATGTCTAATTGTTACAATTGAACAATTTGAACTTCAAACTCAGTTTTCATGACATGAAAACTTAATAAAACTGCTTAAACTTTTGACACAAACACACACAGAATTCAAAAATCAGTATCATAACAATGAAAGAATATCAGTATACGTCTGAGTCATGAAAAGTGTAAAACACAAACTGCAAACCAATTGACAAACAATGCATTTCCAGAAGTGCAATTTCAACCACAGGATTCTTATTATACGTACCGGGAACATAGTTGGACCGCAACTACTGGAATGATGAATCAAATGCTCCTCAGAAGTGTTTTACATTGTTCAAGAGGTCGAGTTCTGTTTCTTCATAAAGCCAAACCACTTTGGTTTCGATCAGCTGTGAAGGCTTTAGGAGTTGATGTTGCAGTGAAATACAACAACTACAATCCATGTCTTCCCAAAAAAACAAAAAAATGCAGATATTTCACTGCAAGCTGCAAGAGAGAACCTTTTGAGGCATTTGCATATGCAGTAAATCTAAGATACGACTATTCACTTGATGTCATCTTCCTTCTTGACTGACTTGTACTTTTCTATCTCACAACCCTGTGTTGCTTCAGATTCTTGACCTGTCTAACTCTCCGTTTTCCTTTAACACTACCTCCGATTGGCTTCTTTAAGAGCTTCTTAAGCTTCGGATCTTCTGAGAATCCATTTGATGTCATCTCAGCCAAAAGCTCTTTGGCCTTTGTTAATAACCCACAAGTTGCCAGCCCCTGTACCATAGCTGTGTAGTGTGCAGAATCAGGCACTACTCCATAATGCTTCATTTGATTCCAAATCTCCAATGCCTTCCCAGGTTGTTTTAATTTGAAAAACTTTTCAAAAATCGCAAGAAATGTATTGCCATTAGGACCTAAATTAGCTTTCTTCATTTGATCAAGAACTTCAAGAGTTCCCCTTGAATCTGCAGTCTGGAGAAATGCATGGTAAGTTTCCACAGTTGGGCTGAGATTATCATTTATCATAGCACTCAGCATCTGTCGCGCCTCCACTAGCTTCTTTGATTCACATAAAGTACCTATCATTGAGTTATAGGTAGTAGCATCTGGCTGCAAACCCACTTGTTTCACTTTGTCCAGTACTTTGAGAGCTTCCTTACAGCAATTTTCACGAGTTAGTACATAAATCAAAGAATTGTAAACCTTGAGACCAGGAACCCAATCCCTTTTCTTCATTTCATCATATAGTCTAAGGGAGTCAAAAAGATTCCCAACCTTTGAGAAGCAGGATATCATGTGTGTATAAGAAGTGGCATCTGGTGTGATACAGTACTTTGACATTTCTCTCCAAACTCTCTTGGCTTGATATACATCAACAGATATGTTACACCACCCATCAAGAACAATGTTAAATCCCTTGACCTCCAGTGGGAAGAACTTCTTGCTTACAAGCATGAATTCTTCAGCTTCCTCCATGTTTCCATTTTTGCATAGTGCATTCAAGAGAATGTGGAATGCTTCTTGATCAGGGCTCAACCTAAACTTCTCCATTATCTGAAATGTCTTAATGGCCTTGCTTGGATGATTTGCAGAGGCATATCTGAAGAACACCAAAAAGGGGAATCAAATTGTTTCACTTGAACTTCTGAAACTCATAGGAGTATTGACACACACAAAATCAGGGATGGTAAATAAATCAAGTATTCCAAGAAACTGACAAACTAGAACTGAAAATCTTATACAACTAGGAATCATGGATACATGATTTGTATATAATATATGGTAAAGCACCAAGAAAAAATCCTAGAATACATGTTCTGTCTGCTTTCTTGTTTAGATAGATAACAACTCTAACTAGGTACACACATTCAAGTTCCAAGAGTATGAATCTGCATATAGATGTAGCTAACTAAACAATACATAAACTTCAAAGCATGATTAAGTTCAACATTATAACACACAAAGCAGAAGTGAAAATTCGAAAAGCAAAGTGGGCGCCTCACCTATCAATCATAATAAGCATAGCACGTCGTGTATCCAACAAAGCCTGATTCAAGTCCCTTATTAAACCCCAAGCAGTACTAAACTTCCTATGACTCCCCAAAACCCAAACCATCAAACTACACGCCTCTTCATCGCAACACCCCCACTTCTCACCCCACTTAAAACCCAAAAACGCCAACTTCCATTCCCCCCTCAGCTCCCAAATCGCCAACACAACCATATCTCGCTTCGCCTCGACGCCCGACTCGTCGAGAAACGCCATGGCGTCAACCTCAGAGGCCAAACTAGCGGTACTTCTGAGGGATTCAAGGAACTGGGCGAGACCCAAGTTGTGGGTGATGTCTGTGGTGAATCGTTGGCCATTGAAGCCTAAAGGGTAGTTGAGGGTTTCGGCGGAGGAGGGTCTGAGAGTGGAGAAATGGCGAGGGTTTTGAAATGGGTGAGGGAGAGAAAGTGAGGAGGAGTTGGGAAGAGAAGGTGAGGTGGAGATGGGGTGGTGGAGAAGGAAGGTGGTGAGTGACAGACAGAGGGGGTGTTTAGTTCGTAGACTTCTTGCTATGGAGGGAAGTGCCATCACTTCCTCCACCTTTGTCTTCAACAAGACACGGTTTATAAAGCCTCACACATTTACCGAATTACCCTAGTATTTGTGAGGACGACGTATGGTAAAACAGTAATAGTCATGACCAAAAGAAGAAATGAAAAAAAAGCACCACCTCTAACCAAACAGGGTTGCCATATGAGTCCATTGTTGATGACCAAAAGATTCTGATGGGTTGATTCACAAATCTCAAGGTGGTGACGGTGACTCCATTGTTGGAGGCTGAGAATTTACCTTCAGTTTTTACTAGTATCTTTATTCGTATTTCCAGAGCAATGTTCTATTGTACATGGGCAATTTGTTGGTGTAGTACACCTTCGATTTGTTCTACTCTAGCTCTAGTGACTTAATTATACATGTTTCCTAAATTGTCTGGGATTCCATTCTAAATTATTGTATCACTAATAATTCTAATGAAATTTTACTTAAAAAAATCACAACCCTATGTATGTCAGTAGAACAAAATAGCGGTAAGATATTTTTCATTTTGTTCGAAATATTTAATTAGCTCGTAAAAAAGAAAAGAAAAAAAACAAAAAACCAAAATAGGACGAGGTGCGGGTGGCAAACCAAACGTGGCTAAGAAAGAAACAAAAGGCAGAAGGCAGAAGACAATAAAAGGCTGAAGACAGAGACTTGAGAAAACCTGAGGTTTAGAGAGACAAGATGAGCGACAGCGAGGCCAAAGCCGGAAAGGGGTTTAGGGGGAAGATGGAGCACTACTTGTACAGCGGCGACAAGAAGCACGTCTTCGCCGGCATCGTCCTCATCAGCGCCGTTTTCGCCGTTCCATGGTACTTCATGACCCGAGGTCTGATTATTTCTCTCTCCTCAATCTCATGTTTCCGTAAAAACGGCACCGTTTTGATTGTTGTTGTGCTTATTTGAATTGATGGGATGACAAAATGAAAAAAAGAGGGTTTTATATATCAATCTCAATTTTTAGGGTTTAGGGTTTAAGGCCTTGAATTTGATTTTCTGATCATGATGCATTCATGCTATTACGGCGATCTAGCTATGCAAGTAAAATTAGGGCCCAATTGGGTGGACTGATTTCAAATATGCGGATTTTGATAAGTTAGATTGCGGGTGTTGTTATTGCAGTCGGTGTGTGTTTAAATTTGGGTTAGAAGACAGAAACAAGGAATTTTGAAGGACTCCTTGATTGTGGTTATTTCAAATCCATGTCTTTTATTGCATCTAGTCGTATCAAATATGTTTTAATGCTTTTCTTTTGAATTTGTAATTGGTGCAAATCCTTGTTTTGAAATGTTGTTTTTTCACTACTTCTACAGGAAAGTACTGTTTTGATTTTTGTATGCCACATAGTAGACATATCTCTCTATGATTTTTGTATATAAGTTTTGATGGTGTATCTAGGCTCATCATAAGTTGTCACAAGAGTTTTGTGAAACCTGTGAGTTCAGTAGCATTTGTTTTCCTCTGTTGTTGCAAACAGAAAATGTCGAGAAGCCAGCAACTACTGTGCTGTTGCTATCCACATGAAGAAGTGGTTTTCAGTATACAGAAACAGATGTTATTGTTTCCATATAAAATCATTATTGGATATTTTAATTTTTGACTGTGTCTTGTATGAGTTCATACTCCACCGTCAGACTTTTGGTTCAGTTACCTGCTAGTTATCGTTCAAAGATTTTTAAAAAAAAAATTACCTGGTATCTGTGTTATCTATGGTTGCTGCTGCAACTCCTAAATCTATTACAAATTTGTTATCTAGGGGCAAAGCATCAATCCCACCAAGATTACTTGGAAAAGGCTGATAAAGCAAGGAGCCAAAGACTGTCTTCAAGCGGTGCATCTTCTGCTAAATGATGTGAAAGTTTATGTTGAAGTGTATAACTTTCCTCTTGAGTTTTGTGTTGTTGGAAGGTGCAAGAGGGTCTTTGTTTTTTGGCACACTGCTTTCTTCTTCACTCTCCTCAGAAGAGGTGCTTCTCGTGATCCCCAAGGACTACCCTTTCTTTTGTTTTATGTCCTTTTTTATATAATTATAATCTCCGAGGAATACATTTGAATAACTGGCTAAAAGCAAACATCTTCTGTTGTCATGTTCGGCTGCAGTAGAAGTTACTTTGATTGAAATTATATGAATCTTCAGGTAGTCTACCACTTCCTTTTTGCTGAAAAATGTAATTGTGCGACCATGATCAAGTTGGCAGTTAGTGTTCGATAGTGTCTGAGTATCGAGTCTTGCAATGCATCTTGCGGTGCTTAAAGATTTAGTATTGCTAATTTCTTTGTCAAGGGCATCAGTTAGTGTGTTGTGGAGAGGTAATCTGACCATGACGAAAATTGGAACTGGAAATCTTGGGTGAAGAACATCCTGTATCTATAATTTCTGGTGGATTGTTATTTGTTGACAACATTTCCAGTCAATACAGTAGACAGGACCGGACAAGATGGGAGAATCGCGCTGTATGCTCACTTGGCATTGTTGTACTCTTGCAAAGTAGATGGGTGGAAGTAAAATCTTTAAGTTACGACAATTCCATTGTGCTGTATGCTCAACTTCGCATTGTTGTACTTTAGTGCAAAGTAGATGAGTGGAAGTAAATTCAATAAGCTACACAATTCCAATTTATGGCGAGGACATCGTTGGAAAAGAAACAAGAAACTCCCGTCAGATATCAGATAAAAATAATAGTCAAAATGAAAAGTAAGATGGATTCAACCGGTTTCCATGTAACATTACATGGGTCTTTTTCGTTTCTAGTCTTTTTTGTAACATTAAGAGATTTAGAAGAAAAAAATAAAATTACGCGGTTTAGGATACTTTATAATCTCTCTTCTATTTTTTTATTAATAAAATGGAGTCTACTTATTTTCATTTTGAGTCTACGATCAGCAATATTATTATTATTATTACTATCTTAAGGGATTGTTGCGAATCCCTCGTCAGTAATCTATTTCTTATAAGATCTCAGTAATCTATGAAGTTGCTAGCTACCAGCTAGAAATGGAAATGACAATGCAGGTCCTATTGGTGCTTCTTCTTCAAACATTGATGCCACAATTAAATGGCAAGCACCTAGAACCTGTGTTGAATCAACTTCGATCGTTCCATGAATAGAGATTCTGCTGCTTGTGGTTTCGTCATTTGAGATGGGGACAGGAGACGGATGTTAGCTGCTGCCAGTAATAGTGGTTGTTTTTCTGTTCCAATTGCTGAAGCATAGCCTTAAGGAATAGTCTTGTTGCTGCCAAGCATGAAGGCCTTACAAGACTACAAATTGAAGGTGATCCCAAATTTGTGATTGATGTTGTTAGTGGCGTTACTCAGCCATCTTGGAGCTCCTCTAAGTGCTCAAGCTTATTGAAGATATTGAGCTGATTAGTTTCAAGCTTGTTTTTACTCTTTACAGAAGCCAAATTTGTGGTGAATGCTCTAGTCTATCTTGGTCACTCTTCCTCATCGCTTGCATGGCATAACAAGGTACCTAAGAGAAATGTCGAGAGCCTGTTATTTGATATTGTAAATGTATGATGCCGAGGCTTCTTTACATACTTTAGTTTTGCTCATAAAAAAACTATGGTACTTTCTTGATAGTTACCGACCAAACAAACATTGTAGCTGTAAATATTCTACTAATTCTCGAATTCCAATATCAACTTAAAACAATGAAGCGCTGCACAGGGTGTCAAAGAACCCATTCCTGGGAAAAATCAAATACTTTTTGTGAGCTATATATTTCAGGGAATTTACAAGGATTTGATGGAATCTCTCAGTTGATTTAGCAATCAAAATGAAAGAATTGACCCAACCAGCCAAATTTTAGCCAGCTTAGAGAATGGTAATGACTTCCTTTTCTTCTAATTTTAATGCCTTCATTTGGAATTTCATTTTACATCTCTATAGTGGCATGAGTCTTCTATACTTGAAGAACCACACAAATGCAGAGAATATGCAAATGCCAGTTACTCCTGTGATTACAAGTACCCACTTAAACGCGGCAGGGTCATCAAACAATGGTATCTCGAAGTTCATGCCAAATATTCCTGCTACAACTCCAAATATCGCAACCACAAAAGTCGCAGTAGTTAGTAGCAGCTCAAATTGAATCAGCTGATTACGGACATTATCCTGAAACCAAAAACTCTACAACGTCAATTCCCTAATATAGCTAGATTAAAGAATCTACATCTCAAGACGGACAGTTAATGGACTATGAACAAAATGGCAGTTACTGAATAAAATGATTTCCTCCAGATGGAAATAATTTAGCAGTACTCCTACTCACAATCAATCATTTCTTCCCTATTGTCTTCTATGATCAGTTGCTACCCAGTTTGTTAGAATTAGTTGAGAAAAGAAAAAAAAAACAACAACAATACTTGTTTAAGGAGGAAAAGAAACTAACAAGGTACATACCAGCTGAATGTTAATGAAATCTTCAGTGTCATCAATGTATTCTTTCAACTGAAACATGGGTGAGAGATGACATAAGATACTAACCCCCTCAAGCCACTGCTACATATAATGATGTCAAAGTTCAATAGAAAAGGTGATCTACATACCGAAGTCAGCTTATTGAGGGTGCTATCAATGACAACAAAGTATGCTTCCAGCAGCATCTCAAGCTCTTCTATACTCTCTGTAGCACTTTCTGAACTTCTCATGCTTTCATGTCGACTCCTAGCAATACTCAAGCTTTTCTCAAGTTTTCGACCATCGGGAGGTGAAGATACAGGGGAAACAGGAGCAGAGAGAGATACACCATCATTAGATCTGTACCCCATCACAGATTGATCAGCATAAAATGATGCTTCCGTACGACTTTTCTTCTCAGTGAGATACATCTCAGCCATATCTCCATCATCATCCATGAGCTGCTCTATTTCATCCCGAACCTAAACAGTTGTGCAGAGGTAAAAGTAAATTTTGGTCCCATATGGATGCTTAAGAAGAATGCAGCTTATTATGTGAGATAAACATACCTTCTGAACTCTTCGAGTCAAGGCAAGAAGTCTGCTTTTCAATCGCCGAGCACGTTCCAAGTTCAGTGTACTGATTTTTGATGTAAGCTCATCAAGTAATGGATACGCTTCAATTTCCAGTTCAGCTGCCTTCAAAATACCAGAATAACCAATGAGTTACTCACTTACAGAGTGTTTAGCCAACATAAAAAGTTAAAAACTGTCTGAGTATGACAAAAGTAATTATGGAGCATTATTGGTCTTAATGGAAATATAATAAGGAACACACATCACTATCACTTTTTTTTAAAATATACACATCACTTTTAAAAGACACGAGATTTTTCCATGTTATAAAATCATAGATAGGATAAGATATCCATTGAAAACCAAAACGAGCAGATAAAAATTGACGATGCGGCATCGGTCATAAGTATAAGGATACTATTATCATGCATCCCTATACGACAAAGGCCTCTGATACAAGAAGAGGGAGGGGGTTGGTTGGCTGGGGGTGGGGAGGTTCCATCTCAAGGAGATTAAAATCCACGAGGAAGACCATAAAATTGTGAATCTTAGGCACAAAGCCTCCAACCCCCGCTTTGGTCCCCTCCCCCTATGTCAAAACTCCTTCTACTTCTCTCTATCCACAGTACCAAAACACAACTGTCAATATCACCACTGATTTGAAAGCCTATTACATATAGTAAAATATATGCATGTTCAAGCTACATATGCGGAAGCTGTAGAATGTATGTTTCACCACTGGTACGTTGCACTATTACCACTGAAACCCAAATCAATATTTGCAGGCTAAGGATATGGTGAAGTTGACATATTCCCCAAAAGAATTCAGTGGACAAGAAGACCACTAAAAAAAAAAAATACATATTGTGCAGACGATCTCTCTTTTGATAAAAGAGAAATACACCAATAACATGTTTCAATATTCTGCATATTACTGCCAAGAAATTTAACCAAAAAGTGCGTACCAGGAGTTGTAGAATGTTGTGCTGCATAAATAATGTGTGAAGAAAATGAATGACTCATCTTCTTGTTCCCTGACTAGGCCTTCAGTGTCTCATGCCCAAATTCACGTGCCAATAAAGGGTTCTGGGCATTCAATCTAATGATCCACACAACCTTATTTACTAATTTATCTGAAACTAATCGTCAAAACAGGACACCTAAAACCTGAACAGTAATTCCAAAACTACAATAACAAGCACATATCATGAGAACTATTAGATGATGTTTTTTTATCTGCTCAATACTATAGTGCAGAATTCAATCAATTCCTATAAAGTCGAAAGACGGAGATAATTACTAAAAAATATAAAACAGTCATCACCCACATATCTACTAATGATGTGTACAAGGAATGTTTCTAATGATATATACTAAAGAGCATCGACAGAGATAATGTACTCTTATACACACCTGAGAATCGAGGAATGTACAGGCAGCCTCCAGAGCAACTTCTAATGCCCTAAATTCAAAGGGCAGATAGTCAGGAGATGTGTTCCCAAACATACTGTCAATATTTCTACCTCCCCTTCTCCTGCTCATGTCAGAACCATCGGACTGCCAAACATCATTTACACCGCCTGTTGTCAATCTTTTCTGTAGTTCCACCACATACTGCAATACGTAGTTATCAAGGGAATTCAAAAGCAGAACCTCATCAGCCGTAATAATACAACGGATCTGCTCTAGATTTACTACAATAGCCTTCTCTCGGCCTAGGATGGTTGAGGGGTACACAAATAGAGGATCAAGCAGGCGCAAATCACGGGCAGGTAAATCACAACGTCGCATCATGGAGAACTTGTCAACCTCAATAATCTGAGAATTCCCGGACGTATCAACACGAATCCAGGACCGAAGGCCCTGGCCCCGCTTCTTCAGCCCCAGAACATCGACACCTTGAAAAGGTTGCCTTCCAAAGGCCGGTGATCGGTAAGTTGATTCCCTTAGGTTTATAGCAGATGCAGGTTTTGGTACTTTCGGCGGAAGCAGCCGCTCCTTGATGTCATCCATCTTCTATGAGCTCTGAAATGCTGCAACACATAGAAACGTTATTCTCAAACATCTCCCACAATTTATCTGCTCTCCTTATGTAATTTCATAGTGAATGTATGCTGAATACGATGCTTTCCATAGTTAGGTATGACATAATTTCACGAAAATTCAACAACAAATAATAATAATAATAATATTAATAATAATAAAAGAAAAGGATGCAGCATTAAGAATCCATCATAAACACTGGACCAATGTGAGACGACTAGGAAAAACTCTTCATCTACCGGAACAGTTTAAACAGTTTGTTAAAGCTTAAACTTTACCTATTAATTAAGTGGAGATACAATGCCAATGTAGGTCTATTGCTTAAGTTATTGAGCCAAATTCCAGTAAACACAGTCCGAAACGCAATCATAAGTGGCAATTATAAACCCTAAATTCACATAAACAAACATTAAATCGAAGAGTTCAACTCAATAATCACATCTATAGCGGCACAATTCCAATTTCGAGACACGTATAAACACAAATGCATACATACATACATATCCAGATACGAGTATAACTATTTGAATACATAAAAGGGCGCAGAATTTTAAAATTGGTTACCTGAAGAATGAGGAAGAACAACCAGGGCCGCTCACGCCTGGTGCGACTGAAGACTGATCCTCTGCTCGGATTGAAATCGAACGATTTCGGAACTGAGAATCGATTTCGGAACTATAAGAAGCCCTAGATTTCAGAATCACAGAGAGAAAGTGAGGAAGAAGAGAGATTATAGAGGGTGGTCTCAACTCTCAAGTGAGGTGATGATTGAACTTTCGCAAGGGGAATATCAGGAGGTTTGTTACAGGGACCAAGGATCATATGGAAAAGAGTACAGTATTAATAATATAATGAATCTTTTTATTTATTTATTTAGTACCAAAATATATAATATATTGAGTTTAATTTGTCTGGTTGCGTGTTCGAAATGAACCGGTCGTACAAGAGAGCACCTCATCCTCAACTCAATCAACCTTTCAATTCATGTTACCCGTCCAACTCATTTTCTCTAAATTATCTAAATTTTCTCATCTCCGAAAATATAATGAAATGTGCATTAGTGATCTATGAAAGAACTTATAGTTGGTGTTGAACCATCTAAATACAATAAAAATACAAATAGAACTAAATATGCATAGCGATCTATTTCTCAAAACAATAAATATAATGTGTGTAAAACTGAAGTCGAAGAATTATAAATTTTATTTATATATAAACAAAACCTATTAGTCTTTATTAAATAACTCACACATACTTATATTTAAACTCATGACTTCAACGTTGTCAATTAAGCTACTTAACTTTTAACCAACTAGACTGCAGCTCACGATAACTATAAAATTCATATTAAGTAAGCTGAGATAAAGTAATAGTCTTATTTCTTGATTAATTGTATTGCTAAAGTGAATCTCTATCACAGATAAGTTTAGTTAACACTTCTATTTGCCTTCACGGATGTCTATTAACTTAGCAACGAAACAATTAAACATTAGATAAGTTTATACTATCACAGATTCACAGTTGTAAACCTCTCTTATGAGGAGGACTTTTGGTTAACTAAGTAAATCTTGCCCCATAGATAGGAGCTGTTCATAAATCTTGCCCCATAGATAGAAGCTTTACAGAGACTAACGGAAGATCAAGTTGGTTGCATTCTCTTCTCAAGCTTGTAATGCCTCTGTCATAACACAGCTTAATTAACACTTCAATTTGCCTGCAATTGTTCTTGTATTGCTATCATAGTATGTGTTTATTAGCAATGCGATTACAGGTGGTGTCGATCCTGTCCACAAAGGCCAAACTGGAGTCCCTGCTTCTAGGGTTGTCTAAGAATGACATTGTAGAAGGGGCTCGTCCACATTTAGATGGGAACAACCATCTTTTTTATCGTCTTCCTTTCTTTACTGGGAGGGGGTTGTATTTCATAGTTTGATGTGGAATTTCAAGTTGTTCTTTGTGGTTTGTATATTAGTGTAGTTAGTACACCCTATATGATGCTCCCTTTGATACCTGCAAGTCTGCAACAACTAAATAAAAATTTGACCCTCAGTTTTCTTTAACTCCGTATGTTTTAAGACTTCATCCCGGTTTTGAACTATCAAAGTTTCATCTTCTCCGGGACAAATACCTTTGAAGATTTCACCGTGAAGCCTGCAGCTACAACCCACAGGAACAAACTGAAAAAAAAAAAAATATATATATATATATATATATATAATATAACATATAAAAACACCCAAAATGTAATTTTGGTTTTATAATGACTCGTACGTGTATGTTCAGGAAGGTAAAGATTCTGTTGTTTAACAGAATGAATAGACAGATGACTAAAACCCAAAACAATTTAAGAAATAGAAAATGACCACAGTGATACAGCACAATAGAGATCAGAACAATCACTACTCAAAGGTATAGGAAGGAAATTCGTGCGAACTTTTCATTTGTAAAATGCCAGGGTAACACCTCTTAGCATGATATGTGTACAAAAAGGATACTTATATCCTTGCTTGGATTATATACAGGAACAACCATTCAGGTTGTAATGGATTTGGATGAAGACTGAACCATCTATTGATTAATTACAATTGGTTCTTCTTTAAATGTAGGGATTGATATGAGATGTGTAGTCCCTAATACCAGCTCCTTCCCATCCCATCCATTCCTCCCACATATCATAATCTGGATCATTCATTCCTCTCATCGAATCATCCTCTCCTTCATATGTCTCATACATTTGCAATGGAGTTGTTTCTTCTCTCAAGTTGCTCATAACAGTCTGCAGAAACAAATCATAAGGAAAATCGATCAGATAATTGTTAAAACATCATAATCAAGGAGCACTGTATCACTTCAGACCCTACCATTTGTTACAACATCCTAATCACATACTTATCCAGGAACCTAATTACCTAATACCACATAATAATTTCTGACAGCATATGAACAGACGCAGCTAGTTGATTGTGAATGATGTAGCGACGTCCCATCAACATTATTGAATCCTCATCATCCCCACAATTCACAAAGATGCTGTTGATTAATTTTAATACTCAAATTACCATATTCCACTGGTTCACAATTTCCTTCCAAACAGTCCATAAGATCCAACAACTTTTTCCCAACTCTCCAATCATATAGATCATGCGTCCCATATTAGTGACTCCACCTACTCTTTACTTTCAGAGAAGTGGCTACCAATCTTATCCACTCTCAATTTGTTCTCAACTATGGATGGTGTTGGTGAATCCTACTTTAAGCAAGAAAGTTGGTTAAAGGGTCGTCTTTCACAAACACAATACACTTATTTGATTTGAACACCACTCAGATCAAATAAGGTAAAATAAACATTTTAATTTCAATGAAACTCCCCGGTAATTGTTTAGAAAACTCCAAATTAGCAACTAATTTTTGCCCCCAATCGGTTTTCGTTAACCACAAGTAGGAAAAAAACAAATCAACACAAACTACTAAGCTAATTCTCCAATCGCCCCTAATCTCAAATAGTTCTGTACTCAATTCCATCTAAGCAATACATGCATGTGTACAAAACAGCAGGCTTGACACATAAATCATAAGCTTGCCAAACGAAAAACAACAGAACATAAAAAGAATATGCCAAGAAGATAACTACTTACATCATAAGCCTCATTAATTTCGTGAAACTGAACTCCACAATTGTTTCCTCTACATACATCTGGATGATACTGCAACCCATAAAAAAACACAATCATCAAACAAAGCCCCAAAATTAATAAAAAATAAAACAGCAAAAAAAAAATTAAAAAAAGCTCAAAATGAAAAGATGGGATGAGATCAAACCTGCAGGGCAAGCTGTCTGAAAGCCTTCCGGACCTCAGATTCAGAGGCACCGGGTCGGATCCTCAAAGTCTGATACGGATCCATCACCGAAGAAGAAACACAAGAAACCATAACCCGGTTCACCGTCTTCTTCTTCCTCGACGACTTATTCTTAAACGAGTTGATCCAGGAAGACCCATTTCCCCCTATAACACCAGCAGCAGCAGCAGCAGCAGCCATCTCAAATCAATCAAAACCTCACAATCCCAAATCACCAAAACCCCTTCGCACCTTGGTAAGATATATCTCTCAAAACCACACAACCCCAAGAAGGTTATATATAAACAATGCCTAACAATGGGCAAGGAAGGCAAATAACAATGGGACTGAGATGGGTCTGGTTTCTCTTTTTTGCTTTGAAATTCAATGATATATTCTTTGAATAGAATAGGTAGGGGGCTTTTACAAAGACAAAGTGGGGTGGTATTTATAGGGAGGGAGAGAGGTTTATGAGGTCCTTATCCAATTGGGTCCGTTTCAGGGGTGACGTGTCTTGTCTTCTTCTTCTCCTTCATGGAAAACCAGACCAGTGCTTATCTGGTTTTGCTCTTTTGGTCTGAGTCAATTTTGGTTTCCTTTGGGTTTATCTCGGGGAATATTCCATCTTTTATTTTCGGAAATTTGCGTTTTTGGCAATACTGTTTGATATTTTTTGCAGTTTGGTCCTACCCTGAAACCGACTGATTCAACCTTTCTCTGATTATAAATGGCTCTTTTAATTTTCTCAATTCGTTAGGCCGAGGTCAGTGACCGGGTTTTTTTATTATTTTTAATAGAGCGGTGACTAAGCTAAGTCTCAATCTTACATCTTCGTGGTACTATTCTTTAGTTATAGATCGTTTTCAGCATCTCAACATTAATGTTTTATTCAACTTTGATTTTTTCTAATTTGTTTCCTACGATAACGTAATTTTGTAAATTGAATAATATACAATTTGATTATACGTCGTTATACCGATTTTTATTTTTTGTATTTTATGAATTTAATATCTAAACACTTCTCGACTTCTCTGAATTCTGTTTTGATTTTAGTTCTTATTTTATATGTTATTATGAATTAATTTTTTTCTTTTTTGTAAACTTGGCACACATGTGTGGCTTTATAAGTTAAAAATACTTTAACCAAATTTCCATAAATATAAGATTTGTCTTTCATAACCGGCTATTTGTTCAAGGAAGGTTAACTCCGTAACTTCCGTGGTGTGTCTTGTCCTAATAAGACTTGTAGTCTAGATACTCTATTAGATAGGGAATCCTTGTTCGCCAGGGATACTTGATGTAATGCCTATATAAAGGCCTCCTTATCAATGAATAAACAGAGAGAGAGATTTATCAATCTATTTCTCCTACAACACGTTATCAGCACATTGCTCTAGCCTCCCGTCTAATAAGCCCTAGAAACCCTAATTCCGATTTTTTTTTCGAAACCCTAACCTACCGTCGGCCGCCGATTCTTCCCTTCGGCACCGTCGGCCTCTTCTCAGCAGCATCTGCGCTGCTCGCCTGCCGCTTTGTACCTTCGAGTACTACTCCTCCTCTGCCTTTAGGTAGACAACCCGCTCGCCAGCAGCTCTCCCTTGCGTGCTACTTTTTGCACGCATCCGCCAGACGATCAAAATTGCTCGCAAGCCAAGCAAGCGATCCGCGAACCCTTATTCGTGGTTAAGAAGAAATCAAGAAAAATCGAAGAAAACAAGCTTCCCCAAGAGTCAAGTTTCGTTTGATCAAGCTTCTCTTGAAGAGGTAAATATTTTTATAAACGTTCCCGCTTATGAAAATTTCAATAGTTGGGTTTTGTTTTCTCTTCCGGGACCTTTCCGTGTCCCTGCTTCTTCATCCCGATTCTATCGCTTCTCGGGACGGCATACGGGGATTTAGTCACCCCGGTGCCAACGTTTATTGGGGTAACTGTGATGTTACCGGCCACCGTTATGCTTGTGACTGTGATGTCACTGTGAACCATAACGTATTATTCTTTTTTGGAAAGAAAACAAAGGGAAGATATCGATTGTGACTTGAAGTCACGTTAAGCATCGATTTATGTGACCATGATATATCTTGGCACTGTTCTAAAAGAACAATCAAACTTGATTAGTATTCAAACATACTAACGTCTCCCTGTTTGTGTTCTGTAGATGGCTGACACTCAGCGTCCAGAATTTGACATCTTGGATGTCCAAGGCAAGGAATACAAGAGGTGGGTCTCAGATGTTGAGAACACTTTCATTGGTAAAAGATTTACTGCCACCATCAACCCTCCTGAGGATGAATGCTTACACGCTTCTCCTGAACAGAAAGCTCAAGCCCTGATGTTTCTCAGGCGCCATATCCATCCAACGCTCAAGAAGCAATACCTGAGGAAAACTGATCCCAAAGAGCTATGGGATATCCTCAAGGACCGCTTCGACAATGTGCATGACGCACAACTCCCAGACCTCATGTCTGATTGGGAGCAAATCCGCTTACTGGATTTTGATTCCGTCCAGGAATATCATCAGACTATGCTAAACTTGCAATCTGATTTGAGCTTTTGTGGGGTCGAAAAGACCGATGATGATATGATGGAGAAGACTTTCACGACGTTCCCAGAATCTGCGTCCATGTTGTCGCATCAGTACCGCGATCTCCGCGAGAAAGGCACTATCAAAACCTTCAGCGATTTGATGAATGTCCTTCAGAGAAAGGAGAGGTACCATGAGTTGATTCTTACCACCAATAAGAGGCCTCGAGGACCGAAATTCATTGCGGAATCTCATCAAGCCCGTGGTAAAGCTTTTAAGCAGAAGCATCAACCTCATGAACGTCAAGCACCGCCACCACGTACGCCAAGAGCAATACGTGGCGGACGAGGAGGGAGAAGAGGCGTCGGCCGTGGCCGACCGCTTTCTTGGACAAGGGATGATGGCAGAGCCGCCGCTCCCAGAGGGAGGAACAGTTTTGGTTCCGGTCCCAGGCGTGGTGGCCATCCGCCGAACAATGCTTCGGCTCCTTGCTTCAAATGTGGTTCTATGAATCATCTCCAACGCGATTGCATAGCAAGCAGAGATATTCAAGCCGCTTACAAGAAACACAAACAATACATAGAACAAGAAGCACACTATGTAGGAGATTTTAAGGAAGAAGTATACGATGAGGAAAATACGAACTTCGCCATCGATGACTTCCAACCTACCAAGAAACGTAGGACTCAGGAGTATGATACTCCAGACTATGAATAAGTATTTGACTTAGGTCATGAGATACGTGTTCAAGTTTGATTTTGATTGTTATTTTGACAGAATAGTCAATAAATCACGACTTTGTTCGATAAGTCGTTCTATTTAGAACAACCTTGATGTATTCTTGAGTTGTCATCAATAAAATCTATCTTATTCTACGAATGATTTGAGATTTTTACATCCCTGAAAGCAAAATTGGTTCAATGCGTCCAATTCTCAATGGCATAATTATTTTGAGTTCACCAAAATTCTGGTGATGTTAACTCATATCCGAAAAATCACAAAAGACAAAAGGAGAGATCCGCGATACGCGATACGCCATCCGCGATCCGCGATACGCCATCCGCGAGCCGCGATGCACGATCCGCGATCCGAGATCCGCGATCCGTGATCCGCGATCCGCTATCCGCCAACTTGGTCGCGATCCGCCAGGACTCGCTCGCCATGGCTATTCGCCAACTAATCCGAGATCCGCGATCAGCGATCCGCCAACTTGGCTGCGATCCGCCATGCCTCGCTCGCCAAAGCCCATAAGCGCTTGGCCGCGACTCGCTAGGCCTCACTCGCCATGGCCATTCGCCAGCTTGGCTCAACACCGAATCCGTTTTTTTTTGAAACCAACAATCGATAGCCTATCGAACAAATGCAACTTTTGCATCAATGGCTCGGCAACAAAGTGTCTTCGGACTCGCCATGCTTCGGATTTAGCTCAACCGTCGCATCGCATTGCCTCAATGCCTGACCGACTCTCACCACTCGCCTTGCTTCGGCTCGGCCTCTGGGTCGCTTTGGCCTTACCACAGCTTCGGCTTTGGCTTGGCTCCGACCTTTGCCTTGGCCTCGGCCTTGGCTCGGCCACGCCACCTACGACGGTGTCCGGTCTCAATCTCTGACCTAGGCTATGATTATCATTGTTGATACTCGGTGATTAAAATGAGGCTTATCTTTTTCTCTCAAGTTTTGTCGTCGCCATGGCTATGTTATTGGCCTTAATGCACTTCATTTTGTGATGATATATTGTCTCAGTACACTTACTTTAAAGTGTTCGCCAAAGTCTAAAGTAGACTATTGATTCAATTTACATTGTTTTTGTAGATGTATCAAGGCGAGATTGAGTGTTTGTTGGATTGTGCAACAACTCACACGATTCTGAGAAATCGGCAATTGTTTTCGGATTTTACGCCAAGAGAATCGTCATTATCTACGATGACAGGAACTGGACCCGTAATTAAGGGTCGTGGCACTGCTCAATTCTTACTGCCAAATGGCACTGAGATTCGGGTAGAGGACGCCCTATATGCGCCTAAGGCGCCAAGAACCTTGCTAGCTTTCAAGGATGTGCGTGACAATGACTATCACCTCAGCACTTATGTTGAAGATGGAACTGAATATCTGTTGATCACCTCCACTCAATCTATGCGCACTCGCATTGTGGAGAAGTGTAAGCGAGTTCGCAATGGCATGTATTTCACAACCATTCGAGCCAACGAATCTCATGTTGTTATACTATGTGATTCTGATGCTTATAAGCTTTGGCATGATAGACTCGGTCATCCGGGTCGTGATCTGATGATCCGTATTTTGAAATGCTCCCACGGTCATCCATTTTTCCGATCACAAAAGCACAGAGGGCGCCTCGGCCTCGGTTCGGCCGTGCCGTCGATAGCCGCCTCTCAGCTCCAAGGAGAGGTTCGGCCCCCTCCTGCTTCTCATGCTTCTGTAGCGATGTCTAATGCTCATCGTTCGTTTTGTAAAGCTTGTTCACTAGCAAAACTTCAAGCAAGACCATCTTTTGCTATTGATAATAAACAGAATATTCCGTTTCTACAACGAATACAAGGTGATATTTGTGGACCTATAACACCAGAATGCGGACCATTTAGATATTTCATGGTTCTGGTTGATGCATCAACGCGTTGGTCACACGTAGCGTTGTTGTCCACGAGGAATGCTGCATTCGCTAAACTCCTAGCTCAGATTATTAAGCTTCGGGCTCACCACCCGGACAATCCGATTAAGTCCATCAGACTGGATAATGCTGGAGAGTTTACCTCAAAGTGTTTTGATGACTATTGCATGTCAGTTGGGATTGAAGTTGAACATCCCGTACCCCACGTTCATTCTCAGAACGGTCTTGCAGAAGCCGCTATCAAGAGACTACAGCTTGTAGCTAGGTCTCTTGTCATGGCCACAAACTTGCCAGTTTCGGCATGGGGATATGCAATATTACATGCAGCTATGCTTATTCGTCTACGACCCACAGATAGCCAACCATTTAGTGCGTACCAGTTGGTAACTGGTTACGAGCCTGATATTTCGCATCTGCGTACTTTTGGTTGTGCCGTATATGTGCCTATCACGCCTCCACTGCGTACCAAGATGGGTCCACAACGACGATCAGCTATTTATGTTGGATATGAAGCACCAACTATTGTCCGCTATATAGAGCCTATGACAGGTGATCTGTTTACTGCAAGATTTGCAGATTGTCACTTTGATGAGACATCCTTCCCGCCGTTAGGGGGAGATGGGGCCGCATCCGTCCCAAATGAACGTCAGGAATTGACGTGGTTCTCTCCCACTATGTCTCATTATGATCCCCGTACGTCTCAGTGTGAGACTGAAATACAACGCATATTAGAACTACAAAAGGTGGCGGATACGATGCCCGACTCCTTTACTGATATTGCGAAAGTGACAAGATCAACCATACCTGCTGCGAATGTACCTGCAAGGCTTAACATTCCTCGCCATGCGCGAGCACGCGCCGCCGGTCTCGGACCCGCAGCCCTAGGTGCCATCGGCAGCCTAGGCTCGGCACCTCCAAGTGGAGAGCCGGCGTCGACTTCGGATCCTCCTAGAAAGAGGGGGAGACCAATCGGTTCCAAAGACAATGTACCTAGAAAGAGGGCATGTGTCCAGGCACAAAGCGATCCGTTCATCATCGATACTGTGACGCCGTCACACGAGATTGTCTCCGACTATACCTATGTCCAAGAATCAACTCTGAATCATCTGGGGGACGCCTCAGACTCACTGTTGATGTTGGAGAACAAGGAAATCTCACTAAACTACTTATGCATGCACAATCTGATGGAAAGAAATTCCATGTATATCGATGATGCATTCGCCTACGCCGTTGCTCAAGAAATCATTGACGACGACGATATGGAACCCCGCACTGTTGATGAATGTCAACGTAGGGCGGATTGGCCGAAGTGGGAAGAAGCAATCCAGGCTGAACTAGACTCTCTAAAGAAAAGGCAAGTTTTCGGACCGGTTGTGCCTATACCGCCGAACGTGAAACCTGTTGGACATAAATGGGTCTTTGTCAGAAAGCGCAATGAGAATGGCGAAGTCCAGCGATATAAAGCTCGACTCGTGGCGCAAGGTTTTTCTCAACGCCCTGGAATTGATTATGAGGAGACGTATTCTCCTGTCATGGATACTATTACCTTCCGATACTTAATAAGTTTGGTAGTCTCAGAGAGACTCAATATGCAGCTTATGGATGTTGTAACTGCGTATCTTTATGGGGACCTAGATACGGAGATGTACATGAAAGTGCCAGAAGGACTTTCGTTACCCAAGTCAAGTGAGCAAAAACCACGAAGTTCATTTGCTATCAGGTTGAGACGATCTCTATATGGACTCCGACAATCTGGTAGGATGTGGTACACACGGTTAAGTGATTACTTGATTGGGAAAGGATACAAGAATGATGAGTTGTGCCCTTGTGTGTTCATAAAGAGAACAAGTTCAGGATTTGCCATTATAGCCGTCTATGTCGATGATATGAACATCATTGGAACTCTGAATGAGATCAATGAGACCGCTAGCTATTTGAAATCCGAATTCGAGATGAAAGATCTGGGAAGGACTCGGTTTTGCCTAGGCTTAGAACTAGAACACCGAAGTGGTGGAATTTTTATACACCAGTCTGCATATGTCCGAAAGATGCTCAGGCGATTTAACATGGACAAAGTTATGCATCCTACAGGCACTCCCATGGTCGTTAGAAGTCTGGATATCAACAAAGATCCCTTTCGTCCGAAAGAAGATGACGAAGAGATCTTGGGAGCTGAATATCCATATCTTAGTGCGATTGGAGCTTTGTTATACTTAGCTCAGTGTACTAGACCAGACATCGCTTTCTCTGTGAACTTGTTAGCTAGATTTAGCTCTGCGCCAACACAACGTCATTGGGCTGGAATCAAGAACATCTTCCGATACCTTAAAGGAACCCTTGACATGGGCTTGTACTATCGATACACTCATCAGGATTCGACACATAGTCGATCTCTTGCATCTAACAGCACAAACCATGGCTCGGATTGCCATCCGCCAGCCATATCCGCCAAGACTGGCTTTGGTTCATCCATCCGCCATCTTGCAGCCATATCCGCCAACTTATCCGGACCCGCGGATGCTAAGTCGTGGTCCCGATACGATTTTGGCGATACCCCCTCCTACTCAGATACACCAAATGATGTGATGGTAGGATTTGCTGATGCTGGATATTTGTCAGATCCACACAAAGGACGTTCCCAAACCGGTTATGTTTTTACCATCGGGAATACGGCGATATCTTGGAGATCAACCAAGCAAACCCTTGTTGCTACCTCCTCGAACCATGCTGAGATTATTGCACTACATGAAGCAGTCAAAGAATGTATTTGGCTTCGCTCAGTTATATCTCACATTCGAGAGTCTAGTGGACTTGAGTCTACTACGATGGGACCAACTTGCATATTTGAAGATAATGCAGCATGCATTGAGCAGATGAAGTTGGGATACATTAAGGGTGACAATACTAAACACATTTCGCCTAAGTTCTTCTACAATCAGCAGCAGCAAGAGACTTTGAATATCCAGGTGAAGCAAGTCAGCTCAGAAGAAAATGCAGCGGATCTGTTCACCAAGTCTCTACCTAAATCTACATTTATGAAGCATGTAAAGCGCATTGGAATGTGTCGCTTATCCGAACTCAAAGACTGAATGACTATCAGGGGGAGTTCTCATCTAGACTTCAGGGGGAGCCTAGTTATGCATGTCTCACATACTTGTAGTTGGTGCGTTGTACTCTTTTTCCTTAGACCATGCTTTTATTTTTGCCCAAGAGGTTTTTGTTTGCTGGCAAAGGTTTTAACGAGGCAACAGTTCATGCACCATTGAGGACGCGACACAAGGGGGAGTGTTCAAGGAAGGTTAACTCCGTAACTTCCGTGGTGTGTCTTGTCCTAATAAGACTTGTAGTCTAGATACTCTATTAGATAGGGAATCCTTGTTCGCCAGGGATACTTGATGTAATGCCTATATAAAGGCCTCCTTATCAATGAATAAACAGAGAGAGAGATTTATCAATCTATTTCTCCTACAACACTATTGACATAAAAAGTCCTCCACCGTAACATTATGGATAAAATAGATGTTCAACAAAAGCAAATATTACTAATTTCATTAGTATTTTCATTGGTGCTATACTGCTATGTACGGAAAGATATACCTATTTACACGCACTGAATTTAATCAATGATGCACCAACATGGTTAGTTAATTAGATCCAATAGTTTTGTCCAATTTGGATTTGGCACTTGGTTATCGGCAGCTTATTAGGAACGAGATGTTAGCCACAGTTGACATGTTCATGCAATCATGCAAAATGCCTTGATCAACTTAATCGTCTATCCGACTACCCGTAATTACCAATACCTTGGGGCAAAGACTATATTTAAGTAATAGTAAATATCCAACAACTAAATCAAAAAGTTAACAAAAAATACAAAATTTAAGACAACCGCAACGGATAGAAATAGTTCGAACTCAAAAATTCGTATTAACTATCTTTAACTTTGACATGTGACTTTAAGTTGGAGGCAATTCAAGATTAACAGTGTAGTATTATCGTTGAAAGTATGATATGAACTTTGAAGAAGTATATTAACTAAATATTGTGATGTCAATAATTTTCATTATCCGGGCGTTTAAATGTCACTAGTGATCCTATAACACTGCTATTTGGTAATGCAATAACGCTGTACATTGCGAACGAATTGAGCTAACTAACCATTTAACTGCACAGAGTTGACTTGATTTAGGTTTACTAAGTTCAATTTTGTTACTAAATGGGTATCTTTGACTTGATTTGTTAGGAAATTACAACTTAATCTCGCGTAATTATCTTTTTTTTTTTTCTAAAAAATTATATTAACTACAATTTAAAATTAGGGCATGGCACAATCTCACATCATAATTATTCTGAAATTTTACATGACTTGAGACACACGTCTTGTCCCTCTTAATTAGAAAATTAAATACACATAAACCAGGTTTATCTTTTTAAATGACAAAACTACCCTCAACGAGGTCCTTGTAGGCTAAAAAGCGAAACCTCTGCGGGAACAAACAGAAATTTCTACATCTAGGGGGCCCCTATTTAAATTTACCCAGTGCACCTTCAATTTAGCCACATAAACATCACCACGTGTCCACGTACATTTCTTTAATATTTTTATCCAGAAGTTAAAAACTAAAAAAAGTGAATTATGGCGTGGCACGAAAGCACGTGGAGATTTATGTGTGGCGATATTAAAGGCTTTGTGGCGTTTATCTCGTGGCTCGTAAGTAGAGATAGATAAACATATTGGTTTTTGATATTTCCCGGAAACTGTTACTACACTGTCGGGTAATACTGTGGACTCGGAAATGGATAATGATGGAGGGGCTGTGTACGTGGGAATAGAATAGCGCCATTCCAAATTAGGGGTGCCCTTGGCCTGTAGGAAAGGTCCACATTGTCCGCAATAATGAGACGGGTCCATATTCATGATTACAGTCATTTGTGTACGTTTCCATTAGCATGCTACATTATTATAAAATTAGTTTATTCCATATCACTATAAACATTGACACAAACACAAAGTTTGTGTTTTACGTTTGAAGATGCATGAATCATGTGCTTATGATTCGATAATTCCTATGGCTATATGATTAGAGATCGGCATCTTCGATGGATGGATCTATGAGTCGGAATTTTTCACCTCTATTTGTATGACTCAAAGGTTCCTGCTCAAATTATTATTATTATTATTATTTTTTAAAACGTTTTGTTTTAATCATATGTCTTACAATAACTATGATGCACTATTGTGCATTACTTGTTATTTGAAAATGCGTTGCAGAAGACAAATGAGCTTGATAAGTATATTATGGCTCATGTGTTTTCGAGAATGTTATGTGTTCAAGTGTCCGAACGATACCAAGAATCTCAATAGAAGCACTATCTACAATTCTACATGGAGCAACTTTTACAAGTTATCAATGTCGTCCTTGATTACTTGAGTGAAGTTCTTAGATTTAAGAAAGGTTGTGAGAATCTCGAGCAGTAACATCTATTGAATTATTGTTATATTTAGTTATAGTTTTGAGTTGTAACAATTAATTTAATAATGTTACTTCTGTTGTAGGAAGGTTATTTCCGTAATTTTCTGGATGTGTCTTGACCTAATTAGACTAGTATAGTTGATTCCGTAGTAGATAGGGAATCCTTGATTTATCAGGATACTTGATGTAATGCCTATATAAAGGCCTCTCTATCAATCAATAAACACACAGTTCTCCCTATTATCTTTTCTCCTTGAACACGTTATCAGCACGTGACCTCCCTAAGCCCTAGAAAAACCCTAATAATTTATTTTTCCTCCTCCATCCCTTCCGTCGGCCGCACCTCCCTCCTCGGGACCCGTGCGCCCCCCCTTCTCGGTCTTTCTTAGGCCGCAGCCCCCGCCAGGCCGCCTGCCTATTCGCCCGCTCGCCGGCCCGCGCGCTCGCCAGCCTACTCGCTCCCCAGCCCGCGAGCTCGCCAGCCAATTCGTTCGCCGGCCTATTCGCTCGCCAGCCTGTTCGCTCGCCATCAATTTTTCAAGATAGCTCCACCATATTACTCGCGTAAAAAGAGGCTCGAGAACCAAACAAGAGTCGAAGAACAAGCTTTACGCACTCGATCTTTTGATCAATTTCAAAAGGTAAAAATTTTATAAAAGTTCCTGCTTTTGAACTATAGATATATTATATCGGGCGCTATTAGCCTTTCTTCTACTCCGATTCCGGCCATTCTTATATCGCCGATGTGACCTAGAATGGGGATTTCATCACCCCTACGGTCGCAGTTTTAAGTGATGGTCCTAGGAGAATCACGTTGAAAGGGAAATTAAAAGAAAAAAAAAATATGCTTATGTGGATGTCTGAGTACGCTACTGTTTGAAGGTGCGGTATGAAACAGCCAGTTTATGCATCAAAAGAAAAAAAAAAATTCGCATTGAAACTAGCTTTCATGTGACCGAATATATCCCTTATAATTCTAATTTATACTTGATAGTATCTGCTTAAAGCGATACTAATCCGACGTATTATTCTCTTGTAGATGTCGTCGTCGTTACCGTCACGCCCTGATTTTGAGATCTTGGATCTTCAAGGCAAAGACTACCATCGATGGGTTTCCGATGTTGAAATTACTTTCCAAAGCAAATGTAACATCCAGAACCTAGGATTACCTTTTAACTGTGTTACTTTTACTTTTACTCCTCGGAAATTGTTTTTACGATACAAAACTTCTAAATGTTGACTTTTAAATAAGTTAAACCCGACCGAGGATTTTATTTCATGACGAGGTAAAAGACGTTGAAACGAGTTCGTGGACACGTAGCATGCTCAATTTGGAGTTCGTACGAAAAAGTTACGATGTAAAATCAGAAATTTGTCCGATTTTGGACAAGTATAAATAGCTGGGAGAAAATTTCCCGAAAGGGAAATCCCCCATTTTTTCTTTTTCTTTTTCTTCTCTCTCCTTTCTCTCTCCTCTCCCCCGACTCGGCCCGACCTCCGGCCGAACCTCCGCCGTCCAGCCGAACTGGGTCGGCACACCGGTCACGTTCGGACCTGCTTGGCCTCCTCTTCGCGTCTGTGGCAGCGGCATGGCGTGAAACGCCGTCGTTTGGCCGTGCGACGACCGAGAGGGTTCGACACAGTCGAACCGGAGCTCCCTCCTCCGGCCACTTCTTGGCCCGATTTTAGGGGGGAAATGGAGACCTTGATTCGCACAAGCATCCCACCAAAGGAATTGAACCGAATCGATCTAGGTAAGGAGAAATTAGGATTTGAAATTTTTAGGGTTTTGGTGATTTTTTATGGAGGTTGTGTAATTGATGTTTTTGGTGGATTTGGAGGTTGAATTCGTGTTTAGGATGTTGTTTGGAGTCGATTGAGTATAATTTGGAGTTCGATTGGTTGAGTTTTGGAGAAATTGGAGTTTGGAATTTTGGGCCGCCGTACCGGCCGCCGTACGCGGTGGCTGCGTGGGTTCTTGGCGGCGGAGGCGACGGGGATGAGGCCCCGAGGTGGTGGCGACGCTGCTGTGGAAATTTGGGAACGATTGGAGGTGTTTTGGCCTCCTGTGGTGGCGCTGCTGTTCCGGCGGCGGTGGCGGCGGCGCCACTGTTCCGGAGGCGAAAGGTTGAAGACGATGAACAGTGAAACAGTAAAAGGTAAAAGTAAAACGGTAAAAGGTGAACAGTAAAACAGTAAACAGTAAACAGTAAAAGTAAATGGTAAATAGTAATTGGATTTTAACCATTTACTGTTTGACTTTCAGAATTACTATTTGACCTAGAATAATTACTGTTTGAGCATTAAAAATTACTGTTGACTTACCGTAAAAAGGTTAAAAGCTGATTAAAAGGGTTTTACGACGAAATAACTAGGAAAAGAATTAATCGGACACGGAGTGGGTGTCCTGAGTAATTTCGGACGTAGATTATTTGGTATTGAGGCGAAATTCCTATACCGATAACTGAAAAGGGAAAATTAGGAGGTTTCGTGCGAGTAAGGATGTCCGTAGATTTAACGTTTATAAATAAATTCCGAGTTTCGTAATAATTATAATTACGTCCCTATTACAAGTCGAGAGGTTATTCGACGGGACGAGAGATCGGATTAGCGGCGCGCTCGGCCGTACTGTGAGTGGATTTTTATTTTAAATAAATGCATGCATAATTGTTTTAATGAAATGAAGTTTATTTCAAATAAATGATTTGAGAAGCATGAAAATTCATATAGTTAAAATGAAATGATATTTAAAGAAATATGGTTTTGGGGTTATGCTTTTACTACTATTTTAGTAGTACGTGATTTTATCCGGAAACGAGGTTTCCGGAAATAGTATCTTTTAATTATTCATAATTGATCATGTTGAATAAGTTTTAATGGTATTTAAATGAAAAGACCGGAAATGAGATTTCCGGAGATTTTATGCTTTCGGTATTTGTGTTTTTTCCGACATGTGAGACATGTCGAAGTTATTTATTCTTTTCGATATTATTTCTATGACATTGAGACATGTAAGATATATATGTTCCTTCGAGGCTATGATTTTATTTGATTATATATATATAAGCCTCAGATGTACGGTCGGGGACCGTACGGATTTGTGATATATAAGGGGATACGTGCTTTCGGTTTTGTTTTCGGATTTTCACCATATCAGGGTCGGGATATATGTATATATTGATGCTAGCTAGCTTAGTCGCCTGAGTCCACGCGAGGTGACGACTTGACCATATAGGTCAGATTCACGCTCGGTGGTCGACGTGTACGGGCATAGCGTGATGACGCTATTGGGACTCTTAGAGATTTGACCCTTAGCCTTAGGGGCTACTATTAAATGGTGGGTATGACGTTTCCCCTATTTTATTATATGATATGACCAATGGGATTGGTCAGGATTTTATATCATTTGGGTTTCGGGAATATTTTCTCTATGAGACTTTCTGTTATTTAATAAATTCCCGAACCTGCGGGGCTGGATTTTTAATTACAAGAATATTTGGGAATGGGCCAATGGGATTGGTCCAGTTATATTTTATTTGATTATTCGATATACCAGTGGGGCTGGATTTTTACTATAAAATGATTTGAGATTCGGCCAATGGGATTGGTCGTGGTATGTTACTATTTGATTTTCAAAGTATTTATTTTGAAAGTATAAACAAAATATTATTTGTGTATTTGAGATATCAGCGGGGCTGATTAATTATTATGATTTTCTTAAACGTAGGACGTTTTACGAAAATGCATGCATAGTGGTTTTCTATTATAAAATATTAGGGAAGTAATATAATACTTTTTATATAAAGTGTTATACGATATTATTTTATCCACTCACTCTAACGTATTTTTAAATTACTTTCCCCTGGGCCCTTCGGTTTAAATTGCCCAGTGTGCAGAGTAGTGATCAGAGGTCAAGAGTACTCGGAGTCGAGGCATAGTCATCATCATTGTCGCTTTCGCTAGGTGGGATCTGTGATCCCTTATTCTTTTATTTTCATATTACATTTCTTGTTATATTTCCATTTGTGATTCCAGTTCATTTTGTTAGATTGCTCTGATTACCTGTGAGCCAGTTGAATTAGATTTTGTATTTATTTATGGCGGTTGTTGTGATTTGGGGAGCAGGTGGCTCCAGGTGTTACAGATGCAACTGGAATTTAAAAGTGTTTTGGTTGTTGCATGTTTTAGGGTTGTCCATCTTAAGATTGACTTATCGATTTATCGATAGAGTTAGTCTTAAGGTGGTCCCCGCAGGATCCTATCCGAATTTCAGGGTGAAATCCGGGGCGGGTCCTGTCAGTTTGGTATCAGAGCATTAGGTCCTATCGTTTTCTTGTGTCATGTTGCCTTTTCTACTTGATGACGCCTAGCATTCTTTGAGTGAGGGTCTGACCGCGGCGGATTTCCATCATATACTTCGATGCTAGTGTGTTCATTAAGTGTGTGACTTTGATTCTTTGGTGTCTTGTTATGTACTCTGTAGAGTACTATTCTATTCAGTTATTTTATATGCTTAGTAATGCTTAGTACGTCCGACTGATGGATCCGACTGCAGCGGATACCCATCGTGCTCGTTGGTGCTATTGTCATTATTAAGTATGTAAAGTACATTTCAGGTATCGAGTTGTATCTCTTAGACTATGCCTCTAGTACATCGACCTCTTAGGATGTTATCTTTGCGTACGTAATAGGTATGTGGGTTATATCTATTCGGTTGTGCTTTGACGTTTATCAGCAGTTCTAGCGTCAGATTACGAGTTGGGAACTCGGATGTTCGGCCCTATTTCTTTTGAGATAGGAAGGTATTATTTCTGAAAGGGCTATACATTGAGACTTTGGTCTCTTATTCACGTTGTGTACAGGGAGTTGGCCCTAGTTTTTGAGCAGCCTATTTAAGTGATCGATTTTGGAAATGTTGACAAGACTAACGTGAGATGATTCTCGTCGTTGGGACTTTGCGGTAATGAGTGGAAAATTGATTATGTAACAATCAGACTGTGATTTTAGATTGTTATAAGTATGTGTTAGAGCCACTCTTCAGCTATATTTTGTGGATTGACCAATGAATTTGACGTATGTAGAGAAAATGAGTCAATGGACATTTAAGTGGCAGTGTATATGTGTTGTTTTTATGAATCTCATAACCGTCTTATTTTGATTTTGGACATATCGGTTATGAGGGAAGGAATGGAGAGCCATAAGGAGATTGTGGGAGCTATAAATAATTATAATTCTTAGCGACCTTGGTCGGAAGATTGGATAAAAGAAGAATTAGAAATTGAAATAGCTACCCGGATTGGAGATATTTTGTTTTGAAACACGTGGTATTTGAGGGGAAAGAGATTTGAAGATGTAGTCATGGTAACATTGGGAGATTAGTATGAAATCGAAGTTGGGTGCCTATGGAGAATTTTAGCAGCATAAGTATTGTGAGATCGTCTTTTTGACTATGGAATTATCGAGTGATGGTAAAAGGTGGTTAAGCCTGATCACATAGTTTATCGTATAAGCAGCTGGTGAATATTTGAAATAGCGAGATCGGGGATCTATTCGACCATTGCATGGTTAGCTCGGTAATTCGGATGAGAAGATTATGGTAGTTGTACCAGCATTCGACAAATGGCTTTTATCGACTGGTCATTATATAAATAATTGTATTTGTATTAGATCAGCCACTTCTTTCGTTCTTTTGTGTTTCTTGTTCGAGGATTTGCGACGAAGCTTCGGCGGATCATAACTCTTGATCCGTAATTCCGATTCAAGATCCGTGAATGGCTTCTGGTTCGTATTGAAGTCACATACTTATCTGTGGTGGTTGGAGTGAAATCCAACGGTGACTTCCAGGAAGCAATTTTCGAACTCTAGAGCTATTTTAACTATTTTTCAAAGTAGTCGGAATTCTATCTGCTACCGTCGTAGCAATATTTTTGATTTTTCGAACATTTGTCTGGCTGACGGCGAATTTTGACGTTGACTATTTCGTTAGTCGTAGAACACTTGTCAAGCAAAGGTATTGGCTTTGTTCTTATTTTGACAAGTGTGTGAGGCATGTGGATGGTTGCATTCCAGATTATTGTGATTGTAGAGGTAGAGATTTTGACGCCAAGAGGTTAGCGATATTGAAGTCATTAGATGCAGCATGGAATAAGAATTGAATGGTGTGACTCAATCAGAGGACGCTAATAAATCAAGTGAATTTATTTAGTAAAGTGAATCTTGAGAACGATAAGATCAGTCACGAGTATTTATTTTGTACTGGTTTTGCATGGCAAGGCCATGTGATTTGTTCGAGACGTTTTATTTGTCACTTATAGTATACCCTTACAGGAAATGAGCTTCCTTGTTGACTCATGAAGAGTTTCGAGTCAAGACTTGTGTAAGCAATGTTGTGACGTGAGTAGTGCATATTCTTATAAGTTAAACAACGTTTGTTAGTAAAAGGAATTTCTTTTGGGATCGTAATGTGGTGGGACCACTTACCGATCCAGAGATGACTTGAGAAGTCATTATTTATGTAATGCGGATTTGTGTTTTCATTGAATACTCATTGATTTGAGTTTACCCTTATGTCAGTTCTCGTGTGACGAGATATTGACTGGAACCTCTATAGTTTAATTGAGGTTTCGAGAATGTTATTTCTCGAGGATTTCTTTTCTTTGATGCGAGTTATTAGGGGATATTGAATATTTGTTGGCTCGAGCAACTCAGGTTGTGAGGTTTATTTTGTGAAATGCAACGAGTCGATCTTTTGGTATTTGAGATGTTTTCTCTCGAGTTTAAGGTTATATGCTGAAGTTCGATTTTCGTTGCAATGTTGTTTTTGATAATGGTCGATTTAACAGTTCTGGTGTTAATCGTCGATTATGAAAATTGGTTTTGACATCCGAAGGATTCCTTGTTGTCATATCAGATCTGGGTTATTGGTGGTAATTGATGTATCTAGTTGGAAGCCTCTGTTGGTGGTCACATTTGACGATGATTCAGGTTCCTTTCTTTTGTGAGTTGTGAGTTACGGAGTTGCTTTATCGGACGAGATTGGACTTTGATAAGTCAGTTTCAATTGAAACTGGATTATTTTGGTGTGGGAAGCACAAATTGAGGATTCGTCCTGAGACCATATGAGTGATAAAGCATAGTATAGCTTACACTTGTATTTTCTCCAGTTCGAGTGATGGGACGTTATTGATTGATGTGACAACAGGCAAAAGTTGAGAGGTAGAACCCTAAAGTTTTTAGCGGCGTTTGCCGGTGTCAGAGAGTGATTAGATATTATTATTTTGATTTGTATATGGCGTATTCTACACCCAAAGTCGATGATGAGGTGAGGGTGATAGAGATTGTTAGATCCTGTGATGCCTAAGTCCATGAAATCTGATTGAGAATCGTGATTTATTTTATGGACCTAAAAGGAGTTGCAGGCAACCTTATTGGTTCGATGATATTTCCGTACTGCCTTGTACATTTGGATGGGTGAATAGACAGAGATGTCTATTCAGATCCTAAAGAATATATTGAGTCTTGTGAGATCCTGCGTCTCATGATATATCGGCCTTCATGAGATTACGGAGCTGATTGGTCTGGTAGCTTATCGGTTAGAGCTACCTTCGAAATTATCCAAGATATATGACGTTTTTCCATGTGTCTATACTCCACGAGTAATTGCTGATCCTCCGCATATCTTGGAAACTCAATCTATCACACCGAAGAAAGATTTGAGTATCAAGGAGCAGTCAGTTGAAAGTCTTGATCAGGAGTACTAAATTGTTTGAGATAAATTATGAGGTAAACGAAACTACCTGAGAAACTGGAGAAGCAGTGAGATGTCAGTGCTCATCCTCCTTCTTAGCAGGTACGTAAATTTCGAGGACGAAATTTTTTTTAGGCGGGGAGAATTGTAACATCCCGAACGTAGGATTACCTTTTAACTGTGTTACTTTTACTTTTACTCCTCGGAAATTATTTTTACGATTCGAAAGTTCTAAATGTTGACTTTTAAATAAGTTGACCCGACCGAAGATTTTATTTCATGACGAGGTAAAAGACGTTGAAACGAGTTCGTGGACACGTAACATGCTCAATTTGGAGTTTGTAGGAAAAAGTTACGATGTAAAATCGGAAATCTGTCTGATTTTGGACGAGTATAAATAGCTGGGAGAAAATTTCCCGAAAGGGAAATCCCCCATTTTTTCTTTTTCTTTTTCTTTTCTTTCTTTTTCTTCTCTCTCCTTTCTCTCTCCTCTCCCCCGACTCGGCCCGACCTCCGGCCGAACCTCCGCCGTCTGGCCGAACTGGGTCGGCGCACCGGTCACGTTCGGACCGGCTTGGCCTCCTCTTCGCGTCTGTGGCAGCGGCATGGCGTGAAACGCCGCCGTTTGGCCGTGTGACGACCGAGAGGGTTCAACATAGTCGAACCGGAGCTCCCTCCTCCGGCCACTTCTTGGCCCGATTTTAGGGGGGAAATGGAGACCTTGATTCGCATAAGCATCCCACCAAAGGAATTGAACCGAATCGATCCAGGTAAGGAGAAATTAGGATTTGAAATTTTTAGGGTTTTGGTGATTTTTTATGGAGGTTGTGTAATTGATGTTTTTGGTGGATTTGGAGGTTGAATTCTTGTTTATGATGTTGTTTGGAGTCGATTGAGTATAATTTGGAGTTCGATTGGTTGAGTTTTGGAGAAATTGGAGTTTGGAATTTTGGGCCGCCGTACCGGCCGCCGTAAGCGGTGGCTGCGTGGGTTCTTGGCGGCGGAGGCGACGTGGATGAGGCCCCGAGGTGGTGGCGACGCTGCTGTGGAAATTTGGGATCGATAAGAGGTGTTTTGGCCTCTTGTGGCGGCGCTGCTGTTCCGGCGGCGGTGGCAGCAGCGCCACTGTTCCGGCGGCGAAAGGTTGAAGACGATGAACAGTGAAACAGTAAAAGGTAAAAGTAAAACGGTAAAAGGTGAACAGTAAAACAGTAAAACAGTAAACAGTAAAAGTAAATGGTAAATAGTAATTGGATTTTAACCATTTACTGTTTGACTTTCAGAATTACTATTTGACCTAGAATAATTACTGTTTGACCATTAAAAGTTACTGTTGAATTACCGTAAAAAGGTTAAAAGCTGATTAAAAGGGTTTTACGACGAAATAACTAGGAAAAGAATTAATCGGACACGGAGTGGGTGTCCTGAGTAATTTCAGACGTAGATTATTTGGTATTGAGGCGAAATTCCTATACCGATAACTGAAAAGGGAAAATTATGAGGTTTCGTGCAAGTAAGGACGCCCGTAGATTTAACGTTTATAAATAAATTCCGAGTTTCGTAATAATTATAATTACGTCCCTATTATAGGTCGAGAGGTTATTCGACGGGACGAGAGATTGGATTAGCGGCGCGCTCGGCCGTACTTTGAGTGGATTTTTATTTTAAATAAATGCATGCATAATTGTTTTAATGAAATGAAGTTTATTTCAAATAAATGATTTGAGAAGCATGAAAATTCATATAGTTAAAATGAAATGATATTTAAAGAAATATGGTTTTGGGGTTATGCTTTTACTACTATTTTAGTAGTACGTGATTTTATCCGGAAACGAGGTTTCCGGAAATATTATGTTTTAATTATTCATAATTGATCATGCTGAATAAGTTTTAATGGTATTTAAATGAAAGGACCGAAAATGAGATTTCCGGAGATTTTATGCTTTCGGTATTTATGTTTTTTCCAACATGTGAGACATGTCGAAGTTATTTATTCTTTTCGATATTATTTCTATGACATTGAGACATGTAAGATATATATGTTCCTTCGAGGCTATGATTTTATTTGATTATATATATATAAGCCTCAGATGTACGGTGATAGGAGCACAATGTGCGACGATATTACATGCTTATGCCCTCGTTTATGCTTTGTTTAACCCTTATTTGTCTAAGATAGAGTCATAATGTAGTTAGTGTCGTTTTGGTAGAGTTTTGATGAAAAAATGGTTAAGAATCCGAAAAATGACTAAGTATGAGAAATCTGGAAAATAGTGTAAAACATGTCTTTTTCGTGATTTTGAGATGAGTAAAAATGCGATCTACCCTTATCCGAATTTGGCGTGCTTAATATTCATATGTTGAGGAATGCTGTGTTAAAATTTCAGATCAATCGGAGTTCGGGAAGTCACCCAAATATTGGCTGCAAAAGGGCAGTCCGAACATTCCAATCCAGGGGCTTACAGGATTTTCCTGGGACTGTGTCCCAACTTCGAAAAATCATTCCCGACGACTCAAAAGGAGTTTGATCGAACTGTTTTATGGGGAGATGGCCCTATGTGTCTAGTTTACGTGAGACTTGGAATCGCATCAATCGGAGCTCCACGGAGGGAGATATGCCGGAATTACTGCAACAAGGTCAAATCTGCCGATTCCAGGAACCTACTGCCCCCTTTTTGTGTTTTCTGTTTTTGATGGACCTAATGGTGCACAAATGCATATGTGAAGATGGTTCAAGCCTTATTAAGGGAAGAGGAAGACACTAGGCCATGGCATTGAAGAAAAACTTGAAGAAAGACGTTCTCCTAGTCACACTAGGAGAAGCTGCCGAATAGAGGCAGATTGTGTGTCAATGTGTGCTGCCGGCATATGGGGCATTTTCGATGGATCAAGGCCTATCAATTGAAGTCCAAGACCATACAAGAAGTCCATGAAGATGTGAAGCCCAAGCCTTGAAGAAAATATTCAGAAAAGAAAACCTAATTGGATTAAGAAAGGAAGGTTGCAAAACCTTAATGAACTAGGTTTTCTGAATCCCTTTTGGCTTAAGGGACTGCCGGCAGCCTCTCTCCCTTTTTCCTCTATATATAGCCATCTCATATTCAGAAAAACGGGTCACATCTCAAGCCAAAAACACAAAGCCAAAGCTCTACCAAATTCTCCCCAAAGATCCTACATAAACCCTAGCCGAAATCACCTCCACCACCAACCAAGTTTCTGCCGAACTTGGAAAATACCTACTGCCGACTGCAACCTCAGCCGTGCAGCCTCCATTCCACCTCCATACTCCGCTGGATCCACACCAAGACGAAGCTCTCCAAGGTTTCTAAAGTGTGATCCACTCCCCTCTTTCGGTTTAGCTTTTGTTTATGTAGTTATGAATTGTTTTGTCTATGAAACTCTTTTGTATTTTCGGTTTTGGATTATATGTCTATGTATGATTCAAATTGGAGATTGGTTTTATGAATTGTATGTTGATGAATTGTTTGATTCGATGTTTAGACTTAGGTTTAAATTTCGGCAACAATGAATTTGCATGTTAATTTTGTAATATAAAACATGTAAGATGAACACACTTAGATAATTAGGACAGCGGTATTGATGCATGTTGAGGATTTAAATCGGTTAGTAATCTAAGGGCGTGACTTAAAAACCGACTCATTAGTGTTGTTTGGCAAACAAGTAAATCTAGATGTTAGGTTTCATCTAACCCGAGTAGAATGAATAAAGATGAAACGTATGTTGCTTTGATTCTATTGTGCTCACCTAGGGTATAACCTTAGCTAAAACTTGCATGTTAAATGAGATGATTGACAACCTTGCTTGTTTACATGTTTTCGATTATAGACTTTTGTGCTTCAATGCTATGACTTGTATAAGGTAGCATAACTTTTAGGATCACTTTGCGAATAGCTCGATCTTAAAACATTAGAAAAAGTCTCTCAACTAGGTAAAAGTCGGAAACGTTCTAGTTGTAGGTCGAAACTTGTTTAAGTCCAATGCATGCTAAATACTTGTTCCTTACCTTCTTTTGTGTGAATCTTATGTGTTAAATGAGTTGAGTGTGGAGTGCTTTGTGTGAAATGTGTCGACCAAAACTTGTAAATATTAGACTTAGGATTTATTTTCAGCAACTTTTATTTTTGTGTCTTAGTCTAGGGCAGCCCTATGGCTGCCGATCCCAACTCATCCCCCATGTGACGTGTAATTATGTATATATGTATATATTTGTCTAACAATCTCATATTTCAGGTACCCTTAATCCCCGGCTTAGAACGATCCCTACTTATGTCTATACTACTAACGATTGTAGGGTTATTATTGCTTGATGCTCGCTCACGCGACTCATCATACGGTCGGGGACCGTACGGATTTGTGATATATAAGGGGATACGTGTTTTCGGTTTTGTTTTCGGATTTTCACCATATCAGGGTCGGGATATATGTATATATTGATGCTAGCTAGCTTAGTCGCCTGAGTTCACGCGAGGTGACGACTTGACCATATAGGTCAGATTCACGCTCGGTGGTCGACGTGTACGGGCATAGCGTGATGACGCTATTGGGACTCTTGGAGATTTGACCTTTAGCCTTAGGGGCTACTATTAAATGGTGGGTATGACGTTTCCCCTATTTTATTATATGATATGACCAATGGGATTGGTCAGGATTTTATATCATTTGGGCTTCGGGAATATTTTCTCTATGAGACTTTCTGTTATTTAATAAATTCCCGAACCTGCGGGGCTGGATTTTTAATTACAAGAATATTTGGGAATGGGCCAATGGGATTGGTCCAGTTATATTTTATTTGATTATTCGATATACCAGTGGGGCTTGATTTTTACTATAAAATGATTTGGGATTCGGCCAATGGGATTGGTCGTGGTATGTTACTATTTGATTTTCAAAGTATTTATTTTGAAAGTATAAACAAAATATTATTTGTGTATTTGAGATATCAACGGGGCTGATTAATTATTATGATTTTCTTAAACGTGGGACGTTTTACGAAAATGCATGCATAGTGGTTTTCCATTATAAAATATTGGGGAAGTAATATAATACTTTTTATATAAAGTGTTATACGATATTATTTTCTCCACTCACTCTAACGTGTTTTTAAATTACTTTCCCCTGGGCCCTTCGGTTTAAATTGCCCAGTGTGCAGAGTAGTGATCAGAGGTCAAGAGTACTCGGAGTCGAGGCATAGTCATCATCATTGTCGCTTTCGCTAGGTGGGATCTGTGATCCCTTATTCTTTTATTTTAATATTACATTTTTTGTTATATTTCCATTTGTGATTCCAGTTCATTTTGTTAGATTGCTCTGATTACCTGTGAGCCAGTTGAATTAGATTTTGTATTTATTTGTGGCGGTTGCTGTGATTTGGGGAGCAGGTGGCTCTAGGTGTTACAGATGGAACTGGAATTTAGAAGTGTTTTGGTTGTTGCAGGTTTTAGGGTTGTCCATCTTAAGATTGACTTATCGATTTATCGATAGAGTTAGTCTTAAGGTGGTCCCCGCAGGATCCTATCCGAATTTCAGGGTGAAATCCGGGGCGACTCCTGTCAGCAAAGACTTTCCAGCCCTTCTAACTGATGCAGCCGCCACCACCCCTTTTAGAGACCATGCCAAGGCTCTGGCCCTCATGTATTTGAGGCGCCATATCCACCCGACTCTGAAGCGATAATATTTGTCGGTAAAAGATCCCAAAATTTTATGGGACATGCTCCAGCAGCGATTTAACAATGTCCATGACATGCTTCTTCCAGAGCTCACCCTTAAATGGGAACAAATCCGTTTCTCGGATTATGACAAAGTAGACAAATACAATCAGGATATGATTAGTCTACATGCGGATCTTGGCACGGTTGGCGTCATCAAAACCGATAAAGATCTTCTCGAGAAGACATTTAACACATTCCCCATGACCTACGATGTCCTCGGACATCAGTATAAGATCTCAGTTGATGAAGGCAGAATCAGGTCATTCGCTGACCTTATGGCAATATTGGCTAAAAAAAAAGAACGCCATTCTGATATTAGGCTCAATAGTAGCCAGAGACCTGTTGGTACAAAGCCAATTCCAACACCACAAGCTCATTATGGGAAGGCTTCAAAGCAGAAAAATAAAGGCCGCTATATCCCGTACAATTCGGTACGTGGAAGAAATCAGAATGCTAGAAATAATGTGACACGACGCTCCAACACTTGGAGGCGAGAAGGTGGCGAATACACACCACCTTCAGGGGGAGGCCGGACTGGCCACGGACCCCGTCTAGGTCCACTACCAAACCCTCCTCGACCTCATAGCAATAACCGGAATGCTCAATTTGCTCCGTGCTACAAGTGTGGTTCCTCCAAACACTACCATCGCGATTGTCGAGATAGTAAGGAGATGTTAAATACCTACAAGAAATACAAGAAGTTTCTGTCCGAAGAAAGCAATTATGCTGAGGACGAGATGATTGACGCAAATTATGCTCATCATGTGGATTCTCCAAAGGCGCAACCACAAACTCTTGATGTCCCGGATTTTGACTAGCCTATGGCTTTTCTAGTTTATCAAGTATTGTAATGGCATTCACCATTGTAATGACATTCGCCATTGTAATGGCACTCGCCATGTTTTTATGACTCTTGTTAGTCTGTTTATTTTGGAATTAGAAGTTGATGTATTCAAGTTGGCACTTAATAAAATTTCTCTGTTTTCCCATAATTGGGAGAAATTTTATGTTTTTATGCAATCAGGTTCGTGTATTAACAACTCACGTGGTTCTTGTGACGCCACCTTTGGGTCACATAAGCTCTATATTTTGGACTTATAATCCCACCATCGGCTCACTAACGTGAAGTAGGCTCGGCATCCGCCACACTCTGGTGTCACGACACCATGTGTCTTTGACATCCACAGCTTCGGCTAGTGTACAGCCCGAGAGGTGTTTTAACACCGATCCTAGGAGGCTAGACCTCATTTTATTCCAGTCACGAAAGGTGTTCTACACCACAATGTGCGAAGCCCCGGTTTCGTTTTGGTTTCTGATGATGATTGCTTGGTTATGTAACATTCAACCTTGCACTTTCTGACTTTAGTCGACTTTATAATGTCCAAATGCCATGTGATACACTCGATGAGATTTTCATCCTCTTTCTTTCTTTATCCTACGGCGCAGTGATTAGACTGTGTCCCGTGAGAAACTAACCCAAGTTTTCGTCTCTTTGTAGATGTCTCGCGGTGAAGTTGAGTGTCTAGCTGATAGTGGAACTACCCACACTATTCTAAGGAATAGGCAGTTGTTTACGGATTTAATGTTGTATCGCTCATCAATGACAACATTGATAGGTACCTCGCCGGTTGTCAAAGGGCGAGGAACCGCTGAATTTATGTTACCAAATGGTACTGTTATCAATGTCATTGAAGCTCTCTATGCGCCAAGAACAAATCGAACCCTGCTGAGTTTTAAGGATATCTGTGCCAACGGTTATCACTTGGATACCTATGCTAAGAATGGTGAAGAATACTTATGCATTACTTCTCAAGAACGCGGCCGCCCCCGTATCTTAGAGAAGATGCCGTGCATTGAAGACAATGACTTATATCTCACTACAGCCCCTGTCTTCGAATCATATGCTGTCACTGATAATTTTTGTGACACTAATGATTATAAGCTTTGGCATGCTCGACTAGGCCACCCTGGCCGTGATATGATGATCCGGATTTTAAAGAACTCCCATGGACATCCATTTTTCAAGTCGAAAAAGCGATTGGAAGAACCTCTTACCGCGACTCAACATCGTGATGTACGCAAGAGCCAAGCTCCTTGCCAGACTGTGGCCTTAAAGCCACACTCGCCACCGCCCCCCCCCCCCCCCCCCCCCTTCACAGGGTTTTGGGGCCACGCACCTGGCGGATGAGGAAGCGACCTTTACGCCGCACGTCGTGCCGTCCCACCCTTCACAGGGACATGGGGCATCACCACCTGTGTCCTCTTATGCCACAACAGCAATTTCCAATGCCCATCGCTCATTCTGTAAGGCTTGCTCGCTTACTAAATTGCATGGTCGTCCTTCATTCGCCAGAGCTTCAACCGATAATATACCATTCTTATATCGAATCCAAGGTGATATTTGTGGACCAATCAAACAAGAATGCGGCCCATTTAAATATTTTATGGTGCTGGTTGATGCGTCGATGCGTTGGTCACACGTCGCGTTGTTGTCCACAAGAAATGCTGCATTCGCCAAGCTTTTAGCTCAAATCATCAAGTTAAGGGCTAACCACCCTGACCATCCTATCAAATCTATTAGGATGGATAATGCTGGCGAGTTTACCTCAAAAGCATTCGATGATTATTGTATGTCCATTGGGATTGAAGTAGAACACCCTGTTCCTCATGTTCATTCTCAAAACGGCCTTGCAGAAGCCACCATTCAGCGACTCTAGCTAGTGGCTAGGGCATTGGTTATGGGAACCAATTTGCCAGTTTCTGCTTGGGGATATGCAATACTGCATGCAGCGATGCTTATTCGTTTCCGACCCATTGCCAACAATGCGTTTAGTGCCTACCAGATGGTAACTGGTTTTGAACTCAATCTATCGCACTTACGTACTTTCGGTTGTGCAGTTTATGTGCCAATTACGCCTCCTTTGCGTATCAAAATGGGTCCACAACGACGTTTAGGCATCTATATTGGCTATAACTCGCCAACGATAATCCGCTACTTAGAACCAACCACCGGTGATCTATTTACTGCGCGATTCACAGATTGTCACTTTGAAGAGACACACTTCCCGCCGTTAGGGGGAGATATGAATGCACTCATTCCGAATGAACGTCAGGAATTGACATGGTGTGCCCCCAACGATTTACCTCTTCATGATCCTCGCACTGCTCAAAGTGAGCTTGAAGTGCAACGCATTATCGATCTTCAGAAAGTCGCGGAATCGATGCCCGACGCTTTCACTGATATTGCGAAACTGACAAGATCACACGTACCTGTTGCAAACGTACCAGCAAGGTTGGAGGTCCCGAATTACGGGACCGGTTCGGCTGCCCTAAGACCTAGTGCCGTCGGCATACACTACCAGAAAAAGGCTTTTCCGGACGAAATAAAAAAAAACGGCCGACGAAATAAAATTTTCGTCGGCTATTCCCAAGAATGGCCGACGAATTTTTTTTCGTCGGTAAAAAAAAAATTCGTCGGCTATTCCCCTAGAATGGCCGACGAATTTTTTTTTTCGTCGCTAAAAAAAAAAATCGTCGGCTATTCCCCTAGAATGGCCGACGATTTGAATTTTCGTCGGCCTTTCTCTGAAACTTTAGCCGACGAAAATTTTTGGAAGTATGGCCGACGAGTACTAGGTTTAATTTCGTCGGCTATGATTAAAAAAAAAAAAAAAAACAGCTTCAATTTTCTATCACTATCGACAAACCTTTGCTTCGTCCTTCAAATGCAAATGTGTCGTGAAATAAGATATCACCGAAATAATGAAATACGTCTACGGTTGAAAAATGACAAGATTCCGACAAAATCTGTGTGCCGAATGTTGCGGTTAACTGTTTTTTACTTCCGTTTTTCTATGGGTAGCCTGACGGTCGGTAAATATTTTGAGGAAAATTTTTATACGATTAGTTGCGTCTCATCGATTTGAAACTATTATCTGTTGAAGGTCAGGCCAAAAAACGTCATTTAGACAGGCCAATTACCATTTCTAAGCGTTTAAAGGGTTGACTCACCCGGTTGACCGTCCCGATCGAGCCTTTAACGTTGTCAGATGTAGTTGGATTTTTTTTCATACATGTATTTAATCTTAACGGTGATATCTGACGGTTGGAATGGATTTTCCAAACTTTTAGATTCAAAATCGGAACATATGTACTAATGTTCCTTAACTTGTTTACTAAGTGTTTAAGTGAATGTATAGTTTCAAATAGTTACTATACGTACACTCTTCAAATGCAAATATGTCGTCAAATAAGATATGACCGAAATAATGAAATACGTCTACGGTTGAAAAATGACAAGATTCCGATAAAATCCGTGTGCTGAAATAATGAAATAAGTCAAAACCCGGTTTACTGCAGATTTGGCGTCCGAATGACGATTGTGATACCATTCCGGAAAGGGAACGACGCCAGGAATCAAACTCGTCGCTTTGCCACGACGTGTGGGCTTTTTCGGGCTTTCGAGTTCGTTTAGGGCCTCAAAACGGCAGTTTAGTATGTTTTCATAGAATAGCCGACGAAATAAAATGTTTCGTCGGCTATTCTCTAAGTATAGCCGACGAAACATTGTATTTCGTCGGCTAAACTCTTGATCCGCGCCTTTTTATTGTCCGCCGTTGGATGGCTCAGATCTGACGGCTGTTGATCTTCCAAAGTATAGCCGACGAAATATATTAATTTCGTCGGCTATTCTCTAAGTATAGCCGACGAAATCTTTTAAATCGTCGGCCATTCTCTAAGTATAGCCGACGAAATTTTTTATTTTCGTCGGCTATTCTCCTTCTAAATCTTTTAAATCGCTTCCTCCCGCCTTTTTTCTCTCCTCCTCACCCCCCCTCCTCCTCCTCCTCCTCCTTCCCCTCCTCCTCCTCCTCCTCCTCCTTCCCCTCCTCCGGCCTCCTCCTCCTCCTCCGGCCTTCTCCTTCTCCTCCTCCTCCTCCTCCTCCTTCCCCTCCTCCGGCCTCCCCCTCCTCCTCCTCCGGCCTCCTCCTTCCCCTCCTCCTCCTCCTCCTCCTTCCCCACCTCCGGCCTCCTCCTCCTTCCCCTCCTCCTTCCCCTCCTCCATCCAAAGCATAATTTATTTTTTTTTCCCTAAAATTTAAGAATAGCCGACGAATTTTACCAATTTTCATCGGCTATAACTAATTAATGCCTATTAAAATATTAATATATTTCGAGGAAATAGCCGACGAAAGTTTAATAAATCGTCGGCTATAGTTAAAACACAATAGCCGACGAATTTCGTCGGCTATAGTTACTGAATTTCGTCGGCCATACTCGAAAATACCCGACGAAATTCGTCGGCAATTTCTCCCAGGTTTGGCCGACGAAAAATATTTTCGTCGGTAAATTCGTCTGCCATACTCTACTATAGCCGACGAATTTTATTTTTTCGTCGGCCATTGTATTACCGACGGGGTTTTCCCGACGACTTATAGCCGACGAAAATTTCGTCGGTAGAGGGTATAGCCGACGAAAAATTGGCATAGCCGACGAAATTTTTTTCGTCGGCTATTCTCCCATATCTGGTAGTGATACCCTCAGGAGAGGGTGACGCCGGCGATGGCGCCATCGTACGCCGTGGCATCGCTGTTGTTGAATCGGATCACAACGGTGCCCTGATGAACTTTGAAGGGGCAGCAGCTTCGGCCTCGGCTCCCACCACGAAGAGGGGGAGACCGAAAAATTCTCGAAATAAAAACCCTCGAAAGAAGCGAGCGAAGGCACAAAATCCGCTCATCATCGACGATGCGAATCCATCGCATGAGATTGTCTCTGACTATAGCTATGTCCATGAGTCAACTGAATCATATCTGTGGGATGACATAGATCCAATGTTGACTCTAGAGAGCAAAGAAATCTCGCTCAGTTTGAATAACGCGTGTCTCTTAGTGGATAGAGCCTCTACACACGTCGATGACATATATGCTTATTCCGTCGCACAAGAGATCATCCATGACGACGAAGTTGAACCACGCTCAGTGACTGAATGTCAACAAAGAGCAGATTGGCCGAAGTGGAAAGAAGCAAAACAGGCAGAACTTGACTCATTAGATAAAAGGCAAGTCTTTGGATCTGTTGAATTGATCCCTAAAAGCGTTAAACTTGTCGGACATAAGTGGGTCTTTGTTCGTAAGCGTAATGAGAAGCATGAGATCTTGCGATATAAGGCAAGACTTGTGGCGCAAGGCTTCTCGTAGCGTCCTGGTATTGGCTACGAGGAGACGTATTCTCCCGTAATGGACATCATTACTTTCCGCTACTTGATCAGTTTAGTAGTGTCCGAAAAACTGAGTATGCAACTGATGGATGTAGTTACAGCGTATCTATATGGGGATCTAGATACCGATATCTACATGAGAGTTCCTGAAGGAATTCATGTGCCCGAATCAAAAAACTCTAAACCACGGAGTGCTTATGCAGTTAAGCTACAACGTTCACTGTATGGACTTAAACAATCCGGAAGGATGTGGTACAATCGCCTACGTGAATACTTGATTCAGAGGGGTTACAAGAACGATGAGTTATGCCCATGCGTGTTCATTAGAAAGACCGACTCTGGATTTGCTATTGTAGCTGTCTATGTTGATGACATGAATGTCATTGGTACTTCAAGTGAGATTGAAGAGACAGTTTCATTCTTGAAATCTGAGTTCGAGATGAAGGATCTTGGGAAAACTAAGTTCTGTTTAGGACTTGAGTTAGAGCATAGAACCAAAGGTATTCTGGTTCACCAGTCTGCTTATACGCAGAAGATGCTCAGGCGTTTCAACATGGATACATGTACGCCGTTGTCTACTCCCATGGTTGTTCGTAGTCTGGACATAAACAAGGATCCATTCCATCCCAAAGAGGATGAAGAAGAGATTCTTGGTGCTGAGTACCCATACTTAAGTGCGATTGGGGCACTTTTGTATTTGGCACAGTGCACTAGACCAGACATTGCTTTCGCTGTGAACTTACTAGCTAGATTTAGCTCAGCGCCTACGCATCGTCATTGGAACGGTATCAAACATTTGTTTCGTTACTTGAAAGGTTCCATTGACTTGGGACTGTTCTATCCCTTCAGCATAAAGAGAGAAAATCCCGCCAATCACCCTCCTCACACCAACGTTCCGGCCGCCTCGATAGTGCCATCGTACGCCGTGGTACTGTTGTTGGCGCCGGCGGCGTGGAGGATGATGATGGCGACGGGTCCGGCCATCCAAATGTGCCATTCTCTGGACGTCTCCCTTACTCAAAGACTCCCAACAACTTGTTAGTTGGTTTCGCGGATGCTGGGTATCTCTCTGACCCACATCGTGCTCGTTCCCAAACTGGTTATGTTTTTACCATGGGAAATACAGCGATATCCTAGAGATCAACCAAGCAAACTTTGGTTGCTACTTCATCGAATCACGCAGAGATCATTGCCCTCCATGAGGCTGTTAGAGAATGTGTCTGGCTAAGGTCAGTTATTCGCCACATTCGTGATTCGTGTGGACTAGTGTCTACCACTGATAAACCTACGTGTATCTATGAAGATAATGCTGCATGCATTGAGCAGATGAAGTTGGGTTTTATCAAAGGTGATAACACTAAGCATATATCGCCCAAGTTCTTTTACAATGTGCAACAACAGGAATTCCTGAACATCCAAATTAATCAAGTGAGTTCAGAAGCGAATGTTGCAGATTTGTTTACCAAGTCTTTGAGAAAATCTATGCATGTGAAACATGTGAAGAGCCTAGGCATGCGCCATATATCAGAGCTCTAAGTTTGTTAGATATCAGGGGGAGTCTACATCACATGTTATTCACAAGTGTAGTGTTGGTGTGTTGTGCTCTTTTCCCTTCGTCCATGCATTTTATTTTTACCCAAGAGGTTTTTGTTTTGCTGGCAAGGTTTTAGTGAGGCAACATGGTAAGCACCATGAAGACATTAGGCGCTCGACACAAGGGGGAGTGTTGTAGGAAGATTATTTCCGTAACTTCTTGGATGTGTCTTGACCTAATTAGATAGGGAATCCCTGATTTATCAGAATACTTGATGTAATGCCTATATAAAGGCCTCTCTATCAATCAATAAACATACAGTTCTCCCTATTATCTTTTCTCGAACAACTTCAACAATAATTGTTAAATTATAGGTTTTAGCAAATTATAGACTGACATGTGTGAAGTGAATATTTAGTTATTTCTATAACAATGCTTGCATTGAGTCAATTGATTTCTCCAATTATTTTTAGCCAACTAAATTTAACAACTTTTAAAAATTTTGCTGGGGCTCAAATTTATCTAAAAAATTGACAAATAGTTAGAATCTTTCAAGTTGTTGTAGATGTTCTAATGCTTTAAAGTTAGCCTTCTTTCTATTGAGTCTTTCAGACCCCGTTTGTTACCCAATTTTGTTTTGGCAATTTTTTTTTGTAACCATAGTATCATCTTCTGCTCAACCATGTTACGTACTCTCGACAAGGAGGGTACCATTGATATGAAGGTATGAAAGAAACCGCCGCCGGGGGTTTAGGATGACCGCCACATATGATGGGGAGAGACTCCCCGGTTATCACCATCCTACCATACTTGGCGGAGAAAACAGGCCTTGAAAGTTGAAACTCAGGCACACAGGCGCGTCTGAAGAACCTTTCTAAATGTCACGAGCACAAGGTTCTATTTTTGTTCAGTGTTCTCGGTTCCTATGGAATCTTTTGATCTCTGGCAGTCTGGCGCTCTTTTGTTCCGTCCTCTTGAGACTTGGAAGGTACGTTAGCTACAGCCTACAGGGATTATTACATTATTCTAACATCACAACAATTTTGAAATGAAAGAAAAAAATCAATGAAGCAATGCTTTTGTCCTTGTATACAGAAACCCTTCAATCTTGTTCGTAAAGTGACCATATGACAGTGTTCAGTGTTCCGTCCACAAAAATTTGCAGGCTAGCTGCAAGCTCTCACGAGATCTGGAGAAAGCTCGAGACACAAAACGTTCAAGACACATGTACAGGACTCGAGCTAAACTACTAAAGAAAATGCCATAAACATGTACAGTTATGAGTTTATGTTTTTTTAATCACCAAAGCCATGACTTTCAGATTATGCTTCGTCTTTCAATAGCCATTAGATGACTGTGCCAGCCTCTACGTAGCTCTTCCTGAGCTTTTGTCCTTCCCAGGGGATGGATCAGATGAGAGGGGCTTGTTCCCAGTAGAAGCCTTCTCAGGTGATGGATTGGATGATAGAGATTTGTTCCCAGTAGAAGCCTGGTTAGGTGATGGATGAGACGAGAGAGGCTTGTTCTCAGTAGAAGCCTTCTCAGGTGATGGATGAGTTGAGAGAGGCTTGTTCCCAGTAGAAGCCTTCTCAGGTGATGGATCAGACGAGAGAGGCTTGTTCCCAGTAGAAGTCTTCTGAGGTGATGGATCAGATGAGAGGGGCTTGTTCTCAGTAGAAGACTTCTCAGGTGATGGATCAGACGAGAGAGACTTGCTCCCAGTAGAAGCAGTTGTAGAATTAACAGGCTTCTTAAACTGAACCAAGATCATTGTCATGTTGTCACATCCTTCGCCACCTGTCGAGGGCGCCAAGCACCTTTCAAACACTCTCTCACAAACCACTGAGAGTGTACTTTCCTGCATCATTAGATATGTATTTATGCTGCCCAAACAATTTGAAAGTTGAAACATGAGACAACATGTTATGTTAACTTACATTTTTCAACTGTTCCCGAACATAATCCACAAGTTGTTGGTTTGACATGCAGTCCCTATAGAGAATATGCCAAATTTTCAACGTAGAATAAAGTGAAATCGTTGAAGTTGGCAAGAAGAGTTCAAAGGAATACATAACATAGCTTACTGCAGTGTAAAGAGTTTATGCTACCCCAACAATATACTTCCAAAAACAAAAGCAAGGAGGCACCATATAATTGATACGCACAAAGGGACACAATATCTGAGACTGCAATCAAGCATGCATTAACTACATTCTCAAAATACATGCAATTACAGGCTTTTAAAGAGACAATGATTACTTTTTTTTTTTTTTTTTTTATAGAATCAACGACAGTAAAGGCTTTCTAGGCCCAGAGACAATACTTACTTATTCCACAAGATATATAGCTTAGTGTTTCATTGACTTCATCTTGCTAACAAATTTCCCACAAAAGATATCTTTCAAATTTGAAAACATATGAAAATAGAACTCAAAAGACTTCAGATTTCTGAAGAATACGGCAAACTAGAAACCAAATTTCCGTTAACTGATAGATATTGAGATGCGATTCAGATTCAAAAAAAAAAAAAAAAAAAGAAGAATAAAAGAATGTATAGACTGATTTCCTCCAAATGACCCTTGAAAGTAAAATCCAAAACATTTCAGATATGGCCTTAAGGACTCACATTCAGTAAGAGGAAAGAAGCAAAGTAATCTAAAACAATAACAAAGATCACATTACAAGTCTTGCGCATCGCACCTAATGACATGTAATATATTGAATCTGAACTAGGTTTCACCAGATACGTACAATATTTAAGGGTCTACATTTTGAATTAGGTTTAATATCTAAATCTCTCCGTACATCAGATAGAAACACATAACAAAAGGAAAGTACAACAAAAGAAGAAACTAACTTACCATATCCCATCACAAGCTATGACAAGAAACTCATCATCATCACAAATTTCAACCTACATCAAGCGGGATTTTTAAAATTACTTACATGGAACAGAAATGTGATAATGAGAATTCACAGTAGTCACCCAATTGTAAATTAATTTTAGTGAATTTCATAATGGAATGCTAATCAAAGTCAAAACAAGTAATAAGAAAATAATAATAATACAGATCAATTCATCCCCTTAACTAGCAACTGAATAATTTTACCCCAAACATCAAAAGGACTTCACAAGTTTAGTAATTTTCAAATAGTTTAATTACTCATGTCAATTCTAGTATTGAAAGCCATAATGAAATAAAACATACACTTGTTACATCTGGATAGGCAGTTACAATCTGCTTTTCAACAGGCAATTGTTTGTTTTGCTTGAATTCAACATCTCCTGTAGGCAACAAAATATAAACAACTGTAAATGAAAGGAGGTTACTTTCACTTTTTTATCAGCCAAATCAGGAAAAAGATGTACCAATAGCTCTTGCCAAGTTCAAACTTCCATTGACCCGTCCAACTTGGATAAATCCACCAGCCTTCAGAATTCTTTCCTTCTCATTCTCCATGTCAGGCTTATGATCTTTAGACAAAGGATATGCCTGCATTTATTACTTTAATCAGGTACCAAATCATCCTGATTCAGGTTATCACTCATCAGTACAACACCAAGCTTGTTTTATGCCTGGAGACTAGCATAAAACTTGGTCTCTCAATTATCACTCATCAGTACAACACCAAGCCAAATTGTTTTATGCCTGGAGACTAGCATAAAACTTGGGGCTGAGAGACCGTGAATGCTTAATCTTGGCGGATTGGGGATCAAAACCATTCAAGTGTTCAAGTGTTCATTTGTTCATTCTGTGTGTTCAGGTTTGGTATCTTGCTCTCATTGTTCAACATCTCTAACAAATACGTACTCAACAAGAAACAATCAACAAAAAATCATGGACAGGTGACAAACATGGCTACACGTGCTCATGTCCCCGGCAAAGTGTTGGCCAGTAAAGACAGACATAAACATTTACTTCGTTATAAAGTTAGTACATCTACCATAAACTCAAGGCAAGACACCAACATTTTCTGGGTGAATTAATGATGAGTTGAGAATATCCTTTAGTTCTACAAGAAAAAGAATATCCATAATATTGTATGGGAATTTGTGAAATTCTAGAACCATTCCTGCAGATTAAAACACCTGCACAGATGCAGTTAATCTGATACCAAAAAGAACTTGATACGCACATTAGTAGACCATAGGAGCTAATTCTCCATTGCTGTACCACCTTCTTCTATCTACATTCTACAACTATGCCCCATATGTGTCTGTGTTATGTCATATACATATATGTAATACCAGTACGGATGCATCTTGAATATTCCACAAAATAAAGATCTTACCGTAGTAAGGACTAAAGACAATTACTGAGGTTTGAGAAAAATATTATATTCTAAATCATTATTGCACTATACCTAGAAAAACAACTATAAAGCTGGGCAAATACATTACTTACAAAGTGAACAAGATCAAAAGAGACCTGTGCACTAAACTATGGAGAGGGAGAAATACCTGACCCTTCCTAGATATTACACAACGCGAATCACCAGCATTGGCAACAACAAGTTGATTGTTTCGGATGATAGCAACACAAGCTGTGCAGCCACAGTTTGGTCCATCAAAATCAGAGTGAGGCCCCTGTTTTCAAGAGAAAAGCTTTCGTTTAAGAAATAGAATACACATACATAAAGTACTTCAACCAAATTCTCATAATAGAATATTAGGATTGACCGATTGACTATATCAACATATCAATACAAGGTAAGCAAGGAAGAGTTCGCAGAACAGTAATTCACTTGAACATTGTTGCCATCTATGCTACACTGAATGCAGAAGATGAAAATTTCCAAAACAGATGCATGAAGCTTACCAGACCTTGCCGTGATGATTATTAGGAGATTTCAATCGGCTTTTTCAAAATTTCAAATGGAAAGAGCACTAACCACCAGACTGGACTCAAATTTGATGCTCGGTGATAAAACAATATAATGCTCCCTTATAAGGAAACAAAAAATAAAAAAGATATACTTTAACACAGATCTCCCTCGCACCCATGCCTCAATAAAGCCTCAACTAATTCTACAGGGAATAGCTTGGCTCTGATGCCAACCCAGCAATGAACTTAAAAAATGCGTTAGACAGCATAAATCAGAATACAAATTTAGCCTTGATGGAATGTAAATTATTTTCTAGTTATAGGAATAATTCAGACAGTAATTGTGCACGAGCCAAATATACACTATATAAACCTTATATATACCACCCATATGAGTATATTGACAAGTCAAATTCAGTTCGTATTAGGTATACATGAAGCCATATTTAGGAAGTTATCCATTACCACCTAAGCATGTCCGCAACTCCAAGCAGTTATACCCACCGATATGAAATGGTCGCATTTAGAAAATTTATTTTTTCGAGACATGCTTATGAGTTGTGAGTGTTTCCAAATACCACACTATTATAAAATTATCACTATATCATATCCTCATTCAAATCAAGCAACCATACCGATGCCGCCCAAAGTTCGAAAGGTAGATTTTTTTTTTTTGGTTGAATCAAAAGGTAGATAGGTAAATTGATTTTTAATTCTATTTGTATTATGACTATTTTCCAAAACAAAGTAACAGAGTAATACCAACTAAGCAGGTAAAAGAGTCAAGGCTTGCACTTCTGACTTAATGGAAATATGGTGAAAATTGAATTATGAAATCATTCTGTATATATCTGATTGCTTAACTGTTACTTTTTAGCTGCAGAAAAGGTTACCTCCTCAGAAGACCACTGATTAATTTGATTACTGAATGCACTTCTTTTAGCTTCAGCACCCTTGGGGGTAAAGATGAACCCTTCAATAAGGCCCGAAACTTTGTCTATCTTATCACCCAATACAGCTAATTCTCTCCATCCTCGCTGTCCACGCATCATCTCATCCATCCTGCATCAATTGAAGCAACATAAGATGGCGAGCAACTCTTTAACAGATAATCACACCTGTCTAAATTCCACTTCCACTTTCTGCAGCTCTTTTTTTTTTTTTTTTTCACACTTAGATATTAAAATTTTGAAAGGTACTTCAAAATGAATGTCTACCAAGTTATAGCACAATATTATCAAGTTTCATTAACATTTTTGTACCCTCCAGTCAAATTCCAGTGATCTATTCTTTTTTGGACAGTTATAACCGGGCCCATCTTATAAACTCTGAATGGTAATAAAAGCAAAAGCTTCAGTCAAGTCCCTGTGATCTCTTCTTTTTTGGACAGTTATAACCCGGCACATCTTATAGACTCTGAATGGTGATAAGAGCAAAAGCTTCAGCACAAACATGGTTCTCCAGTATTGACTACATGAGAAAAACTTATTCAACGAACAAAATTTGATGCAAGAGAAATACTGTAGGAAAATGATAACGGTCGCTATGGTAGTAGAACCATGGCCTTGTTTGAAGGTCTGAAGTGTTTTTTTTTTTCCTGAATGTATTACTCACAGGAGAATGACACATCTCTGCAGCGTTGTGCTTGTGCAATGACATGATAAATGCATGCACTGAGAAATGCCTGAATTGCACTAAATACAAGGGATGAAGTAACCTGAGAAAAGCTTTCTGTAGGGAAGTGCCTAAATCGCCAGCCAGATATGCTTCCTCATTGAGCACTTGTAAGTGAAGATACTTGGCGCAGAAATTTGCCACTGCTTTACCTACAAGCAACAGCAGCCTCAATATTGTTATTCAACTGTGTGGATTTTAATGGCCCCTGAAATGTTATAGTCTCTCCCAATTGCACAAGGCAAAGTAAAAGAAGATAGCAAAAAATAAGATCAGCAAACCTACTAACTGGAAACACAGCTCGCAAAATTGATTTTAATGCAGATCGGTTTCCATTACCCAAAGGATCAAATTTTAGAGAATTATCTCAAACAGAATAAATGCTGATGCCAGGTCAGCAATCATGAAGAGAAAAACAAAAGCCGAGTGTTTTACCATGAATTAAAAGTAACTTAACTTCAAACCAAATATATCATGTGTAAAAGAAAACATAAAATAAATATTATAGCCACTGCCACTTTCAGTAAGCCTTTATTCAGAACTGATCCTGGATAAGTACTCGGGCATCCAACATGAATGTTAAACCAACAATAAATGGGAACATGTTCTCAAAAAAATGATCAAGATTTATCTAAGTTAATAACAATAATCATATAGTATAATATATCAATATCACTACTCAACTACAGAACTTAAAATGCCAACCTCCATGACCATCATAAACACCAAAGAAGGATGTTGAATTGTCGAGGTCTGGAAAGGCAGCATGCTGCAACAAAATAAGCACCTTTAGTATGTAATAGGCAATATCATTTCAAACCCAATTACAACAACTTCCATGACCCAGTCCATTAGACTGAGAAAACAAACAAACTCAGAAATTGGAGAAAGTTACCATGCTTCAAGTCTTAAATTATGTTCTTTTTTTCGTATCAATCTCTAGTTACTTAGACACTCAACCTGGAGTGGTATACAACTTTGCTCTCACTCACCAAGGAATGATACTGAAATCTCACTCTCCAATTGGAGTGACATTCTCTCTCTTCTATAGCTTTCTTCAATCAGGAAACCCAATTGGGTATGGATTCCTGATTGGAACTGGAAAATACAACTTTTATAAAATACGAACAAATGAAACTTTCTTCAACCATCCTAAGTTTAATAGTCCTAATACGCTTAGGAAACCCTTATCCACCATGAATATGAATCATAACAATCGAAGATTCAAATCTTTCCTTATCCATTCCAAGTGACATTGATTCGAACAGAAAACCAAGAAGATAAATGAAAACAACAAAGTAGTACGGTTCAGAGCTATCCTGCACCCATGGGGCAACAGCTCCAAAATTTGGTACTACGTTTCTTTTCTTAATCTTATACTTGTACTCTCCTGGGAGTGATGAGCTTTCTCTCTCTAGAAAATCACATTCTTTACCAACTTGCTAATAACTTCATGGTGACTAGTAAACAGATTGTACCAAAGGCATGCTAAGATTACATATGATATTTAAAAATCAGTACACAAATATAGTACTGGGGTGAACTAACAAGAAGATCATAAAGAGACTTACAGCATCTTCCATGGTGGAACGCCACCCCTGCATGGAGGAAGTTCCGAATCGAAGTCTATCATTCTCACCATCTTCCGATACCTTCTCGGTTTTCGGAGCGCTCAAATATATTCCCATATCCAGCTGAGACACACAGTATCAAACACATGATTTCAGACAAGATAAAAAAAAAAAAAAACTAAAACAAAATTATAGAAAAAATTCATATCCCTCAACAAATTGCAATATTTAATTCTTGAAAGAAATTAAGGCTACAGCAACAAAACTAATAAATGCATACAAGACAAAATAAATTAACTCAAATCGAAATCGAAATCGAAATCGAAACAGAAAGCGATTCAATTCAATTGAACACAGAAGCCAAAACCTACCAATCTAAGAATCCAATCAATCATGCACATTAGAGTCTCTCCGTGTGGTTGTCAAGATTAACTTAATCGTAGCCGCTAACAATTCTACTGCGTTTTCTTGGCAACCAAACGGATCAAAAAGCACGGAAATGATCCGAAAGAAACAGAGAAAACTTAATCAAAATGAGCAGACTGAATGAAGTTAAAAGAGAAAGAAAGAAAGAAAAGGAGAAGATTATAGAAGGAGGCTAGGGTTCGTGAGGCACTTACTAATTGGGGTAAGCGTGGTTGATGATGATCGCAGCAAGAGCGAGAGTGAGAGATCTGATTGGAAATGAATGATTTTGATGAGTGGAATTAGATATTTATAGGCATTGGTCCAGTGAAACCAGCAGCGGACACGCGCCAGGTATTTGACACTTTCAGTAGCAACAAAGAAAATTAACAATTATAAAACAAAGTTTCCTTTTTATAAATGTATACTTTTATTTCATAACACCAACAGGGGGATATAATTAAGATTGCTCATGTAGCACTACGAGCAACCGTTTGTAGTTGATGATAATTGATACAAGTTAGTTTTAGAGATTTTTATTGACTTCCATTAAAACTAAAACATGTGAACAAATATGCTACATTAATTTCAAAAAAGAAGAAGAAGAAGCTACACCATAGGATATATCATCAACAAATTAAAAAGGAAACATATATACAGTGGATCAGGTTGGCAAGAAAGTGAAGAAAGCATCCAGATATAGACCAGCCCAAATGGAATGTATTTTTGATATATAGAATGAAGCCAGCTGAAGCATTTCCTGATTGCAGAAGGTTTTGGAAATTGATTATTCCTAGGTTTGAATATGTAGAAGAGTATCACAAACTGGAGGGCAAGCATAACATGATACATATATATCATTAATAATAAATCTTCTTCTAGCTCTCTACACATAAGTCCGTATTGTAATTTCACCGTGAGCAACAGTCCATAAAAAGATTTTCAGCTTAGGAGGAATGAAATTTCATTGAAACTGATTCTTCTCCATAGGGCTGTACAAGACTACATTAAGCGCAGTACTGCATGCATGCAAACTGAAACTGATGTTTAAACAAAAGATCTCGTTATGTTTGAACACCGGCCGGCTTCCGATGACAAGCAAACTGAAATTGTAAGCTTAAAATGGAACTGGATATAGAATTTCCCTACGGAGCCTCTCATAATAGTCAATAAAGTTCAACTGTACAATGCTTATCATTTGACACATTTGGCCGATCTTATCCTGTCTACTGGCAGCCGATAAGAACTTGACTATTCGTAGAAACAAATTCTCAAGATTATTATGCTTTATCTCATATCTTAAGCTAGCTGTCCAAACGTTTAGTAATAGCTTCACTTTGCAGGCTGGTCCTCGGATTTGTATAGGCCGGAAAGGACTTGCTCACTGGCAGATAAAGATAGTATCAATGGCACTTTAATTTCTTGAATTGTTCCAGGGTATGACAATAAGATGAAATACATCAACAAAGTTGAGAAGCTGAATTTCCATCAATAAAGGAGAGATTTCTGTACTTGAGAATCATCAACTACTTCCAGGTTGAGATGATATGCTTGAAGTAAGGCTCCTCGAGCTATCATATGTCTAGCAATATGTTACCGGGTTTTAGGTCACGGTGCACAATGGGTTCCGGCTTAGCTTGATGAAGAAATAAGAGCTCTGTTGTAATTTCTGCAGCAATTCGAAACCTTAGCTGCCACGGAATAACCGGGGTGTTACCTCGGCGAAATAGACGATCCTCCAAGCTCCCATCACCCATGTATTCGTAGACCATACAACCAAACTCCTGACAAGCTCCAAGAAGCTAAAGAGAACCATGCTTGGATGTCGTATGTAGCTTAATACTTCAACCTACATAACCAAGAGTCACTTGTCACTTGCATGAACAATACATGATCTATAAAATTTCTTTACTTGAACCGTCAGAGCTTGAGGATTGAACCGTCAGAATTATTAAGAATGATCACATCTATTCAAAAAAAGAAATAACAGTGATCACATTGCCAACAATCTTCCTAGTCCATTGTGCCATATATATTCATGATCACCTTCGAGATAGAAACTGCTTAATCTATTAGTATTTCCTCGTAATGTGAAAAGTCACAAACCTCTTGCTGGAACTGTGATCTTCCTCCAGCTGCATCTGGACGTAGAACTTTTATCGCAACTGGTGTGTGATCTAGTTCACCTCTCTATACTGGCCCATAGCCTCCTTCCCCAATCTTTCGAGTTTGCGAAAAGTTACTTGTTGCCACTTCAATCTCCTCAATTGTGTACTTCCTGTACCTAACAACCAATGATCTTGTTCTAGACCTGTTCTTCTCTTCAGATTCTTTACTGGCATTCATTTCTGCATTCCACGTCTTTTGCGCTTCCAATTCAGCAAGTCTTTGAGCTGCTGCAGCTGCTTCAATCCCCGCCTTGCATTTTGCTTTCTCCCTCTCTACTACAAGTTCCAATGCAGCTTCCTCAGCTATTTCTAATCTCTGTCCCTCTTCCATTTAGTACTGGTTGAGTTCATTTTCCTGTGACCATTATATATTGCCCCAAGTCAGTCTCCCAAGTATAAAAGATGAAACCAAATTTAATTAAGAAAACAAAGTTTATGCACATATAATTAAGGCTACACATTGATAAGACTTCATGTTTTGCTGTCAGTGCTTCTTTGCACGCTGTATGGTACACCTCTATTGTTCGCTTGAGTTCCAGTCTGAGCCTCCTCATCTCAAGCTCTACATCTTGCTATTATTGTCATAGAAGATGAAGTACGTAATAAATAATTACTTTTGATGACAAACTTATATTATTTAAGCTAGCTGATGCATGCTTTCTAGACTTTCTTGTAATGCATGCTTTCTAGACTTTCTTGTAATGCATGCTGAACTATCTTAAGGAAACCAAGGTATCATTCCTGCTTTGTGATAACCAAGAATTTCCTCTATCAAATGAGGATGATGAGAATTCAGGTTTTGCAGGGTTATGGAAGTATGAGTCGCGGACAAATTGGCATGGCATGGCCGGGTTGTACGTGGACAGATCCGGTTGCGGACAAATAAGTTGTAAAAGGATCAAGTCACAGACAAATTGGATTGTGGACACATCAAATCGTAGACGAGGTCAAGTGGAATTGATTAAATTCTAAAAACACCAACCGCAATTGAAGTCAAAACCAATTCAATCGCAAAAACCCGAATCGCTTCTTTTAGAATTGCATAGCACAAACACTAGATCCAATTCTAATAGTAAAATCCATCGTCGAATCTCCATTCACTGATCATAGATCTTTCGTTACGTTCCCGCTCTAGTCAAACAAAGTCGGTAAGGAAATCTTCTTAACAAATTTTTCCGCACCAACAGATCTCATCAAACTGTTGGTATGGCTACCCGATATATAGAATATGCATCCTCGATCTCTGATGCTGCAACATCAATAAATTATAAACTTGAGTGAGCAGTGAATAAACCCATGACTAATAGATCGATTTACAAAGTTTACTAGCTAGCACACATCTACTGTTAGGGTTCTTGGTGCGCATGAACTGTGAATTGCGTGCTTCAGAAACATTTCTGGGATATGATGGTGCTGCATCAGATGATTACTACGTGGAGGAGCCGAGGCGTTGGCGATGCTACACTGGAGCATCGCATATATGCGATCGATCATCCCTTTGCTGATGACATAGACAGAGCAGAATTCTGGCATCATTTTAATGACACTGTTAGGGTACATCGATCTGTATGTTTGAATCTTTTGCTAAAGAAAATTGGTGTAAATAGTCAATTAAGATAGATCAATACAAAATTGAGATAAGATAAACTGCGAATAATACAGAATCACCCTAAAATGAACATAATTTTGTTGGAGAAGTGCGATACATGCAATAATCCAAATTAATGTGAGACGAGAAAAGTGGAGATTTAAGGTAGTACCTGAACATGCGGCCTCTAGCTGGTTGGAACACCAAGTACCAACATCTCAATTGAAATAATTGGCTTTGGCATACTTGATCAGTGCGTTAGGTGTGTCATTGTCCTCGAGTTTAATTTCAGTACAATTTATCTGTGGAGTAGATCAAGTCATAAAGTGAAAGGTAACTAACATCTACGTACGTATAGTACGTAAAAGTTCTACTTGCATGCATGCATGTAAAAAACAAAGTTCTACGTGTAGATTTGTTGGTAGAAATGCTAATGATTCATGGATGATGTCATAAATACAAATCTCATTCTCGTTCATTATCAAAAAAAATGTTTTTCGAATTCCCCCGAGTCCAAGACATTTTTGTTGTTGTTGGAAATCACTCAAAATTACTTCTATATATAAACTCTGCGGTATGATACATACTGCATGTATTTATACTTCTAAAGCATGACTCGCATTCTTTTTCGAGCAAAAAGAACGAAACGAAAGGAATAACTCATGCGATTGGGGGTCCTTCCGATTCTCCACCGATGCATCTGCAATTTCATGATGAGAAACAAAAGAAAATTGGGGAAACGTTGGCGTACGCATGCAAAGAATTCGATTGGTAAAACTACAGAGTAACCTAACGGCCAGGAATTGAATGTCTAACATGGTTACATAGAGCAATGTGAGAGCTTGGCGAGGGTTAATTAGAGACTACCAGTTGGCCATTCGATTGCAAATTTACTTCCTTTGTCCTTGTCTATGGCCACTGCTAGCTTGTTCTGTCAATTCTTGTTCTGCGACCTGCCCTCTGCCTCTCATAGTCACTTATTTGAGAAGGAATGATCACTAATTAATCAAGAACTCTCCTTGTAAAACCAAACGTAGCGATACTGATCGAGCTAGCTGTTATTGACGTGAAGGGTTAGGGTAGAGGGGTAAGGTGGCTAGATTTGTAGAAGCAAACTCCAGGCGAATATGAAATACATCAAAGAGGAAACAAAAGATCGAGAAGTTCTCCAAAAACCAACTAAGAATGAGATTGGATCGTATTTATGATTCAGAATCAAATGAATACAATGATGGATATCTGATCTAATATATAAGATCGAGGAACCGATTCTCTCATTTGAGAGATTAAATAACTGGCAAACCCTACATAATTTGGTACCTTTGCTAATTTGCCTTTGTCCACCTACTCTAACTCAGAACCAGTAGTTACTTGCTCTTGATCTCTATATTTGTCCCTCTTCAGATCGAGGGAGTTCGTTACTTCGTTACTTCGTTAATACTAGTTTTTTTCTTCCTTTTTTTTTTTTTGCTTTTCATTATTACAAACACTACTGGAAACAAGGACTGAGGCGACGAAGATTGGGAAGGGAAAACCAAAGTTTGTCGCCTCAACACATCGAAGCGACCAATATAGGATTCGTCGCTTCAAAAAACGAGAGCGACGACTATTGATCAATAGTCGTCGCTCATAAATTATTGCAGCGACGAATAAAGGTATGTTGTCGCCTCCGATCATGTTCTGTAAAGTGTGGCGACGAAAATTAAATCTTCGTCGCCGACTTAAAATTGAAGCGACGAAGTTAATAACTTTCGTCAATATCCGTCGCTGACATATGAAACGAAGCGACGAGTTTTGAGCAATAGTCGTCGCTTCATGTTTTAAAATCTGTTATAAAGCCCTCGACTTCAACAGATTTCAGAAGTTGAAGTTTGAGGAAAAAAAACTGTTCCGAAGCTGCGAAAAAAAGGGCAGATCGGCTGATTTCGTCAATTTCGGGGTCTAATTTCTTGGGTCTTCTCTTCCAATTGCTTTGTAGGTTAGTATAATCTCTCCTCTTCATTGTAATCACCATATTTGGGTTTGATTTGTTGAATTTAGTGTTTGATATCTTGAGTTGGATTTGGTTTATAATGTGTTTTTTTGTTGTTTTTAGGGTTAGGTGTTTGAATATATGATAGAATTGGTGTTGATTTTGGTGAAATTGAGATTTTTTAGGATAGTTTGTGAAATTGTGAAATTTTAGTGACATTGAATTTTAGTGTAATTTAGTGAAATTGTGAAATTTAGTTAAATCCAAATTGAGTGAAACTAAAATGGCTTGAAATAGTGCAATTTATTGAAATTTTGTGAATTTTATGGCAGATTAGGTTGAAATTATTAGTTAACGATGTAATTGGTTTGTGTTGTGTGTGGATTGTGGTAGTTAGGGTTTCTGAAACATGCGAGTGGCTTAGTAAGGGAGTGTGGTGTCGTGTGTAAATTTATTGTTTCGTATTATATATAATTGTGGTGTTTATTAGCTTAGAACTCCCGTTTGAGAATCAACAACGCATCTAATTGATTGAGATGGGTTGTTGATTCTCGAATTGTCCCATTTTTGGACACTTTAGGCGAACACGAGTTTGTTGATCCTTTTTCTATTCATGTGGTTTTAGTTTAAGTTTTGGGATATAGTTTCGACAGTGTCTCTCTACAATGTTCCTCGAGTGCAAATTAGGTTGTTTAGATTTTTGTGCACTTGAGGAACTGTAGGGAGATGCTGCCGAAATTTCCCAAAACTGTAGCTGAAACCACATGAATAGCAAAAGGATCAACAAGCTCGTGTTTGCCTGAAGGGGATAGGACCCAACCCGGAGGCATAAGGAGAAGAAGTGTTGGGACAGGTTTTGATTGTATCATAAATGTTGTGTGCTAGCCTTATGCATATTGTCTGTTTATGTTATGACAGGAAACATGGATGATGTCCCCGACAAATCTTGGATGAATCTTCACTTTACACACCCTGATTACAGTACAGGCTTAGTTAACTTCATCAATTTTGTTTCTGCTCGCACTGCTGGAATCGAATTTCTCTCTTGTCTGTGCGCAGTTTGCAGAAATGGTCCTTATTATAAGAAACTCATAGAGATTTATCATCACTGCTTGCACCATGGTTTGGATCCGACTTACACAGTTTGGCACCTACACGGGGAAGTTTCTGGTGAACCGGCAATGATCAGTAAACGAAGACAGTGGCTTCAAGACAGAGTCCAGGCTTCCAGTGTTGCCGGTCCTTCAGTGATCCCGCCTGTGGAGATTATATAAGATGTATTTCCATACTATCCTGGATACCATGCAGATGCACCGCATAATGTCGTTGAAGAAAACGCTGAAGTTCAGTTCAATGACATGGTAGATGATGATTATGCTAAGTATGAAAGGCTTCTAAAGGAGTCTCAAACCCCATTGTATGAAGGGAGTGAAGAAACTGTATTAAATGACACATTACATGCAATGGAAATTAAAGTTGAAAACGGATGGTCGGATACGAGTATTGATAAATTATGTAAATGGGTGCATAAGTTTTTTAAAGTCAATAATTTTCCTGTGAGTTATTCGAGAATTAAAAAAATCATCAAGGATATTTCCCTTGGATATGAAAAAATTCATGTTTGTGAGTTCAACTGTTACCTATTCAGGGGGGCTGCAAATAAAACTCGTAGGACTTGTCCAATATGTGGTGCTCAAAGATATAAGCCAGATACGGATGACCTTCCAAAAAATATAATATTGTATTTCCCTATCACTCCAAGGTTGAAACGCCTATTTATGTCCCCACACACAGCAAAGCATATGCGATGACATAAGGAGAGGCAACAAGATTAAAGTACCCTCCGGCACCCATCTGATGGAGAATCATGGCAACATTTTAACATGACATTTCCAGGTTTCGACGACATTAAGGGAAGAAATGTGCGGCTTGGAGTGGCAACGGATGGTTTCAGTCTATTTGGAACAATGACAACTCAGCATAGTACGTGGCCCGTGGTTGTGATGCCATATAATCTACCCCCTAATATATGTATGAGGAAGGAATATAATATGCTGGCCGTGTTGATTCCTGGCCCTAAATCTCCAGGAAAGTGCCTTAGTGTACTCATTCGTCCATTGATCGACGAGCTCATAGATTTATGGGAAAATGGAGTCTATACTTTTGACAGAGTCGACAATGATGTTGAAGACAGCGGTGATTTGTACTATAAGTGACTTTCCTGGTTTAGGAATGCTTGCTGGCTCAACGGTGAAAGGGTACAAGGCTTGTCCAATTTGTCTAGATGAGCTGACGGTGAAGCATATTTGAGGGAGAATTGTTTATGAAGGGCATCAGAAATAGCTCGACGAGAATTTACCAATGCGATCCAGTTTGGCATTTAACGGGAAGCCAGAGTGGGGAAAAAGGCCAGCTCATAAGAACGGAGATGAAATTTTGGAGGAAATTAGATCACACAGTTACGCCACTCGTAGTCATCATCCGTATTTTCGTGTCCCTTACTCGGCACACAACAGACAATGTTGGACCCACGAGAGCGTATTTTGGATGCTTCCCTATTGGTCGTCGTTGTTACACAGGTACTGTTTAGATATCATGCACATTGAAAAGAACGTGGGTGACAATATCCTGACCACTATTCTTTCAATTGAAGGGAAGACCAAGGATGGTCCAAGGGCTCTCGAAGCTTTGCAGAATAGGGGAATACGCAAAAGTCAGTAGTGTTCGGAAGCTGAAAAGAGGACGGGAAAGGTTCCTCATGCACCCTTTTAGTTGAAGAGGATCGTCTTGAAGAAGTATTCGAATGATTTCGCGGTGTTAGGTATCCACTTGACTATGCGGGAAGTTTGAAAAATAAGGTGAAACTATCCGAGAAAAAGTTCTATGGATTGAAGACGCATGATTGCCATGTCCTGCTTCAACGTCTTCTTCTAGTGGTTATCCGAGGATTTTTACCGAATAACGTCGTGAAGCCATTGATAGCATTGTCAAGTTGGTTTCGAAAATTATGTGCTAGGGAGTTGAAGAAGACAGATGTCCAACAGATGAAAGATGAGATTGTGATCATTCTCTGCAATTTGGAGTTGATTTTTCCTCCACATTTCTTCACCTCTATGGTTCATCTCATGGTTCACCTTCCCGAACAAGTTATGCTTACAGGCCCAGTACATTTTACATGGATGTATCCGATGGAAAGGTATATGCACTAATCAAATATGTTTCTTAATGTCCAAACTAAATTGGTATCGACCTTATTATGCAGTAATCATATTCATCATTTTACAGGCAATTAGGTGACTATAAACAGTCAATGAGTAATACACATTACCCGGAGGGGAGTATTGCAGAAAGGTACATATCATGGGAGTCGGTGACGTACTGTAAGTCATATCTGCAATTGGAAGAATACGAAGAGCCCAATCCCCCAATATGGAATATTAGTTCTGTTTCTCAGTTAGTTCAACCGTGTATTATGGATACCACCGGAAATATCAGGTTAACAGAGGAGCAAACGGCTGAGGCTCACTGGCAAATTTTAACGGATACAGAAGAAGCTCAATATTACATGGACGCTCATTTGCAGCTGTACACGGCAAAATATGGTGACGATTACGACCAGCACCATCGAAGAAGGAGTTTCCATCCATGGTTCTTAAAATTTGTATGAAAACTAAACATATGGTTCTTAAAATTTGTACGAAAACTGAATAGTATAGAACTAACACAATCTATTTTTCAGGCCAAGAGAATATATGATGCTCAGGACCCTAATTTTAACAGGGCAATATGGTCATTGGCTCGAGGTCCGCAATTCACTCGGATTTATAAGGCGTGCTACGTGAACGGTATCAACTATGTCTCATTCGATAGAGAGATCAAAGGCTCGTGACTCAAAATAGCGGGGTGATGTTAAGCACGAAGCTTGGAAACCTGTCTCAACACTTCTATGGACATCTTGACTATGTAGTCGAGGTATGTTATCCAGACAATTTATTGGTCGTAATGTTCAAAGTTATATGGCACAACATCACTGACGATCAGGATGACGAAGAAATTGACACCGTCAAGGTAGATCATGGTCTGATATCGGTGGATACTAACACTAGTTACTATGAGAGTTCACCATTTTGTCTTGCTGTGAAGACTAAACAAGTGTTCTACTTGGACGATCCTGCGGCGGGTGGTACTTGGAAGGTGGTGCAAGAAATGTCGCACCGAAATGTATACAGTGTCGTACTTGCAACAGAAGACAACAAGCCTCCTTCAGGGAATCAAATCATAGAGCCTTACCAAGAAGACACACACTAGGTTCAATACAATTTTACCATATTGATGCATCTAATCTCCAACTCGATTTAGAAGTACATGAACAGAATGAAGAATCAAACGGTGAGGAAGATGACAGTGGCGATGAATTCAATGAGGAAGAAGAAGAGGAAGATGAAGACGATGATGGCGGAGACGACGAAGAGGAAGACTACTAGTTAATTATGGTACATGTTGTAATATGATAGTGATGATATATATTTATTGTTGTAATTTTGAACAATATTTACAATATTCTAATTAAATAAAAACAAATGCATATAAACATAACTAATCTGTTCAGTCAACTTGAAGCGACGAATATTGCACAATACTTGTCACTTGAAAAAGTGACGCGACCATTTTTGTCAAACGTCGTCGCCTCGGAAAACTGAAGCGACGAAGTTGGACCTCCCTACATTACCTAGTGGGTTAAAACTTTGTCGCTTCAAATCACATGAAGCGACGAAGTTTTAACCCACTAGGTAATGTAGGGAGGTCCAACTTCGTCGCTTCAGTTTTTCGAGGCGACGAAGTTTGATATTCGTCGCAAACTTAAATGTGAAGCGACGATATTTGGCCATGTTTTGTCGGTTAATATTCGAAGCGACGACGTTTGCCTATATTCGTGGCTTCGTATCTGATTAAATGAACCGGGGCTTTGCTCCTTCTCAGTAGCGCGAGCCCCAAATTTCAAAACACCCAAATCCCAAATTCTTCTTCTTCTTCCCCCAAAGTCTCTTTCTCCGGGTGCCATTGATAAACCCAAACCCCCTTCTCTTACAACCCGAAACCCAAACCCCTTCTCACCAAAAAGCCCCTTCTCACCGAAATCTCCTAATCGATCTCTCTCAAACCCCTAAACCCTTAATTCACCCCTAACCCTTCGATTCATCAATGGCACCCGGTTCTAGTGCCCAGAAGAGGAAGAAAGAGATGGAGGTGAGAAGAGAGAGGAAGGCGGCGGCGGAAGTTGCCGCTCAAATGGCTGTTGCGGCGGCGGAGGTGACGGCGCCAGTGGCGGCGGAATCGGCGAGGACGGCACCAGTGGCAGCGGAATCGGCCAGGACGGCGCCAGAGGCGGGGACGATGGTTCTCATCCCGTCTCTGGAAGAAACCGATCCTTTGGCAGGTGTGGGGGCTACTGGAGGTGGCGCTGACCTGGGGAGCAGCGGCCGCGATGGCGGTAGCGGTGGCAGTGGTGGTGCCGCTGGAGGAGCAGCCGGTGTGGTAGGCGAGGATACTCCTCCCCTCAGCATTAGGACCAAGAGGGGTCCTCAGGAGTCGGGTGAGTGATTCGATATATTGGTCGGATTTTTTTTGTTTTACAATTATTGTAATTTCAGACCTGCGCATGTTGTTTGTGGATGAAATGGATAATAGTACTCTGTCGATCTTCATCTGCATGTTATCCTTTTCGCAAGTAGCTTAATCATGCTTTCTGTGCTTTTTCCTTTATATCTTTAAGTTTCGTTATGAATCTTTGATGTGCTTCTTTTAGATTTCATATTGTGGCTCCTGTGCTAATAATGACTCAGTTTAGATTGGTATAGAGTATATCTAACATGTAGATATAATGATCATCCCGAGAAATAGGAGCATTAATACACTTTTTAGGTTCGGTATGCAATGCATTGCGGTTCGAACGATTGAGTTATTACCTGTAGTTGTAGTTGTAGTTGGAGGGGAAGAATAAGAGGTGAGGTTAGCGGAGAGGTTGGAATTAAGGAGGAGGAAACCATAGATTGCCAAATGTGCAAACCATAGAGTTGTTTATTAGCTTCTCTAAACCACCTAAGCAGCATCGAGTATCACACTAACCACAGGGCAACTTTTTGCCTAAAAAGTAATAATGGTGTATGTATTTCAATATATCAAACAATGAAGATAATTGTATTAGTATCAGACAGAAGCAAATCTGTGGAATTGCAAAAATGTATTCCATAGATATAAAAGTTGATCTCCATAGATGTAATTTAAAATTTGGTTGTACTTTATGCTGCTACGAAGTCCAAATTTTATACAGCAGCGCGTACACAAGCACACGCATGAGCTGTAATAAAAAAATAAAAAATAAAAAACATAACATGCCTAGATAGTGCATAGTAGCCTGATATATTTTTCGTCCTGGAATTATGTAAAGTCCTGGAAAATCAGTACGGGAATAGCTAACGTATTCATCAAAACCATATTGTAATCTAAAGAATGAGAGAAGAATAGATGGCAAAGATTTTAAAGTAAATATCTTAAGTTTCCAAGTGCCAAGAGAAATGTCTCATAGAATTCAATGTGAAACATACTTGATTAGATTCGGAAGTGTCTCCACCAACACCTTCAGCAATTCTACGCATACTGAAAGAATCAAATTACCAAAGTTAATAAAGCATAACTTTTACAGACAAGAAATAGCTTCAACAACTTTAGAAAACTATTAATTTCCCAGAAAAGGAAAAGAATGTGGAATACTATACGACTAGAGAGATGAATATGTGACAAACCTGGATACCTTCGATGGATGCTTGGAAGAAGGAGCTTTTAGTAGACTGATGTGTATACTAACCAAGGACTAAAATATCCTCGATAACCTCGATATTTCCTCGAAATTTCCGTTTTTTTCAAACATCGATATTAATACTCATATCTTTCCGATATTTTACTTTTAGTCTATTTTTATCTAAATATACAATTTTTATATAAATTTTTGGTAAAATTTCCATCGATATTCGATATTTTCTCGAAATTTCCATAGAAATTTCTTTTTTTCAAACCATCGATATTTCCGTAATCGTCGATATTTAATACCTTGATACTAACATCAACAAGCACTGAATGGAATGCATCAAAATGAACAGGACAATATGAATGCAAACCCAAAAAAGCTTTAGGAGGAATTCGAAATTCATGGACAGCGGCAGGGTTAGCATCCAGAGCTGCCTGCAAGTCAGACCTGCCATTTATCCAGTGCAAGTAAAGACATCACTTACAATTTGTGAATCATAAGCAGGCAAGAAAAGAATATAAATTATGTAACCTCACCTATTTCCCGATATGGGGGCATGCATAAGCTCAAACTTCAAGAGAACAGCAGATGAGGATTGACCCTGAAAATTATATACCCTATTAACATCAAATTTTATGAACATTACTACATACTACAGGGTGGCGGGGATCATAGAAAACAATCGCTGAAAATCTAATTCCAATTACAAAACAGGATTCTATTACCTTTACGAGTATTTTTTTTTATTTTTTTTATTTTTTTATAATTACGAATTTGGACTAATGATGTCCTGTTAGTCAAGGATACACTAATACCTAGCAAAGGATTTGTACATGTAGATTGACACCCATTATTATTTAAAGAAAAGAAAAACCAAGAAGAAATAAAGGCTATGATGCAGGAGCATCAAACAGTCTCCTAAGTTAAATTAGGAGTTTATTATCATTCATTGCTGCTTTGGGTCTTTATATATTATTTTCATTTATTGTTTTCATTAGGATTACCGTTACGACTGTTAGCTAGTATATTTAGGTGTCTTTGGAGTCTTTTGTAGTCAGCTTATTATCATTTCTAATAGATTATACAGAGTTTCTTGGATTTCTTAGCCCATAACTCAAATATATTTATTCCTTCTTTAATCTTACAGCTGCTATATCTCTTTGTTCTTGTGTGTTTCCGCTGAGTTCTTTGTTCCTTAGTGTCATTACCCTAATCTAGCCTATAGAGCAGAAACTACTAGCTTCTGCCTTGCATTAGGTTACTTCTCACATAACGTAACCAGCACAACCATTTTGAATAAATTCATTCTAGATGATTTATAACTTGGCATGTCACACCCGCCCATAACCAGCACAGCCATCTTGAATAAATTCATTCTAGATGATTTATAACTTGGCATGTCACACCCGCCCATAACCAGCACAGCCATCTTGAATAAATTCATTTTAGATGATTTATAACTTGGCATGTAACACCCGCCCAGACACAAGCACATACATAGAGGCACACAGAGAGAACGAGAGATAACCTCATATCCAGCAAGAGACAGATTGAATGATATCATGATTGATAAAAAGGTGTCCTGCCTTGCATATTTGATACGAAAAGGCTGAGTTGAGAAGCTGTTGTCTGTATCATCAATCCTCCATACTCCATATACATCATCAGAACCAAGATCGGGAGCTGCCAGTCAAACCATTTAAATTATTTCTTAGATCTTCCCTCTTAATTTTTGAAACAGATATCACTTGATGTTAGAAAGTCTGTTGTCATTAATTAGGAAGATATGTTATAATATTTTCTTGTATCAATTAGAATATGTTTCCTTCCTTTCTTACTCTCATATCTTGATGGAGAATCTTAATTGTAAAGGATGTAAACTGTATATATTTCCCTCATACGTAATAGAAGAACTATTCTGCTATAACATACTTTTCTATACTTGAGTACCGGAGCAAGCTTATTAAATCTATATTTGACTGAAGCATAACATTTATCTCTGCCTAATACAGGAATCACAAGAACCACTTAATCATGTCCAGACTATCAACGAGTCCATCACATGAGTGGCAGTACTAAACAGCACCTATATGTTGAACCATTGTATTCATCTCCTCTTCTCTTTTTTCATTAATTATGTATGCCAAGGCCAGTTTCTAAAATCACAAGGACAAGCTACATTTATCAGTTCCCAGTGATAGCTAAACCCAATTTAGTCATGTAGAATTTCTTCTTTACACCGTCAATCCATAAAGTTTATGCTTTCACAATATATCTTCTCCGAAGAACATGGCAACCAGCTTTTACTAATTTCAGATAAAGCAGACGTATTTTGGATTCGAGAAAAAAGACATCAAATTTCTGCATCTCATTTTCCACTTTTAAACAAAAAAAGAACAACCACCATTGCTCCCATTCCCTGACACTCAAAAGCAGCAATGCCCATACTTTTATACACTCACAACCTATATGGGTACTTTACGATTTCATTTCTGACTCAAATAGTGACCTAAAAAACAACAACTTTGCTCCGAATTAACCGTCATTTTGAATCTATTTGGGAACGTGATGATGAAAGTAATAATTGACAATTAGATATATAAATGAATTAATTTAGTATAATATATTGTTAGGATTTTATGATTCATAATATTCAGTGTCATTTTCATTATAATTATATATATATGGCAGAGCTTGTTGATATGACAACGAGTCAGATGCTGAATGGACGGAACCCGGACAAGTCTGGCATTATAACCGGTACGAAGACCCAATATTTGGTGTCGCTGAACGGCGGGAAACCTCTGAAGGTTGACTACTCGGAACAGCACAGGGGTCCGAGCCTCTTGAAGTGGAGGACTTTGATGTCCCGAGACATCGGGAGCGTCATCTGGAGCAAAGTGCCCATGCTTGCGCCTTCATATGCTGAGCTGGCTGAGGAGCACCGAGATGCACTGAGCACTTATATGGAGGTAAAACACAATTTCATAATAATTTCAAAAACTATCTTTTAGTCATATATATTGAAATATGTTATTTCTAATGATTTCTCACCATTTTGTCTTACTAGATGTTCTACGACCTCCCTCCCACTGAGATAGGCATGTGGAGATACATCGACGAGACCGCTGCCAAGATCTACAAGGACTGGAAGTACGACTGTCACACCCACTACGTCGAAGTGTCAAAGGCGACGCCTGCAGAGTTCATCCACCGACCCGAGCAGTGGGAGTACCTCCAAGTTCACTTTGAGGACGACGATTATAAGGTAACGGAAAGTAATTAGAGGTTTTTAAATTTCATATAATATATTTTGATTCTAATAGTTCGTGCATATTTTTGCAGAGGATGTGTGTCCGAAACGCCGCAAACCGGAATAAAGCAAAGGAGAAGGGGTGTGCAGTCAACCACCACTCTGGCACGACTCCCTATAGCTACCGGGTCGTTGCGAATGAGGCGAAAGGCAGTTTGGCGCCTATACTTCAGACAGTCTGCGATGTTTATGCGCGATCGCAGAATGCGCAGGAGAAAGTGGTGAGTTTCCTGACGAGTTAGATGCAAGAATTCCTAGTTTTTAGCTTCTGATTTTATTTATTTACAATTTATAACTATACAAACACAAACTAACTTAATATGGTATTTTTTGCAGGCAGCGGTCAAGAGGAAGATGGATGAGCTCTGTGCTAGCCGAGCGGCTGATGTGGAGAGCGGCAGTCAAGTGACGGGCCCCGCTACCGTCGAAGAACAGATAGCGGTAGTGGACGAGTGTCTGGGTGGGAAGCCGGGGACGAGAGTCCGAGGTATGTACAAATCATAGTTTATGCGCGATGTTTATGCGCGATCGCAGAATGCGCAGGAGAAAGTGGTGAGTTTCCTGACGAGTTAGATGCAAGAATTCCTAGTTTTTAGCTTCTGATTTTATTTATTTACAATTTATAACTATACAAACACAAACTAACTTAATATGGAATTTTTTGCAGGCAGCGGTCAAGAGGAAGATGGATGAGCTCTGTGCTAGCCGAGCGGCTGATGTGGAGAGCGGCAGTCAAGTGACGGGCCCCGCTACCGTCGAAGAACAGATAGCGGTAGTGGACGAGTGTCTGGGTGGGAAGCCGGGGACGAGAGTCCGAGGTATGTACAAATCATAGTTTCTATTTTAGATACGAAAGAGAATTTAATTTGAATAATTTTTTGTGTTTTACGATCTTTGCAGGGCTAGGAGGTGCATTAAGACGCCCGGCAAAACCAAGAGGGTGCACGCGTGTCCAGCAACGATTCGGAGGTTGAGAAGTTGAGGGCAGAAGTAGCAGCCGCCAATGAACGTACCAGAATCAACGAAGAACGTAGAAAAATTGAAAAAGAAGAAAGCAGAATCGAAAAAGAAGAGATGCTGCAATGTATTACAAGGATGGAGGCTGCTCTCGGCATGTCGACCAATCCGGATGCCAATCCCGCCGCCGCAAACCCTCCGACGATTGCTGATAAATCATCATGTGCTGAAGGTATGGGGGCAATGGACGTAGACTTAGATTAGGACCCTTCGTTACTTTGTACTTGGAACATATGTACATCATTGTTAGAACACATTATAGTTTTGAATGAAATCTATGTATTTATAGTGTTTGTGTTATGTTGGATATGTGATTTGAATGAAATGTTGGTTGGATATGTGATTTGAATGAAATACAGGTTTCAAAAATGAATGAAATGCAGGTTTCAGAATACCAGAATGTTGTTATTCTGTCTCTGTAACAAATTTTGAAGCGACGAACATTGATCATTGTTCGTCGCTTAGATTATAATGAGGCGACGAAGATTCAACAAAATGCGTCGCTCCATGCCTTTTTAAAATGAATTTAAGAGACCAATTTTGACCCAAACTTTGTCGCCACAAGTAGGGGGCGACAACCCAAAATACGTCGTATGGGTTTTGAAGAGACGAGTCAAACTTCATCGCAATAGAATGCAAGCGACGCGTCTAAAGTGGTCGCTAGAGATCTCTGCCGACGCGTCAAAAGTCGTCGTTCTCTTCTGAGTGACCACTTTTAGAGTCGTCGCATAGATATATGAGGCGACGACTTTTGAGTCATTATTGGTCGCTTGGAATTGAAACGACGAATGTGAGGCGACGACTTATTGCTGTCGGCAGGATGCTCAGGCGACGACTTCTGATGCGAAGCGACGACTTTTCGATGCTTACCTGCAGTAGTGAAAGTAATTTGTTTCTCTCATCTCCTTTTGTGTAATTTGTTTTCTTTCAATTGTTAAATTTCGAATAATCATCATTTCTGAAATGTGTACGTAGTATAATATGTAGTTCGGTGTACGTACATTATTATAAATACATTAGTCATCAAGTCAACTAATTTACACAGATAACATGCTATGCATAGCAACCAACCTGATTTTATTTGTTATAAAGAGACGGTCCAAATTAATAATAATCAAGTCTCTCCAGAGTAACATCACATTCACAACATATATGCATGTTTGAAGCAATATATATAATAACCCAGTAACATATCAAATGTTTCTAACACAAGATGATTTCAATCTGCTAGACAAATCAAAAGCTATTTATCAATCTAATTAAATATATCGTAATTTTAGTTCTATGTGATATTAATTTAAATTCATCAATGTTTTAATTACGTACTTGGAAAAGAAGAAGGATCGATTTCTGCAAATCTGTAAAGAGAAAGAAAAACTCGAAAGAACTATCAATAATCAAGATCTATTGTATAAACTCCCTTACGGAAAAAATCCTATATATTCGCAGTAAAAGAGTCGACAAAGATCGAAGTTGGGAAGCGAGAGATCGAGGTATATGGGGGACTCATCAACAATCAACATAGCTGGCTAAAAGAACGTACCGTCAATTAATTTCGATAATTGTGAAGGTGGTCACGTCCATGCGAGCCATCTCTCTCAAACATGCATGGTCACATCCATGTGAACCATCTCCCTTCGATCAAACTGGTCACAACCAATGGTTCAGTTTTGTTAACCATCTTGTGCAAATGGCCCTCTCCAACAATCAATATGTGGGCCTGTAGTTCTGTACCATTTATCTTTGGTTTCTTGTGGCATATGGTTATAAGAGCATCTGCACCGGCGAGCAAGATGCCGAGCAAGAGCACGAGCAGCTGGTGGGGCCGGCCAAGGTGCTCGAGCAAGGTGCTCAAACAGCACGCACCGGGGTCGAAAACGGCGAGCAAGTGGTGGAGCAGTCAACGAGTCAAACTGCTCGAGCGAAGGCTCGAGCAAACTTTGCTCCGATGCTTGCTCGAGCAGCTGGTGGGGCCGGGCTCCGTTTTCTTTGGCTTTTCGGACGTTGGAGAGGCACAAAAGCTCGTGGCCGGCACGTTCGAGCACTAGCACGAACCGGAGGTGAAGCCGAGCGCCGCACTCGACGGTGGCCGTGACTCCCGAGATTTGCCGCACCTCCCACATCAAGAAAATGCGCCTGAGACCGGTCCCAAATGAAGGAGCACTTTGAGCCCATCATTTTGGTGGGTGGCACGTCGGCTGGAGTGGCCGGACGGCGGCGAACGGAAGCCGGGAAGTTTCGGGTGGAAAACGGCGGGAAAAATGGGGAAGACGATGAACAGTTCCGTTTTTTAAACGGGCCAATGTCAGGCTGCCACGTGGCAGTCTGACCGGTCAAAAATTTAAAAATGGGCAAATCAATCTGGGCCTTCCATTTCAATCTGAAATTTTGATCCAACGGTTAGAATTCAAAGGCAACGGCTACAATTTGATCATAACGGAAATATTCCCAAAAAATAGTAAAAAAATCCCAAAAATTTCAAAACTCTCCCAAAAATTTGCTTATAAATACTACTTCAATTTTTAATCAACTCACACTAATTTGTTCGAGAAATAAAAAATTTATTTATTAAGATGAAATAGAAATACATATTAAAATTAACACACTTACTTAAATTGAACACAAGCTTAATAATTAAACTCAAACGGATTCAAAAGCACATAATAACCCAAAAGGAAAACCTACCCCAACATAACAAATATCGTGGGCCTCGGGGGCGTTGCCCCCGAACCCCCAAAACCAGGGCGCGTCGCCCCTGGACCCCGACTCGCTGACCGGGCAGCGAGATCCCCGCCTCTGTCAGCGCCACCAGATGACTAGTTCAAGGCATATACTAACGTGTCAATTATCTATTAATCGGAAATCTTATCGAAAATCTTGGATAATATCGAGTCGATAATGATACGTGACACATTATTATTGGTGGTTAATCTATCCGGTAAAAAAAATTTAATCATTTCACAATAAGACAAAACTGAGTTGCTCAAGCAAATGGTTAATGGATGTGTGAAAAAATCGATTTGGGTGGAGCAAAATTTGATTTCCATTTGCTTGAGCAAAATTTGCTCCTGGGCCCACCAGGTGCTTGAGCAAGACCATTTCATGGGTGCGGATGCTCTAAGTAAGCAAAGTGAGATTTTGCATGCAACATCCAGTAAAGCCTTCACCAGTTCCGGAAAACAATGGTGGCGATCAACGTGAGCGTGAGGGAGTCGACGTTTGTGAAGCCATCGGAGGAGACGCCTCGGCATGCGCTTTGGATTTCGAACCTGGACGCCGTCGTGCTCAACACTCACATGGGCAGTGTTTACTTCTACAGAAAGAAAACCTCCGCGCCGAGTAGCTTCTTCGACCCGGCGGTGCTCAAGGAAACCCTCAGCAAGGCCCTCGTGCCCTTTTACCCCGTCGCGGGCCGGCTTAAGATGAACAACCACGAAGGCCGAAGCCGTGTCGAAATCGATTGCAATGCGGAGGGCGTGTTGTTTGTTGAGGCGGAGACCAGCTCTGAGGTGGATGACTTTGGCGACTTTGCTCCCTCACTAGAGTTCCGGCGGCTCATCCCTGCCGTTGATTACTCCACCGGGATATCATCTTATCCCCTTCTTGTCTTACAGGTATTTTTAAGGCAAAATGCATGCGGCAGTGTTGTTGTCTCCACTTTGGTCATCTACGTACACGTTAGGAAAATTTTAACCTTAATTCTAGGTAGCAATTGATAGGTGGACCTCTCAGACCATCCATGAGCGGACGGTTTTGGTGTGTGATCTTTTGATATCACCCACTTCATCCTATATTACTAATTGCTCATAAAAAAAGAAAAAAAAACTATATTACTGCGTCCCATATATACGTACTGACTAGGATATTAAAACAAAAAGACTAGGGTTCACTGCGTCCATAATTTTAATGAACACGATAATTTCTAATAAACATACAATCGTTTACGAATTACACACTTTTACTTAGGAAAATGTTAGACTCACACTTCATTCGAAAGGTAAATTAATATATAAATAAAATAATTTCATAGTATATTGACAAAACCGTGCAATATTTGTTTTGCTAATTAAATTAAGAAATTATATGGTATCTACCTGTATGTGATACACTCATTTATAAATTTGACAAAAAATTTGTATTTAGTAATGTTGAGTTATATTTTATGTAAATTAGTTCTACTTTTACTGATAATTACATATGTACGTACAACCTTATTGTAAGTTTTAAACAAAGTCGTCGTTGTAATTTTAGTCTAAATTTATATATACAGTGTAAATAAATTGGAAAAGTTTGTTCTTATGTTATAATTTAACTTATGTAATAATTTGACTTCCGTAAATTGTAACTTTTGTTTAAATATATAGAAAATGAGTGTATGACAAACATCTTATCTAGTACTATAGCCTGTCTCATTTCTCTTTATTGATCGGTGGCGCTTTGGTAATTCAATGCATTACAACACTAGCTACCTAATTAATCAAGAACTTGTTAAGGGGTAAGATCTATGAACATATTTTGGAGAGTAAGATTTATAATTATTGAAGCTTCTTACAGATCGAGTGCGCTTTTGGATTCATCTTTTCAGGTTACATACTTCAAATGTGGTGGCGTGGCACTTGGAGTTGGGATGGAACATCGAGTTTCAGACGGTCTTTCTAGTCTGCATTTTATAAATACATGGTCCGACATGGCTCGTGGCCTTGACATAACGATTCCACCCTTCCTTGACAGGACATTGCTTCGTGCACGAGACCCACCTCAGCCTGAATTCCACCACATTGAATATCAACAAAGTCCTCAAAGCACAAACTCTAGTGCTAATGCTGAGAGTACAAGAGTCTCCATTTTTAAACTGACCTTAGACCACCTCAACAACTTGAAAGCCAAGTCTAAGGAGGATGGCAACACAATCAAGTACAGCTCATATGAGATGTTGGCAGGTCATATCTGGAATTGTGCAACCAAGGCACGCAAACTTGCTGACGATCAAGAGACCAGGCTTTATGTCGCCACCGACGGAAGGTCCAGACTGAAGCCCTCTCTCCCTCCTGGTTATTTTGGCAATGTGATTTTCGCAGCTACGCCGATTGCTACAGCAGGTGACCTCCAATCCAAACCGATATGGTACGCTGCAAGCTGTATTCATAGCACTTTAGCGCGCATGGACGATGCGTATCTTAGATCAGCCCTAGACTATCTTGAACTTCAGCCTAATCTCTCATCCCTTGCTCGTGGAGCTCATAGTTTTAGGTGCCCTAAACTTGGGATAACTAGTTGGGTTAGGCTGCCGATTCACGATGCTGATTTCGGATGGGGTCGACCTGAATTCATGGGACCTGGTGGAATTGCATATGAAGGGTTATGCTACATATTACCAAGTGCAAGTAAAGACGGGAGCTTATTGTTATTCTTGATTACTTGAAAGTAATAAACTAAAACCACAAAACACATAAACACACAATACAAGTAATATCAAAGAGAACATGATATTATCATAACCAATATTTAACAATTGTACCAACCTTGGGAAGCCATTGCTTCAAGGAGATGAATGAATGTGGACTGATGCAATAGGAGGGCTTCTACAGAATGCTTAGGTGAACTCTCAATGGGAAAAGTACTTGATTCACACACAATAGCTTCTGCAGGGACCTCCTTTTATACTAGTCGAGGTATTTCAACGGTCATCCCATCAACAACCCTTTGAGTTCCACCTCTATAATGATTATTAAACACATTACTGTAACAGCCATATAATTAAGGCAATTATCAAGTCCCTTCATCTTATAAACGTTATAAGACTTAACAAAGGATTAGATTGCATAATGAATTTCTTAATAACTTATTCTGCTTAGTCAAGTGACTGTCAATACTTGATATAACTAATGCTTGTCCATAATATTCTTACATTCTCCCACTTGGACAACCATTAATTACTTGACAAGAAACTATGTTAGATCAGATATAGTCATTATCTTTAGTGCACATGAGATTCAAATGCAATCTTATAGCTTGATAAACAGCAACACATCAATTTAACAACTACATTGCAGAATGAAAAATAGAACTACATTATGAAAATGCAGCTTATTTAATCATCACTTACAAAGTATTCATTAAACAAAGTATCACCACAATAATGCAAATCTGTAAGTACACACAAACTGAACTGGACTTACATCCCTTTTCGTGTGTACAAATGGTCCTCCTTATGGCTCTGTATGCTGAGCCTCAACACAGCTTCCAATTTGAAAGCTTCCTTATGTGTTAATTCAGTCTTTGAGACTGATTTCCTTTTCTGAATTCACAAACAATCAAATACAAGATTAATGCAAGACTGTTTTACAGAACTCAAATAAAAAATATGAGCTCAAAACAAAACCATATGCTGCAGCAGTAATGAATGAAATTCATCAACTTTTATTTAACTTCAATAATGAGAGTTAAAGAACATCCTAGTAAATAAGCTCACAGAACTAAGATCTTTAAAAGATAAAACCGAAAACAAAATTCAAAATCAGTAATGACATTACTCCCACTAAACTTATCTTACTCCCACTAGAATCAAGCATCCAAACTAGACAAAACCCCCATATTGGTAACATGTTCTGTGAAGGCTGCCACTCCCAAGACTTTGGTGAAGGGATCAGCTAACTGAGATAAAGTGTTGATCTTCAAAACTACAATCTCCTTACACTTAACCCTCTCCCTAACACTATAGTATTTGAGATCAATATGCTTAGAATTTGTTGATCTCTTGTTATTCTTTGAGAAATAGACTGCAGCAGAATTATCACAAAAAATTTTCAATGGCTTAGACACAATCGTATCTACTACATTGGTCTGGATCAGGAAATTCTTCAGCCATAAGCCTTCACACACTCCTTCGTATATTGCTATAAACTCAGCTTGCATTGTTGATGTTGCAGTCAAGGTTTGCTTGACAGTTTTCCAAGCTATGGCTCCTCCAGCCAACATAAACACATAGCCTGAAGTGGATTTTCCTGAATGCGGATAACTGCTTGCAAAATCTGAATCAGTATAGCCAATAACCTCCAACTCCTTGACTCTTCTATAAACCAGCATATGCCCTTTGGTCTTTTGAAGGTACCTGAGTACTTTCTTCCCCCCGATCCAGTGCTCATAGCCTGGATTTGATTGAAATCTTGACAAAATACCAACTGCATATGACAAGTCAGGCCTTGTACAAACTTGTGCGTACATCAAACTACCAATCAGTTGGGCATAAGGCTTGTTCTTCATATTTTCCTTCTCTCTTTCAGTTTTAGGACATTGATCCTTATTCAGTTTGTCGCCCTTAGTCACAGGCACTGAACCTCCAGAGCAATTAGACATATCAAAACGTTTCAGCACTTTATTGATATAATTCTCTTGGCACAGCCCCAAAACTTTTCTAGCTCTGTCTCTCTTGATCTCAATCCCCAAAACAAAAGAAGCTTCACCTAAGTCTTTCATGTCAAACTTTTTAGACAAGAAAGACTTTGTTTTCTTCAACATGTTCATATCATTGCTAGCAAGTAAAATGTCATCAACATATAAAACCAGAAAAGCAATGTTTTTACCTTCTGTTTTCATATAAACACATTCATCCACTTGATTTTCAATAAAACCAAAATCATTGATGACTGAATCAAACTTCAAGTACCACTGCCTTGATGCTTGCTTTAAGCCATAAATAGACCTATTCAGCTTGCAAACTAAATGATCCTTCCCCGGTTCAATGAAACCTTCAGGCTGCTTCATATAAATCTCTTCTTCTAAATCACCATTAAGAAATGCCGTCTTCACATCCATTTGATGCAATTCCATATCAAAATGAGCAACAAGTGCCATAATGATTCTGAATGAGTCTTTGGTGGACACCGGAGAGAATGTTTCATTGAAATCTATCCCTTCTTTCTGTGTAAAACCCTTGGCAACTAACCTGGCCTTGTATCTCTCAATGCTACCATCTGCACAAAGCTTGGTTTTAAACACCCATTTACAACCAATAGGTTTGTGTGTTCCTACAGGCTCAACTAGAGTCCAAACCTGGTTAGTTTCCATGGATTCTAACTCAGCAACCATTGCTTTCTTCCAATGTTCACTTTGCTCGCATTCTACAGCTTGTTTGTATGAAATGGGATCAGTGACTTCCCCAATATCATAATCATCCTCTTGCAGACAAAATTGAAAATCAGTTGCAGCCTCTTGAAGATAAACATGATATTCAGTTGCAAGTCTTGCAAGAGTTGATATTCGATTTCTCTGTGACCTTCTTAAAGGCTGTGGATCAGTGACAACTTGTGCCTCATTCTGAACTATGTTTGCCGGTTCAGCGTGCACTTCTTGTTGCACTATTGGCTCAAGGTTCTGGTCATGCTCAAAATGATTATTTTGAACAATGGAAGCTGTAGATGCTACTACTCCTTGTGTTTCAGGCACTTGGAAAGGTTCTAAATGAGATAAAACTTCAGTTTCAGTCATTGTGACTACTGGTTCATCTAGTAGAACAAGTTCAGATTCCTCAAAATTGTGAGAATACTCAAACTCATTGATAAAAACAGCTTTATTAGTCTCAATAATTCGAGTAGAGTGTGAAGGACAGTAGAACTTGTAACCTCTTGAGTGTTCTGGATACCCAATAAAGAAACAAGAAACTGTCTTGGAATCAAGCTTGCTCTCTTTCGGATTATAGGGTCTTGCTTCAGCCTTGCAACCCCATACATGTGTGTGGCCAACACTCGGTTTTCTATTTTTCCAAGCTTCAAATGGAATTATGTTTACTGCTTTGCTAGGGATTCTATTGGTTAAGTAGTTTGCAGTCTTAAGCGCCTCGCCCCATAGAAAAGTAGGAAGGCCAGAAGTGCACATCATGCTTCTAACCATGTTCAACAACGTCCTGTTTCTCCTTTCAGCAACACCGTTCTGTTCAGGAGTTCCTGGAGTTGTGTAATGCGCCTGAATTCCATTTTCCTCTAAAAACAACGCAAAAGGTCCTTTGTGTTGTCCTCTTTCAGTGTATCTCCCAAAATACTCTCCTCCTCTATCTGACCTCACCACTTTAATCTCCAAATTCAACTCCTTTTCAACTTCTGCTTTAAAGATTTTAAATTTTTCCAAAGCTTGTGATTTGGTTGATATCAAATAAACATAACAAAATCTGGAAAAATCATCAATGAACGTGATGAAGTACTTATTTTTACACACTGTCTCTATGTTGAATGGGCCACATATGTCAGTGTGAACAAGTTCCAACAAACTAGAACTTCTTACTGCTGTTTTCTTTTTGCGGTGCACAAACTTCCCTTTTATGCACTCAATACAATCAGAAAAATCACTGAAATCTAATTCAGGAAGCACATTCTCTTTAACTAACTGTTTCAGCCTATCTTTAGATGCATGGCCTAGCCTCCTATGCCATAAGAAATCTGATTTCTCATTGAATTTTCTCTTTTCACCATTTAAGAGATCTGAATTTTCAATCAACATCACATCTTTATCATTCGGATATGAGCAATCCAATAACCAATAGCCATTCACAAAAGAACCAGAACCAATATTTTGTGAACCATGGGATATTTTTATTCCATTATACTCAAACATAATACTGAAACGTTTCTCTGCCAACAAGGCTACGGAAACTAAACTCCTCTTCATAGAGGGTACATAGTAGACATTTTCCAAAGTAAAATAACGACCAGAACCTAAATCCAATCTAACATCTCCAATAGCCTTCACAGCCACCGGCATCCCATTTCCCACACTAAGCCTTACTTCATTTTTCCTTGGCTGCCTTCTCCGTATGAACCCCTTTCTTCGCTGCCCACTTCTTATAAGCTTCACAATTCTTCTTCATGTGCCCCTCTTTCTTACAAAAGAAACACTTAAAAGCCTTCTTCATGTTCACAGCCTTTTTGGGATTCTTAGAGGTACTAGCAGTGAATGTAGAGGGTTTTCCCTTTCCCTTTCCAGATTTCCACTGCGGTTTGGTTAACAGGTACACTGTGGGAGTGTTCTTTCTAATTCTCTCATCCTCTTGAACCAATACAGCAATCAGTTCATTCAAGGACCATTTGTCCTTTTGAGTGATATAGGTAGTCTGCAACCTATCAAATGGTTCTGGTAGTGATTTCAGTGCAAGATTGACAACCACTTGATCATCAAGTTTCATGTCTAGAGCAGATAATTGGCTAGAGATGTTAATCATCTGCATTATGTGTTCCCTGATGTTGGTAGACATGTCATATTTCATGATCATCAGCTTGTCTAGCAAAAACATAGCTTCAGCCTTATCACTCACTGTGAACCTTTCTGCAACAGCTTGCAAAAGTTCACTTGCCAGCTCTTTCTGTGGGATTCCTCCCTTGATGGCATCAGTCATGGTTTTCAAGGTGGTCAGCCTACAAATTCTGTTTGCCCTAGTCCATTCAGCATGAGAAGTTCTCTGCTCAGCTGTGCTCTCATTAGTGAGCACAGGTTCTGGTACAGTTAAACACCAGTCAACATTTTGTCGAATGAAATAGAGGTCTAGGTCTTCTCTCCATTTCTTATAGTTGCTACCAGTGAGGGGAATAATTGTCTCAATGCTAATGGGAGTTGTCAAGTTCATCGCTATAAAGATGAAACAAAACATACTAAGTTTTATGCTTTAAGTTTTATGTTGAAAAGGTATTCGGTTCAAGTATAAACTCCATAAACATACAGAGAATCATGTTTTCAATCAAAAAACAGAAAATACAGAATACATTTCAATCAATTCGCATACACTTTAATAACAAGTCTACCTGTTTGGCAAAGCACATGTTATTCCATTTATCCTTTTCACATAACCATTGCAGTAAAGATCAATTTTTAAATCAATTTACTCAACACATGTATAGCAAGAAGAAGTAAATTAACCATGCCTTAGATGACCTCTGCTGCAATGTTAAGTGCCTTTTGCTAAATAAAGCTGTGATTGTTTAAAAGCTTCTGTTGAAGATACAAAACCAGCATTAAGTAGCAAAAGCAATTTAGTTTCTCAAACTTGATAATCATGTTAATACCTCAAAATACGTTGCTGTGTGCAATATATATACTCCAAAATATTAATACGATTTTGAGAAACTATCAGATTGATCTACCTTATAATCTCATACCACAGCAGTATACTGCTAGAAATTTATCAATCATGCTTGTGTCTTTTAAGTTTTGACAGAAAAATTATTAACCTGGGAGAACAGCCATAATAATTTCATGCCAAAATTTCACAAGTACATTAGCATAATAATAGCAAAACATGGTTTCATCAGTAACCCATGTATTGCAGAATCATAAATTCACCACAGATAATCAGTGAACAACCAATACGAAATTTAAGTTTCATCTGGGCACCAATCCTAATAACTTATATGCCCCCCAGGAGAGCTCTAGGGTTCTTACTCTTAGATTATGCACAAATGAATGAATCTTGATTTTGAAAAAACAAACTTACCAGGTTGCTTTCCAGCGCTTCAAAGAAATTGTTAGCACAAAGAAAATCATGTCCATAAACCACTTTCCAGTTCGAATTGATGCTTGTGAAGCCATAGCCGAAAACCCCAAATTTTCATAATCAAGCATTGAGAAAACCCAGGTCTTGTGAAGAAGACAACTAAACATGATTATGGGCTTTTAATTAAGCATTTGGGTGAAGAAAAAAAAACATACGGGCTGGAACCTTTTGTGGTTTTTGTTTTTTTGTTTTTTTTTTTTTTTTATTATTATTTACAACTAATTTCCAGAATAGCTTTGAAAACAAAACAGAAATGGTTTAAGGATTTGTGGTTTGGCTCTGATACCACATGTTATTCTTGATTACTTGAAAGTAATAAACTAAAACCACAAAACACATAAACACACAATACAAGTAATATCAAAGAGAACATGATATTATCATAACCAATATTTAACAATTGTACCAACCTTGGGAAGCCATTGCTTCAAGGAGATGAATGAATGTGGACTGATGCAATAGGAGGGCTTCTACAGAATGCTTAAGTGAACTCTCAATGGGAAAAGTACTTGATTCACACACAATAGCTTCTGCAGGGACCTCCTTTTATACTAGTCGAGGTATTTCAACGGTCATCCCATCAACAACCCTTTGAGTTCCACCTCTATAATGATTATTAAACACATTACTGTAACAGCCATATAATTAAGGCAATTATCAAGTCCCTTCATCTTATAAACGTTATAAGACTTAACAAAGGATTAGATTGCATAATGAATTTCTTAATAACTTATTCTGCTTAGTCAAGTGACTGTCAATACTTGATATAACTAATGCTTGTCCATAATATTCTTACACTTATCAGTGGCCGTCTGTCTGCAACGTGAGCATATGGAATTGTTCTCAAAATTGTTGTATGACATATGAGGAACGAAGAAGAATGACTGATTGAGAAATTAGTCCGGTTGTTATATACAGTTCTTAAGGTCGCTCACTATCTATGAAGTTCTGTATCCTTCGACTTTTGGAAGCTCCTTCTACCTAGGCTTAGATCGATGCCTAGATATATATGAATGGAATTGAAAGCTGCTGTTATTTGGAAACATGTGAACTAGTCATTTTCTATTGTTGCAACATATTATTTTAATATGCTTTTGATATCTAGCTATTCTTATTTTCGTAAAATAAAACATGCTTTGGATTGAAGTTAATTTTTTTTTTTTCACAAAGAATTTATTGTATTATCATGCATACACGGTAGTCGTAAGTCATAACTTCTTAGCTTGTCTTTACCAGAGACAACAAGCCATAAGAAGACGTCGTAGAGTACACCAGCGAGGACAGATTCTTCCTTCGAATTCCAGGGCTCCATGCTACAGCATAAGAGTAAATTTACTAAATTCTGTAGGTTACCGGTAAATGCTTCCTGGTTGTTTCCTTGCAATGTTAATAATTAGGTTAATGCTTCCCGTGTGTACTTGTGTGCGTACCCTAGCCTTATGAGAGCGTGGGTTTGCTTTGATTTTCGTGGAAGTGAATTGATGGTAGAGTTATATGCCACGACATGCAGCATGACGAGCCTTTACCAAAACTCCAAAAGTGAAAAGTTGGCTGCAATGATATATATATATATATATATATATATATATATGATTTATTCGCCTACTAGGTCGTAGGCCAATCGATCGATAACCATACCTTAAAATGTTTCAATTATTCAATTGTGAACTGACCGTTCAATACAAAGGACAGGACATGGTTGGTGGATCCTCCAACCTACGTCTCAACTTCATTTCTGTGTAAGATTTCATATAAACGTGTCCCCCGGTCGATAGCAACAGTTGTGTGGGTACGTGCAGGTGAAGGATGTCGTCGATCAACGTGAGAGTGCTGCAGTCCATCAGAAATTAGTTGAGGCATTCATCTGCGAGTTTCCTTTGTCCTTTATTGATCGAGTGCCCAAACACGCAAGTAATGATAACCCTACAAAAAATCATTAATAGTATAAGCAAGTAGGGATCGTTCTAGCAGGAGATTAAGAGTACCTGAGATATATAAATATTAGAATAAAAACACACACATATGCACATAACGTCACACTTATATACATATATACATATATGTGGATTTAAGGGGGGTTTTGAAAAGATTTTACTTCCTACGAAATTTAAGACAAGACAAGAAAAATAAATTCTAATCTAATATTTACAAGTGATCAATATCTTTCACATAAAACACCCACACAAAAGTTCACACAACATGCACTAAATAAAAGAAAGGAAACAAAGTAGCAAGTTTGAAAACATTCTAGACTCGACTTAGTTCCAACCTAACTAGGGCCTTAGCGGTCACCTAATCGATATAGACTTCACGAAAGTACTTAGGACTATCTTAGCGCTTAATCATAATCTTTAACTAATCGTTTTAAATAACACTTAGCAACGATGAATTTAAACAAGTAGCATATATGCACGAAATTTTTAGTTGGAGACATGTTAACAAGTATGGCGTCACTCATCTTACATCGACATGTAAATTCTTTAAACTATTCTAGTCCTAGGAAATTGACACAAATCAAGACAATGTCACGTTTGACTCGACCTATGCTTAATTTTGACATGTAAGATTGACAACCCATACATTGCACTTGTATAGACCATCAATCTTGGTTGCCTACGAATTTAAAGAATAAACCAAGTATGAGACACGAATGAAAACAAAACATGCTTCTTTATAACCTAACCTAAGACTTACTACTTATTATGTTTACATGCTACTTAGAGTTATTGAATTCGAAACTTGAGATCATGAATACAAAAATAAGACTCAACAGAAAACTAACATGCAAAAACCAAACATTCAAATCATACATACATAGACATACATATAAATACCATAAAAACATGCAACCTTCATAGACAAAGAATTGCAAAACTATAAAACACCAAGCCTTAGAGATGGAGGAGTTTGGATCACGCATTCTAGCCACTCGCAATGGTGTCTCTAATGCGTGAAAAAGGTGCTTGCTCATTCTGAGTCTTTAGAACATGGATCGGGTGGAAGATATTAGAAGTGGTGGTGGAGTGAATTTCGGTTAGTTATTCTATATATTCCTACGGTAAAATATTTGGTAGAGCTTAAGATTTGTGTTTGTGCACAAGATGTGATGCCTTTTATGAGGAATTTGTTCGCTTTATATAGGAGAGAACCTAGGGTTTGCCGGCAGCCAAAAGGAATGACAATTCTTTGTCCTCGTTGGTTTAGTTTTCCTTGTTGGCAAAGTAATGCTTCTCTTGGACTTCTTCTTCTGATCTTGGACTTGGTTCGGCTGAATTAAGTTAGCATGGACATGTCCAACAAGTCTTTAAATCCATAATACCCGATCCATGCTTCCATAAATCCAAAGAAGAGCCTTCCTGATGAAACCGGGAAACTTCAGTTTTCTCGGTAGAATTGACCTTGCTCCAGTAAATCCGGCATAACTCCCTCCTCAGAGCTCCGATTGATGCGATTCCAAGTCTCAGAGAAACTAGACTCATAGGGCTTTCCATCCATATAAGGACATTCTTTGGTTCCAAGCGATGCGTCATACAGACATTCCGGAAGTCAGGACACAGTCCCAGGAAAATTCTGATAGTCCCTGGATCGTTTTGGTCAAACTGCCAAGTTGCAGCCATCTTTTGGGTGACTTTCCGAACTTCGATTGATATGAAATTTTGACACAATATACTTTAGCTAGCCAATTATATGTATACAAAATTTCATCAAATTTGAAAAAATATAAGTTACTCTAACACGAGTCTCAGAATCACGAAAAAGACAAATTTTGCATTATTTCCAGATTTCTACACTTAGTCATTTTTCGGATAATTAAACACATTTTTCCAAAGCTCTACCAAAATAACACTAAACTAAATTATGACTCTATCTTAGATAAATAAGGGTTAAACAAAGCACAAACGAGGGCATAAACATATTAATATCGTCGTACATTGTGCTCCTATCATTTATCTATCATAGGGTGGTTGTGTATTTCGTAGCTTGTTCGAGATTATTTATGATTTTTGTACTGTATCTGGATTTTATAGATTTTAGTTCAAGAATTTTAATCATTTTATGGTCTGGTCTGCTTATTTTATATGTTAATTTTCAGTTATGCATGTTTCTTTTTTAGGTCAATAGTTTTGCATGTTTCCAGTGCACTTTAGGAGTACGTTTGTTGAAATGTCTATCAGAAACTATATATTATGTATGCTTCAATCTAACAGAGAGTTGGTATTTGAATTGAGGGTAAGTAGATGCTCAAGTTCGAACATTCTTTGATAAAAGTATATGAATAATCATGCCTACAATACGCTTGCAATGTACATTAATTAATAATGTTGTTCAACTTTTATAAAATCTGCTTAGGATAGGATCTTTTGTTGACTAGATGATTAAGTCTGCTTTAGAAAGAGCTTGAAATAACAAATTTAAACCATCAACTTTATGATGAATTCTTTGATTGAATTCTTGACAGATGAAGAATCCATCGATCAATATCACTTATGGCTACAAGTTCTGGATGAGAAAGCTTTGAACTTGATTATTGTGAAGTAAAACATTCGAATCACACGTAATTTGTTTATTAAGCAAAATATGTGAGAGCATAACCTATTTACACCTCCATAATCACTTAATTAATAAAGCACAAGTTCAATCCTCACAGCTTCCTTAACCGGCATGCTGTACATATAAGATTTGGTCTATAATCTCACCCAGGTAATTAAATTTTGCTAGATTCATTTATCCACCTCCATCTTCATTTTAGGAAGGGTTTAGGGACTTAATGGTGGGCCTGAGAAATGGGCTTATGTAGCCCAAATTTAGGATCTGGTGTGTATATACAAAAAGAGGGGGGAAATGTTGGAAGAGAGGAGCAGAGTTCTGATTTTCCCGCCGTGAAAAACCCTAAGCTCTTGGCAGTTGTTCCGGAAATCCCTCGCCCAGGCTTCGGATCAGATGAGTTGAATCAATTTTAGGTAATCCCATGTACTAATTTAGTTCTTTAGGGTTTTGATTTTCATAAATTTTAACTTGTTTTGGTATTCAATATGTGTGAAATGAAATCAATTTCATTTAAAGGTCAATGCAATTGGGTCACTTTGCAGTGTTGCGCATAATCCCCTTTTCAGTTCTTGTTTTGTTTATTGCTCTCTGATATTGGATTTTGGTTCAACAATTGGTTTCTAATTATTGCAATTTTTTTGCTGTTATAGTTTCTTGTTTAAGAGTTGCTCAAACATAGACTTATAAAAGTGTCAAATCTATATACATTTCAGAAGCATAGATAGATTAAATGATCTTAGCAGATTAATGGTAGATATATCATGTTTTTAGTATTTTCATTAGTTTTGTTTGCTGTCAATCCTGTCATCAATCCTTGTAGCTTGTAGGTGTGATATTCTCTTACAAATACAAAGCGAAACTAACTGTTATGGAGCATAAGAATAAGTCATTGGCAACTGCAACTTCTCAAGCTCAAGGAGCTTCTGCTGACCCCATGGTAGACAGATTGAGTAGTGTTCCACGAAAAGTTGCTCACCATTTCACTGCTCAGTTTTGAAGATCTCACTCGCTTGGGCAGCCTGTCCAAAAGATGCAGAGAGTTATATCTATCAACTCCATCATTGAAATTTTCTGCCTGGTTTGGAAACAAGCAGCAGCAGTTGAACTTGTTGAACTGTATAGATAGGTATATGATTTGTCGCAGGGATGATAAGATAAAGAGCTTTTCTATTCAATGGGATTTCTCTGCAGGGATCTCAGCAGAGAGTTTCCGAATGATGACTTGGGTTCTTATTGCAGTGAGGTGCAATGTTGAGGTGCTTGATCTTCACTTAAAGGTGAATGAAATTGATGGGGCGCTTGAATTGCCATCTTGCATCTACTGTTGTGAATCTTTGAGGTCAATGTTGATTAACGTAGAGACAATTCTTAAAACACCCTCCTTTGCTTCTTCCAGTAATCTTCAATACTTGAAGTTGAGAAGTGTTACAATGGGTGATGGCTTTGGCAAATGGATCTCGTGCTCATGCAAATGTATTAAGGAACTGCGGTTAGACGATATTTATGTTGGTAGTTTCACCATTGAAAGCTCACCTTTGGAATCATTTACGTTGTTGTATATCTATAAAGTGAGCCCTGCCATTTTAGCATCTCTGGTGAGAAACTTGTTTAGATAAATATAGTGGGAAGATAGTGCTAACAGCAGTATTACCAGATCTTTAAATGTTTTTGCCCCAAATCTCAAGTATTTGAAATGGATTGGGAATTTGTTGAATTACCAAAATTTGGGGAAATTTATGTGTTTGGAAAAAGCTCAAATCTTTCTGAAGCATGAGGCAGATGAGAGAGTCCAGTCAGATGACTATGACTTTGACAATGCATTTGAGGTTCTTTGCAGATTATCCAGTGTTAAATCACTTGTTCTGAGCGGGGAGACCATTAAGGTAAAGATATGTCACCCTTCAGAGAAACCTTGTTTCTGTAGAAACGAGAGATGTTTCAATAAGAAAGTCATGTACCTATATTTATTTTAAGCCTGTAGGATTATGTTATGTATTAGATTTGTGGCAGACTGGCAATGCTGCTAACTCCCCCTCGATTTTAAATAATAACGAAAACCATAAACAGTTTAGTCGGTGAATGAATTATGTATATAACACCACACGATATGAAATTAGCGTCCCATGTATATTCTTTGATAACTTGGGGGATTAAGGAGGTTTCTTGCCTTTCGTATCCTATTTCTTTACCAAAAAGTAAAATACAGAGAGAAAAATAAATATAACATATTTACAAACATTTAAAAAAAAAAAAACAAATAATACACTTCATGGGGTATAAACACTTACAGAAGTTGGAAAAATTCAGCTTCCATAAGCTACAAACTAAATTTGCTTGTATCTAACCTATCACAAACTAGACCTGAGTCTCCACAAGCCTAGGTATCAAATCACTTGGCTAACTTGCATTTTCATACGAGATCAACTAGTAGATTCTGTTATTGTTGATCCACCTGTTGTAGTTGTAGTGTCTTCACTATCCTCTGCTGGGATTTTCTGTGGATGTAAGAAAGGCTTTGGAGCTACTTGGAGGCTCTCCAGTTCTCCTTCAAGCATCTCGACTACTTTCGTCATTGAAGGTCGTTCACTCGGCTTCATTTGTATGCACCACAGTGCTACTAGAATCATCTTCTTTATGATTTTCATGTCATCCTCAGTGGTATCTTCAATCTCTATGTCTTTTCCTTCATTCAATTGGTTAGATACCCATGAAGGAAAGTAATTTTCACTAAATTGGCTTGAACGCTCTATCCCAGCATTCAAGTTCTTCCTTCTCCCAGCCATTTCCAGCAATAGCATTCCAAAACTATATACATCAGCCTTGTAGGAAACACCTCCAATGTTCTTATAAAATAGCTCAGGAGCCATGTATCCTACCGTACCTCTTACTGCGGTCAAAGAAACAATGCTATTATCTAATGGGTATAACCTTGCTAACCCAAAATCAGAAACCTTAGGAGTGAAATTCTCGTCCAGAAGAATGTTGTGAGGTTTGATGTCAAAGTGCAAAATCTGCATATCACACCCTCGATGCAGATAGTCGATACCATGAGCAACTCCAAGCGCAATTTCAAATATTTTCTTGAAACTTAAGGAGCTCGCTCCTTGTAGAAGAAAAATGTGCTTGTCAAGAGACCCATTAGGCATGAAATCATATACAAGAGCACGCTTTGATCCCTCAACACAAAATCCAATCAGCTGCACAACATTAACATGGTGAATCCTTCCAATTGTTGCAACTTCATTGATAAAGTCTTGCCCGTTAGCTTGGGACTTACCCAGCATCTTGATGGCCACAAGCCGACCGCTACGAAGCGTTGCCTTGTACACCGTCCCATAGCCTCCTTGACCCAATTTTTCCTTGAAATCTTTTGTCATTTTCTTGATGTCTGAGTAAGAGTATCTCACTGGCATGAGATTGTTGTTGTTCTGCAGGAAGTCTTCTATATTATTGTACATGGATAAGTGTCTTCTTCTCCACATGTATATTAGTAATGCGGTAAAACAAGGAAGGCCAATTACAAGTTTAGCTGCTTGTAGTAGTGCTGTTGTTCACAGAAATGAGATCAATAAAAATACATTGTGAACAAGCACAAACTATTTATTGAATGGCACTGTAAATGTGTAGTTTTAATAAGATATGGAGATCCATCTCTTACCGTAATACACGGGTGCATTTATAATGAGCTGAACGTGAAACTTAGAGTTATACAAGAGAAGTTTGCCTGCAATTGAAGAAAATGGAGTATAAAAATGATGAACGCAAGGATAAAGTAAACTTCAACTAGATTTATATCCACACATAAGGATTTGAATTCAGAGTAAACATTATGATTACGGTTTTGTTTTCAGGTGTCTTTAGAGTGCATCAATGCTTTGCATCAAGTATACTAATTGAATTGAGAGGTAGACTGACTCTATTAATCGGCATGCTCATCTAAGAGATAGTTTTTAAGGAACTCAGTGATTCTGATTGGAAAATAAATGCATTCTTTTAAGGACTGATCCCTCTATCTATATATCAAATTAGTCTATCATTTCATCGAACTAAATCTATTTGATGTATAATTACATAATGTATCAATACACTAATGTATTATACAACTTTTCGAAACCACTTGTTACATAAACAGTTAAACACAAAGTAAAGAGCACTTGCCTGAAAACTTATTCTTTATCGGGTCATACCAGCGTTCTCCTAAATATATGAAGAAGAAAAAATATAGGATTAGCATATGGAAGTTGCCTAGTGAAATCAAATCATACTAATGAAGAACAAACCTGACGATGGCCCCCTGCACTTGATAGTCTGAGGCTCCGTTATGCTATTGGTGTCGTCAAACGACGTATCACACACCTCATCACCTTTGCATTTTCCACATCCATAAACGAACCATGAGAGTTCAAAACCGTTCACGAGTTCATCACAAATGCTATCACATGACCTCATGTTTCTGTAGGTTGCAGGGGTCCAAGGGGATGCTAAATTTCTGTAGGTTGCAGGAGGGGATGCTAAAAGCATCTGTGTTATTTGGCAGGTTGTCCCCAAATCAAATGAAGTCACGGAGCCAACCATGAAATAAGAATATTTGGAGGAATTTGTGGTGGTGTTGTTGAGGCATGAAGTGGCTTCAATAAATAGATTGGAACTCATTGGCGTTGCGCAGGTCACGAGTATTACAGGCACTTGTTCCATAGAAGGAGTGTAAAAAGAAGAGAGTGTGTAAAAATATTTAGAGTAAAGTACAGAGGTGAAGTTGTCGGTGGTTAAAGAGTAAGGTGGGGTGGAGCAGTAGTTGTTCTTCTTCTGAACACCAGAATCCACAACTCGGATTGTGAAGTTATTGTAATGGATTGACCTCACATAATACCTTACTGATTCCAAGTACAGTACAGCAGCAGTACCATTTTCCTCACAAGAGAGCTCAAACCTGTTGCTCCCACAACTTTGAGGGTCTCCTTTCAGTCGAAACGGATAGCTTATGAAAATATCTCTACAAGAAGAGGTACAGTTATCTAACGGATTTTCAGTATCCGACGTTTGTGAAATAACTGTGAAAGGGAGGAGGAGGAGGAGGAGGAGGAGGAGGAGGAGAATGGTGTAAGAGGCGAGGATGAGACTTCCTCTTGACATGGTGATCAAGGAGAATGCCGTATGAAACAGAGATTATATGGGTGAGTAGAATAGACAAGGGTATTTAACCAGGAGCCTCCATAAAACTGTCAAGCTTCATCAGCTTTCTTTAGTCAACCGTAAAGACAATCACCGGAGAGATCTTGTTGGGGTAATGTGGCTCAACTCGAATCACAGATGAGCTGGTGATAAAAGGGAAATACAACTCTTTCCTATAATGAAGATGGGTAGAGTTAAGAGGCGAATTCTTACACGACAATGCAGACTGGTCAAATTGTAGACTAATCAACCATAAGTCTTTATCTGCATAGCCAAGAGAGGATGACATTACGACTTTTATTCATATAAAAACATAGTCATAGTCAAGCAAGACTAGACAAGTCGTGCTACGCCATCCATTCGTATACAGAACATATACAATTTCAATCAAAATAACAGGAAAAAGCAAGGTGCTCTGTTTGTCTCTGTATCTGCTTCAGCTAATATCTTTCATTATGCAGAAAATGCTGTTCATTTTGTTATGCAGTTGGTTGCTCATAATCACAGTTCTAGATGTTGATACCGTTGTGCATGGAGCACCAGTTGGCCCCGAAAATTGCGCAGAGGTTCGATGTAAAGGCCATGGCCCTGCGATACGATTTCCATTTCGACTGAAAGGAATGCAACCACTCCATTGCGGTTACCCAGGCTTTGATCTTTCATGCACCGAGGACAGGCAGACTGTGCTTCAGATCAACTCCTCATCAGCCGACAAGTTCTTAGTGAAAAGGATTAACTACACAGCTCAGGAAATTGAAATAAATCTTTATGATACTCACTATGATTATTTTTATGATTACCAAGATATCTGCATTCCCAGACAGATTTTCGAGCTCAGTTCCTCTCCATTCAATTACTCAGACGCCCAAAGGAAAACTAACTACACCATATTCAGTTGTCCGGTGTCAGATGAAAGAGATCAGTATCCATCCTTTTGTCAACTGACGAAACTGAGCCCTTGCCTTGGCAATCACAGCAACAAGATGTATGCTGTTCAGGATGGATGTGCAGAGCTTAAATACATGCCCCATCTGGTGTCGTGTACCAAGGTGGAAGACTACATGTCAGTACCATATGTTCACTTGCAGCCTGTGAAGCTCAAATGGTTCAGACCATCGTGTAAACGTTGTGAAGAGAGAGGCAAGATATGTGGATTGCTGAATCAAGTTGCACATGACCAGACCACTGAAGAAACTCAATGTTTAGATGTGCCAAAAGGTACTAAAATCATGTCTCCTCACTCTTCACTTGCTTCCTAGCTGATCCTTTACTGATTTGTTTGGTCGTATATAACCAACAAGATAGTAAGAGATTTTATATGGAATTGATCAATCACTCTGGATATCATTAATTTTACAGGTCCTAATCGTGGAAGACGAATCTTAGAGATATTAGGTAAGTTTTTGGAAGTTTTATTTGCTTATTTTTCAGAACTGGGGTCTATCATGCAGTCTTTTCATATTAGGGTAGTCTGTTCTGTAAAAGAGGCATGTCAATCTTAATGCTGAATGTCATATATATCTGCAGGCATCTGTGCACTTGTTACGGTGGTCATAGGAGTGGCTACTGTATTATACTATTTGTATAGTTCTAAGAAAACAGAAGAAGAAAATCAATTAAGAATTGAGAAGTTTTTGGATGATTACAGAGCTCTCAAACCCAGTAGATATGCCTATGATGATATTAGGCGGATAACAAATCAATTCGAGGACAAGTTGGGTCAGGGAGCTTATGGAACTGTATACAAAGGAAAGCTTTCCTCTGAATTACTTGTTGCTGTGAAAATTCTCGACAATTCAAACGAGAAGGGGGAAGATTTCATTAATGAAGTGGGAACAATGGGTCTCATCCACCATGTCAATGTGGTTCGCTTGGTTGGCTTCTGTGCTGATGGATTCATACGCGCTCTTATATATGAGTACTTACCAAATGGTTCATTGCAGAATTTCTTGTCATCTGCAGATGATAAGAACTCATTTCTGGGTTGGGAAAAGTTGCAAGATATTGCTTTAGGTATAGCTAAAGGAATCGAATACCTTCACCAAGGGTGTGACCAGAGAATCCTCCATTTTGATATCAAACCTAATAACATTTTGCTAGACCAGGATTTCACTCCAAAAGTTTCTGATTTTGGCCTAGCCAAGTTGTGCTCTAAGGATCAGAGTGCAATATCAATGACTACAGCTAGGGGGACCATGGGCTACATTGCACCAGAAGTGTTTTCTAGGAATTTTGGAAATGTATCATATAAATCAGATGTGTATAGTTTTGGAATTTTGCTGCTTGAAATGGTTGGGGGAAAGAAAAATTTTAAGGTTATGGAGGACTCCACCAGCCATATCTACTTCCCAGAATGGATTTATAACCTTTTAGAACAAGGGAGCGATCTACGAATCCATATTGAAGACAAAGGAGATGTTAAAGTAGCTCGAAAACTGGCAATCATCGGCCTATGGTGCATTCAATGGCATCCAGTAGATCGCCCATCCATGAACATTGTTGTTCAAATGTTGGAGAGAGAAGGTGACAGTCTAAGCATGCCTCCTTATCCCTTTGCCTCTACTTCAAATTGAACAAGAATGAATGCCTGTTTCTGCTAGAAGCTTAAATTCCTTGAAGATCACCTACCAAGTGTTGTTGTACTTTTTTAATCTGCACTTCTAACTTTTCACTATATAGCAACTAGGATTACAGAAATACTAGTCTGCGAGTTGAACTGATGAGAACTTTCAAAAAATGGGGGGGGGGGGGGGGGGGGGGGGGGGTCATTTTCTAAGAGATTGTACATCCAGTTGATCAATTGCTTTTATGTAGATATTAGATAGTTACAGACTTACAACAGCAAAATCCTATATTCTAAAAGAATCGCAACTATTATGTATGTCACTAAATTGAAAGGGTGAAAGGGTGTGGTGCATTACCTTAATCAGTGTCCACTGCTGGTCAATCTTGAAAGCTCGATACTAATGTAGCTTTGGATTGTCCAGTCGGATTCTCCCTGAATCACTGAACTCAACTCGCACATGCAAGAATTGGAAGATATCTCGGATAATAGATAATATCAAATGTAAGGAAGTTTTTTTTACCTTTTCGATTACCTGGTATTGGGTTCCCCGTGAAGCAAATCAAGTTGCTAATGCCGCGGCTTCGCAAATTGTAAAAGAAACGGTGGGTCTTAACCCATGGCTCTCTCGAGTGTACTCCGGAACGACGGTTTGCCATGTCCTCCGTTGCTGGAAGCTTAATTGGAAGCCATCTCTGCTTTCCTCCATTTTTGAACTGAGGGCCTGCCTTGTTTTTTTATGAAGGCTCCATTTTTTTTGTTTTTGCTTTTAGGCTTTTGCGTTTTGCTAGTCTGGTTGTAATGCACTAATGCCCTGTTTTAGGCTTAGTTTGGGACAGCTGTGCCGTTAGCAAAATGACTTTTGAATCAGCTGTGAGCAAAATAGTTTTTGAACTTGCTGTGAGAGGAAGCAGTTTAGGTATTTGGTAAGTTCTAAGTAAAAATTGGTTTGAGTGGGTGTAATTACTAAAATAATCATAAATATTTAAAATTTTATAAAAATGAATATTACTTCTCTAAATTATAGACTATGGTTTTGTGCAATTATTTTGATATAATTTTTTGCAATGTATGACCAGTTGTTTGGACCAAATAAAAAATTTACAAATAATTCTTAAATATTAAACACAATTCATATAAAATATTAGATAAAGTATTTTCCACCATAATCAAATGGAACCATTACACAAAATATATTAGTGTCTATTAATATTGCAACTACAATGCATTCAATTAGAACAACACTGTTTGCTCCGTGTTTTTATTCAAAAGCTGCTTTTCAAAACTCTATTTTCTAGATTTTCGATTTCAGCTTTTGAGGAAAGCTATTTTGGCCAAAAGCAGCTTTTAAAGACTTTACCAAACACCATACATTAATCCCAAAAGCTAAAGCAGTCTCAAAGGCAGCCTCAAAAGCTATTCCAAAAATTAATGATTGTAAAGCCCTGTTTTAATGAATTGCCTTTATCCAAAGAATTAAATTGGATGACGCTAAAGATTTACTTTGAACCGTCACAGCGAGTCTAGTTCTTCCAAACATAGATGTAAAACGCAATATTTAGATTTGAATCCTACCGAGACTGATCGGAGAATTTCTCAAAAGAAATCGTGTGATCGAATGTAGATGCCCAGTAGCCTATAGTTGAGTTAACATTAAAGAGCTTTTCTTTTTTGTAGTTTTTTTTTCTTTTTTTTTTCAAACGTTGTCAACCGTTAACGTAAACTGAAAGTATATTGTTCAACATAAATCATTAGGATTTCCTGGCTGCATCAATAATGAGGCGTGTAACAACATGACACTATCATGATAAAGGTTGGATGATAACCCTAGAAAATTTAGACAAGAGTCTCATTATCTCCTTAAAAAATAACTAATTGTAAAAAGAAAAAGCAAAAAAAAAAAAAAAAAAAAACAAACAAACAAGAGCCCAAGAAAGACCCAGCCCAAAGAAATCCACAACTAGCCCAACCCAGCCCAATTCCTACAACGTAGACCTCCACCTCCACAAAGGCGTTGTTTCTGTTCAAACCCTGGGGCCTGGTAGAGACAGGTGAATCTTCGTGCTATCTCCTGCAAACCTGCTTACTAAGGGGAACACCGGGCGGGCCGGTCTTCTCCTCTCTGATGCCTAAGTTAGTATAGTTGGAATAGATATAACTTAAGCACGTATATAAGCGGTAGGAAGGATCAGTTACCTATTAATGAGGGTAGTTGGGGCCCTTATATAGGTGGTCAGGAGTGAGGTCTGGCCTTACCCTTCGATGTGGGACTGGTTCCCTTCTATTTGCACACCAAAGGGCAGCTTTGGTGACCTCTTAGGCAGGCAGGCGCCCCCGGACTCCGGGCCCCTGGTAGCAGGATGGACTGCTGGACCCCGAGGTCGGGTTCTGGTGATCCGGTCCCGGGCCCTGGGCCGGCCCCTGGTGTACTAGCTGCGGGTCTGCGGGCCTGCTGTAGCCCCTCTGTGGCTACTGTCAACAAGTCCCCCAAGTTCCCGGTCAAGTGCAATCTTGAATGGGGACTTAACTGTCTTGCCCATGTCCCGCAGACCCGCAGGGTTACCAACCCAACGGTGCCCAGCCCCCCAAGTCCGCGTTGAAGATTGGGGGTGACCGGGGTGAGTACCTGTTACCGATGATATGCAACAGTTTGTATGCTTGCAATATAAGTAGCACTGTGCTCAAGTGTTGTAGGGCTATGAGCATGGGATGATAGTGGGCCGTTGAAATCCGCCATGCAATAGATGTGTGCATGGAATGATAATGGGACGTTGAAATCCGCCATGCAATAAATGTGTGCATGGAATGATAATGGGGCGTTGAAATCCGCCATGCAATAGATGTGTGCATGGAACCTGGACCCCGCGTTCTGCCATATCAGAGCGAGCCGGAGAGCATGGGATCTCGACCGGGCGTTCTGCCATATCGAGACGAGTCCCCCCAAGTGAACTTGTGCGCCAGACCTCGACCGGGCGTTCTGCCATATCGAGACGAGTTGGAGTATGGGACCTCGACCGGGCGTTCTGCCATATCGAGACGAGTCCATATTGCTAGGCTGCGACCTCGACCGGGCGTTCTGCCAAATCGGTACGAGTCGGAGTATGGGACCTCGACCGGGCGTTCTGCCATATCAAGACGAGTCTATATTGCTAGGCTGCGGGGAGGTGGCCCCGGTGTTGCGGTTTGTTGAGGCACCGGTTAACACTTGCTAGTTCTTCTCAGCTTGTGTTGGAATAAGCGTTGAGAAAATGGGGTGGCGTTGAGATGACAAGGCTCGCCGTAGAGCCCCATATTGATCGCAGTTCAGTGCGATGCAGGGTTTTTATCCTACTGGACAAGAGTACATGTGTTAGATGTAAACTCACCTGGGTGTATAAAGCCCATGCCGGTCGAATGTTCTCATAACCGGGGTCATACCATGGAACCGGGCGGACCTCGACCGGGCGTTTTGCCATATCGAGACGAGTCCCCCAGTGAGATGCCATGGGGCCGGGTGGATCTCGTTCCCGGAAGAATGCTCTCGAGCCGGTTGGATGATCATAACCGGTGAGATGGTCTCGGGGCGGTTGAATGTTACCTAACCGGTGAGATGCCATGCAGCCGGTTGAATGATACCTAACCGTGAACTGCCATGGTACCGGATGGATGGCTCATACCCGGAACAATGCTCTCGAAGCGGTTGAAAAACTCATAGCGGTGAGAGATGCCATGCAGCCGGTTGAATGATACCTAACCGTGAACTGCCATGGAACCGGATGGATGGCTCATACCCGGAACAATGCTCTCGAAGCGGTTGAAAAACTCATAGCGGTGAGAGATGCCATGCAGCCGGTTGAATGATACCTAACCGTGAACTGTCATGGAACCGGATGGATGGCTCATACCCGGAACAATGCTCTCGAAGCGGTTGAAAAACTCATAGCGGTGAGAGATGCCATGCAGCCGGTTGAATGATACATAACCGTGAACTGCCATGGAAACGGATGGATGGCTCGTACCCGGAACAATGCTCTCGAAGCGGTTGAAAAACTCATAGCGGTGAGAGATGCCATGCAGCCGGTTGAATGATACCTAACCGTGAACTGCCATGGTACCGGATGGATGGCTCATACCCGGAATAATGCTCTCGAAGCGGTTGAAAAACTCATAGCGGTGAGAGATGCCATACAGCCGGTTGAATGATACCTAACCATGAACTGCCATGGTACCGGATGGATGGCTCATACCCGGAACAATGCTCTCGAAGCGGTTGAAAAACTCATAGCGGTGAGAGATGCCATGCAGCCGTAGAGCCTAGGGAAGTGGGGGGGGGGGGGGGGGGGCTGACGCCTCGGTTCCCGCTCCTAACTCCCTTACCTGTCGCCAGCAGGCGGGACAAGTGGCTGACATGGATTTAAGGAGGAAGTCCATCAGTCCCATCAGTTTACTGATGCTGGGACACGTGCTGGTAGGGAGCGGTCTGAGATGGAGGGTCTGGATTCGCGGGCGTTTGAGTTGCTCTGATTGCGTGTTTTGGGGGGATTAGAAGTGTCTAGGGCACCGGACCTCTCTATAAAAAGGCCTCCTCTGCCTTCTCAAGTTCTGTTTTGCTGCTTGATCAGAGAGAATAAGAGAGAGAGAAATCCGGCGAAAACTTTGTGGAGGTGCCCCGCGACATCCGTTGCCTCAAGTGCTCTTTTACTCTCCTCCTATCATTGATCGCTGCTTTCGCAGGGCGGACTTTCCTCGGTTGAGCATACTAATCGGTAAGATCTTACTTTCTTTGCCTGGTGTTGTTCTTGTTTTTCTTTTCGGTGTTTTTGCTGCGGCGGGGGGGGGGGGGGGGGGGGGGGGGGTCTCTGTCGCCGACTGAGTTGTTTTAAACGGAGCGTCTGCGGTAAACTTGGGGAGGGGCCGCAGAGGGCGCTGTTCTAGCCTGTTGCTGACCAGCGCTAAGGTTTTGTTTTTTCTTCCCCTTAGGTTAAAAATGTCTTCTGCAAGTTCTGATGGGGCTTCCGAATCGACCTTCAGGCTTCCCGTTGTGGATGATGAGGAGAGACTGGAGGACTGGCTCGGTTCAGAATCCCCGGTGTCTGAAGCCGCTGACCGCTCCCGAAGCGAGGCTTCGTCTTCCGGGTCCTCAGGATCTGAGGAAATACCGCACGGTGTGCGCCTTGCTGGTGCTCCGCCCGGGGGCTATACCATCGGTAGAGGGAAGGATGCCGTGGTGTGCGGTGAGCCGGAGGGTAGAACCCCGGAGAGATTGCTGCGTTCCGGGAGACGTGGAGTATCCCGGATGAGGTGGCACTACGACCACTGAATCCCGGGGAGTCATCCTGTAACCCGGAGGCAGGTTGGGTTGCCGTGTATCTAGACCAGTTTCGCCACGGGTTCTCACTCCCGCTGCCAGATTTCGTGCAGTACATGCTCAGTGCACTACAAGTATCTCCCGCGCAGCTTCCAGGGCTCCAGTGGAGGCGACTGCTGAGCCTCGGCTGCCTGTACGAGTTTTCCGGGATGAGTATGCCAACGGTAAACGAATTCCGGGCACTGTACAGGTTGTCCTACTCGAAGAAGCGAGGGTCCCGGGGTTGTCTGTCCTTCAACGCCCGGTGCTTTCAACCTATCATCACCAATATGCCTTCTTGGGTGGATAACAACTGGAGGAAGAAGGTGGTGATGGCGGGCGGTAAGTGGCAGAAGAGGACTAAGATGTACCGGGTTCCTGGTACCTTCCAGCCCCCTGGGGATCAATCGTTCGAACTGTCCGAGTTGGAGCAGGAGAGGATCACGACCATACTCGGATGTTGGGATGATCTCGAACAGAGCTCTTACAACTTCATCCGGAGAGAAGTGTTGGAGTATTGCTGTCTCGGGCGAGATCCCGGTGCGTAGCGAGTGCTAGTGGTGACACTTTTGCTAACTTTTAAATACTAACCTTTGCTCGTCCTGTAGGTGCATCTTCCCGGGCGGTCATCAAACCCGAAACCACCCTATCCATGGACAGTGAAGACCTTCTCGCGAGGCTGAAGGAGAAAGGCGAGGCCGTTTCACGGACCTCGGTGGACGAGGAGTCCGGTCGGCTTACGGTTCATCCCGAACCACGGGCCATGGATGTTGAGGACGAGGGCTACGTCATGGCGTGTGTGAAGAGCCATCCTGCTGCGCCCAAGGCGGGACCCGGTAAGGGCAAGACTACCGGGGGGCCACTGAAGATTCCCGGTGGAGTGCGCCGGATTCCATACCGGCCGGGGTCAGTCCCGCTCGTCACTCGGGTCACCCGATTAGGCGCGCAATCTTCTTCGCCTGACGGCCAGGGTGAGAAGAGGCGGAGGATCATGGACGTTCCTCCCTCCATGCTGGTGACGCTGATCGGTGGGTCGTCCGGTGAGAATCTGGCCAAACGGCTCAAGGTAACCAGCGGTGCATCGAGTTCCGCTGAGGAGAAGGCTGCCGCTGCCCGGCAGAGTAGCCCCTCGCCTGCAGAGGCACGGAGGGGAAGCCCGGAGAGTGCACTCGCCCGACAGCTGGAGGCAGACTTGGCCGGCCTTGGTCTGGACAGGGCTGAGGACACCGGAGCCTTAGCGGGCGGGAAGCGCCAAAAGTTCAAGGAGTCGGTCCTCCAGGTAAGAATTTCCCGGTGCTATTGTACCACTCGTAACTTATTTCCTTTGCTGCTTGCTTAATTGCCTCTCTGTTGTTATGCAGCTGCTGTACAATCTGTACCAGCCCGATCCGAGCGAGGAGCTGAAGAGGCAGGTGGCCGAGCTGACAGAAGCCCGAGAGCGGCTGGAAGCAGAGAGGTCCCGGCTGGAGCGGGAGAAGGCCAGATTGGAGGAGAGGGCCAAGAAGCAGGTGGCCAAGTTGGAGGAGCAGGTCCGGAGCCTGGAGAAGGAGAAGGAGCTGGCTGAGGAGGAGAAGGCCGAACTGGAGGCCAAGGTGGACGAGCTCCAGGTGGGAGCTGCCGCTGTGCGCGCCGCCTCTGCCGCTGCTGCCGGGGAAGAGGACCCGGAACTGTACGAACGGGTTGTTCTGAAATACCATGGGAGCGATCAGTTCCTTCAGTTCCTGGAGAAGGCCAGGGAATCGGGCATCGCGGATGCGTACACGGAATGGGAGCAGAAGGGGTACCTGGATACTTCCCGGATGTCGAAGGCCGCTGATGAAGATATTCATGAGCAGTCGGACATCCATGAGCAGTCGGCGGAAGAGCAACCGGAAGGGGAGGGTGGACCTCAGATTGCTGAAGGCGCGGCTGCTTCATCCGGAGAGGCTGGTGGATTGCCCGCTGAGGGGGGAGGCGTAGCTCCTTAGGATTTTGCCCTTGCTCTTTTTTGTAAACTTGCCGGAACGGCCTCTGCTTGTATTATCCCTTGACTATGAATATACTTGAATTGGTGGAACCGGTGGAATTTTTCTTGAAAGTAGTTTGTATATACATCTTGATGTTACAGCGGTCGAACCGGTGATATGCCAAACTAACCGCTTGGAGGCTCGGCGAGTCTACCAGCCCCGGTCTTGCTCCCGGTCGGGATCTGCTCTCCTTTCCCCTATATACCGTTGGAGCTGGCCGTTACTAATCAAACCCTCCACCGCTGTTTTGAGAGCACAGCACTGGCTCGTTCGATGAGTAGCCTCATCATGATAGGAGCAGTACTTGCCCGTTTGCGCCGTGGTAAGCTTCCCCTTTGGGTACTTTCTCCTGGGCGGTGGTGGAATGATGTTCCCGTTCTCGAGCAAAATGTCCTCGTATGAAGAGGTGAGAGCGGTGAAGACCTCTTGACCGGCCGGTTGTGCTAGCATGATTGCCAGGGGGCGTTCTTGCCAGTACTGCGCCGGCTTGTGCTCGTTCTGGGGTCTGTCATGATAGGGCTTCTGTTGCCGTTGCCCCCAATTTCTGTTGGGCCGGCTTGGCCGGGCGGCTCGGTTCTCGGTCCTCTGGCTGGTCTTGTCTTCTTGTCGGTGTGGGGGGTGGTCTTCCTGCTGCTCTTCCCGCTTCCTCTTCAGCAGGTGCTGCCCGTACGTCTCGTGATCGGCCTGGGCGTGCCGGATGGCCATTGCCATCAACTCGTCATACCCGTGCGGGAGTTCCACCCGCACGGCATATGAAAATTTTCCTGGCCGGAGCCGTTGCTTAAACGCCATCTCGGCGATACCTTTGTCAAGGTTCTGAACACCGGCCGTCGCCGTCTGCCAACAGTTGACGAAAGTCCTCAATTCCTCGCCGGGCGCTTGCATGCAGTTGAAGAGGATGGTCGATATGCGGGCTCCCTCGACCCGGAGGATGAAGCGGCCTACAAACCGGTCGGCCAACTGCTCGAAGGCCTCTATTGAATTTGCCGGAAGCTCATAAAACCAGTTGAGCGCCTCCCCAGACAGAGTTTCCTGGAAAATGTTGCAGCATACTGCATCAGAGTAGCCTTTGGCGCACGTCTGGGACCGGAAACTATCCAGGTGCTGGTACGGGCAGCCGGACCCCGAGTAGGTGAGCTTGAGGGACTTCTGGTTACCGGACCTCCCCGATTCCATAACCCGGTGTGAGAAGGGGCCCATGCGCTCGTTGAACCGTGCGCCTTCCATTGGCCGTGCCGCTCTTCTCTCGTTGACCTCCATTTGGGCCTTCAAATCCGACACAGTGTCGGCGAGCATCTGCAATGGCCGTGCAGTCGGGGTCACGGCTTCATCCTCGAACGAAGCGTGTGGCCGAGGGGGCGTCGGCGAGCTCTTGGGCGGTGCCGTGCCTGCCGGTGACTCCGCTTGCTCGGGATCACTGAGCCTTCTGCCTAATGACTGCCCCGCCTCAAACCGTCGAGACTGGCTTGGTAGGGGTGCATGTGCCCTGGTCATAGCTTCGTTGGGCTGTTGTCCTCTCTCCAGGGCGGCTACTAGGGCAGCGTTTACTGCCTCCATTTCTCCATACCGGGCGTTGGACTTGGCTCTATCCCGGTCGCCCTCTTCACGCAGGCGACTGACCTCTGCGGCCATTGCCCGTATCTCTCCCGCCATACTGCTCTGGTCGGGGCTGTATGTGGTGTCTCGGTCACTGTTGCAGCGCTGGCTCTCCTCTCGGTCACTCGGATCATCCGAGAACGTCAGAGAAAAGCCCCGGTGCACAGGCCTGTCTTCAGTTGCCGGGCCTTTGCCGCGCGAGCTGTCGTGGTTTGGCCCCGGCGTGCCGGTCGGCCTCCCACAGCTCCCGCCTTCCTGATCGCCTTGGTCGCCGCGCTGCTCCCGCATAACGACCGGGGTGGAGACAAGTGTTTGCACTGGTGCAACACGCTGCTCCTCGGTGGTATTTCTTTCCTGTCTTGCTTCCGAACTCTCTGCCATCGATAGTGCTTACGTGGTTTCTTGTCCAAAATTCCCACAGACGGCGCCATTTGTTTCTGTTCAAACCCTGGGGCCTGGTAGAGACAGGTGAATCTTCGTGCTATCTTCTGCAAACCTGCTTACTAAGGGGAATACCGGGCGGGCCGGTCTTCTCCTCTCCGATGCCTAAGTTAGTATAGTTGGAATAGATATAACTTAAGCACGTATATAAGCGGTAGGAAGGATCAGTTACCTATTAATGAGGGTAGTTGGGGCCCTTATATAGGTGGCCAGGAGTGAGGTCTGGCCTTACCCTTTGATGTGGGACTGGTTCCCTTCTGTTTGCACACCAAAGGGCAGCTTTGGTGACCTCTTAGGCAGGCAGGCGCCCCCGGACCCCGGGCCCCTGGTAGCAGGATGGACTGCTGGACCCCGAGGCCGGGTTCTGGTGATCCGGTCCAGGGCCTTGGGCCGGTCCCTGGTGCACTAGCTGCGGGTCTGCGGGCCTGCTGTAGCCCCTCTGTGGCTACTGTCAACAGGCGTCAACAGCCAAATCGTACAAGCCTGACCGCTGCGACACTATCGTCGATGCCCTTCACTTCTAGTATTCGCCACAAAACGAGGAGCCAACAAACGATAAAAAACCCTTATAGCATTGTTCAGATTTGTCTCTGATCACGTTGGTCACAACACATTTTCGTGGCCAACTAATATTCCAACCATCATCTTTCCATGACGATACCCGCAATTGTCATGCCGCAACATTGCAACAATCCATAGCTGAGTTCTCATCCAACCATGTCCTGCCTCCGACCAACCCACCTCAGACCCAAAGAAAAATCCCTAAAGCAACCACCCGTCCGGCATGGAATCGCAGTGTCAGGACGACAAAGGCCATCAAACACCGGGTCACCCCCACTCGAGCACCAACTAAGACAAGAAGAAGGCATGTGCGACACTTGAGTTGCTTGGATTATTTCTAGAGAGAAAATTCTCTTCAGAAAGAAAGATTTCATGTTTTTTTTTTAATCAACAAATGGGTCGTCACATGCCTGCGAATATATTTTCGTTCATAAATGATGCCTTGTTATTAAAATGTGGGTTTTTTTTTTTACTTGAAAATATAATTTCATTAAGGGACAAGCACAAAACAAGGCTAGCAAGAGTTAAAGCCCAAACCATACAACCATAAATAAATGGGAAAACATTCTCATAAATTGAAAGACAATGGAACAGAAAGCAATCTTATAAAAGGGGAAAAAATTCGCTACAAAACAATAAAACTATGTTGCCCGTGCTAATGGGCACAATAATCCATCATTTTGGAGAACATAAAACATCAACGGTGCTGGTTATGTAACCCATCTCGAAAGAGCAACCGTCCATGTGGCAAGTCTAGCTCCAACTGCATATTCGAAACCAGTCGACCATTTTCAGATTTGTACAATAATCAAATAAGTCTGTCAACTTCCAATATATTTCTTATTTCTTGTCTCAAAAAGATAACCTCAAATGAACTACCTTCTACAAGTTCAGAGAGGCTGCAAAATAAACACCCACGAGGAGTGCTTCAGCCTCTGCTACCATTGTCGAGCTACAAAATTGCACAAATGGCCTCATCCTTACTGCAACGTTTTTATTTAAGATACGTTAGAAATTCTTCACTTCATTAAGTAAAGAGGTACCATGCTACCAGATCACAGTGAACCCCAGAAACACGAGAACACATGAGACGTCTCAAAAATTTAAAAAGTGAATATAAATTTTTTAGAGAAACTTGAAATCTTTAATTCAAACTTAAGAAGTTAATCGATCAATTTTATCGCAAGATATACATCCATCATAGATCAGAGTCATTATTCAATTGATATGTTGGTAACAGAGTTGTTACTGTCGAATTTGAAGTCTCAATAATTTACATGACCATTTTTTCAATCTCATGATGTGCTAAAGAGTATGTTTGTCTCAAGAGATTGTCATAACCGAGCTTAAATTCTTGTAGAGTCCAACACTCTATAAACCAGATTTATTCTATAAAGGCCAAACTCATGTTCATGACTATAAAAAAAAAAAAAAAAAAAAAGTTAACCCATTGTCTCGTAATTCCCATTATGAGAAAAAATAAAAACCTGCCTAAAAAGACAACTCACAAAGCTCAAAGTTACAAATCTTTGCTCACATAAACCCATGTCAAGTAATTTATAACTCTAAAGAAAACCTTCATTGCAAAACCATTTAGATCTCTCTTAGACAAAAGAGCCGAAATAGCAGATTTGATGTATTCCTCTCGTTTGGCAGTGCTCTGCGTCCGTGAGGCTTTCCTCGTCGCCGCCCAGAGCCTACCGGATGGGTGTTGATGAGTTTGAGTCATATGGCTTCCTGAATCTGCAGAGACCAACATCATTTGCTTTGCCCTAGTTTTCATTGGAGTCGATGTTTTTTTTGTGGCTATGTAGTTGGGTGGTGGCTTATCATGCGGCAAGCGATGGTGCTCGACTTTCAACTGGCGTCGGTGACGCTGAGTCCTCGTCAAGGGGTAGGCAGTGCTCTCAAGGTCCAGGAATTCTCTCGTTTGGATTATTTATGGTGCCCAGTGAGTTTCTTCATGCCCTTTCGGTGGGTTGCTTTGGTCTTTTGGGGTGAGCGGCAACTTTGTGGTGGTCATTGTGGAAGACTGGTGCGGCGGCGATTCGCAGCTCAGAGAGGTGAGACAACAACAAGGTTGGGCCCACATTTTGGGCTAGGGTTTGTTTTTATGTGAGCCATATCGACTTACTTAATTTACTAGGCTAGCTCTTTATTATTTTTGTATAATAATGCTCGGATAGTGTAGCGGATTTTAACCATGTATCACTAATTCTCTGGCGTTATATGAGTTCTCCCATTGCGCAAGTATTAATGTACTCCAATGGGTCTTAGGCGGATATACTTCGGGGTTAAGTTTTGTAGCTTCTTATTTGTTTCTGCACAAACCCGTAGGCCTGGCAGAAGCACAATAATAAAGATAGAACATGAACACAACCAAGTATAGTGGTTCACCGTGCCATCAGAGGGCACGGCTACGTCCACTTGGAATACTCTATAGCCGGCTAATAAGCCATCGGTGGTACAAGGGTGGAATGCCTTGGAACCCAGATTCCCAACTCTAATGGGGAAGCCTTCTATTTATAGGGAAGGAAGGCTCCCTCCTTTACAATGTTTCCAATGTGGGATGCTTATTACACTATTACACAATTCCTTACTCACGAAGCTACTTCAGGCGCCCGGTGGCACGGCTTCCGAGTGCGGCACCGGTGATGTGGAACAATGAAGATGTAGCCGGGGTGCTGGTCTACCCGATGGATGCCGGAAGTAGGACCCATGACGCCGGTTGCACGGTCCACGAGGTCGCCGAATATGCTTGGCGGTGCACCATATATACTGTCAACATTATTATTCAAGTGCAGTAGTTAATATAGCTTGAATATGACTTTGACTCCCGCTTGACTAAGTGTATGAGATTACATTGGAGATTTTCTCCAGCATGACCACCGGTAGTGTAGGCTTCGGCCGATATGGGCGATTTACCTAATATAATATTTTCCATTCCCTAAAAAAAAAAAAAAAAAAAAAAAACCATATCAAGTTTTCAAATACATTATGCCAATCCAAATTTCTCTCCAAAATTTTCAATCGAAAATTTAAAAAAATCAAAACAGAGCCAAAAGCTAGCTTGGTGTGAAGCGTTATAGAGAGTAGCAGCTATGAACAGGGCCACGTCAAAAAGATCTCTCTAAAACAACTTGAATTTAAAGAAAAGTAGTACTACTAACTAGTGTAATGATTCTTTTTGTTTGTTTCCGGTAGCAATAGAGGCGTTGATAAAAAAGTAAGCGCAGTAATCGATTTGATCTTGGTCTAAAAAATCTATCTTTGATGACGACAGCAGTGTGACAGAGGAAGGCGGCGACTTGGAGGGAGAGAAGGGCAGTGATGAAGTGACTGTGATACGACCCAAACCTCGAACAAACTTTTAACCGTTTTATCCTTTATTTTTACGTCCTGGTAATTGTTTTTACGATTCGAAAATTCTAATGGTTGACTTTTTATAAGTTGACTAAACCGATAATTTTATTGCTCGATGAGGTAGAAGACGTTAAAACGAGTCCGTGAACATGTAGCACGTTTAATTTGGAGTTCGTGTGGAAAAGTTATGACGTAAAAACCTGAAATTTGCTGTTTTTGGACGAGTATAAATAGTCGGGTTAAATTTTCCCAAAAGGGCAAGTTTTTCTTTTTCCTTTTTCTTTCTTTCCTTTTCTTTTCTTTTTCTCCTTTCTCTCTTTCTCTCTCCCCGATTCGGCCCGAACCCGCCGACCACCGTCGCCCTCCTCCCTTTCTCCGTCGTCCGGCCACCAAACGGTGCGCCACCGGTGTCGATCGCTTCCCCCCGTCCTCCTCTTCAATTCTGTGGTGGTGGCCTGGTGAGTTTCGCCGTCATTCGACCAATTGCAGCTCAAGAAGGCTCGACTGTGTCGAGCCCGAAATGTTCTCCTCTGGCCACGGTTTGGCCCGAATTGGGAGGGCAATTGAAGATCTCGGCTAGTGCAAGAATTTCAAGAAAGGAATTAATCCAATTTGAACCAGGTAAGGAGAAATTAGAAATTGAAATTTCTAGGGTTTTTGTGAATTCAGTGGAGATTGTAATTTTGATGTTTTTGATGTAATTGGAGGCTAGAATTGAGTTCAGCACATTGCTTAGAGTCTATTAGGTGTAATTTGGTATTCGATTGGTGGAAATTGGGGAAAAATGGAGGTGGAGGAGGTCCGGCCTCCGTATGCGGCTGCCGAGGGGTTTTTGAGTCGCGGAGGCCATGGGAATGTGGTTCTGGGGTACGGGCGGTGATGTTGGGTTAAATTTGGAGACGTTTTGGAAGTGTTTTGGCCTCCTGTGGCGGAGCTGCCGGCGGCGGGGCGGCGGCGCTGCTGCTACCGGCGGCGAGAGGAAGAAGATGAATAGTGAAACAGTAAAAAGTGAAAAGTAAAAAGGTAAAAGGTGAAAAGTAAACAATAATTCAGTAAATAGTAAACTGTAAAAGTAAATGGTAATTAGTAATTCTGACTTTGACCATTTAGTGTGGACTTTTCAAATTACTGTTTGACCAGTAATTTTTACTGTGGACTTTCTGTAAAAAGGGTAAAAGCTGGTAAAAAGGGTTTTACGACAAAATAACCAATAAAAGAAGTTATCGGACTCGGGATGGGTGTCCTAAGTAATTTTAGATGTAAATTGTTTCGGTATTTGAGGAGTAATTCCTATATCGATAACAAGAATTGAAATTGTGTTATTCGGGCGAGTGAGGACGTTCGTAGATTTAACTTTTATAATCAAATTCTGAGTTTTAGATTATGTTTTAAACACGTCTCTGTTACAGGTCGAGAGGTTACTCGACGTGATGAGAGCGAGGAATAGCGGCACGCTCGGGCGAACAGTGAGTAGATTTTATTTTAAAATAAATGCAGGCATTTACGTTTTGTTGAAATGTAATTTATTTAATTAAATAAGTTCCTAAGCATGATATGAATTATCGAAGCCGATAATTCATATAATTTTGTTATAATTGTTGATTTAATATTTAAAAGAAATGTAGTTTTGGGTTATACATTTACTACTATTTTAGTAGTACGTATTTTAACCAGAAATGAGATTTCCAAAAATTGTATGATTTGATAAATCATACTTAATAGTTTTTATTATATTTTATATTTGAAAGACCGGAAATGAGATTTCTGGGGAGTTTATGATTTCATTATTTGTGATTTCACGACATGTGAGACATGTCGATGTTATGTATATCGTTTTCGATATTATTTTACGGCATGTGGATATGTCGGATATATATATGTATATATTTTGAGGCTATTATATTATTAATAATTATTATAAGCCTCAGATGTGCGGTCGGGGACCGTACTGAGTAGTATATATAAGGGGAAGTGTGTTTTCGGTTTTGTTTTCGGATTTTCACCATATCAGGGTCCGTATATATATTGATGCTAGTTAGCTTATTAACCTCATCCCATGCGAGGTGACGACTTGACCATATATGTCAGATTCACGCTCGGTGGTCGACGTAGATGTGTAGAGGTTTAGCTTGGGATGCTATAGAGTCTTGGAGGCTCGACCCTTAGCCTGGGAGGCTTATTATTAAATGGTGCTAACTTTCCCCTATTATATAACTAATGAGATTGATCAGGATTTTATATTATTTGGTTTTCGGAAATATTTTCTCTATGAGACCTTCTGTTATTTAATAAATTCCCGAACCCGCGGGGCTGGGTTTGTATATGACCAATGGGATTGGTCGTGAAATATTATGAATGGATTTTCAAAAGTATATTGTTTTGAATATGAATATATATATATATATATATAAAATAATTATTTATTTATTTGATTATATCAGCGGGGCTGATTTTTAAATACGATTTTTTTAAAATGCGGGACGTTTTATTAAAACGCATGCATTGTTGTTTTTATTTCTAAAACATTGGGAAATTAATATGATACTTTTATTTAAAGTTATATGGTAAAATTATTTTCTTTTATCCACTCACTCTAACGTTTTTAATTTACTTTCCCCTGGGCTCTTCGTTTTAAATCGCCCAGGTTGCAGACTAGTTTATTTGAGGTCAAGATTACTCGGAAATCGAGGCATAGTCATCGTCGTCTTTGCTTCCGCTCGGTAGGATCTATTGATCCTTTTTCTTTTTGATTTTGTATCTCTAGTTCTTTATTAGATTGCTCTGATAACCTGTGAATCAATTGAAATTGGTTTTGTGTTTGATTGTGGAAGTTGTTTGATTTTGGGGGAGCATGTGGCTCGTGGAGTCAGGATGGTTATTGTTGAAGTGTTTTATATTTTATTGCAGGTATATGGTTGTCTATCTTAAGATTGGCTTATCGATTTATCGATAGAGTTAATCTTAAAGTGGTCCCCGTAGGACCTTATCTAGGTTTCATAGTGAAATCTGATTCAGGTACTGTCAGACTAACATGGTGATAAATCTGTGTATAGGAGGCCGTGTGTTAGATTTTATTTTATTTTTTCAATTTTTTTTAGATGGTGTTGTGTGTACGTGGGATTGTGGCATGTGAAATCCCATTGTTTTTTTTTTTGGATTATGGTAGGTGTTGGAAGTTATTTGGGGCTCTATAACGAGAGTCATATATGTGGATCATGGAGTAAACAAGACAGTCAAATTCTAGCGCGTCCCATATAAGAAACTTCACATTATATTTTAAGAGTGTTGCAATTAACACACCAAAAATCTCTATTCACAGAATCTTTTAAAATAAATTATTCTTTAAATTGGATGTGTGAATAGAGAAAACTGATGTGTTAATATCATTTTTCATTAAAAAAAATACATGATGTGTGTGAATAGATATTTTTAGTGTGTTAATAGCACCACACAATTTCAATATTTTAAATGCAAATCGAATTCCCCACTAAAGTTTTTAACATATTTTCATATGAATCAAGCCTTGATTTCTCAAGGAACACTGACTGAGAACCTCTTCAAAAAGGAACACCAAGAACCTTGATTTCATGTATACAATTCTGTATATATGTTACTTTCCATTATTTCTTTCAAAAGTTCAGTCATCAACATTTTCGTTAGAAATTTTAGTGGGAAAACTATGTCTGTTGTATGAACATGCACTACGCCATATATGGGTTCATGCGACGCACAGTTTTCCGTCGCTTAAAAAGCTTTAAGCGACAACCTACAACACCGTCGCAAAGATCAGACGGTATGTCACTTTAAAATGCTTTAAGCGACGATACTAAGGCGACATGTATTTTAGTCGCTTATAAACCACTAAAGCGACGGTTTTAGGGAACAAGTAAATCAGTCGCTTAAAAATTATCTTAAGCGACAGACTGTGATGAAATCTGTCGCTTAAATTTTTTAAGATCTGTTATAAAGTCTCGTCTTAAACAGAACCCATAAGTCGAAGAAAAAACAGAAGAAAAGCTGTGAGCTGCGAAAAAGGGGCAAAACTGTTGATTTAGTCAATTTTGGGGTCCAATTGCTTTGTAAGTTAGTATAATCTCTCTTCTTCAGTGTAATCACTATATTTGGGTTTAATTGTTTGAATTTAGTGTTTAATATCTTGAGTTGAATTTGGTTTTTAATGTGTTTTATGTTATTGTTACTGTTAGGTGTTTGAATATATGCTGGACTTAGTGTTGATTTTGGATTTTTTCACTATATTTGTGTTAGATTGGTTGGATTTAGGGTTTGAAACCTTTGTTTGGATTTTGTGTATTATGTATAGTGTGTTATTTTTAGTGTTGATTCTTGAACATATTAAGGATTTAGTGTTAATTTTTGATTTTTTTTTCATATTATTTGTGTTAGATAGGTTGAATTTAGTATTTATATTGTTGGTTTGAATTTTGTATATGATGAATTTTGTGTTATTTTTAGTGTAGATTTGTGTTTGATTAATGAATTAATGTTGGATTTATTAATGATTTGTGTGTAAATGTGAAAACCATTTGTGTTTTCATATTTTTTATTAATTGATACATTTATGTTTATTATCCGGATGAGCATGTGAGAGTGATTCAACTCTTGCATTCACCAATTTTTTTTTGGCTTAGCATTCCCGTTCGAGAATCAAACACAACATTTGATTCGCAAATTGTCCCTTTTTTGGATAGTTTGGGAGAACGTGACATTGTCGAGAGTACTTGCACTTCCTATGATTACGTTTTTGATTTTGGGTATTGATTTCGACATGGTCTCTCTATATTGTTCATTTAGTGCACACTAGGTTGTTAGATATTTGTGCACTTTGGGAACTGTATGGAAATGCTGTCGAAATTTTTCCAAACCGAAAACGTAACCTAGGGAGCTAGAGGCTTGATAAAGGAAGTGTTCTCCTGAATGAGATATGACCCTAAACCGGAGGGATAAGGTGAAGAATATGTGTAATGTTTATGTTGTTGTTTGCTAAATTTGTGTATTTTTTTTATATTTTTCATATGACAGACAATATAGACAAGAGTTGGATCGAGTTATCTAGAGGTGATCTGATGTTCATTCAGGGGATAATGAATTTATGTGCGTTGGTCCTCCAGGATAGCAGTAGTGACACGTAAGTGCACAGGTACCCGTGCAAGAGTTGTCTGTTGCAAAAGAGGAGGCTTACAGTGAATGAGATATTTACGTACCTGAGGGAAAACTGTATGATGTATAGTTACACTACATGGATACATCATGATGAAGCTGTAAACGTTCCTTCATTGTATGAGCAGAAGGAATACCTCAAGCAAAATGCCTCTTCCAGTGGTACCTATGAGTACATCAAACAATTGCTTCCTGTTCAGAGTTTGCATCCCGAGTTCAAACCCAGAGCAACTAGACAGAAACTGTGTTGGACTCACGTGAGTATAATTTGGGAGATGTCGTACTAGAGCACATTGAGAATAAGGTATACCTTAGATGTCATGCACATTGAGAAGTATGTGTATGACAACATCAGTGGAACTCTTTTCGGTCTTGAAGGAAAGACCAAGGACGATCCAAAAGCTCGTGAAGGTCTGGAACAACTATGGATACAGAAAACCCTGTGGAAGAAATTGAAACCCAGGTCAAGTAAAAAATAAATAAAAAGCATCTCAAGCACCGTATACAATTCTCAATGAGGCAAAGAGCGAGACTTTCGAATGGATTAAAGATAGTCAGTATGCTTATGGTTATGCGGGAAGTTTAAAGAATAAGGTTAATGTGGATAATAAAAAGTTTCATGGATTGAAGATGCATGACTGCCATGTACTGCTCCAACGTCTTCTTCCAGTGGTTATTCATCCATATTTGTCAACTAGTGTCGTTGAGCCATTAATAGCGCTGTTCAGATGATTTCAGAATTATATGTTAAAGAGTTGAAGAAAGAGGACTTTCGTCAAATGAAGCTAGATATTGTTATGATTCTTTGTAAATTCGAAAGGATCTTTCATCTCGCTTTCTTCACCATCATGGTTCATTTCATTATTCACCTTCCCGAACAGGTTCTGCTTACCAGTCCGGTACATTTTACCTAGATGTTTCCCATGGAAAGATGTTGCGTTATTTTTGTCATTTTAACTAGATGATCTCTATATATATTGTACTAGCTATAATATTTTACAAGCAACTCGGAGACTATTAAAAAATTATTAGAAACACACGTTCCCTAGAAGGGTGTATTGCTGAGCAATACATTACACAAGAGTGTGTGACATACTGCAGTTTTTATATGGATGATGCTACAGAAGATGCAAACATCGCAACTGCACCTCGATTCAATATCTATGTTGTTTTTGAACTAGTGAAGCCCGAAATTTATATAGCAAATGCTCACTTAAGTAGACAAGAACTGTATGAGGCTCACTTGAATGTGATGGAGCATTGTACAGAAGCGGCTCACTTCATTGAGAAAATTAAGATCAAGTAACTAAAATATATCCATTGATGAATGATGAACAATGTATTGAGAGCTTTTTTTCCATATTTTCAAGATTGGGTATACATTCATCCTTAATTTTATTATTATATGTGGTTGCAGCATATATATTACATTGCACTTATGTTTTATATTAATGTTACAGATCATTCATTGCAAGCAGAAGGAAGTCATTATTATACGCTTGAACTGCACATTTTGACATGCCGCCCTCAAGCACACAGTATTTATTCACAATGTTATGTCAATAGAGTTAAGTTTGTCTCGTGTCAGCGAGACCAAAAATTGAAGACTCATGTCATGGTAGAGATGGGAGGCATCATATATTACGAGATTCTTGAAACCATTGTCGAACTAGTATATTCAGAAGACATGCGGGTTGTTTTGTTCAAGTGTAACTAGTACAATACTGACTCTACCGTTTCTGGGAGCGTAAAGTTAGATCACGGTCTTTTATCAGTGGACACATCTACTAGCTGGTATGAGGATTCACCATTTATTCTTGCCGCCACGGCAAGACAAGTGTTTTATCTAAATGACCCAAAGGCTAATGAACATTGGAAATTCGCTAATGTGCTGTCACACAGAGGTATGTACAGTGTTAGCACACTTGTAAGGGATGAAACTAACAGACCTCCTAGTAGGAATCAAGTTGATGAATCCTATCAAGAACCTACCGCGGACTCAATCTCAACTTACACCTATATATCTGATTTCACCTTCGACTTCGGTTCTCTTCCACACATAGATGTTTGCATTCACTGTTACAATAATGAAGAGGAGGAGAATGATGAACATGATGATCAAACCGAGTTTGACAATGATGAAGAAGATGAAGGTGAAAGTGAGAAAGATGAAGGCAAAAGTGAGGAAGATAGAGAGGATGATTATGCTGATTATGAGGAAGAACTATCTGATGAAAATTGATCATTTTATTAAGTGTTTTATCTAAAGTATAATTTGTAAACTCTAATTTCATACATGACCGATTGGTAATTAAAATTCAATTTTAATGCAGATAAATTTTTTTATAAATTAAAATTTATATAAAAAAAGTACATTTTGAAGCGACGGATTTAGCAAATACTTCAGAATGTTAAAGCGACATTTATTTGCTATTTCCGTTGATTACATACTGGTTATAACAATTAAATTTTAATGCAAAATATTTATTTAAAAAAAAAACCATTATATTTTAAAGCGACGGATTTCGTATATGTTAGTCGCTTTAGTCTTCTTCAATTCATGCATTTCCACAACATGAATAACTTGATCCTGAAGGAGGAGTTGAACGTGTTTAATGAGGTATAAATCAACATTTCCTTTGATTTTCACGTCAACATGCACATAATAAGTGTTGGAGGTATATATGGTGCACCGCCAAGCATGTTCGGCGACCTCGTGAACTGTGCAACCAGCGCGATAAGACCCAACTCCGGCATGCATCAGGTAGACCAGCACCCCGGCTACATTCCCAATGTCAGAGATCATCGGTGCTGCACCCGGAAGGTGTGCCTCCGGGCACCTGAAGTAGCCTCCAGAATAGGGAAATATGTAATAGTATGTTTGCATCCCACATTGGAGATGTAGTATGATGAGTCGCGTGAGCGAGCATCAAGCAATAATAACCCTACAATCGTTAGTAGTATAGACATAAGTAGGGATCGTTCTAAGCCGGGGATTAAGGGTACCTGAAATATGAAATTGTTAGACACACATATACACATATATACACATGTTAACGTCACAATGGGGTATGAGTATGGATCGGCAGCAAAGCTGCCCTAGAACTAGGTGACACGAAATTAAAAGTTGCTGAAAATAAATCCTAAGTCTAATATTTACAAGTTTTGGTCGACATCTTTCACACAAAGCACTCCACACTCAACTCATTTAACACATAAGATTCACACAAAAGAAGGTAAGGAACAAGTATTTAGCATGCATTGGACTTAAACAAGTTTCGACCTACAACTAGAACGTTTCCGATTTTACCTAGTTGAGAGACTTTTTCTTATGTTTTAAGATCGAGCTATTCGCATGGTGATCCTAAAAGTTATGCTACCTTATACAAGTAATAGCATTGAAGCACAAAAGTCTATAATCGAAAACATGTAAACAAGCAAGGTTGTCAATCATCTCATTTAACATGCAAGTTTTAGCTAAGGTTATACCCTAGGTGAGCACAATAGAATCAAAGCAACATACGTTTCATCTTTATTCATTCTACTCGGGTTAGATGAAACCTAACATCTAGATTTACTTGTTTGCCAAACAACACTAATGAGTCGGTTTTTAAGTCACGCCCTTAGATTACTAACCGATTTAAATCCTCAACATGCATCAATACCGCTGTCCTAATTATCTAAGTGTGTTCATCTTACACGTTTTATACTACAAAATTAACATGCAAATTCATTGTTCCCGAAATTTAAACCTAAGTCTAAACATCGAATCAAACAATTCATCAACATACAATTCATAAAACCAATCTCCAATTTGAATCATACATAGACATATAATCCAAAACCAAAAATACATGCAAGTTTTATAGACAAAACAATTCATAACTACACAAACAAAAGCTAAACCGAAAGAGGGGAGTGGATCACACTTTAGAAACCTTGGAGAGCTTCGTCTTGGTGTGGATCCGGTGGCGTATGGTGGTCGGATGGACTGCTGCACGGCAACAAAGTGGCTCGGCAGTAGGTATTTTCCAAGTTCGGCAGAAACTTGGTTGAGGGTGGTGGTGATTTTCGGCTAGGATTTGTGTAGGATTTTTGGGGAGAATTTGGTAGAGCTTTGGCTTTGTGTTTTGGCTTGAGATGTGACAAGTTTTTCAGAATATGAGATGGCTATATATAGAGGAAAAAGGGAGAGAGGCTGCCGGCAGTCCCTTAAGCCAAAAGGGATTCAGAAAACCTAGTTCATTAAGGTTTTGCAACCTTCCTTTCTTAATCCAATTAGGTTTTCTTTTCTGAATTTTTCTTCAAGGCTTGGGCTTCACATCTTCATGGACTTCTTATATGGTCTTGGACTTCATTTGACATGTCTTGGTCCATCGAAAAATACCCCAATTGCCGGCAGCACACAAAGGCATACAATCTGCCTCTATTCGGCAGCTTCTCCTAGTGTGACTAGGAGAACGTCTTTCTTCAAGTTTTTCTTCAAGTCCATGGCCTAGTGTCTTCCTCTTCCCTTCATAAACCTTGGACCATCTTCACATATGCATTTGTGCACCATTTAGTCCATCAAAAACAGAAAACACGAAAAAGGGGCAGTAGGTTCTTGGAATCGGCAGATTTGACCTTGTTGCAGTAATTCCGGCATATCTCCACGCTCGGAACTCCGATTGATGCGATTCCAAGTCTCAGATAAACTAGACACATATGGCCATCTCCCCATAAAACAGTTTGATCAAATTCCTTGTGAGTCGACGGGAATGATTTTTCGAAGTTGGGACACAGTCCCAGGAAAATCCTGGAAGCCCCTGGATTGGAATGTTCGGACTGCGGTTTTGCAGCCATCTTTTGGGTGACTTCCCAAACTCCGATTGATCTGAAATTTTAATACAACATTCCTCAGTATATGAATATTAAGCACACCAAATTTCATAGAATTCGGACAAGGATAGATCATATTTTCACTCATCTCAAAATCGCGAAAAAGACATATTTTACACTATTTTCCAGATTTCTCAAACTTAGTCATTTTTCGGATTATTAAGCTCATATTTCCAAAACTCCACCAAAACAACACTAAACTAAATTATGACTCTATCTTAGATAAATAAGGGTTAAACAAAGCATAAACGAGGGCATAAGCATATAATATCGTCGCACATTGTGCTCCTATCAACTACCCCACACTTATCCTTTGCTAGTCCCTTAGCAAACTAAATTAAACTAGACTCTAAACAAACTATTGCCCCTAACAATTTGTCTCAGGCTCGTATGTACACATAGCTTTCAAGTTATGCATGAGAATGATAGATACGAAAATTCCAAGTTTCATGAACATGCGACATCAATATGAACATATAAGAACAAAAGGTAAGCATGTAAACATGTAAAACTAATCTAATCCTCCTCACTAGGCATACTCTCTTCTTTTCTCTCGAAGCATGGTTAATCACACATAAGTATATGCAAGCGAAAGATCATGAAATACAAAGAGTGACTTGCATATATCAAAGAAACGAAAGCACTTTGTGAATTTTTATGGAAAAACCTCATATGACAACTATATGCACCAATGAACCAAAACCATATGCTTACTCTTGAGATAATCTCCACAAATCAAGTTTAACCATCTTAAGAATCATGAAAAAGATCAATAAGAAGGGTTGTAATGGGGCTAGGCTAAGAGGTATTCGATATTTGGATAAGGAGGCTTAAGAACGTCACCATGCGCTTTAGCAAAGCTCGAATCTCCTTATGTCTCCTCACCAAGGGCCGAATTTCATCTTTGTTGGACCCATACTTCATTCTTTTCTTCCCATACAACATTACAACAATAATCTAGACAATAGCCATGCACAACATTTTTATTTTTCAAACCTATGCCGTGCCCTCTTCTTTTCTTGCTCTCGGCCTCCATTCTTTCTCTCTTTTTTTTTTAAACCGAGCATTTTTCTTTCTTTTCTTTTCATAGGCACGGCATGCATATATTTTTCACAAAATTTCATGGCTAAGTCTACCCCACACTTGTTCTTCTTCATCACACACGCGAAAACGCTTTCGAAAATCAAGCTTTGCCGGAACACACAGTAAAGGCATTACTATACTAAGTTCATGGAAAGTGTTTAAGGGTGATGAAAGAAAAGGCTCAACATAGGCTCAAAGGGGTTTACTAAGGTGTCCCACGACGGGCTCCAATTAGGGCACATGCTTTATTTGGCAATGGTGGTAAACCTAAATGATCTTTATTCAATCACATTCAAAATCAAGGTATTTTATGATATAAACGTTTCGAAAATCAACAAGAGTAAGTTCTAGCATACTAGAGTTCATTAAAAGTCTATGGCACATAGTCATCGAATAAGTAAAGAATAATGAGGTTCACATATTAGCATGCTCAAAATTTTCAATTTATCACTCATGAAGAAAGCAATTTGGCTCTAAAGCTCACATAGGTTATTATGGAAACAAACTAGCTAAAACATGCATGCTTCATAATCAACAAGTCCTACATGCTCCTACCAATGCACAGAATCCATGAAACTTACAATTTTAATTGTATGCAAAACTATCATCTATGTATGCAAAGAGGAGAAAAAACATCATTGACATATTAGAGGCATCCTAAGACTCGAAACAAACAATTTAAACACTCTATTTTTGTGGAACATTTTCTAAATTTTCTTTTCTAAGCTAAGCACACGAAAACATAAACGGAATACGTTATCCCACCCCACACTTAGAAAATTACATTGTCCTCAATGTAAGCACATAACTATATCAACGAATTTCCTAAGCATGCAATAGACTAACATATTCCAACATATCATCACAAACCAAAGAAAAAGAGAAGGGTTAAGAAATTTCAAACTCTCGGTGATGGCTCCTTCATTTTTCTTTAATCGACTTGGGTTGCCTCCCAAGTAGCGCTTTGTGTTTATAGTCCATTGCTTAGACTCTTCACCATGTGTTTTGTACGTGTTTATTGTGGCCAAAAGTGTTGCTATCGGCAAAGAAGGGCAGCAACTCACTCTCTCGGCAGAAAACTGCTTCTCGGCAGTGACTTTCGGAAGGGCAGGACATAAGGCTGCAGCTTTGGCAAAGGCTGCCCTCTTGGCAGGTTTTCCCAATCTTCAAAGGTTTAGGTTTTCCTTTCTCTCCTCGGACTAGGTTTTCTTCTTTTGATTCCCTACATGCCTGCAGCCTTTTTGGACTTTGGAAGCTTCATTGCAAACCCAGGACACAGCTAGACAAGCTAGAAATTTCATAGGAATACTTCTCGGCAAGTTTTCTGGTGTATCGGCAGCTTCCTGGCAGGGGCAGCCCTACTCGGCCGGTGCAGGCTGCGTGCTGCTTGGCAGGATGCTTGCATGCTCCTGTTCGGCATGTTGGTTCTTGGCACGCTGCAGGCTGGCTGCTTGTCATGCCTCTCGGCAGGTGGTATCGGCAGGCAGCAGGGCTGGCTGCAGGGGCAGCAGCACCGGCAGGCTGCGGTAGGGGCATCTTTCTCTCGGCAGCAAGGCAGGAAGTTGGTGCGGCATTGGCAACAAGGTGCAAGGTTGCATTGCTGGGGGAAAGAGCAAGCATGCGCACGGAGGAATATCGGCAGGGCTGCGCGGCAGCAAGCAAGGCGTCAGGCTGCAGGCAGCTCGGCAGAAGCTTTGGCAGATGGAACGCTTCCTCTTAAGGCTCGAATTTGGGTGTGTTCCACTATCCTAATGCAAAAGTGTTGTAAATAAATATTGTAGTGGACACACAGAGCTTTCCACCGGTATAAAATTTGCCTCAATCGGACCAGCAGAAGTACTCTTTGTTTGGTCTTTAATCGGACCTATTGATCTGCCCAGTGTTCTGTTTCGCCAGATTGACCTTGCTGCACTCAAATTGAAACTGGGAACGGCTCGAGACTCCAAATCAACTTCTGTAAAATCCTACAGAAAGTAGACTCAGAGACCTTTCCAACGGTGTATGGCTCACTTTCCCAAGTTTTGTGAGCTGAAAACGGCAGCCATCCAAAGTCGACGGATTGCACTGCCCGATTTCTGTTTTGGGCAGAAGGTGGTATTTCCTGCACTTTTTTTTCTTTTCAATTCAATCTGCACACGCACAAGACACATCAAAACGAACAAAACACAAAGATAAATGCAAGAATATACAAAGCTATACAAGCCATGGCATTAGCAAATACAAACAATTTTCAAACAATGATACACAAAATCACATTCGGCAAAGCATACAACACACACGGCAAAGCACAAGCATGGTTCGGCAATAAGAGAGCAAAATTCAAAACGTCCATGATCATGTAATCGCTAGGTTTAATTTCTTTTAAAATTTGTTCTAACTCTCGAAGTACGTGGAGCAGAGGAGATAACGGTGCAATGGACTGATACAGCCCCCGGTAGTATCATGCTTAACCCGATATACCTCAAGAGTTTGAACCACACAACATGTTTTATCTTCGAAGAAAATAGGCCACATATGTCAAGTTATGTTCTAGCGTCTAAAGTGAGGTGATGCTTCGGCACAAGCTGTCGACTAGGTCGTGCGGATTTTACGTTTCAAAGGTCATTAAAATCACGGAGGGCGAACCCCCTACAGGAACCAGGCAGGACTCGTTGTTGGACACCATGGAGGGAGAACCCCCTATCGACTCACTCACCGAGAATGAACATCAGTCTATGGGCCTTGAGATCCAGTTAAACAAACCTGAGAACCATATCTATGATAATAACTTCCCCATACTTTGTAAAACAAACACGGATCCCTAGCGGTCTCAAGTGTTGATTAAAACCGCCCTCAACCTCATAAAAATGGGTCTGCCAAAGCATCGCTCGTATGAGTTGGGAGGGCACTACCCTGTTTCCCGGTTGTTCATAAAAGCGGATCTGCTAAGGCATCATTCGTATGAAGGGTTTAGGTTATGATCAACAAAAGAGGCTTCACCTACATGTTACACTTTAGAAACTACAATAAACTCAAACATACACAACACTATCAACTTCCTAGAAATTAAACTAAGTGATTACCAACATACATCAATATACATCATGCAACTTCCGAAATTTAAACTCTACATGCCGAAGCATATTTCTACTTTACAAAAATCACAACAAAAATTAAAATTTACAACTTTTACAACTTCACAACAAAAATTTCCAGCAATCATATATACACAACAATAACATAAAACAAGCTTTTATAATCCCCGGCAACGGCGCCAAAAATTGATGAGTCGCGTGAGCGAGCATCAAGCAATAATAACCCTACAATCGTTAGTAGTATAGACATAAGTAGGGATCGTTCTAAGCCGGGGATTAAGGGTACCTGAAATATGAAATTGTTAGACACACATATACACATATATACACATGTTAACGTCACAATGGGGTATGAGTATGGATCGGCAGCAAAGCTGCCCTAGAACTAGGTGACACGAAATTAAAAGTTGCTGAAAATAAATCCTAAGTCTAATATTTACAAGTTTTGGTCGACATCTTTCACACAAAGCACTCCACACTCAACTCATTTAACACATAAGATTCACACAAAAGAAGGTAAGGAACAAGTATTTAGCATGCATTGGACTTAAACAAGTTTCGACCTACAACTAGAACGTTTCCGATTTTACCTAGTTGAGAGACTTTTTCTTATGTTTTAAGATCGAGCTATTCGCATGGTGATCCTAAAAGTTATGCTACCTTATACAAGTAATAGCATTGAAGCACAAAAGTCTATAATCGAAAACATGTAAACAAGCAAGGTTGTCAATCATCTCATTTAACATGCAAGTTTTAGCTAAGGTTATACCCTAGGTGAGCACAATAGAATCAAAGCAACATACGTTTCATCTTTATTCATTCTACTCGGGTTAGATGAAACCTAACATCTAGATTTACTTGTTTGCCAAACAACACTAATGAGTCGGTTTTTAAGTCACGCCCTTAGATTACTAACCGATTTAAATCCTCAACATGCATCAATACCGCTGTCCTAATTATCTAAGTGTGTTCATCTTACACGTTTTATACTACAAAATTAACATGCAAATTCATTGTTCCCGAAATTTAAACCTAAGTCTAAACATCGAATCAAACAATTCATCAACATACAATTCATAAAACCAATCTCCAATTTGAATCATACATAGACATATAATCCAAAACCAAAAATACATGCAAGTTTTATAGACAAAACAATTCATAACTACACAAACAAAAGCTAAACCGAAAGAGGGGAGTGGATCACACTTTAGAAACCTTGGAGAGCTTCGTCTTGGTGTGGATCCGGTGGCGTATGGTGGTCGGATGGACTGCTGCACGGCAACAAAGTGGCTCGGCAGTAGGTATTTTCCAAGTTCGGCAGAAACTTGGTTGAGGGTGGTGGTGATTTTCGGCTAGGATTTGTGTAGGATTTTTGGGGAGAATTTGGTAGAGCTTTGGCTTTGTGTTTTGGCTTGAGATGTGACAAGTTTTTCAGAATATGAGATGGCTATATATAGAGGAAAAAGGGAGAGAGGCTGCCGGCAGTCCCTTAAGCCAAAAGGGATTCAGAAAACCTAGTTCATTAAGGTTTTGCAACCTTCCTTTCTTAATCCAATTAGGTTTTCTTTTCTGAATTTTTCTTCAAGGCTTGGGCTTCACATCTTCATGGACTTCTTATATGGTCTTGGACTTCATTTGACATGTCTTGGTCCATCGAAAAATACCCCAATTGCCGGCAGCACACAAAGGCATACAATCTGCCTCTATTCGGCAGCTTCTCCTAGTGTGACTAGGAGAACGTCTTTCTTCAAGTTTTTCTTCAAGTCCATGGCCTAGTGTCTTCCTCTTCCCTTCATAAACCTTGGACCATCTTCACATATGCATTTGTGCACCATTTAGTCCATCAAAAACAGAAAACACGAAAAAGGGGCAGTAGGTTCTTGGAATCGGCAGATTTGACCTTGTTGCAGTAATTCCGGCATATCTCCACGCTCGGAACTCCGATTGATGCGATTCCAAGTCTCAGATAAACTAGACACATATGGCCATCTCCCCATAAAACAGTTTGATCAAATTCCTTGTGAGTCGACGGGAATGATTTTTCGAAGTTGGGACACAGTCCCAGGAAAATCCTGGAAGCCCCTGGATTGGAATGTTCGGACTGCGGTTTTGCAGCCATCTTTTGGGTGACTTCCCAAACTCCGATTGATCTGAAATTTTAATACAACATTCCTCAGTATATGAATATTAAGCACACCAAATTTCATAGAATTCGGACAAGGATAGATCATATTTTCACTCATCTCAAAATCGCGAAAAAGACATATTTTACACTATTTTCCAGATTTCTCAAACTTAGTCATTTTTCGGATTATTAAGCTCATATTTCCAAAACTCCACCAAAACAACACTAAACTAAATTATGACTCTATCTTAGATAAATAAGGGTTAAACAAAGCATAAACGAGGGCATAAGCATATAATATCGTCGCACATTGTGCTCCTATCAACTACCCCACACTTATCCTTTGCTAGTCCCTTAGCAAACTAAATTAAACTAGACTCTAAACAAACTATTGCCCCTAACAATTTGTCTCAGGCTCGTATGTACACATAGCTTTCAAGTTATGCATGAGAATGATAGATACGAAAATTCCAAGTTTCATGAACATGCGACATCAATATGAACATATAAGAACAAAAGGTAAGCATGTAAACATGTAAAACTAATCTAATCCTCCTCACTAGGCATACTCTCTTCTTTTCTCTCGAAGCATGGTTAATCACACATAAGTATATGCAAGCGAAAGATCATGAAATACAAAGAGTGACTTGCATATATCAAAGAAACGAAAGCACTTTGTGAATTTTTATGGAAAAACCTCATATGACAACTATATGCACCAATGAACCAAAACCATATGCTTACTCTTGAGATAATCTCCACAAATCAAGTTTAACCATCTTAAGAATCATGAAAAAGATCAATAAGAAGGGTTGTAATGGGGCTAGGCTAAGAGGTATTCGATATTTGGATAAGGAGGCTTAAGAACGTCACCATGCGCTTTAGCAAAGCTCGAATCTCCTTATGTCTCCTCACCAAGGGCCGAATTTCATCTTTGTTGGACCCATACTTCATTCTTTTCTTCCCATACAACATTACAACAATAATCTAGACAATAGCCATGCACAACATTTTTATTTTTCAAACCTATGCCGTGCCCTCTTCTTTTCTTGCTCTCGGCCTCCATTCTTTCTCTTTTTTTTTTTTAAACCGAGCATTTTTCTTTCTTTTCTTTTCATAGGCACGGCATGCATATATTTTTCACAAAATTTCATGGCTAAGTCTACCCCACACTTGTTCTTCTTCATCACACACGCGAAAACGCTTTCGAAAATCAAGCTTTGCCGGAACACACAGTAAAGGCATTACTATACTAAGTTCATGGAAAGTGTTTAAGGGTGATGAAAGAAAAGGCTCAACATAGGCTCAAAGGGGTTTACTAAGGTGTCCCACGACGGGCTCCAATTAGGGCACATGCTTTATTTGGCAATGGTGGTAAACCTAAATGATCTTTATTCAATCACATTCAAAATCAAGGTATTTTATGATATAAACGTTTCGAAAATCAACAAGAGTAAGTTCTAGCATACTAGAGTTCATTAAAAGTCTATGGCACATAGTCATCGAATAAGCAAAGAATAATGAGGTTCACATATTAGCATGCTCAAAATTTTCAATTTATCACTCATGAAGAAAGCAATTTGGCTCTAAAGCTCACATAGGTTATTATGGAAACAAACTAGCTAAAACATGCATGCTTCATAATCAACAAGTCCTACATGCTCCTACCAATGCACAGAATCCATGAAACTTACAATTTTAATTGTATGCAAAACTATCATCTATGTATGCAAAGAGGAGAAAAAACATCATTGACATATTAGGGGCATCCTAAGACTCGAAACAAACAATTTAAACACTCTATTTTTGTGGAACATTTTCTAAATTTTCTTTTCTAAGCTAAGCACACGAAAACATAAACGGAATACGTTATCCCACCCCACACTTAGAAAATTACATTGTCCTCAATGTAAGCACATAACTATATCAACGAATTTCCTAAGCATGCAATAGACTAACATATTCCAACATATCATCACAAACCAAAGAAAAAGAGAAGGGTTAAGAAATTTCAAACTCTCGGTGATGGCTCCTTCATTTTTCTTTAATCGACTTGGGTTGCCTCCCAAGTAGCGCTTTGTGTTTATAGTCCATTGCTTAGACTCTTCACCATGTGTTTTGTACGTGTTTATTGTGGCCAAAAGTGTTGCTATCGGCAAAGAAGGGCAGCAACTCACTCTCTCGGCAGAAAACTGCTTCTCGGCAGTGACTTTCGGAAGGGCAGGACATAAGGCTGCAGCTTTGGCAAAGGCTGCCCTCTTGGCAGGTTTTCCCAATCTTCAAAGGTTTAGGTTTTCCTTTCTCTCCTCGGACTAGGTTTTCTTCTTTTGATTCCCTACATGCCTGCAGCCTTTTTGGACTTTGGAAGCTTCATTGCAAACCCAGGACACAGCTAGACAAGCTAGAAATTTCATAGGAATACTTCTCGGCAAGTTTTCTGGTGTATCGGCAGCTTCCTGGCAGGGGCAGCCCTACTCGGCCGGTGCAGGCTGCGTGCTGCTTGGCAGGATGCTTGCATGCTCCTGTTCGGCATGTTGGTTCTTGGCACGCTGCAGGCTGGCTGCTTGTCATGCCTCTCGGCAGGTGGTATCGGCAGGCAGCAGGGCTGGCTGCAGGGGCAGCAGCACCGGCAGGCTGCGGTAGGGGCATCTTTCTCTCGGCAGCAAGGCAGGAAGTTGGTGCGGCATTGGCAACAAGGTGCAAGGTTGCATTGCTGGGGGAAAGAGCAAGCATGCGCACGGAGGAATATCGGCAGGGCTGCGCGGCAGCAAGCAAGGCGTCAGGCTGCAGGCAGCTCGGCAGAAGCTTTGGCAGATGGAACGCTTCCTCTTAAGGCTCGAATTTGGGTGTGTTCCACTATCCTAATGCAAAAGTGTTGTAAATAAATATTGTAGTGGACACACAGAGCTTTCCACCGGTATAAAATTTGCCTCAATCGGACCAGCAGAAGTACTCTTTGTTTGGTCTTTAATCGGACCTATTGATCTGCCCAGTGTTCTGTTTCGCCAGATTGACCTTGCTGCACTCAAATTGAAACTGGGAACGGCTCGAGACTCCAAATCAACTTCTGTAAAATCCTACAGAAAGTAGACTCAGAGACCTTTCCAACGGTGTATGGCTCACTTTCCCAAGTTTTGTGAGCTGAAAACGGCAGCCATCCAAAGTCGACGGATTGCACTGCCCGATTTCTGTTTTGGGCAGAAGGTGGTATTTCCTGCACTTTTTTTTCTTTTCAATTCAATCTGCACACGCACAAGACACATCAAAACGAACAAAACACAAAGATAAATGCAAGAATATACAAAGCTATACAAGCCATGGCATTAGCAAATACAAACAATTTTCAAACAATGATACACAAAATCACATTCGGCAAAGCATACAACACACACGGCAAAGCACAAGCATGGTTCGGCAATAAGAGAGCAAAATTCAAAACGTCCATGATCATGTAATCGCTAGGTTTAATTTCTTTTAAAATTTGTTCTAACTCTCGAAGTACGTGGAGCAGAAGAGATAACGGTGCAATGGACTGATACAGCCCCCGGTAGTATCATGCTTAACCCGATATACCTCAAGAGTTTGAACCACACAACATGTTTTATCTTCGAAGAAAATAGGCCACATATGTCAAGTTATGTTCTAGCGTCTAAAGTGAGGTGATGCTTCGGCACAAGCTGTCGACTAGGTCGTGCGGATTTTACGTTTCAAAGGTCATTAAAATCACGGAGGGCGAACCCCCTACAGGAACCAGGCAGGACTCGTTGTTGGACACCATGGAGGGAGAACCCCCTATCGACTCACTCACCGAGAATGAACATCAGTCTATGGGCCTTGAGATCCAGTTAAACAAACCTGAGAACCATATCTATGATAATAACTTCCCCATACTTTGTAAAACAAACACGGATCCCTAGCGGTCTCAAGTGTTGATTAAAACCGCCCTCAACCTCATAAAAATGGGTCTGCCAAAGCATCGCTCGTATGAGTTGGGAGGGCACTACCCTGTTTCCCGGTTGTTCATAAAAGCGGATCTGCTAAGGCATCATTCGTATGAAGGGTTTAGGTTATGATCAACAAAAGAGGCTTCACCTACATGTTACACTTTAGAAACTACAATAAACTCAAACATACACAACACTATCAACTTCCTAGAAATTAAACTAAGTGATTACCAACATACATCAATATACATCATGCAACTTCCGAAATTTAAACTCTACATGCCGAAGCATATTTCTACTTTACAAAAATCACAACAAAAATTAAAATTTACAACTTTTACAACTTCACAACAAAAATTTCCAGCAATCATATATACACAACAATAACATAAAACAAGCTTTTATAATCCCCGGCAACGGCGCCAAAAATTGATGAGTCGCGTGAGCGAGCATCAAGCAATAATAACCCTACAATCGTTAGTAGTATAGACATAAGTAGGGATCGTTCTAAGCCGGGGATTAAGGGTACCTGAAATATGAAATTGTTAGACACACATATACACATATATACACATGTTAACGTCACAATGGGGTATGAGTATGGATCGGCAGCAAAGCTGCCCTAGAACTAGGTGACACGAAATTAAAAGTTGCTGAAAATAAATCCTAAGTCTAATATTTACAAGTTTTGGTCGACATCTTTCACACAAAGCACTCCACACTCAACTCATTTAACACATAAGATTCACACAAAAGAAGGTAAGGAACAAGTATTTAGCATGCATTGGACTTAAACAAGTTTCGACCTACAACTAGAACGTTTCCGATTTTACCTAGTTGAGAGACTTTTTCTTATGTTTTAAGATCGAGCTATTCGCATGGTGATCCTAAAAGTTATGCTACCTTATACAAGTAATAGCATTGAAGCACAAAAGTCTATAATCGAAAACATGTAAACAAGCAAGGTTGTCAATCATCTCATTTAACATGCAAGTTTTAGCTAAGGTTATACCCTAGGTGAGCACAATAGAATCAAAGCAACATACGTTTCATCTTTATTCATTCTACTCGGGTTAGATGAAACCTAACATCTAGATTTACTTGTTTGCCAAACAACACTAATGAGTCGGTTTTTAAGTCACGCCCTTAGATTACTAACCGATTTAAATCCTCAACATGCATCAATACCGCTGTCCTAATTATCTAAGTGTGTTCATCTTACACGTTTTATACTACAAAATTAACATGCAAATTCATTGTTCCCGAAATTTAAACCTAAGTCTAAACATCGAATCAAACAATTCATCAACATACAATTCATAAAACCAATCTCCAATTTGAATCATACATAGACATATAATCCAAAACCAAAAATACATGCAAGTTTTATAGACAAAACAATTCATAACTACACAAACAAAAGCTAAACCGAAAGAGGGGAGTGGATCACACTTTAGAAACCTTGGAGAGCTTCGTCTTGGTGTGGATCCGGTGGCGTATGGTGGTCGGATGGACTGCTGCACGGCAACAAAGTGGCTCGGCAGTAGGTATTTTCCAAGTTCGGCAGAAACTTGGTTGAGGGTGGTGGTGATTTTCGGCTAGGATTTGTGTAGGATTTTTGGGGAGAATTTGGTAGAGCTTTGGCTTTGTGTTTTGGCTTGAGATGTGACAAGTTTTTCAGAATATGAGATGGCTATATATAGAGGAAAAAGGGAGAGAGGCTGCCGGCAGTCCCTTAAGCCAAAAGGGATTCAGAAAACCTAGTTCATTAAGGTTTTGCAACCTTCCTTTCTTAATCCAATTAGGTTTTCTTTTCTGAATTTTTCTTCAAGGCTTGGGCTTCACATCTTCATGGACTTCTTATATGGTCTTGGACTTCATTTGACATGTCTTGGTCCATCGAAAAATACCCCAATTGCCGGCAGCACACAAAGGCATACAATCTGCCTCTATTCGGCAGCTTCTCCTAGTGTGACTAGGAGAACGTCTTTCTTCAAGTTTTTCTTCAAGTCCATGGCCTAGTGTCTTCCTCTTCCCTTCATAAACCTTGGACCATCTTCACATATGCATTTGTGCACCATTTAGTCCATCAAAAACAGAAAACACGAAAAAGGGGCAGTAGGTTCTTGGAATCGGCAGATTTGACCTTGTTGCAGTAATTCCGGCATATCTCCACGCTCGGAACTCCGATTGATGCGATTCCAAGTCTCAGATAAACTAGACACATATGGCCATCTCCCCATAAAACAGTTTGATCAAATTCCTTGTGAGTCGACGGGAATGATTTTTCGAAGTTGGGACACAGTCCCAGGAAAATCCTGGAAGCCCCTGGATTGGAATGTTCGGACTGCGGTTTTGCAGCCATCTTTTGGGTGACTTCCCAAACTCCGATTGATCTGAAATTTTAATACAACATTCCTCAGTATATGAATATTAAGCACACCAAATTTCATAGAATTCGGACAAGGATAGATCATATTTTCACTCATCTCAAAATCGCGAAAAAGACATATTTTACACTATTTTCCAGATTTCTCAAACTTAGTCATTTTTCGGATTATTAAGCTCATATTTCCAAAACTCCACCAAAACAACACTAAACTAAATTATGACTCTATCTTAGATAAATAAGGGTTAAACAAAGCATAAACGAGGGCATAAGCATATAATATCGTCGCACATTGTGCTCCTATCATAGTAGAGGTGGGAAGCCTCCTTCCTTATAAATAGAAGGTTTCCCCCTTAGAGTTAGAGATCTTGGATACTTGCTACTCTTGGCATGTAACCACCACCGATGGCTTATTAGCCGGCTATAGTGTTGTTGGAGGTATATATGGTGCACCGCCAAGCATGTTTGGCGACCTCGTGGACTGTGCAACCGGCGCGGTAGGACCCAACTCCGGCATGCATAAGGTAGACCAGCACCCCGGCTACATTCTCAATGTCAGAGATCACCGGTGCTGCACCCGGAGGGTGTGCCTCCGGGTACTTGAAGTAGCCTCTAGAATGGGGAAATATGTAATAGTATGTTTGCATCCCACATTGGAGATGTAGTAGAGGTGGGAAGCCTCCTTCCTTATAAATAGAAGGCTTCCTCCTTAGAGTTAGAGATCTTGGATACTTGCTACTCTTGGCATGTAACCACCACCGATGGCTTATTAGCCGGGTATAGTGTATTCCAAGTGGACGTAGCCGTGCCCACCGATGGCACGGTGAACCACTATATATCCTTGTGTTCATGTTCTACCTTTATTATTATGCTTCTGTCAGGCCTACGGGTTTGTGCAGAAACAATTGGCGCCGTCTGTGGGAACCAGTTCAAAAATTTGTGTTGCTCTACCAGCGGGTAGAGATCAGTCAGTTGTGCTCTTATTATTCCATCGGCAAAGAAAAACAAACCTGCTACCATCAGCCCAGTCCAATTGGACAGCAGTCAGCCCGGCCCGGTTGGCAGATCAACGGGTCAAGCCAGTCAACGGGGTCAACCCAGGCGAATTCTCTCGTGCGAAGCACCCGATGCGGCAGCCTCCTCCGAGTCCCAGCGGCTCACCTCCGGCTGTCGAGCGGTCGTCTCCACGATGCAGTCCCGATCGGCCGACGTAAGCTTCGTCGGAGTGAGCGGTTCCAGCAAAGTCAGCCGCCCAGTCAGCAGGCCAGCGGGTCAGCAGCTGAAGCCACGCTCCCTCACTCGGTCGTCCCCTCCGGTGCAGGTCACCCTCTCCTCCGGTGACGTCCCGTCTCCCCACCAGCTGCGCGAAGAACTTTAGCCACCCGGTCCGGCAGCATGAGGAAGTTATACTATCCCTCCGGTTCCGGTGTCCTCCGGTCAGCAGCCCCTCTCCGGTCGTCTCCTTCTTCGAGCACCTTCCTCCCCGGACGTATCACCACGGGACCGACCGTTCATTGTTTCTCTCCGGGTGCCGATGGCTCCTACTCTCCGGTTCGGCTCGCACTCCCCTCCAGTACGGGTCATCGTCTTTGGGTCTCCGTCTCCGGTCGTCCTCCTCTCCGTGGCGCCAATTGACGTTACGTCGGCAACCATTATATCCTTTATCCTCTCTGGGCATGAGGCGAGAGGACAGAGAGAGAGAAACCGGAGGTGAACGAGAGGGAAAGAAAGGGAAGACAGAAAGAGAAAGCAAGCAAAGAAAAAAAAACAGAAGGAAAAGAGCGGGAAAGGAAAAATTCTGCCCAGTCAACCGGCCGGTCAACATGTCTCAGCGGGCCATGCAAGTTGGGCTGGAAAGGGATTTCGGGCCGGGCCATGCTGAGTTGCAGCAAGACAGTAGTCCTCTCTGGGCACCCGTGCAGCAAATCGACCTGCTCACTTCTAACAAAGCTAAGTCTTTAATTCCCCGCTGCAATATAATTGTATACGCATGCTTCACCTGTGCATAATCTGGTTGGGAATATTGATAATTAGACATGTGATAAAAGCACGAGCATGGTCCAGGATGCATCGCATATCGTTATGCGTTTATCAGTGCTGCACATATCATTATGTATCGGTGCACGCATGTCAGTGTATGGCATTACAATACATCGCGTATAAGTATGCATCGCATCTCAGTGCGCGCATCAGTATGCATCGCATATCAGTATGCATCGCACTACGGTGCACGCATTTCAGTGCATGGCATTACAATGCATCGCATATCAGTATGCATCGCATTACGGTGCACGCATTCCAATGCATCACATCTCAGTGCGCGCATCAGTATGCATCGTATTCGCATCTCAGTGCGCGCATCAGTGTGCATCGCATTACGGTAACACCATTCCACCGGTTATGTAGCATTCAACCGGCTCCATGGCATCCCACCGGTTACGTAGTATTCAACCGGCTCCAAGGCATTCCACCGGTTTAGCCACTTTCCTTCGCTCCTGCGGGCAAGCACAAGCCAGCAACAACTCAAGGCTTCAAACACATGGGCTTTATAAACCCGGGAGAGTTTACATCTAACACATGCAAGCTCTTCCAGCAGGCTAAAAACCCTGCATCACACTGAACTGTGATAAATATGGGGATCGATGGCGAGACTTGTTATCTCCACGCCACCCCACCAGGCAGATTGTTTCTCTAACACAGAACAAGTCTCCCCACAGGCTAGAAACCCTGCACATTACCCCACGCTTATTCCAGCACAAGCTGGGCCGAACCACCGGGCTACTCCCCGGCCTGCCTCACCATTGGCAGCAATTTTACCTTGGGAACTTGGGGGACTCGTTCCGACATGGCAGTCTACCGGTCGAGTCCTCACATCATCATCCCATGCACTCGTCCGGGTTTCACCCCGCTCCATATTTATTGCATGGCGGATTTCAACGCCACATCATCATCTCATGCACTCGTCCGGGTTTCAACCCGCTCCACATTTATTGCATGGGCACCCCGGTTCCACACCGCTGCGCCAGAGCCTCGACCCCTGCACCACAGCTCACGCTAGCACCTCACCTCCGGCCTCGTGAGCTCGGCCGCTCAGTCTATCAGCTCACCCTCCTGCCCGGTCCTGTCCAGCAATCACCCCGGCCAGCGGGTCACCCCAGATTCAGCAGGCCCGGTCCTGTCCAGCAATCACCCCGGCCAGCGGGTCACCCCAGATTCAGCAGGCCCAGTCCTGTCCAGCAATCACCTCGGCCAGCGGGTCACCCCAGATTCAACAGGCCCAGCTCTGTTCAGCAGCGGCTCCGCCCGATCAAGCTTCAACGAGTCAGGACCGGTCAAACCCGGATCCTCCCTAGGCACCCACCGCCGCTCCAGAACCCGGCACAGACAGTGAGGATCAGAACCCGGCACCTCAGTACACCCCCAAGCAAGACAAACATGGAGGACACTAGTATGGAAATATCACTCCCGGCCAAGTCAAATCTCCAACACGGACTTGGGGGACTACTACTGGGAGCACATCAGTAGCACTCGAGCGGAGGGGTGGGACTCGGCATTTGAACGCCCGGTAAGAGTCCAATCTCACTTAGGGACTTGGGGGACTGGTGGTAATAGGGGTGACTCGGTCACCACCTACGTTTGGCGGCACATGATGATTAACTCCCCAAGTAAGATTGCACTCTTACTGGGGAACTTGGGGGACTTGTTGGAGTTATATATGGTGCACCGCCAAGCATGTTCGGCGACCTCGTGGACTATGCAACCGGCGCGGTAGGACCCAACTCCGGCATGCATCAGGTAGACCAGCACCCCGGCTACATTCCCAATGTCAGAGATCACCGGTGCCGCACCCGGAGGGTGTACCTCCGGGCACCTGAAGTAGCCTCCAGAATAGGGAAATATGTAATAGTATGTTTGCATCCCACATTGGAGATGTAGTAGAGGTGGGAAGCCTCCTTTCTTATAAATAGAAGGCTTCCCCCTTAGAGTTAGAGATCTTGGATACTTGCTACTCTTGGCATGTAACCACCACCGATGGCTTATTAGCCGGCTATGGTGTATTCCAAGATGACGTAGCCGTGCCCTCCGATGGCACGGTGAACCACTATATATTCTTGTGTTCATGTTCTACCTTTATTATTATGCTTCTGTCAGGTCTACGGGTTTGTGCAGAAACAATAAGAAAGGTCCATTAATAAAAAAAATATTATATGTTTAAAGCGACGGATTTGGTCTATGTTAGTCGCTTTAGTCTTCTTGAATTCATGCCTTTCCGCAACATGAATCCCTTGATCTTCAAGGAGGAGTTGAACTTCTTTAACGAGGTATAACTCGACATTTTCTTTGATTTTCCCGTCGACATGCACATAATAAGTAAGGTCCATTTAAAAAATAAAAAATATTAATTGAAACTACCTTTTAACTTATGTCTGAAGTTTGGATTTTCCTCGAAAGATACGGTTTTCGCGTTACATTAATGTTTTTTTGTTTACAGTCCACTAACAAAGTTTCAAATATGTAATAAAGATATGAATGTAACATGATTGATCAATATATAACTATAGCCTCCAAATTTTATTGCCAGAATTTTTTTTTTAAAAAAAAAACAAAACCAGTACATTTTGAAGCGACGGATTTAGCAAATATTAGTCTATTCGGAACATTAAAATGGCGTGCATTTGCTATTTCCGTCGCTTACATTATTGTTATTAAATTTAAATTTGAATGCAAAATATGTATTTAAAAAAAACATTATATTTTTAAAGCGACGGATTACCGGATTTTGGTCGCTTAGGTATTTTAAAGCGACATGATATGTTGTATGTCCGTCGCTTAACCTCTCTAACAGATTGTAAAGATGAATGGATTTATGCTTAATTGGTATATTTGAAAGCATGATCGGTTCTGGCACATGCAGACAGTAGATTGGCATGACTGCGGGGCTGGGAATATGGCAACCTCACTTCACGAAAGGCCCCCGAGATGGGGTCCACTCATAGAGCATATTAGTGGTGTTTACAGTTTTTCCAATGATCGGACGGCCGAACGACCCCCGTTATGGCCCAAATTTTAACCGTCTCTCTTATTCTAGGTACATGTCACATCCGACGGTCATTTTTGCTGACGAAGGCTCTTTCCTAATAGTGTCTTCAAGAAGTAACAACTTCATGGTTAACCTAATATAAAAGTTAAGCAACATAGAGGGATACTTGGGTTTTCAATTAGCAAAGTAATCCCTTTCGACTAATTGACCGTTCGATGTCAAATGTACGTATATTATGGTACGTGGTAAAAAATTGAGACGTAATAGACATCGTTTGACCGTCCGATCGTCCGAAAAACCAAATAAGATAGGTTTTAAAGCGACGGATTTTGAATACGTGCGTTGCTTAATTTTTTAAAAAATGGAACATGTTCTTGCGCCTGTTGTAGGAAATAATGAATTGGTCTACTCATTTTATTGATAATCCGCTTTATATAGGGTGAGTATTACAACGGTAATAGTAAATACATTAATGACAATAATGACTACCTAATTACCTCTCGTCAGTTACATTGACAAAGACACATAATGTGTTTTTTCTTTAACACTCCCCCTTGTGCCGAGTCAGAGGTAAAATGGTGCATGTGGTGTTGGCTCATTAAAAACCTTGCCAAGTAACAAAAACCCAATGGGAGAAAATAAAACTTTGATCGAAGGAGAAAATGAGCATAACGCACCTATTACATTTGGAAACAACATGTATGTGCTAGACTCCCCCTGATTTTTACATTAATCATGGGATTCTCCCTGATTCTTTCATTTGATCAAGGGAGCTTCAGTAACATTAGCATAGTTATGCATTTTCACATGTTTTTCCAAATATGACTTTGAGCAATGATTTAGTAACTAAATCTTGCCACATCGTCCTCAGATCCAACTTGATTTACTTTGATCTTGAGGATAAGGTTGTTCATGAACCGAACACATAGGTTCATATTGAACATCAGGTTCACTCGTGGTATGACCTTCATATAACAAAACAGTCATAACTTTGTCTAGAGTATGGATGAACCATTAAGAGATTTGAAATTGATCTGTGACAACAGATTTTCTTATTTCACCTTTAATGCGTTTTTCTTTACGCATAGTTAGCTATGACGTGGATAATTTCTTTATCATGTCACATTCTATGTAGAGATTGAATAAGCCCAAATCTTTCATATCTTTAAGTATTTGAAAGAACCATTTGCGTTGTGTGGGCGCAGAGCTACACATAGCTTTACAAATTTTCATCGAATGAGAGGTCGAGTCTTACATATTATGTTTAAGTACAATCATGCGTCATTGCACTTGTATAGGAATTTCATTTCCCAACACTTCTTCGTCATCTTCCTTTAGATGAAAAACGGATCTATTGTTAGAGTAAAGACTTCGACTGATCATAGGAGTATATGTAGGCCTCACTTTATTCTTTAGAGTGCCTAAGCCGATTGATGTATGGTCACCATCATTACAGTCTTGAGTTTCATTTCAAGACTGTGTATTCCCAAGATCTTTTCATTCTTAACTTAGGATTTACAATACATAGAGTATCTCTTAATTCATTGAGAGTCTGTTTATATCCATAATGAGCACGCAATGGCATAATTCACCAATCTCTTCCCAATCAAGTAGTCACTTTAGTGAACGTTTCAATTTCTTTTACAAACGCACTTATGTGATCTAGTGCAACTTGATTTGGGTGGATGAAGTCCGTTTAGGATCCTCATGTATATCTCTTAATTTAGATCCCCATAGAGATATATGTTTTGATCACTTTTCGTAAGCTGCATGTTTAGTTTTTCGGAAACTACCAAACTAACAAGGTAGTGGAGTGCAATGACATCCATTATGAGAGATTGTCTCATCGTAGTCCATTACGAGAGAATATCTCCTCGTAGTCGATTCCATTGCGTTTTTGAGAGACCTTGCGCCATAAGGTGAGCCTACATACTCTTATTCTCATTACGCATTCTAACAAAGATATATTTGATAGGGTTTATATTTGCGGTGTCGGCGTCACCTGCCCAAATACCTATCTCTTTGTTTATACTGGATCGCTTCTTTCCATTGGGCCAGTTTACTAAGTTGACATTTTTCAACGAAGTATGGTTCGATAGTAGACTCATTATTCCACGTCCTCATGTACACTAGTGTAATGTGTTTGTAGAGATCTCTATACTTTAAGGATTGGTTCTAACATTTGAGGCGTCCCCCAATGATAACCACAATCCATAAATATTCTCATGAGACGGATTTGAGTATCACTGATCAATAGATCAGGTTGTGCCAAACTTGTTTTCTTCCTTTACACAAGTATGTATCGAACCTAAGGTGACCTCCCCCTCTTCCTTGGAGAGCCACGGCCTGTGACACCATTTATGCCACTTATGGCGTCACCATGCCACCATCCGTGGTGGTAGTGTAATACCCAATTCTTCTTGGGTGGTACCATGTCCTTTTGATAAAACACAATCCTTGTAGGTATATTGGCAGCAGGTTTATATGATCTCGTCACTTTAATGTATAAGACATCTGCACACTTTACTTTGTGTGATTTTGGGGATCGAGATGAGATACTGTGAGGACAAACCACGACAATTCCTGTTGTTCCACTTGAACATGCTTGTTCTTATCTCCCCCTAACGACGGGAAGACTGTCTCATCAAAGTGACACACCGCAAATCTAGCGGTGAGGAGATCGTCTGTCAAGGTTTCGACATAGCGGACTATAGCTGGAGGTTCATATCCAGCATAAATATTTATTCATCTCAAGTAACTCATTATGCGCTGTGGCAGCGCAATTTTGGCACATAAAAACATTTAACCGAGCTCAAGGATTGTAGATCCGTGTCAATCCAAAAGAGCTCAAGGATTACAAGTTCGTTTGAAATCCTTTAAAATCATCACACACAGTCACTAGCTGTGGTGTAAATTAGTTCAATGATGATGGCCATAGATGAATAAGTATCGCTGCATGCAAAATTGCATAACCCAAAACGGAAGTATTAGTGTGCTTTACCAATATCAAGACTATTACTGTAGTCGTTTTCTGTAAGACCAATTGAGTTTTTATATAGGAATATGATGCCCATTACAGATCCCATATAATAAGCTATAATATAATTACACCTACGGAAATTAACCCGGCCTAGGTGCTTTGACTTTCTAGCATAAGCAGCATAAATTTTAATTGTGGATGGTGTCATGACACGTGACCAGCATGTCGACACTACAACCAACACCATAAAATATCTAAGGTGTCCGCAAGTTGGTTGAATCAGTCCACTGAATCATCTTTGGATTCAATATAAGCACATAATGAGAACACATGTTTCCTTTGCATATGATGGTGTCAATCATAATTTTACGAGTAGGCTTTGAATGATGTACTTTTATTCATAAAATCACGATGGATGTCAGAAGCATAATAGGGTATAAGTGCATATACTTGTGCATCAAATATATTATAATACCACCTTAGGGGAGCGGTGGAATTTAGGGATTGAACACACGTCTTCAACCCTACATGGATTATGTTGAAAAAATATTTGAGGATAAAATGTTCTTTGGTCATCCTCGGTTTCGTGTGTGAACCATATTCTTCTGGTATTTGCTTCTATTCATCCAAAGTATGGGTGTCCATAGTAATTTCTTTAATGTACGGATCACCATATCAAAGCCAATCTATGTCAAAATTCTAAAAGATCATTTTCTTATGACTTTGGATTCAATTAGCAGTTACATATAACCCACTAAGTTGACATATAAATTTCTCTAATACTCGTTTACATCCGTAGTCATTAGAGGTAATGCAAAGGAGATCAAATGAATTCTCACTTGTGTCTTTTTACATGAACATCGTGGCATAAATTTCTTTAACGTGTGGAACAAATTCAATTTTCTCTTATCGTATAAATTGTCAATTTGACATATGCTCAATATATACATCGAAACGTAACTCAAGTTCTTTAGAGTAACTCGATGGGGATTGTAATAAAAACTATGGTAATCCCAGTTAGGCAGGTGCATTATGAATCCCAAATGAACAAATATACCGATCCTTATCATTTTCATTATATTACTACTGTTCTTCAGTACTATTGTGTTATTTTTGTGATATATTAATACCATTGTCCTTCAGTACTATTATTCTAGGGATTACATGGTGCGTTTCTTTGCACACGGTTCTTTGTGTCATGCCTATATTATGATATGTTACTTTACTTTATGCAATACTTTGCAAAGTTATATGCAGAAAATTGAATCATGTATATCATGAATAAAATTTGAATAATCTCAATTCCTTTAGAGAAAAATAAAAAATTAGCATGCCAACGATTACATTTAGTCTTGTCCAATTAAAAGATAGAAACTTTAAGACCAAGAGTCTAATTTAGGCGTAATAGCCTTTATAAGGATATCTTAGAAATTTAAAAATAGACTAATCAAAGTCTTTCTTGAATGGAGTCAAATCCTTTTGGCTCTTTTAATAGCTGTAATGATGAGATGTGTCATTGACATCTTCTTCCCATATGGTATGCATTTAGTTGTAAATTCATTTTTAATGTTCTTGTTGGATATTGAAGAAACTTTTCCGAAATCCGCGTACTCGTATGATGCTTTATACTTATTATAAGTGACAGCTAATTCTTTGCTAGCTTGTAATATACGTATCAATACTTCATTGATTTACAACAATGGCAGAGTGCTTCATTGCACATGACATGTCCCCTATGTCATCTTTTCAAATGGTACATTGTCTCCACTTGCTTTGGATGATTATAGAAATCTTTACGTCCATGGTAATTGCCCTTTGTTTTAGGGTTGTTGCATTACTTTGCACAATTTGTTCCAAGAAATAATTTTTTTCTCAGACTTTACATCGTTATTACCCTTTGTTTTCTCAGATCTTACATCGTCATTGCCCTTTGTTTTAGGGTTGTTGCATTACTTTGCATAATTTGTTTCAGGAAATTTATTTTTCTCAGACCTTACATTGTCATTGAAGATATTATAATTATTTCTTTAGCTATTTACATAAAACAGTTTGCATAAATATACCATGCTCAAGCCTTAGTTGGCTCAGTAGGGGAATTTGATACTCAAGTTCTTCAGAGTCCAATGTGTCAAAGTCAAACTGTGATGGTTAAACCATCTGTAAAATATAGGAAGAATAAAATGTATTAGCTTCGCGGTCTAAATGACATTCACGACAACTAATATAAACCAAGATACATTATGGTAAATCCGATGCTTTGTGAAATTACGGTATCACTGTAAAATTTTGGTTTCTCCGTTTTCATTGCATGTGAAGCTAATGAAATTCCATTATTGTTGCTTTTTACACAATTAATAAGATATCCATCTTGAAAAATTTTCAAGAAATAAAAATTGGATCTCAAGACCGAAATTTGTAATGGTCATATTTTTCTTACTTCGTGAATATGCTTTTTCACAGTAGTAGGTTTGTCTTTTTTCTTTATATTTCAATGCTCATGAAATTGCATTTAAGATGGCAATGCTCAAACTAAATAACATGTTAAATAAAAGTAATTATTTAACATAATAAAATAGACATATAATAATGCTCAAATTTCATAAGTATATGTCATAATATAATAAGATAAGTTTGAGCATTATATCATTAATGATTTAATGAAAATGATAACTTTAATTAGATCTTACTTGTTAGTTTGCCAAATAAACTGCATATGATACCATTGCTCGATCTCCGACTCCAAATTTGTCGTCGCATATTCATCGCCGCATCGTAATTGATATGTCACATAAAAAAAAATATTCATATGATTAGTCACTTTAATCATACATTTACCATATCAATTAAATAATTTAATATTTACCATTAAATTCATAAAACAGTAAATAGTCACAGTAAATAAGAATTACTATGCGGTAATTTTAAAATTACCATTAAATTTTACCATAAATGTAAAAATCTTTTTCTTTTCTTCGTGGGTCGGGTCAGGCCCAATGAACAGGGTTGGGTCGGGTTGTTTCTGCCGACAATACCTTTGTCGGTAGAAGAGAGAAGTTCGAAGGGGATCGAGGGCGGCGAGCAGGAGTCGTCGGCTGAGGTCCGATCGGGGGTGGCCGATCTGGAGGAGGTTGATCGGAGTAGGACGATGCCGATCGGAGGTTGCTTGACCGGCGTCAAATGGTTCGGGTTGATGGCGAGGCGGCAAACTCCTAGCTTCGGGGCTGCTGCTATCGTCGAGGCGATCAGAGGAGCAGCGAGGCTGGGCTAGGGCGGAGGCGGCGCTGCTAGCGAGATCGGGAGGCGTGCCGGAGTATGTGCCGGGCAGGCCTAGCATCGGAGGCGGCGGAGCAGAGATCGGCAGGGTGCCCAGATCAAATTAGAGGTTGTTCGATCGGAGGAGCAGGCGGCGATCGAGGCAGTGGGTGGTCCGATTTGGATCGAGGCGAGGCATGCGGCGGTGGCCCGGTTGGTACAGGCCTAGCGATGCTAGGCTAGGGTGGGCTGTAGTGGCGGCGGCGAAGAGAAAAAAAAATTTAGGGTTTTTTTTTGTCTGTTTTTTTTTTTTTGGCTAAAACTCTAGGTTAGGCAAAATGCTGATAACGTGTTGTAAGAAATAATGAATTGGTCTACTCATTTCATTGATAATCCCTTTTATATAGGGTGAGTATTACAACGGTAATAGTAAATACATTAATGACAATAATAACTACCTAATTATCTCTCGTCAGTTATATTAACGAAGGCACATAATGTGTTTTTCCTTTGACAACGCCAAAATTGTGGGGGAAATTTTTAAAGTTTTGGCGCATGTTCTTATCCGTCGCTTAAAGTCCAATAAAAATCCACAAAAACCATCAGCCCGTTTCCATTTATTCTTCTTCTGCAAATTCAATCGATCCCAATTCTCAAACCCTAATCCCATCTCCGGTTTCCGAATTCCCAACCCCTACTCCGCTCCAAACCCTATCTCGAATCCAAACCCTTTCTCCACCCTCTCCAAAACCCGGCTCCGATTCCACCACAACTTGGTCTCTTCGTTCTGCACCACCACCTTCACCACCACTACTGTCTCAGTTCTGCATCACCATCACCACCAGCCTCTCTCTCACCCCAAATCGCTCGCTCCATCTCCCTCGGTCTAAAGGCCGGTCTCTCTCTCTGTCTATCACTCCATCTACCTCGGTACAAAGGCGGGTCTCTCTCTGTCTCTCGCTCTACCTCTCTGTCTCCCCTTCTCTCATATTCTCGCTACTCATAATCTGTCTTCTCTTTGTCTTCAGGTATTTTTGAAATTGGCATGGTCTCTTGAACAGTTGTGGATTGATATTTGTTAGCTTCTGAATTGCACAGGTAAGACTATGATCCCAATTCCAGTCCTTTGGCTTGGCATGTAAGCTAGTTAAGCTTTTTTCTTGCTTGCTACTGTTTTTGAAAGTCTTTATAGCAGCTTCTCGGTTATTTAAAGTCTTAGTTTCATATATAATGCAGATATGCAGTTTTCGATAGCTGCTTATAGTCATAAATGCTGCACCAGTAACTATGCCATTGCCATATATAGCTTTCTTGTGATACATGCTACCTGGTTAGTGACTTTGCTTTTTCTTTGTATATGGATTTCTGGTGAGACCTGTGTTAACCCAACTGTATAGAACCCTTTTCGTTTTTGGTCTCTTTTTTGGCTTAAATACAGCTACACGGCCAAGTTGTGTATCTTAGTTGGTTGTGTCATCGAAAACAAATACCTTCTGACTTTCAGTTGTAATGTTATCTCACAAATACATGCTTGATCTGTATTGCAAATGTGAATGTTAAAATGATTTTTGTCTTGGACAAAGTCCTGTTGTGCTAGTGCATAGATGTAAAATGCTAGACCTTTGTGTTCTCTTCTGTTGTTTAGGAGAGTCGGTTAAAAAAATTTGTATTCACTGATTGCTGAAGTACTTATCTGTCTAAGCATCAAACCTAGCTTAGGCGCACTGCTATTTCTTTTTCCTAATTTCCTTTGGGGACTCATTGTTTGGATTGATGACTAGTGACTATTGTTTATTTGTACGAGCAACTAGGGGTTGTTATTTATCTCTTTTCATTGATTCTAAATTATGGTCAAGCCTAAGAAAGCTGGTTGGTGCCTGCACAATCTCTTTTGGATATGATCATTCTGATTTAAAGTCTTACATACTGTACTATGCAGCTTTACATTTGTCTTGGTTTATAACTTGGTTTGTTTATTTTTATATACCTCCAACAGCAGCGATGCCTTCAAAACTTGATACGAAAAGACGAAGAAAATTATTGAGATGGAGGACCGTGACCTAAGGCAGGAGTTGATACCACCACTACCGACGTCGAATGCTGATGCTTTTGTCGACTCACCTTCTCTTGCTGCTGGTCCTTCAACTCCTGCTCATTCAACTCCACATACTACGGCTCCTACTCCTTCTGCCCCTAATCCGATGGAGCATTCACCAGCAAAAAGGAAGAGAGGTGTGGTGGTTGGGTTTGGTGCTAAGACCCAGCAGGCAGCAGCTAGTCTAAGACTACGGGAGGGAAGATCGTGGTGGAGTATGATGAGTACCACTACGGCCCGAAGAATTTGGAGGTCCGAAGCATGATTTCTAGAGACATAGGAAGTTGTGTGAAGGACTTAGTGCCTATGGTAAAGCCGACCTACTAGGAACTTTCTAAAAGAGACCGAGGAATACATTTGTTCATTTAAATAAAAATATTTAATAGTTAATATTAAACCGAACAATATTGTAGGGGGAGATGAGCCTTCAAGCTACTTTTGAAGGCTTCTAAAAATGTGGAACTCTTCCTCCAACTGACAAAGACGGTCTTCACTATGTTGGTACTTCTCAGTGGCCAGTCGTGTCTGCTCCTCAGGTGTGGCGATACGCTCTCTAGCCTCTCGGACCTCCTCATTGGCCAGTCGTGCCTACTCCTCTGCACGTGCGATACGCTCTCGAGCCTCCTCCTCCAGTCGTCTCATACGCTCCGCATTTGACGACCGATTGGGTGCAGTTGAATTTTCCCCTTGAGATGATTGGGAGCTGATACCGAAAGTTACTCCTCCTAACTCCCGGATCTCACCGCTGTTTCGCGGTCCCAGTGCGTTTACAAGCACTTGGCCCTGAGTGGGCTCATTAAAATAGTGAATGATTTGATCTTCCGGAAAGTCGGGGTGGTCATTCCTCACAGTGGCCATCACCTTCTCGACCTCAACATTGATACGGCGCTGCATTTGAAAATGAAGTGCATTAACATAATTAATCACATTAAAAATAAATAACAAATGATGAATTTAAACATAATAGGAAACTTACTATATTTTCTGCCGCTTCCGGGTGCTGAGGAGGGTACACCATCTCATAATTCTTCACCAACGCCAATGGTTCACTCTTTTCCTTCAACTCAAGCGCCCCATAGATGAAAGGCTTTGAACATGACTGATCGAGCGCCAAAGCGACTCAAACAATCAAAAACCCTACAACCGTTAGTAGTATAGAAAAAGTAGGGATCGTTCTAGCCGGGGATTAAGGGTACCTGAAACATGAGAATGTTAGACAAAAAATTATATACATATACACATGGATTCGTCACTTTTAATGGGGGATTAGAGATCGGCAGCAATGATGCCCCTCTAAAACTAAGGTACGAAATTAAATTGCTGAAAATAAATCCTAAGTCTAATATTTACAAGTTTGGTCGACATGTTTCACACAAAACACTCCACACTAGACTCTTTAACAAATAAGACTCACACACAAGAAGGTAAGAGACAAGTATCAACATGTTTAAATTCAAAATTAGTTCCGACTACAACTTAGTTGTACGACTTCTCAAGTTCTTAAGGTCGACCTTCTGAGTATGGACCCTAGAATATATGTTAATTCTTTTGAGACTTAACAATTAATCGCAATAGTCTAAATCGGAGACATGCAAAACAAGTAAGGTTGTCAATCATCTTATTTTAAACATGCAAGTATCTAAAGTATTAAACCCTAAGTGAGCACCACAAATCAGAGCGACCTTTTGAGTATGGCAACGTTCGTAATTACTCTAGCCGATTAAACCTAGCACCTAGATCAATGTTCAAGACAACACTAAGTACCGATTTTCATGCCCAATCCTTAGATACTAACCAATTTCGAATCTAAAACATGCATCTATACCACTGCCCTAATTATCTAAGTGTACAAATCTTACAAATTTTTATATTACAAATTAGCATGCAAAGACTCAAAGAAAACGTAGCTTAAGCCTAGACCTAAGCAACGAATCAAAAAAATATTCAACATGCAAATTATAAAACCAAAATCCAAATTGATTCATACATAGACATATAAACCAAAACCAAAAATACAAAAGAGTTTCATAGACAAAACTATTCATAGCTACAAAAACTTTACTAAACAAAAAGAGGAGAGTGGATCACACTTTTGTAGACACCTTGATGACTTCGACTCGTGTGGATCCGGCGGAAGATGGAGGAGATATGGAGGGGCTGCTCGGCAATAGGTAAGTGTCGGCAGAAAAGTTCCAAGTTTCGGCAGAAACTTGGGTGAAGGTGAGGGTGGTTTTCGGCTAGGGTTTATGTAGGATATTTGGGGAGAATTTGGTAGAGCTTTGGTTTTGTGTTTTGGCTTGAGATGTGACAAGTTTTTCTGTGTAAAAGTTGGCTATATATAGAGGAAAAGACTAGGGTTGCCGGCCTCAACAAGGAAAGGAAAAATTCTTTTCCTAGTTGGTTTATGTTTCCTTGTTGAACAAATATTGCATTCTTAGACTTCTTTTTCTGAATTTTCTTTATGGCATGGGCTTCACATCTTCATGGACTTCATATGTGGGCTTGACAACTCCATTTGGTGAACTTGATCCATCGAAAAATGCCCCAAAACCCGCCAAGAACACAATCGGCAGCACCATGCTTGCCGATTGGCAAGCAATCCTAGTGAGGCTAGGAAATCTTCTTTTCTTCATGCTTTCCTCCATTGCCTTGGCTCAATGTCTTCCTCTATCATTTAATAAGCTTGAACAATCTTCAAATATGCAATGGCACGCCAAAATGTCCATCGAAAACAGAAACAAAGGAAATGAGGCAGAAACTTGCTGGAATCGGCTGGAATGACCTTGCTCCGGTAAAACTGGTATAACTCCCTCGTCAGAGCTCCGATTAATACGATTCCAAGTCGCAGATAAACTAGACACATAGAGCTTCCTCCATATAAAAGGGTTTGTTGAAATTCCTTGTGAAACGTTGGGAATGAATTTTTGAAGTTGAGACACAGTCTTAGGAAAAATCCTGGAAGTCATTGGATTGGTTTGCTCGAACCGCTGATTTGCAGCCATCTTTTGGGTGACTTCCCTAACTCTAATTCTGACACAAAACCCTTTAGCAAGTCAATCAAATGCATACCAAATTTCAGCAAATTTAGAAAAGGATAGGTCACAATTCTATTCATCTCAGAATCACGAAAAAGACATTTTTGCATTATTTTCCAGATTTCTCAAACTTAGTCATTTTTCGGATTCTAAAGCATATATTTCCAAAACTCTATCAATTCGACACTAAACTAAATTATGACTCAATCTTAGACAAATAAGGGTTAAACAAAGCATAAACGAGGGCAAATACATATTAAAATCGTCGCACATTGTGCTCCTATCAAGGACCGATGGTGGAACGTCTTTTTCTCCCGGTTGATTGTGTTGGCAGTCGATCGTATCTGTAGAAGTATAATTAAATTTGAGACAAATAGTTAGCATTGAAACAAAACTAAAATGAAAAATGTTTACATTTGAAAGTACAGACTAATATTAAAAAATTGTATACTTAGAACTCATCGCTCTCAAAGTGTTGAACCAGCTAAGACCACTCATTCTTCCTATCTTTGAACTCTTTCGAGATTTTTCCAGGGTTGTTAATCCTAAGCCTGTTGAGCTTGCTCTTGAAGGCTATGAATGTCTTGGCGGCATGCTTGTGAACCCACTTTCCCATCTTCTTATCATCCCAAGGGATGTCATAAACAAGCTATTACAAAAAAAATGGAATTAATATGGAAGCTGATAGATAACTAAAATATTAAAAATTGTAGTTAACTTACATCGAGTTCATATTTGAGCTTGTTATGATCATCCTCCTCCAGGTCCCACCAACTGGCAACAGTCATGGGAATGCTGTCCCGAATGATATGGCCGATATCATAAGTCAGCCAACTGTTCAGTGTACTGGTCTTCGGTCCGTGCAAGAAGTCATCATCCATGACGATCTTCACCTTCTCTCTGTGCTACAGCCAAGACGTATAGGCCTTTAAGCCTTTGACCAACCCTCTTTTGTGTTTGGGAGGAGGTGCTGCCAAAACAATAACAGTTTAATTAGAGAGTAATAACACTCATTTATAACTAAATAACTTAATTAAAAGTGTTGGATTATGTTTACCTCCATCAGCTCGAGGACGAAATGTGCGCCGACAACTGATCTCTTCACCATCGCTGTCTTCGGTTTGAGGTGTGGTTTGTGCTACTGGAGGGGCTGCAGTACCTTCCATCGGCAACGGGGAAGAGGGGGGGGGGGGGGGGAGGTGCTGATACGTTCGCAGATGCTTCCGTAAGTGGTTGCGACGAACTTCCTTCAGAGACATTTGACCTGTAGAAGCGGTCAAATGCCTCCTGCCTCTTCTTCAACTTCCCATGAGTCGGCGGCATATTTTTCTTGTTAATAAATCAAATTATATCACAAACACAACATATATCAACATCATATATAAACTCATTACCAGATTGTTTAGTATGTTTACATAGGTAGAAGTATTTAGTTCAAGAAAGCACAAAACCAATAAGATAACGAGCAGCATTCTGTTCAAGCAAGCAAGCTTCTTTATTGGGATTAATACAACTCAGCATAAAAAGTAAATGCCAAAAAACCAGTATATGCAGCAACCATTAGGGACTGATTTATTGAATTCACTTTCACCAATTAAAGATAAAAAGAAATGGGAAAGAAATCTATCATTGTTAAGTGTTATAACAACTATGTGGATGCTGTGTGCTGTAATCAAAATAAAGTGATTATTTAGAGAACTGGGATAATTTTCAAAAACTTCTAGAGAACAGAAGTCATAATTACAGTGTGCATTACTAAACTAATAAATATATAGCATTGAGGGGCAGCTTCAATGGGAAAGACCAGAAAGTATCATTTATATATAATGAGAATATGGTCTCAATTTGAAGCAAGAAACAATTCCAAACAGTTTTGAGAAGATATATGTGCGTGTTCCTTTGAACATATCAGCAGGTCATGGTGGAAACCCTAGAAAAAGGATTTTTAATAAACGTGTTTTCGGAAAAGAGCTGCCCCGGTTTGCTTGTTTCTGTACTGGAAGCCTTCAAAGAGTTCGGTCTAAATGTGCTTGAAGCTAGGGTTTCCTGTGCAGAAAGTTTCAGATTGCAGGCAGTTGGAGGAGAAGTAAGATATTTAATAGAAGCATATAGTACGTAGAACTATCAATTAATAAGAGAAATAACTTATTTTTGTATTTTTGCAGAATGAAGAAGAAGGCGAAGGGATTGATGCTCATGCAGTCAAACAGCAGTGGCAGTGGCAATTAAGAACTGGAGTGAAATTACTGAACAAGAGTAATCAAGCTTCGGTTTACATATTAAGGCTCTACCTAAGTACGTACGTGCCTAGCTAATCATATATATATCTCAATTCGGGATCAACAACTTCCCTCCTCTTCTTATTTCTTGTGTAGCTAGCTACCTAGCTAATTAAGCTGGGTTGGCATGAATGGTCTTGATCCAAGGACTTAATCATAAAAAAAAATGAGTTATGCGCGATTTCTTGATCATGGAAATTAGATTATATGAACAAGCTTCAGGTTTAATAAAAGAAAAATTCGACATTAGTGAATAGAATCCTTCCTAAATCCTAAATCAGGACTTCGATCTCATCTTTGCACAGCATAATATGAAATTTAACAGATCTTCCTAAATCAGTAATAACTTCGAGTCGCTTATTGGTATCAAAGAGAGTAGTCAAACAGATCTTCCAAAATTTTATAATAAGTTCAAAGATTCGACTCAATGCTTTCATTCATGCATTTGTTCGAACAGTCGCGACCTATCACCTATGTCATTAATCTCATATGTTCCAGACACTGATAGCGGACCTAGTTGAAAAGGCCAGTTAAATAAACAATTTCGTCGTCTAAACTCAGTTAAATAAACAATTTCGTCGTCTAAGTTTAGGCGACGAAAATGATTATTTCGTGTTCTAAATAAAAATAATTTTTTTTAAAAATCTATTGGCGGCTTAATTTTAATGTATTTAAAATTTTGTGACGAGTTCATAAGTGCATTTGGTCGACTCAGACCCCAAATATACATATATATATATATATATATATTAACTAATACAAAAACAAATTAATAAGCCCAGCGAGATTCCCGAATGGCTGGTTCAAGGCATATATTAACAGTCGAAGATTCTGTACATACGTACACACCATTTTATAATTGTAATTATACATCACAAACAAATTTATTAAATTTAAAAACATAATTTAAATCTGATCATGGTTCTCCATCATAATCGTCATCGTCTGTATCTTCTGCATCTTCAATCATATCAGTGAAGTCATCATTGGAATCGTCATCGTCGTCTGATTCCTCATCATCCTCGTCATTAATGAAGTCGTCATTGGCTCTGTTTTGAGATGTAGATGCATTTGGGACTGTAATAAATTCATCAGAAGTGACGAAATGTAAGCGGTTGTTGTCGCGAATAGCCTTTACATTAGGGATTTGAGAAGCCGAATGCTCTTGATATAGTTCATCAGTGTCGTCGTCATCTTCATCATCATGTTATTCACCCCCTTCAATTGTAGACGCACTCCATATATTCCTTTGTGACATCGGGTTAACGACTTTCTAAAATCCACCGGTCTTAGGATCATCAAGATAAAACACATGTTTCGCCATACTGGCAAGAATGAACGGCTCATTTTCATACCAACTTGTGTTTGTATTCACCGATAACATGCCGTAATCAATCTTTGTACTCCCAGGAACACTTTGATTAGTGTTAAACCATCTACACTTGAACAAGACAACGAACATATTTCCATATACTAGTTGGGGAACGGCGAGTAGCACTCCATAGTAGGTTAAGTCGTCACCATCTACCATGACCCCGCAATTTTGCGTTATGCGGTTTACATCTCGTTGAAGTGTCACAAACTTGACGCCGTTAACAAAACACATCGCTCGCACCCTGTGGGAAATCGGCGTTCTAGCCAAATGGTGCAATTCTGGCGAGTACCAATCACTGTTATGTTTTTGGAGATTTTCCACCTGTCACGTTGTGATAAGTTATTATTTAAATTGAACTGACCAGAATACTAATATTGAAATGGAGATATTGTAACATAAAAAATATTGTGACGTACCCATTTGCGAAAGTAATTAGGAAATGTTATTTTGTGCGTCTTTTTCGGCCTTCAGTCACGACAATTTCCTTCAATTAGCTTCAAATGCTCAAGCATGAAATATTGTGCTTCGTCACAGTGTTGTAGTACGCACCAATCAGCTTCAATTAGCTCAGCATCTGTCAGTCTTTCTGAACTTGGTAAATTACCAAAAAACGGACGTACAACACTTGAAAGGACTGAAAGTTTGAACTCTGGTACTGTAGAGGCTGCTGTAGAAGATTCTGCGTCGTCACTGTTGCGGAGATATAAGTTGCAGTATGTTACACATTCATGTGCAATGTACGACTCCGCTATCGATCCTTCAGGGTTACTCTTGCTTTTACATAACTGTTTGTATTGAAACAGTTGTCTGAAATTACACGTACAGTTATTAGTGAAGTATATATACAAGAAAATATTACAATGAATGGGGAAATACGAATAATAAATAGTAAATTTCTTGAGGATACATCCAGGTGCAATGAACTGGACCAGTAAGCAGTGCTTGATTTGGAAGATGGATCATCAGATAAATCATACTGTCAAAGAAAGTAGAGGGGAAAATCATTTCCAATTTGCACAAAATGTAGATGATGTCTTCTTTAAGAATGAGAACATCTGACTTCTTCAGCTCTTTAGCGCATAACTTCTGAAAGAACCTACACAACGCTATTATTGGTTCTACCACATCTGGATGCAAATAGGGTCGGATAACCACTGAAATAAGACATTGCACCAATACATGACAGTCATGGCTTTTCAATCCGTTAAACGTATTAAGCCCCAAGTTAATACACCGAGATATATATCCTGCATACCCAAGAGGATACTGTACTCCTTTAAACCATATGAAAACCTGGTTCTTGAAAGCCGGTTTAACTGTGTAAGGTGCAACAAGTATGAAAGTCTCTGACGCCGTCTTCACTGGCCACAAGTGTTCTCGTATTCCCTACAACTGCAGATCCTCACGTGCTTTCACAGTGTCCTTACTCTTTCCTTTAAAATAAAGAATTGTTCCCACAATGCTGTAACTTACATTCTTTTCTATGTGCATGACATCTATGGTGTGCCTAAGAATCAATTTTAGCCAGTAAGGCAAACTATAGAATGTACTCTTATGTGTAAAACACTTGTACTCGTCAGGAACTGTTATTATGGTATCACCGCTCAACACGCTGAAATCGAAAAAGTTCAGCTTCTCCAAAATTTCATCACCATTCCATGGACGGGGTTTAGGACGAAGCTCTACTGTTTTATCGAATGCTAGATCATGAAATCGCCACGGGTGGTTGTCTGGAAGCCATCTACGGTGACCCAAGTAACACACCTTCCCAGAGCACCAAACAGAATGAACTTCGTTCAAGCAAAAAGAACAAGCTTTGTAACCTTTAGTGGCCTGAGACGACAACATCCCGTAACCAGGAAAATCACTTATGGTAAACATCAACATTGCTCTCATCACAAATGATCTTCCAATGTACCTGTCAAAAGTAAGAGCTCCATTTTCTCATAAGTCTAACAGCTCGTCGATCAAAGGTTGCAGATACACATCCAGACACTTTCCTGGAGACTTTGGACTGGGAATTAATAGAGACATCATACTAAATTCCTTCTTCATACACATCCAAGGAGGCAGGTTGTGCGGCACGAGAATAACAGGCCATGTACTATGACTCAAACTCATATTTCCATGGGGATTGAATCCATCTGAGGCAAGCCCGAGTCTTACATTTCTAACATCTCTTGTAAAATATGGGAATGATCTGTTAAAGGACTTCCACGCCTCACCATCTGCAGGGTGTCTGAGAGTATCATCATCTGTCATTCTCTCTCCATGCCATCTCATTTCTTTTGCTGTGTGTAAAGACATGTAAAAACGCTTCAATCTAGGAATTAAAGGGAATGACGAAGCACCTTCACAGAAACACTGTTTTCCTTAACTGTGCCTTGCTCCCACCTAGACGCGTGGCATATGGGACATTCATCAAGTTTGACTTTCTCTTTGTAAAACAGAACACAGTTATTCTTGCAGGTGTGGATTTTGTTATAACTAAGACCGAGATCGTCCAATATCTTATGTACCTTGTAATAACTATCAGGTAGATAGTTAGGTTGTGGAAGAGTTTCCTTACACTGTTTTAGCATACTATCAATTCCTGACGTTCATTCAGAATGTGGGCATTCCTACCCCCCCCTAACGGCGGGAAGTGTGTCTCATCAAAGTGACAATCTGCGAAACGCGCAGTAAAGAGATCTACGGTGGTTGGTAGCGGATTATTGTTGGGGATTCACATCCAACATATACCTAAACGTCTTTGTAGACCCATCTTTGTACGCAGAAGAGGTGTAATATGCACATAAACAGCACAACCGAAAGTACGTAAGTGGGCAATATTGGGTTTATAACCAGTAACCAGCTGGTATGCACTAAACGTCTAGTTGGCATTGGGTCTGAAACGAATAAGCATAGCTGCATGCAGTATTACATATCTCCATGCAGAAACTGACAATTGGTTCACATAACCAAAAACCCTAGCTAATAGCCGGAGTTGCTGAAGAGTGGCTTCTGCAAGGCAGTTCTGAGAAAGAACATGAGAAACGGGATGTTCAACTTCAATCCCTGTGGATATGCAATAATCATCAAATGCTTTGGAGGTAAACTCGCCAGCATTATCCATCCTAATAGATTTGATAGGATGGTCAGGGTGGTTAGCCCTTAACTTGATGGTTTGAGCTAAAAGCTTGGCGAATGCAGCATTTCTTGTGGACAACAACGCGACGTTTGACCAACGCGTCGACGCATCAACCAGCACCATAAAATACTTAAATGGGCCGCATTCTGGTTTGATTGGTCCACAAATATCACCTTAGATTCGATGTAAGAATGGTATATTATCAGTTGAAGCTTTGGCGAATGAAGGGCGAGCATGCAATTTAGTAAGCGAGCAAGCCTTACAAAATGAGCGATGGGCATTGGAAATTGCCCATGTGGCATAAGAGGACACATGTGGTGACACCCCATGTCCCTGTGAAGGGTGGGACGGTACGACGTGCGGCGTAAAGGCCATGTCCTCATCCGCCAGGTGCGCGGCCCCGAAACCCTGTGAAGGGGGGGGGGGGGGGGGGGGGGTGGCGAGTGTGGCTTTAAGGCCACAGTCTGGCGAGGAGCTTGGCTCCTGCGTACATCACTATGTTGAGTCGTGGTAAGAGGGTCTTCTAATCGCTTTTTCAACTTGAAAAATGGATGTCCATGGGAGTTCTTTAGAATCCGGATCATCATATCACGGCCAGGGTGGCCTAGTCGAGCATGCCAAAGCTTATAATCATTAGTGTCACAAAAAATTGTCAGTGACAGCATATGATTCGAAGACACGGGCTGTAGTGAGATATAAGTCATTGTCTTCAATGAACGGCAACTTCTCTAAGATACGGCGGCGGCCGTGTTCTTGAGAAGTAATGCATAAGTATTCTTCACCATTCTCAGCATAGGTATCCAAGTGATAACCGTTGGCACGGATATCCTTAAAACTCAGCAGGGTTCGATTTGTTCTCAGCGCATAGAGAGCATCAATGACATTGATAACAGTACCATTTGGTAACATAAATTCAGCGATTCCTCGCACTTTGACAACCGGCGAGGTACCTATCAATGTTGTCATTGATGAGCGATACGGCATTAAATCAGTAAACAACTGCCTATTCCTTAGAATAGTGTGGGTAGTTCCACTATTAGCTAGATACTCAACTTCACCGCGAGACATCTACAAAGAGACGAAAACTTTGGTTAGTTTCTCGCGGGACACAGTTTAATCACTACGCCGTAGGATAGAGAAAGAAAGGGGATGAAAATCTCATCGAGTGTATCACATGGCATTTGGACATTATAACGTCGACTGAATCAGAAACCAAAACGAAACCGAGGTTGCGCACATTGTGGTGTTGAACACCTTTGGTAACTGGAATAAAACGAGGACAAGCCTCTTAGGATTGGTGTTAAAACACCTCTCGGGCTACAAGCTAGCCGAAGCTGTGGATGTCAAAGACACATGGTGTCGTGGCACCAGAGTGTGGCGGATGCCGAGCCTACTTCACCTTAATGAGCCGATGGCGGCCCGTTCGCCACCTTTTTTTTTTATTTATTTTTATTAAGGGATTGAGAGTAGGTGGGATTATAAGTCCAAAATATAGAGCCGATGTGACCCAAAGGTGGCGTCACAAGAACCACGTGAGTTGTTAATACACGAACCTGATTGCATAAAAACATAAAATTTCTCACAATTATGGGAAAACAGAGAAATTTTATTAAGTGCCAACTTGAATACATCAACTTCTAATTCCAAAATAAACAGACTAACAAGAGTCATAAAAACATGGCGAGTGCCATTATAATGGCGAATGTCATTACAATGGCGAATGCCATTACAATACTTGATAAACTAGAAAAGCCATAGGCTAGTCAAAATTCGGGACATCAAGAGTTTGTGGTTGTGCCTTTGGAGAATCCACATGATGAGCATAATTTGCTTCAATCATCTCGTCCTCAGCATAATTGCTTTCTTCAGACAGAAACTTCTTGTATTTCTTGTAGGTATTTAACATCTCCTTACTAGCTCGACAATCGCGATGGTAGTGTTTGGAGGAACCACACTTGTAGCACGGAACAAATTGAACATTCCGGTTATTGCTATGAGGTCGAGGAGGGTTTGGTACTTGACCTAGACGGGGTCTGTGGTCAGTCCGGCCTCCCCCTAAAGGTGGTGCGTATTCGCCACCTTCTCGCCTCCAAGTGTTGGAGCGTCGTGTCACATTATTTTCAGCATTCTGATTTCTTCCACGTACCGAATTGTACGGGGTATGGCGGCCTTTATTTTTCTGCTTTGAAGCCTTCCCATAATGAGCCTGTGGTGTTGGAATTGGCTTTGTACCAACAGGTCTCTGGCTACTATTGAACCTAATCTCAGAATGGCGTTCTTTTTTAGCCAATATTGCCATAAGGTCAGCGAATGATCTGATTCTGCCTTTATCAACTGAGATCTTATACTGATGTCCGAGGACATCGTAGGCCATGAGGAATGTGTTAAATGTCTTCTCCAGAAGATCTTTATCGGTTTTGATGACGCCAACCGTGCCAAGATCCGCCTGTAGACTAATCATATCCTGATTGTATTTGTCTACTTTGTCATAATCCGAGAAACGGATTTGTTCCCATTTAAGGGTGAGCTCTGGAAGAAACATGTCATGGACATTGTTAAATCGCTGCTGGAGCGTGTCCCATAAAATTTTGGGATCTTTTACCGACAAATATTGTCGCTTCAGAGTCGGGTGGATATGTCGCCTCAAATACATGAGGGTCTGAGCCTTGGCATGGTCCCCAAAAGGGGTGGTGGCGGCTGCATCAGTTAGAAGGGCTGGAAAACCTTTGCTTTGGAAAGCAATTTCAACATCGGAAACCCATCGATGGTAATCTTTGCCTTGAAGATCCAAGATCTCAAAATCAGGGCGTGACGGTGACGACGATAACATCTACAAGAGAATAATACGTCGGATTAGTATCACTTTGAACAGATACTATCAAGTATATATTGGAATTAGAAGGGATATATTCGGTCACATAAGTGATTTTTATTTTTTTTTCGATGCAAAAGCATTATATTTTTTTCTTTTGATGCATAAACTGGCGGTTTCATACCGCACCTTCAAACAGTGGCGTACTCAGACATCCACATAAGCATCTCTTTTTCTTTTAATTTCCCTTTCAACGTGATTCTCCCTGGACCATCACTTAAAACTGCGACCGTAAGGGTGATGAAATCCCCATTCTAGGTCTCATCGGCGATATAAGAATGACCAGAATCGGAGTAGAAGAAAGGCTAATAGCGCCCGATATAATATATCTATAGTTCGAAAGCAGGAACTTTTATAAAAATTTTACCTTTTGGAATTGATCAAAAGATCGAGTGCGTAAAGCTTGTTCTTTGATTCTTGTCTGGTTCTCGGACTCTTGTCTGGTTCTCGAGCCACTTTTTACGCGAGTAATCTGGCGGAGCTATCTTGAAAAATTGATGGCGAGCGAACAGGCTGGCGAGCCAAGCGAATGAGCGAGTTGGCGGGCGAGCGAGCGAATTGGCTGGCGAGCGCGCGTACCGGGCAAGGGCTGCAGTCTAGGAGAGACCGAGAAAAAGGGGGGGCGCACGGGTCTCGAGGAGGGAGGTGCGGCCGACGGAAGGGATGGAGGAGGAGGAAAAAGTTATTAGGGTTTTTCTAGGGCTCAGGGAGGTCACGTGCTAATAACGTGTTCAAGGAGAAATTATAATAGGGAGAACTGTATATTATTGATTGATAGAGAGGCCTTTATATAGGCATTACAACAAGTATCCCGATACATTAGGGATTCCCTATCTAATACAGAATCAACTATACTAGTCTAATTAGGTCAAGACACATCTAGGAAATTACGGAAATAACCTTCCTACAACAAATCGCATATTATCATGTTTGGATTGAAAATTAAATAAAAAGTAAAAACAAAATTTAGAATCATGAGTAAGGAACACAACTCCAAATTATTGTAGATGAAAATCCAAAATATAATAATTATAATACTAAACTTGAAAGAAGCATGTCAATGAAACAACATAAATCCTTAAAAATAAAAAGCATGAACTAAATGAGATTTTATGATGATCCATTTGAAATTAACATCAAAATTATAATTTTCTTCATATCCATCCGGACTTCTTTTAACATAAAAAACTGTTTATCGTTCATTATAAGCCAAACACATACTTTGATTCATTCTTCTGTACTTATGTTTTTCATCAAACTGTTTGTAGGAATATATTTTCTATTTGTTTACATATATACGATTAGTCTTATACTACTATGGATTAAAGTATTGTTGGTGGCATATATGGTACACCGCCAGGCATGTTCGGCGACCTCGTGGACCGTGCAACCGGTGTCATGGGTCCTAGTTCCGGCATCCGGCGGGTAGGCCGCAACCCCGGCTATATTCCCAATGTCAGAGATCACCGGTGCCGCACCCGGAGGGCATGGCACCGGGCTCCCGAAGTAGCTTCGTGGGTAGGCAAATGTGTAGTAATGTGGGCTTGTGTCCCACATTGGAAACATGGTGTAGGAGGAAGCCTTCCTTCTCTATAAATAGGAGGCTTCCCCCTTAGTATTAGGATCTCTTGGAACCCTTGTACCACCGATGGCTTATTAGCCGGCTATAGTAAATTCCAAGTGGACGTAGCCGTGCCCTCCGATGGCACGGTGAACCACTATAAACCTTTGTGTTCATATTCTATCTTTATTGTCCTGTATCTACTAGACCCCCGGGTTTAGGCAGAAACAAGTATGAAATCAAATATAACAAGAATGTTTATAATGACTTATATATTAAGTGAAAATTTGGCTACATAATTAGTGCTATGGAGAAAAAGTTTGGCGCTATGGAAATTTTTTTTTCTGCCATGGAAAAAAAGTTTCTCGGCTATGGGAGAATTGAAGAATGACACCTCTTTTTTATGGAAAATAAATAGGGAAAACACTACTTAAATTCCCCTGATTTTTTCCCTTGAAATTTACATTTTTCTAAAAATTTAATCCCAAACAGGATATGGGTGTTTTGGGAACATGAGGTTTTACAGTTCCATAAGGGAAATCTGCTTAATTAATATAGATAGGTAAAATGTATGCTAGAAATAGGTAATTATCCGCAGAAATAATAGATAATATCCTAAATTTTCTTTGTTTTTTTTTCTTTTGGAAAATGGTCATTCCATCAAAAATCAAAGGGAAGTTGACTTAACCAATTGTTAGTGCCCATTCCAGATCGTATCCCGATATTTATTAGTAACCATCTTTCACCTCTCTCATTCTCTCTCTCTCTCTCATATCCGTCTCCGTTCCGGCGCCGAAGGACCAAAACAATTTCACCGACCAACTCTCTCTCTCTCTCTCTCTCTCTCTCTCTCTCTCTCTCTCTCTCTCTCTCTCTCTACGAATCTTCCTTGCAACGACGTCGACGCCGTCGAAGTCCCCACGACGACAATGCCAACCCCGATGAAGCTTCCTAGACGAAGCCGACACCGACGAACTACCTTGCAAGGACTCCATCCTTGACGACAACGCCGACAACGCCGGTAGCCGAGGGCGGCAGGTTGACAGATTCGAGATCTAAATCAAGCTTAGGGCCTCATTGGTGGCTTCGCATCCATCATCGAGGTCTACTTCGTCCAGATCCTTGCGGCCTCTGAGATCTCTTACAGGGCGGCAAGTGCTCTGTTCTGATTACATTTGGTATGATTGGAGTCATCGGTTATTCATGTCTTTCATATTAGGGTTTGATTATCATTTGGCTTTCCTGATGTTGTGAAGCAGATCACCTCCATTACAATTGAACCTGGTGTCGAAGTGGAGCACACAATTGCTGACCAATACACATCTCACTTCTAAGATGGGTCTAGCTTTCCTAGTAGGGTTAATAGAGGTCAGTAAATTATTATCGTGGATTATTAGAGATTAATATTTGTAATTATTGTGGATCAGTAAATATTATTAGAGTTACTGGATATCAGTAAATTATTATCAGGGGTTACAAGAGTTCAATAATCTATTATTATTGATGGTTAGTAATATGCTTATTCAATGTCAATAATCTATTATTAAGGGTTATTGATAGTCAGTTACATGTTTATTAATAATTAATAATATATTATTATTAAGAGTTGCTGAGGTCAGTAATTTATTATTAAAGTTTACTGGGTCAGTAATTTATTATTATGAGTTACTGATGGTCAGTAATTTATTATTAAGGATTACTGGAGGTCAGTAATTTATTATTAGGGATTATTGAGATTTGAAAAGAACAAAAAAACCGACGATTAGATTCTGGTGATCAAATTCCGGTCACAAGAATCCGGCGACCAGTGATCGGAGTCCAATTTCTGATGACCGGTGACCGGAGTACGGATTTCTGAAGATCGGTGACCGAAGTCCGGATTCCGACGACTAGAATCCGGCGGCCGGTGACCGGAGTTTGGTGAGGTTCGGACAAAGTCCTAATGGATGATAGGAGTATTTAAGAGGTGAGAGAAAAATAGTATAAAAAAATATTTCTGTATCATTTGGGATATGAGTGTTAGATATATTTAGAGTGAATAGACAAATTTTGAATTTTGTCATTGAAATAGATAATGAGGATGCCAAATTAGTATTAAATGGACATTTTTTTTTTACTATTCATGTTTCTACCTCTAAACCCTACTCTTAATAATCGTATATAGATACCTAAACAGAACCATCGTTGAATTTGAAACCCCCTCCTGCACGTAGTAGGCCACAATCCCCCAGTTAACACCGAGGACTGGGGGTGGAAATTTGGGCACCGAAAAACAAAAAACCGGTAAAACCGCACTGAACAAACACCGGAAAATCGAAATCAAACAAAACCAGTTCATCGGTTCCAGAAATTGCACCAAACTGATTAGGTCAGCTTTAGTTTGCGGTTTCGTTCATGTAGAAAACCGACCAAACCGAACCGAATCGAATCGATATATATATATATATATATATATATATATATATATATGTATTTAGTTATTGATGTTGAAGGAAAAACACATTATGTACCTGAGGAGAGATAATTACGTAGTCATTATTGTCATTAATGTATTTACTATTACCGTTGTAATACTCATTCTATAAAAAGGGGATTATCAATGAAATGAGTAGACCAATTCTGATTCTCCTACAACACATTATCAACACGTAGTTTTTACTAGCTGAGATTTTAGCCAAGAAAAAAAAAAGAGAAAATAAATCAGAAAAACCCTAATTTTTTTTTTCTCTCCACCGACTACTACCCTTGCTAGCAGCAGCTCCGGCCGGCACCACTGCCTAGCGTCGCCGCCGCCTGTTTAGTCCATCAACGGCTCAGATCTAACAACCTCGCCTAGCGCTGCAGCCTGCTCAACCCAGCCACCGACGCTGCATGGCCGCCATTGCCTAACCCGACGCCCAGAAAATTACTCTGGGCACCCGACCAACCGGATTTTGCTCCGATTGGCAACCTCCAATCGGCGTCTGCTCCACCTCGACCCAGAAGCCCACTGACTTCCAATCGGACCCAGTCGCTCTAGCCACCACTGATCCGGATCGCCTCACCACGATCACCTCGCCACGATTGTCTGCTTGACCCTCCTCCGATCACCTCGCCGGTTAACTCTCGATGCAACCCCGAACCAAGGCTCGATCAGCTCCAGATGGACACAACGGCAGTGCTCCAGCCGCCCTCGCCTCCGCACCGAAGATCCAGCCCGCTCCGATCGGCTTGATCCGCTTGATACCCGATCGACTCCGGCACGCCGACTCGGTTCGCTCCGCCTCGACGCAGCTCCCCATCTTTGGGCCTTTGGGCCGGATCCGACCCGGATCCGTGCGACCCGACCCACGAAAAAAGGGATTTTATCTTCTTTTTTTGGGTAAAATATAAAGGTAATTTTTGAAATTACCGCACAGTAATTTATATTTACTGTATGACTATTTACTGTATAACTATTTACTGTTTTACGAACTTAATGGTAAATATGAAATTGCTTAATTTATATAGTGAATGTGAAATATATACGATTAAAGTGACTAATCATAAGAATATTGTTTGTTTTTATGTGACATATCAATTATGATGCGGCGATCAATATGCGACGACAATTTGGAGTCGGAGATCGAGCAATCGCTCTATATGCAGTTTATTTGGCAAACTTACAAGTAATATTTATATTGAACTTTTACTTTCATTATATTTTGTTTCAATTATTATATGAAATAATGTTTTATTCAATTTGATCGCATTTGTATTTTATATAAATGTGAAACTTGAAGCATTATATGTTCATTTTATTAGTGTTAAATAATTATTTTATTTAACATGTTATTTAATTTGAGCATTGTCATGATAATGCAATTTTATGAGCATTGTAATATAAAGAAAAATGGACAAACCAGCTATTGTGATAAAGCATATTCACGAAGCAAGAAAAATATGACCATTACAAATTTCGGTCTTAAAATCTAATTTTTATTTCTTGAAATTTTTTCAAGATGGATATCTTATTAATTGTGTAAAAAGCAACGATAATGGAATTTCATTAGCTTCACTTGCAATGAAAATGGAGAAACCAAAATTTTATTGTGATAACGAAATTTCACGAAGCATCGGATTTACCATAATGTATATTGGTTTATATTAGTCGTCGTGCATGTCATTTAGACTGCGAAACTAATACACTATCTGCTTCCTCTATTTTACAGATGGTTTAACCATCACAGTTTATTTTTTGACACATTGGACTCTGAAGAACTTGAGTACTAAATTCCCCTACTGAGTCAGCTAAGGCTTGAGCATGGTATATGTATGCAAACTGCTTTATGTACATAACAAAGAAATTTATTGGAACAAATTATGCAGAGTAATGCAACAACCCTAAATCAAAGGGCAACGACAATGTAAGGTCTTAGAAAAAAAATATTTTCTTGAACAAATTCGGCAAAGTAATGCAACGACCCTAAAACAAAAGGCAATTACCATGGACGTAAAGATTCCTATAATCATCCAAAGCAAGTGGAGACAATGTACAATTTGAAAAATAACATAGGGGACATGTCATGTGCAGTGAAGCACTCTGCCATTGTTGTAAATCAATGAAATATTGATACGTACATTACAAACTAGCAAAGAATTAGCTGTGATTTACAATAAGTATAAAGAATCATACGAGTATGCGGTTTTTAGAAAAGTATCTTCAATATCCAACAAGAACATCGAAAATGAATTTACAACTAATGATATACCATATGGAAAGAAGATGTCAATGACACATCTCATCATTGCAGCTACTAAAAGAGCAAAAAAGATCTAGCTCAATCCAAAATAGACTTTTGATTAGTCTACTTTTAAATTTTCAAGATATCCTTATAAAGGCTATTACGCCTAAATTAGACTTTTGGTCTTAAAGTTTATATCTCTAATTGGACAAGACTAAATGTAATCGTTGGCACGTTAATTTTTGAATCTTCTCTAAAGGAATTGAGATTATTCAAATTTTATTCATAATATACATGATTCAATTTTCTTCATCTAACTTTGCAAAGTATTGCATAAAGTAAAACAACATATCATAATATGGGCATGACACAAAGAATTGTGTGCAAAAAAACATAATATAGGCATGACACAACGAACTGTGGGCAAAAAAACGCACCATGTGATCCCTAGAATAATACTACTGAAGGACAATGGTACTAATATATCACAAAAATAGCACAATAGTACTGAAGAACTGTAGTACTATAATGAAAGTAATAAGGATCGATATATCTGTTCCTTTAGAATTCATAATGCCTAATTGGGATTACAATACCTTTTATTACAATCCCCATCGAATTACTGTAGAGAACTTGAGTTATGTTTTGATATATATATATATATATATATATTGAGCATATGTCAAATTGACAATTTATGCGATAAGAGAAAATTGAATTTGTACCACACTTTAAAGAAATTTATGTCACGATGTTCATGTAAAAAGACACAAGTGAGAATTTTTTTGAGCTCATTTGCATTACCTCTAATGACTACGGATGTAAACGAGTATTAGAGAAGTTTATATGTCAACTTAGTAGGTTATATGTAACCATTAATTGATCCTAAAGTCAAAAGAAAATGATGAATGGATTGATCTGGTGATCCGTACATTAAAGAAATTACTATGGACACCCATATTTTGGATGAATGGAAGCAAATACCAGAAGAATATGGTTTACACACGAAACCGATGACGACTAAAGGACATTTTATCCTCAAATATCGTTTCAACCCAAATTCATGTAGGGTTGAAGACGTATGTTCAATCCCTAAATTTCACCGCTCCCCTAAGGTGACATTTTAATATATTTGATGCACAAGTATATGCACTTATATCCTATTATGCTTCTGACATCCAACGTGATTTTATGAATAAAAGCACATCATTCAAAACCAACTCGTAAAATTATGATTGACATCATCATATGCAAAGGACACATGTGTTCTCATTATATTCTTATATTGAATCCAAAGAGGATTCAGTAGACTGATTCAACCAACTTGCGGACACCTTAGATATTTTATGGTGTTGGTTGTTGTGTCGACACGCTGGTCACGTGTCATGACACCATCCACAATTAAAATTTAAGCTGATTATGCTAGAAAGTCAAAACACCTACACCGGGTTAATTTCCGTAGGTGTGGTAACGTTATAGCTTATTATATGGGACATGTAATGGATATCATATTCTTATATAAAAACTCAATTGATCTCACGGAAAACGACTACAGTAATAGTCTTAATATTGGTAAAAGCGCACCGATACTTCCGTTTTGGGTTATGCAATTTTACATGCAGCGTTACTTATTCATCCATCATCATTGAACCAATTTACACCATAGCTAGTGACTATGTGTGAGGATTTTGTAGGATCTCAAACGACCTTGTAATCCTTGACCTCTTTTGGATTGACATGGATCTACAATCCTTTAGCTCGGTTAAATATTTTAATGTGCCAAAATCGCGCCTCCACAGCGCACAATGATGGGTTACTAGAGATGAATAAATATTTATGATGGATATGAACTTCCAGCTAGTCCGCTATGTCGAAATCTTGACAGGCGATCTCCTTACCGCTAAATTTACGGTGTGTCACTTTGATGAGATAGTTTTCCCGTCGTTAGGGTGAGATAAGAACAAGTATGTTCTAGTGGAACGACAGAAATTGTCGTGGTTTGTCCCCACTGTGTCTCATCTTGATCCCCAAAACCACACAAAGTAAAGTGTGTATATATCTTATACATTAAAGTGACGAGATCAAATAAATCTGCTGCAAACATGCCTGCAAGGATTGTGTCCTATCAAGAGGACATGGTGCCACCCAGGAGGAATTGGGCATTGCACCACCACTATGGATAGTGATATGGTGACGCCATTAGTGGCATAAATTGTGTTACTGGCCGTGGCTTTCCAAGGAAAAGGGAGAGACCACCTTAGGTTCGATAAATACTTGCCTAAAGGAAGAAAGCAAGTTTGGCACAACCTAATCCATTGATCAGTGATACTTAGATCCGTCTCATGAGAATATTTATGGATTGTGGTTATCATTAGGGGACACCTTAAATGTTAGCATCAATCTTTAAAGTATAGAGATCTCTATAAACACATTATACTAGTGTGCATGAGGACGTGGAATAATGAGTCTAATATCGAATCATACTTCGTTGAAAAAAGTCAACGTAGTAAATTGGCCAAATGGAAGTGATCCAGTATAAACAAAGAGATAGGTCTTTTGGGCAGGTGACGTCAACACCGCAAATATAAACCCTATCAAATATATATTTTTTATAATGCGTAATGAGAATAAGAGTCTGTAGACTCACCTTATGGCGTAAGGTCTCTCAAAAACGCATTAGAATCGACTACAAGGAGATATTCTCTTGCAATGGACTATGATGAGACAATCTCTCGTAATGGATGTCATTGCACTCCACTACCTTGTCAGTTTGGTAGTTTCTAAAAAACTGAACATGCAGCTTACGAAAGTGATCAAAACATATATCTCTATGGGATCGAAATTAAGAGATATATATGAGGATCCTAAATGGACTTCATCCACCCAAATCAAGTGGCTCTAGATCACATGAGTACGTTTGCTAAAGAAATTGAAATGTTCACTAAAGTGACTATTTAATTAGGAAGAGATTGGTGAATTATGTCCTTTGCGGTTTCATTATGGATATACAAACTCTCAATGAACTAAGAGATACTCTATGTATTGTAAATCCTAAGTTAAGAATGAAAAAGATCTTGGGAATACACAGTCTTGAAATGGAACTCAAGGACTGTAATGATGGTAACCATACATCAATCGGCTGAGGCACTCTAAAGAATAAAGTGAGGCCTATATATAGTCCCATGATCAGTCGAAGTCTTTACTTTAACAATAGATCCATTTATCATCTAAAGAAAGATGATGAAAAAGTTTTGAGAAATGAAATTCCTATACAAGTGCAATCATGCATGATTGTACTTAAACACAATATGTAAGACTCGACCTCTCATTCGATGAAAATTTGTAAAGCTATGTTTAGCTCTGTGCCCACGTAACGCAAATGGTTTTTTCAAAAACATTTAAAGATATGAAAGATTTGTGCTTATTCAATCTCTACATAGAATGTGACATGATAAAGAAAATATCCACGTCATAGCTAACTATGCGTAAAGAAAAACACATTAAAGGTGAAATAAGAAAATCTGTTGTTACAAATCAATTTCAAATTTCTTAACGGTTCATCCATACTATAGACGATGTTATATATGATTGTTTTGTTATATAAAGGTCATACCACGAGTGAACCTGATGTTCAATATGAACCTATGTGTCCGGTTCATGAACAACCTTATCCTCAAGATCAAAGTAAATCAAGTTGAATCTAAGGACAATGTGGCAAGATTTAGTTACTGAATCATTACCCAAAGTCACATTTGGAAAAACATGTGAAAATGCATAACTATGCTAATATTAATGAAGCTCCCTTGATCAAATGAAAGAATCAGGGAGAATCTCATGATTAATGTAAAATCAGGGGGAGGTGCAGACATCAGGGGGAGTCTAGCACATACATGTTGTTTTCCAATATAATAGGTGCGTTGTGCTCTTTTTGTCCTTCGACCAAAGTTTTATTTTCTCCAATTGAGTTTTTGTTACTTGGCAAGGTTTTTAATGAGGCAACACCACATGCACCATTTTATCTCTGACTCGGCACAAGGGGGAGTGTTGAAGGAAAAACACATTATGTGTCTTCGTCAATGTAACTGACGAGAGATAATTACGTAGTCATTGTTGTCATTAATGTATTTACTGTTACCGTTGTAATACTCACTATATAAAAAGGGGATTATCAATGAAATGAGTAGACTAATTCTGATTCTCCTACAACAATTGATATTTAATATAGTATTAGGAGTACGTCATTTTTTATTGGTTTGGAGTTACATAAGAATGTAAGATAGACTTGCGCACACATGATTTTGGTCTCTATGTGTCTAACACAATTCATTCCGGTCTCTAACTCATTCAATACTATGTTTTAATTAATATTTATTGTGTTTCAAGAAGTATAATTAATTTTATCGTTTGGTTAATACTTAAATGTAACTTAATTGATTTTGTTTGTTATTTCCGGCTTACCGCTTTCTAATTTACTTATTATAATGATTTTGAATTTCATGAATGTAACTAATATGAAGTATTAAACGTGTAGTTTACTACTTTACTTTCATTTATTTTTTATTAGTTCAGTACAAAAAGATAGTACGTTATGTAACTGGAACCGAACAACATTGTAGATTAACCAAAATTATGGTTATAATATATATTTTTCGATTTCAGTTTTGAAAAACATAAAAACGAGGTAGTACTTTAAAACGGAACCGATGAAACCGAGTCCACCCCTAGCTAGGATAGAGCTAGAGACCCAATCACACCTAGAGATCCAATCAACTGGCGACGTAACTAACAGAAGACTCACTTACCACCGTTATAACGTTGTCCAAACTCCAAAACGCTGATTCGGCATAACGTCATAAGGCACGCGGATAAGGTTCAAACTTCAAACCCTCCTAAACTCACTGGCAGCTGATCCTCTGTCCCAATTTTCCTATCTCATTACCTGTCCCTCCATTCACTTCTCGACATATGTAATTTCAATCTGACTCAACTAACAGACAGTAAACTCTGTTAACCTCTATTTTTAAAAATAAATTTTAATTTGTTAAAATGATATTGAAAATACCCATATATTCTTTCGTCTTCTTCACCTTTCACTCTTTTATTCCACTCACCACATCCCATGTGAACCACTCCCAGTTGTGTTTGGTTCTGAGTTTTTAGAACCCAGAAAAATCCAATCTTTCTGCCTTGTTTTTCTTGGTTCTGTGACCTCTTCCCTTCTTAAAGAGTGAAACTTTGTAGTTTTGCTTTGTGCTTGGGACATGATTCAGTAAGAGTTCATATCTGGGTCCACTACCAGGAAAAAAGCTTCTGCCGACGAAAAAAAAAAAAACGGCCGACGAAACCAATTTTCGTCGGCTATTCTCAATAATGGCCGACGAAAATTATTTTCGTCGCTAAAAAGAAAAAAATCGTCGGCTATTCCCCTAGAATGGCCGACGAATTTTTTTTTCGTCGGCCATTCTAGGGGAATAGCCGACGATTTGAATTTTCGTCGGCCTTTCTCTAAAACTTTAGCCGACGAAAATTTTTGGAAGTATGGCCGACGAGTACTAAGTTTGATTTCGTCGGCTATGATTTAAAAAAAAAAAAACAGCTTCCATTTTCTATCACTATCGACAAACCATTGCTTCGTCCTTCAAATGCAAATGTGTCGTGAAATAAGATATGACCGAAATAATGAAATACGTCTACGGTTGAAAAATGAGAAGATTCCGACAAAATCTGTGTGCCGAATGTTGCGGTTAGCTGTTTTTTACTTCCGTTTTCCTATGGGTAGCCTGACGGTCGGTAAATATTTTGAGGAAAATTTTTATACGATTGGTTGCGTGTCATCGATCTGAAACTATTCTCTGTTGAAGGTCAGGCCAAAAAACGTCATTTAGACGGGCCTATTTCCATTTCTAAGCGTTTGAAGGGTTGACTCACCCGGTTGACCGTCCCGATCGAGCCTTTAACGTTGTCAGATGTAGTTGGATTTTTTTTCATACATGTATTTAATCTTAACGGTGATATCTGACGGTTGGAATAGATTTTCCAAACTTTTAGATTCAAAATCGGAACATATGCACTAATGTTCCTTAACTTGTTTACTAAGTGTTTAAGTGAATGTATAGTTTCAAATAGTTACTATACGTAGGCTCTTCAAATGCAAATATGTCGTCAAATAAGATATGAGCGAAATAATGAAATACGTCTACGGTTGAAAAATGACAAGATTCCGATAAAATCCGTGTGCTGAAATAATGAAATAAGTCAAAACCCGGTTTACTGTAGATTTGGCGTCCAGCGTCCGAATGACGATTGTGATACCATTCCGGAAAGGGAACGACGCCAGGAACAAAACTCGTTGCTTTGCCATGATGTGTGGGCTTTTTCGGGCTTTCGAGTTCGTTTAGGGCCTCAAAACGGCATTTTAGTATGTTTTCATAGAATAGCCGACGAAACATTCAAATTTCGTCGGCTATTCTCTAAGTATAGCCGACGAAATATTTTAATTTCGTCGGCTATTCTCTAAGTATAGCCGACGAAATCTTTTATTTCGTCGGCTATACTCCTTCTAAATCTTTTAAATCCTCCCGCCTTTTTTCTCTCCTCCTTCCCCCCCTCCTCCGGCCTCCTCTTCCTCTTTCCCCTCCTCCGGCCTCCTCCTCCTCCTTCCCCTCCTCCTTCTCCTCCTCCTTCCCCTCCTCCTCCTTCTCCTCCTTCCCCTCCTCCTCCTCCGGCCTCCTCCTCCTCCTCCTCCTTCCCCTCCTCCTTCTCCTCCTCCTTCCCCTCCTCCTCCTTCTCCTCCTTCCCCTCCTCCTCCTCCGGCCTCCTCCTCCTCCTCCTCCTTCCCCTCCTCCTCCTCCTCCTCCTTCTCCTCCTTCCCCTCCGGCCTCCTCCTCCTCCTCCTTCTCCTCCTTCCCCTCCTCCGGCCTCCTCCTCCTCCTCCTCCTCCTTCCCCTCCTCCTCCTCCGATCCGGTAATTTTTTTTCCCCAAAATGCAGTTATAGCCGACGAAATTGACATTATTTCGTCGGCTATAACTGCATTTTTTAATATATTCCGACGAAATAGCCGACGAAATAGCTCAAATTCGTCGGCTATACTTCAGAACAAATAGCCGACGAAACCAAATTTCGTCGGCCATACTCGAACAAATAGCCGACGAAATCATTTTCGTCTGCCATAATTCGTCGGCCAAGGTTGGAATGGCCGACGAAATGGTTTTTTTCGTCGGCCATTGGTATTACCGACGGGGTATTTCCGACGACTTATAGCCGACGAAAATTTCGTCGGTAGAAGGTATAGCCGACGAAAAATTGGCATAGCCGACGAAATTTTTTTCGTCGGCTATTCCCTCCGATTTGGTAGTGGTCTGAATAAATATCCCACCTTTCTTTGTCATTTTTCAATTTTCTGCCTCTTCATAGCCTCAAAATCTCAAAGCCAGTCAAGGCCTTTAACCCATCTCAGATCCTTACAAAACTACTCGTTTTCCGGATCCCATAATCCAATTTCCACTTTTTCCAACCAAATGATCCAGAATCTTCCCTTCTAGAGTTTCCATCTTTTGGTTCCTTGTATATGAGCAATATCATTTGTATCTGATTGATTATGATTCGATTCATGAGCAAGACCTGGATTCATGAGTTGGATCAATTTGATATGGTTTTATGAATGAGATCTAGGTTGAATGAGAATCATGTAATGGTTGCAGCCAAAGCCCAAATCCCATGCTCGATTCGCTTCTTGTAAAGATGCTTGCACGCCGTTGTTCACCTCCTCCACCATCGGGAGTTGTGGTGGTGGTTGTCCAGTGCGTCTGGTTCCGGCTCAGGCAAGAACAATGACGGCACGCCGCTGTCTTGGGTTTATGATTGTGATCTTGGTCCATGAGTTTCAAGTTATGGTTTCATTTTGAATCTGGGTAATTATGCAAATCATTTTATTAATGAATCTGGGTAATTATGCATGGAGCTGCAAAGGAAGGATAGCATATGCATTAGAGCTGCAAAGGAAGGTGGTGGTTGTCCAGATCGTGGAGGCGATTGATTTTTTTATTTTTAATATCATTTTAACAAATTAAATTTTACTTTTAAAAATAGAGATTAACAGAGGTACTGTCAGGTTGAAATGACACGTGTCGAAAAATAAATGGAGGGACAGAAAATAGGACAGGAAAATTAGGACTGAGGATCAGCTGCCAAACTCACCAACCCCGGGTGGGCCCCACGGAGTAAACACACGTCGGCTTGAAAAGGCTCGGTTCGAGGTAGGAGAGGACGAACCGGAACAGACGCGGCCGTCAGGGTCGAGGGGCGACGGGTTCGGTTTATTCGGGTCAAGAGTTTGTGGACTCCTAGTAGTCTACTGCCACTATTACAACAATTACAATTACAATTACACCAGCAAGCAAGGAAAAAACGATAGATAGGGCTGGCTTCTTCATGTTATCTGCTTATTCTTATTTTGTTAGTGGGTCACCATCTCACCAACTTTCCCTCGTCCCCCTCCATTTTCTTATTGCTCCGCTCAACTCTCACCAACTCACGCCAACAAAACCAGGCAACAACCGGAGCGGAGAGAATTCCTCTGTGAGAGCCGCGTGTCTCTGTCTTACCAACTTTATCTTGCTTCCTCAATCAAATATATTCAATCCTAATCAATCACATCACTTCTCTTTTTTTCAAAATCATCAATATTCTTCATTGAAATTAATTCCCTTACTTTTAGATTCTTTAAATACTATAAAATAAAATATACTTAATCATATTAACTTGTCCCAACAACTGCAAATGCGGTCCCATGTATAACATTCAAATCTCGACTCTCATCAGTTTATGATTAGTAAGTTTAAACATTTAAATTCATGCGTCCGTTCTGAGTTACGTCTAGTGAATTTTTCTATTAATTAATATTTTTTTGTGTATTTTATCTAATGGGTTACGGGTGAATAAATACAAAATCATAATGACTTGGCACATATTTATATAATTATTAAGACTTAAAAATCAAAATTAAAATAAATAGTTAATCATTTTATGATTTTTCAAAAATCTTATTACTCATGTCTAAACTAGTCTCCACCACCATAATGGGTAAGCATATTTGAGTATATGATTGTGGGGTCCTGTAACAGTGTTACCTTGTAATAATTTAGTTGACTTACAAAAAAAAAACTTGAATTTTTTCGGAATTGTAATATTTGAAAATGAAATGTTCTTCTTGAAAATTTATCAATTCACCAAGTGATGTACAGAGTCCTTGCACAGTAAAAATATTGAGTTCAAACTCATGCTTAAGAAATATTTAAGCCAATAAATTTATTTTATAATAATTCCATTAAATGAAAGGGCACCCTAAATGAAAATTCAAAACAAATAGAGGAGAGTTGTACTACTTATTAGGAAGACCTCGTCTATTTGGAAAGTAAATATTTCGGATTAGGCAGAGTATTTACATTGCTCGGTGGCATAGGTCATTCAGGGAAAGTTGGCAGGCGCGGTAGGTGAGTGACAGATATGCTCTGTGCTTCAGCATTCACGCATGCCAGTACTTTAGCTAGTGCTTCATATCAACTCTACCTCGGTATTCCCCTTCTCTTTTTCTCCTCTCCCGTTATCTTCTCTACCTCTCGTGTCTCTCGTCTCCAACCCTTTATTCCCGCCTCTGCAACTCTCCCATTGTGTCTCTCAGGTATTTTCAATTCCTTCATTTCCGTATTTCTAACGAAACACGTAACCGAAATATATATATATATATGAACGTTGGATCACATGGTTTTATTTGGTTGCAGAATATCGAACAACATGGCGGTGGTTAACGTGACGGTTAAGGAGTCGACGATCGTGAAACCGAAGGAGGAGACCACCGAGCCGCGGTCGCTGTGGAACTCCAACGTCGACCTTGTGATCCCCAGTATTCACACCCCGAGCGTCTACTTCTACCGCCCTAACGGCGCGTCCAACTTCTTCGAGCCGCGCGTGCTCAAACACGCGCTCTCGAAGGCGCTGGTACCATTCTACCCCATGGCGGGGCGTCTGAAGCGCGACGACGACGGTCGTATTGAGGTCGATTGTAATGGCGCCGGGGTGCTGTTTGTCGTCGCCGAGACTAGCTCTGTGATCGATGATTTTGGTGACTTTGCGCCGACTCTGGAGCTCCGGAAGCTCATCCCCACCGTTGATTACGCCGCTGGGATTTCATCGTATCCGCTCCTTGTCTTGCAGGTAATTATATACTTATTTTCGTATTGAGTTTGGTCACCAATTTTTTATCTGATTTCATACAAAGTTGGCAAGCAGACACAGACCGTGGTTAGCACTACCAGATATCAAGCATTATTTTTCTTTTTTATTTTATTATTATTTTTACTCTTTTATTATTCTATTTACTTTTTTTATTAAAATTTTTATTTAATATATATATATATATATATATATATATTTGTCGTGTTGAAATGTGATGACTGCTAGGGTATCTCCAACTATAAAGTCCTATAATGAGGTCTTATACCTATTATAGGACTTCACTTGGACACTATTCATTATAGGACTTTAACCATCTCCAATGATAAAGTCCTATAATGGGGTCTTATATTTATATATTTGATTTTTTTTTATTTTATGTTGTAATTAATAATAATTTATATTTATAAACTATTATTGTACATGATAAATAAATAAAATATTCATTTAAAAAAATATGAATTTTGGACCCGTATGCATTATCCACAATCGGACATGTGTACGATCGACATGTGTTGGTGGATATGATTTGAAATTAAATTTTACATAGATATTATCACAAATCGGACAAGATTTAGGTGGAGATTTGTTAGTATATGTCTTGAACTAGTCATCTGGTGGCGCTGACAGTATATGCCTAATTGTATTCAGTATTCTGTTTTCCTCAAGATAAATAAACTGCTCTCTTTTGCCCGTGGACATAGCCAACACATCGTTGGTGAACCACATAATTCTGTGTTCTTTCTTACATTCGTTACAACAACACGTGTCAATATTTAATTCGTTGTCGAGATTTCGTTATCTGCCACGTGTCAATTTCTATCTTCCGAGATCATGTTCATCTTCTATAAAAACGTAGTCGTTCACTTTTATTACTGTTTTATATAAAATTAAAGTTAGTTTAAATGCGACCCGTCGATTAATTTCAAATCTATATCTTGAACCGTCATATCAAAAATTCATTTTAGAAAATACAAAAATTAAAATAATTCAGGGATGATTTGAGGCCGTTGGATTGGATGAAGATTAAATTGTAGCCGTTGGATTGAGTTGACCGTTGGGGTGCAGGGGGGGCAAGGGCTCTCTGGCCGACCCACGTGTTGCGGGCCACGCTGCAGTTCGCTGTCTCCTACTCGCCCAAAGTTTCGTGCGTCGTGCGTCGCCCAGCCGATCACCTTCTTGTCGTTTTGCTCGTCTGGCGTGCACCGCATCTTCCTCCCGCGTCTCTTCTTTTCCCGCCCTCTCTCCTCTGCTCTGCGTCAGCCACACGGGCCCAGCTAAAATTTTTAGGACCCGTCTTATATGAAGTCTCAAAATGAGACGGGAGATAAGACCCAGCCCTAAATTTATAGGGTATAGGACCCCTATTTTTCACCATTGGAGAGGCTGAATATTTTAGGACCCCTAAATTATAGGGTATAGGACTTCCCATTGGAGATGCCTTTAGTTTTAACAGGTTGAGACATTCATTTCTAGTTTTTGAAGTTCCATATGAAGTTTTCACTACTTCAATAAAAGTGCAATTTTAGAGTATAGATTTGCTACATTATGTTAAGACTTTAATCTAGAGTTTGAGTATATGTCCCTAAATCCGAACTAAAATCCATGAGACTTGGTTTTTAGAAGATTCTAGAGATTCGATTGGAGTAGATATTCTTTTACTAGTTATCAAAGTTTATATAACATACTAGTTTTGTTTTTTTGCTCTTTAGAAAATGCGATCTAAGAGCATCTGCACCGGCGAGCAAGATGCCGAGCAAGAGCACGAGCAGCTGGTGGGACCGGCCAAGGTGCTCGAGCAAGGTGCTCAAACAGCACGCACCGGGGTCGAAAACGGCGAGCAAGATGCCGAGCAGTCAACGAGTCAAACTGCTCGAGCGAAGGCTCGAGCAAAGTTTGCTCCGATGCTTGCTCGAGCAGCTAGTGGGGCCGGGCTCCGTTTTCTTTGGCTTTTCGGACGTTGGAGAGGCACAAAAGCTCGTGGCCGGCACGTTCGAGCACTAGCACGAACCGGAGGTGAAGCCGAGCGCCGCACTCGACGGTGGCCGTGGCTCCCGAGATTTGCCGCACCTCCCACATCAAGAAAATGCCCCTGAGACTGGTCCCAAATGAAAGAGCACCTTGAGCCCATCATTTTGGTGGGTGGCACGTCGGCTGGAGTGGCCGGACGGCGGCGAACGGAAGCCGGGAAGATATGGCAGAAAACGGCGGGAAAAAATGGGGAAGAAGATGAACAGTAACCTTTTTAAAATGAGCCAATGTCAGGCTGCCACGTGGCAGTCTGACCGGTCAAAAAAAAAACGGGCAACTCAATCTGGGCCTTCCATTTCAATCTGAAATTTTGATCCGACGGTCAGAATTCAAAGACAACGGCTACAATTTGATCAGAACGGAAATAAACCAAAAAAATAGTAAAAAAATCCCAAAAATTTCAAAACTCTCCCAAAAATTTTCTTATAAATACTACTTCAATTTTTAATCAACTCACACCAATTTGTTCGAGAAATAAAAAAATTATTTATTAAGATGAAATAGAAATACATATTAAAATTAACACACATACTTAAATTGAACACAAGCTTAATAATTTAACTCAAACGGATTTAAAAGCACATAATAACCCAAAAGGAAAACCTACCCCAACATAACAGATATCGTCCCCGCCTCTGTCAGCGCCACCAGATGACTAGTTCAAGGCATATACTAACGTGTCAATTATCTATTAATCGGAAAGCTTATCGAAAATCTTGGATAATATCGAGTCGATAATGATACGTGACACATTATTATTGGTGGTTAATCTATCCGGTAAAAAAAAAATTAATCATTTCACAACAAGACAAAACTGAGTTGCTCAAGCAAATTGTTAATGGGTGTGTGAAAAAATCGATTTGGGTGGAGCAAAATTTGATTTCCATTTGCTTGAGCAAAATTTGCTCCTGGGCCCACCAGGTGCTTGAGCAAGACCATTTCATGGGTGCGGATGGTCTTGCTCAAGCACCTGGTGGGCCCAGGAGCAAATTTTGCTCAAGCAAATGGAAATCAAATTTTGCTCCACCCAAATCGATTTTTTCACACACCCATTAACAATTTGCTTGAGCAACTCAGTTTTGTCTTGTTGTGAAATGATTAATGTTTTTTTTACCGGATAGATTAACCACCAATTTTCTTGAAATTGAAATTACATTGAAAATTGAAATTACATTAAAATTGAAATTACATGAAATTTATATTACATTGAAATTGAAATTACATGGAATTTAAATTACATGAAATTTATATTGGTCATACAATATTATAACTATCATGGAAATAACACACGACCCGGGTGATAACAATCTGAATATGTTTCATCGGCAGGTTGATCTTCACTAGCTCCTCCTTCATTAAGGATTTCTAGTTTCCTCTTGGTAAAATACTTTTTTGAGATTGGGGTCATAGCCTCCAAATTCATTGTCATGATCCTAGTGTCATTTTCTTGTTTCTTCAATTGTAACTCTTCTTCCGCCCTTTCTTCCTTCCGCTTTTGAATGTCTATGTACTCCGCGTAATAGTTAAGCTCGGCCTCATTTTGCGCTAGCCTCTTGGTATGCCATGATGTTTGGTCACTTGCAATAGTATGCAAAACCTCAACTCGTTGCTCAATAGGAGTCTTACCATGTTTCTTTAGGCGTCTTGCTTCCTTTGCCGCCTTGGTTCCCATTGGTCTAGGTGGACTCGAGACAGCGGCCGTGTTGCTTTGAGGTGTCTCATTCAATTGGTCATCATCCAAATTGATGGCTGGAGCTGATTCGGTTGCGGAAAGAGTAGCAGCGTAAGTACTTGCATATGGAGATAGAGTAGTGGGTAGGACGGGAGCGAAAGATGGATGATACTTAACCACTTCCCAACATTCAAAATGTGTAAACTTTTTCTTCTTGGTACTATAGTAACATGATTGAGCTTGTCGTTCCTAATAAAAACGTATATTAGGTTCATATGATGACATAATTCCAACAAATTAGATACAATTTGAATTTAACCAAATTAGATATATTAAAAAAAAATAATGTAAACAATTCTACATATTTAAACAAATTAGATACAATTTAAATTTAACTAAATTAGATATAGTAAAAAGAAATAATGTAAACAATGCTACATATTTAAACCAATTAAATACATAAATCACATAATTTAATTAGATATATAATTGAATAAAAATTATAATATATCATAAAAGAATATAAACTTACTAGGTCCATTAACGAAGTGCCGCTAGCTATACGTTGATGTGCCGCCGCCAAACATTCTCCCCATTTTTGCAAGAGTAGTTTGAACTTGTTGTAGTGCGAAGCGACGGCGACTCGGGTCCTCGGCTCCTTTGGAAGTTTCTCACCGGGTGCTAGCTTCCAATTTTCCATATAATCGGCAAAAATTGTCTCCCACAATTTGTCCCTCTTTTGTTTGTTACCGTCATATTCATCAACGCTATGACGGACAAAAGAGATGTACATTTGTAAATCTTCGGAAGGAAGCCAATGGGAACCCATTGTTTTGAAAAAAAATGCTAAACGAAATGAGAGAGGAGATGGAGGAAGATGTGAAATTTGTTGTGCACAAATTGGTGTGAGTTGATTAAAAATTGAGGTAGTATTTATAGGAAATTTTTTTTGAGAGTTTTGAAATTTTTGGGATTTTTTTACTATTTTTTGGGAATATTTCCGTTCTGATCAAATTGTAGCCGTTGCCTTTGAATTCTGACCGTTGGATCAAAATTTCAGATTGATTTGCCCGTTTTTTTTTTGACCGGTCAGCCCTGCCACGGCATCGTCTTCATCAAAATTTCCCGCCGTTTTCGACCCGATTCTTCCCGGCTTCCGTTCGCCGTCGTCCGGCCACTCAAGCCGACGTGCCACCCACCAAAATGATGGGCTCAAAGTGCTCTTTCATTTGGGACCGGTCTCAGGCGCATTTTCTTGATGTGGGAGGTGCGGCAAATCTCGGGAGCCACGGCCACCGTCGAGTGCGGCGCTCGGCTTCACCTCTGGTTCGTGCTAGTGCTCGAACGTGCTTCCACGAGCTGTTGTGTCTCTCCAACGTCCGAAAAGCCAAACAAACAGAAGCACGGCCCCACCAGCTGCTCGAGCAAGCATCGGAGCAAGTTTTGCTCGAGCCTTCGCTCGAGCACTTTGACTCGTTGACTGCTCGAGCAGTTGCCGACCGTTTTCGACCCCGGTGCGTGCTGTTTTCCGTCTTGCTCGAGCACCTTGGCCGGCCCTACCAGCTGCTCGTACTCTTGCTCGCCCGGTTGCTCGCCGGTGCGGGTGCTCTAAGGAAATACTGGCGTTTTGCTAACCTAGGGAGGGCATACTGTGTGCAAGTTTTTTTTTAAATTTCATATCGTGTGCCTGCTGGTGTGACCTTTGGTGGGTGACATTAGAAAGTAATGGTAGAAGACAGATATATGAAATAAATAATGTTTTTATTCTTTTTTCTGCAAAGGACATGATTGGTGTGTTGACATTTGGTTTATCTTTGTGTAATCAAAATGTAGAGAAATCAACAATGATTTTAGATAGATTCTTAGAAAAACTAGTCATGATCACTATGGCCACTGCAACCAGAAACTTATCCGAATACATGGAAAAAATTATTAGCATTTCATTTTCCTGTCTTACGTTTTTGTGAGCTAAAGATCGCCATATATATGAGATAAAAGTGCTTGCTAAATATCAACATATATTAGTTCAAATTAGTGGTTGACCGTGCAAATTTTAATTTTCCTCAAGGACAAGTAGCGGTCTTGTATTGACCAGGGTTAAGGATCACTAGAATGTTTGAAGTTTGAACATGTCACCGATTTGACTGGGTCGCATGATTCCAGGTGATGATAATCTGTTTTGTAACTATGCATCATTTCAATGCTCTGACTCTGACCAAGTAGAAATCAAATAAGATAAAAGAAAAACTGCAATGGTATTTCTTTATCTTTTAGTCTACTTATTAACAACTCATATTGGAGATCTTTAGGTATGACCACTTAACTTGAACATGGGTTACATATATGTAGTAGTGTCCTTGGAGTCTTTTTTTCATCAATGAATCATCATTTGTCAATTGTAACAGGTACTGATTATAAAAATAAAAAAAAATAAAAAAATAAAGAAAATGTACTGATCAAGAAATGGTTGTTTAAAAGAGTACTATGAAAGTAATGGGCTACATATGAATACATAAGTTTTATTCATTTACAAAGAAATAGGTTGGTGTCATAAAAGGACTGCTTGACGTCTTCTTGCCTCCATTCAGAATAAGTATGTTAAGACGATCAAATTTGACCTACTTTGTTTTTGTTGTGGGTACATCCTGGGTCCGAAAGTCTTACATAAGGTAGCTAATGGTTTCATCTAGTTGCAAAATATGAGGCTGGTGCATGGTCATGACTCATGACCTTCTGTTTAATTTTGTTTACACATTAGTTTATTCCCTGTTTGCGAAATGTCTTTTTTTTTTTATTTTTTTTTTAAATAGAATTAAATTTGTGGAATTAAACGTACATATAAGCTTACTAGGTCTTGGATTTTCTGTTCAGGTCACATACTTCAAATGTGGTGGAGTATCGCTAGGTGTTGGCATGCAACATCACGTTGCAGATGGATTTTCTGGTCTCCACTTTGTGAATACATGGTCTGATATGGCTAGAGGTCTTGACCTTACAATTCCACCATTCATCGACAGGACATTGCTTCGTGCCCGAGACCCACCTCAGCCTGAATTCCATCACATTGAATACCAACCAGCTCCCCCCATGAAAAATCCCCAGCAAAGCACAAAACCTGGTGCGGAGGAGACAAGTATCGCCATCTTTAAACTGACTCGTGAACAACTCAACACTTTGAAAGCCAAGTCTAAGGAAGATGGCAACACTATCAACTATAGCTCATATGAGATGTTGGCAGGTCATGTTTGGAGATGTGCATGCAAGGCGCGAGACCTCCCCGATGATCAAGACACCAAACTGTATATTGCTACTGATGGCAGGGCTAGATTGCAACCCCCACTCCCACCTGGTTACTTTGGCAATGTTATTTTCACAGCCACACCTATTGCTTTAGCTGGAGATCTTCAATCAAAACCAACATGGTATGCGGCAAGCAAGATTCACAATGCTTTGGTGCGTATGGACAATGATTATCTTAGATCTGCTCTTGACTACCTAGAGCTTCAGCCTGATCTGTCGGCACTTGTCCGAGGGGCTCATACTTTTAGGTGTCCCAATCTCGGGATTACTAGCTGGGTTAGGCTGCCGATCCATGATGCTGATTTTGGTTGGGGTCGGCCAATTTTCATGGGACCTGGTGGAATCGGATATGAGGGGTTGGCATTCGTATTACCAAGTGCAACTAATGATGGAAGTTTATCAGTTGCCATTTCCCTGCAAGCGGAACATATGAAATCATTTTCAAAGCTGTTGTACGACATATAAGGAAACAGAATGGCTGAGAAACCTATTTCGGTTTGAACCGCTGCCGATCATCCTCAGGTTTGCTAAATTTTTTCTGAAGTGGTTATGTTACTCTCCTAGTGCTTCTATCCTTATACTTGGTTTAAGTCAGTATGATACTCATGTGAATTGAAATTTTCTTCAACCCGAATAGGGTCAAATGCTGTACACATATTAATGACTCTGAAAACAGTTGCGTTACTAATTGATGTTGGGAATAAGTATAATCTTGCTAAAGTTACAAGTCTCTACAACAGCAGTTGTAGTATTAGTTCTGACATGATTCGTCGGATTTTGTTCTGATTTGTCTGATATTTTATATGTATGATACCTACGTTCAAGTAATCGATCAGTCAGTGTCATGCAAGTAGTCCTGCAGATAGAGCTCTCCCACTACGGAAGTTCGATCTCTTGGTAAAATATAGAGCATGATACATGCAAGTAGTTCTGTAATCTGATAGCTCCTTCACAACTTACTTTCACAATAGTTGCTCCAAACTTGTTTCTTTGTGGTTGAGAGGGAGTACATTATATTACAGTACAACAAATCGCTTCGAGAAAAATACATGAATAGAAAAATTCAGGAACCGTTTGATCCATAACAATATTTCGAAAACTTGCAGACTATAAAAGCTAGTAGCAGAACGCCAGTCCTGCTTCCTAAAGTGAGATATAAACACTGTTTAAACAGACACCCAACAAACATGAAAAGGCCTTCCCAAGACCAAGTTGATTCTATTAAGGACACTCATACCGGAAACTCAACAATCTGTCGTCATCAAAAACCACCCTACAAAAGAATCTGGGAGAAACTGCCTAACAAGCTTACACTGAATATACATGGACGTTTTTCGAATCGATGGGAACATCTTAGAGTAATTTGAATGAAAGAGTAAGAACCAAACTGAAGCTTACGTGCAACGTAGTTTTTGCAATGAGATAAGGGCGGGGCGTTGCACTACTTTTCTGTTGATGGGGGCGATTAGCACTATTTCCACCACCAGGAACTCCAGTTTTCCCTTTGTGTCCCTTTTTTGAAACCAAATCTCCTTGTTCTTTGTTTCTTCCATTTCCATAATCTTCTTCTGGACCATTCAGTTTCACACCTTCAATTGTATGCCAACCTTTAATTAGATTTTTGAATGGAAATACATCACTACAAACATATATAAATTATGCATTGATTCTTACCGTGAATAGTTTCTTGTCCCTGTAAACTCGAGGGGTTCAAATCACCTTGTTGATGCTCCAACTGGAGATAGCTATTTGTGAGAGCCAAGCTTGATAGGATCATCAACAGCAACCATGCAAGTAAAAAGTTTCTCTTCATTTTTCTTAAGTTTGGGGTAGGGGAAGGATTATAGCTAGTTTGGTTTGGTAGGATAGGGACAGACTGCTAAAATGCTAGGTCTCAGGCATAACTTTCTAGCTCGAGAGAATCATAAAAGTGAAGTAGCTTGCACATCAATCACAATTTAGGTATAATACCATTCCCAAACGAGTGTAGAAGGAACTCGAGAATGATAGCGTCAAAGAGGAGCAGCATATCGATCACTTTCCTTATATATGGAGGGAGGAATATTATCTCAAATTATTGTTCGTGTTGTCAAGTTTACCAGTAGCATGACGTACCATAAAACTTCATTTTAATGTTTTGGAATCGGATATGAGGGTTGGCATTCGATCATTCTTATTACCAAGTGCAACTAATGACGGGAATTTATCATCAGTTGCCATTTCCCGGCAAGTGGAACATACGAAATCATCTTTGAAGCTATTGTACGACATATATGGAAACAAAGCTGAGAATTCTATCTCGGTGTGAACCACTGCCGATCATCCTCAAGGTTTGCTAATTTTTTTTCCTGAAGTAGTTATATGTTCCTCCCCCTAGTTTGATAAAAAAATGTTCCTCTCCTATCGCTTCTATTCTCATACTTGGTTCAAGGAAGTATGATACTCATGTGACTTGATATTTTCTTCAACCCCAAGAATGCTACACACATATTAATTAATGTATCTGAAAACAGTTGCGTTGCTAATTGATTTAGGGTTAATTTACGATAATGAATTTCTTTTTTCTAAAGCTACCTACAACAGCCGTTGTACTATATATTCTTACATAATTTGTCGAATTGTTGTCCGTCCGATTTGTATATAATTCTCTATATGTATGATAGTAGAATAATCGATTAGCTGTAAGAAAAATATGGACTTGACATTTTGATCAAAACAAATAGAACATGGACTTAACATTATCTTATATATCTAAGCCTGCAGATATAAAACTAAGAAATATACTGGAAAATTCTTTATCGATCTATGTAATCATTTATCACCATGCAATATTTTCTGTAGATAAGAATTCTCCCACTGAGGAAGTTCTTTTGGTAAAACATAGAGCATCTTGAAGTCCCACTCCTTTATTAACACTTTCACACTATGCTTCAAATTAGTTTTCTTTCTCGATGAGAGAGGAGAGTACATAATATTACAGTACAACCAATTGCTCTGAGAATTAAATGGAAAACACATGAATAGAACAATCCAGGAACCAGTTGATCCTCAACAAATTTTCGAATACTTGCACACAATAAACGCTAGCTAGTAGCGAAAAGCCAGACCTGTTTCCCCAATAAGTGATGAGACATAAACACTCTTCAAACATACACCTAACAAACATGTAAATGCCTTTACCAAGACTAAATTGATCCAATTAAGGACACTCAAAACGGAATCTCAGCTTATTAAGATCACTCCAAAAGAAACAGCTGCGAGAACATCTCCTAACAAGCTCACACTAAACTTATATAGACGCTTTTCGAAATGATCGGAACATCTTATAGTACTTTGAAGCAAAGCATAAGAACCAAACTGAAGCTTACGTGCAGCATGGTTTTTCCGATGAAATAAGGGCAGGGTGTTGCGCTACTTTTATCTTGACGGGGGCGATTAGCAATATTTGCACCACCGTTCCCCCCCTTTTGTCCCTTTTCTGAAACAACCAAGTCTCCTTGTTCTTTTTTGCTTCCTCTTCCATAATCTTCTTCTGATCCATTCAGTCTCACAGCTCCAACTGTATGCCCACCTTTATTTAGATTTTTGAATGGAACTAGGTAATTGCCTCCAAAAATCACTACAAAGGTATATACATTATAGATTGATATATTCTTACCTTGAATAGTTTCTTGTCCTTGTAGCCTTGAGACGTTAACATCACCTTGATGAGGTTCCAACCCTAAAGAGCTGTTTGGGATAGCCAAGCTTGATAGGATCATCAACAGCAACCATGCAAGTAAGTTTCTCTTCATTTTCTCAAGTTTGGGGTATGGGTAGGGGTATAGGTACTAGCTAGTTCGGTAATTGGTTTGATAAAATCGGAACAGACAACTAAAATGCTAGGGCATCAGGCTTTAACTTTGTAGCTTGAGAGAATCATAAAAGTGAAGAATAAGCTGGCACATCAATCACAAATTAGATACAATACCATTCCAAACGAGTGTAGAAGGAACTGGCTTTTATGGGAATGACAGCGGGAAAGAGGAGCAGCATCTTGGAAATGGCTGGATTACTCCAAAACAATATCAGCTTTTATGGAGGAAGGAATATTTTCTCACATATTTGTTGGAGCTGTCAAGGTTACCATTAGCGTGGTCATGCGGTAAAGACTACATATTAATGTTTCGGGCTAAAGTTAGACAAGGTATCTATAAAAAAAAAATAAAAAAAAACCATCTTGTTTGGTTGGAAAACAAAGAACAGTCATGGTAGTGTCAAAATATTCTATTGTCGTGCTTTATTCTTCTTTCTGTTATGATCTTTGTTGAATGCGCTGAAGTAATGAAGGATTTTGTTCCTACTCCAACGGCTTATGCAGCCACAGTGGTTAGTGTTGGAAAGTAAATCGTATTATTAAATTAAGAATGATTTAGATAATTTTCTTTATTGAAGTAAATCTGTAATTTTGTTATACTTGCCTTATTAATCTCTTGTCTTGTTGGAGATCACTGACTTGTACAAGGCATGTCATATGTATATATTGTATATATTTTTCTATGATATCAATGTAAAGTATTCATTCAGCCATAATATACTTTTCTATATGGCATCAGAGCAGGCATAAACGACATGTTATTTACCTTTGCAAATAACCTGCCGGAATTACTTTGCATACCCTAATTTTTGCTTTGGACACCCAAAGCACGTTCTTCCTCTTCCGGTGTTTTTCCTCTTCTTGTCTAGGCCACTCTTCCGCACCGATTTGATCAGTGCACCCAAAGCACGTTCTCGCCATCTGCTTCCGCCTTCCGCTAATCTCTTTCAGCATACAGGCCACTCTCCTCCATCAAGCTCCGTCTGTCTCTTCTATCCGGCTTCCCCGTCTGGCGTCGTCTTCTGTCCTTGTCCAACCCGCTGGCACAGCCGAGCCCAGCGTTTTTTTGCTTCAAGACAGCAGGAGTCCTTCCGACCCGACTTCGTCTCAAACCCAGAATCGCCGTTGAGATTTCCAGTTCTGGGAGTTGTTGTTCTGTCCCGATCCAGGCGTCGTTCTCAGCCTTTCTGCGCAGCCCGGCGTCTTTTTCCCGGTCCAGGCCACAACCTCACATCTCTTCCCATGCCATAATCGTCGTTGCAGCTTCGCATCTCTTCCGTCGCCATAATCATCGTTGCTCCGTCAAACTTCAAAGCTTACCAGACCCAAGTATTCGGATCTCGGGGCTGACCCGTTTCAAATTTTTTTTGGTGCATATCCACCGTCAGTGCAGATACACCACTTACTATCTTTGTTGATTGTCGTCTCTTTTCTCATCATGGTTTGTGCTTCCAAATTTGGCTTATCTCCAGTTAGTCCTAATCAGTGGATTATCGATAGTGGAGCAACTCATCATATTGTCAATTCATCAGACTTGATTACTAATCGCCGCAACAGCAGCTCATCTCCATGCAATGATCTGTTACAATCAACAATGTTGTTCTACGGAACGTATTATGTGTCCCCTCAGTCAATCTTATGTCTGTTGGAAGAACTATAGATGATTTACATTGTTTGGTAACTTTCTTTCCGTCTTGCTGTTTTTTGCATGACTTGACTACGAGGATGATGATCGGTGTGGGAAAGCGACGTGGAGACTTATATTACTTAGTTGCGTTGTCGTCTATTATTCCCAACAAACACCCATTTGCTAGTCACATCACCATCTCTTCTGATCTTTGGCACCGTCGATTAAGGCATCCTTCTTCTGTCTGTTTGCATCATATAGTCAATGAATCGCTTCATTATTCTTTTAATTCCACAAGTAACTGTGAAATTTTTCCTTTGGCTAAATAAACTCGCAAATCTTTTCCTTCTAGTTCAATATCCACATCTCGTGTTTTTCTCTCATATATTATGATATTTGGGGACGTTATAAGACGCATTCTCTTAATGGTGCTCATTATTTTTTTACTATTGTGGATGATTTCTCTCGTTTTACATGGGTTTTTCTAATGCGTCACAAAAGTGAGGCCCAACATTTGCTTCGTAAATTTTTCGTCTATGTCAAAACTTAATTTAATTCACATGTCCAAACTTTTCGCTTTGACAACGGAGCTGAATTTTTCTCTCTGCGAGATTTTTTTCTTGAGCAAAGGGTTGTTTTCTAAACTTCTTGCGTTTATACACCTCAACAAAATGGTGTAGTTGAGCACAAACATAGACATCTCTTAAATGTTGCTCAAGCTCTTCGTTTTCAATCATACTTACCACTTCAATTTTGGGGAGAATGCATTCTTTCTGCTGCATACACAATTAATAGACTTCCTACACTTTTACTTAATCAGAGGTCCCCTTTTGAGATTCTTTACAGCAAACCTCCTGACTATTCTCGCATGCGGGTTTTCGGTTGTGTCGCTTTTGCAACTTCTGTTAATCCTTAATCAAAATTTTCTCCACGAGCTCACAAATGTATTTTTCTTGGATATCCAATGGGTCATAAAGCTTATACGCTATACAATCTTGAAACCAAAAAGCTTTTTACCAATCATGATGTTACTTTTTTGGAAGATACCTTCCATTTCACGTTTTCTTCTCTAGGTGTTTCACCGTCTTCTTCTTCTTCCTTGCCCTGTCCTATTTTTGATGACATTATGCCTCATACTGCACCTGTTTCTCATGGGCCTCCATCTTCTGAACCAGTTTTAGAATCATCTGACTCGGCCACAGTTGCCCCTTCAATTGAGATTGATACCTCATCACAAACCCCGCTTGATATTGATCAGTCTCTGCCGACCTTTCCTGCAAATATTAACTTCTTACCTACTGAAATCGATCACCCTATTTCTGATTTATCAGCTCCTGCCTTACGCCGCTCCACACGAACTCGTGTTCCCAATGTACTTCTCCGTGATTATAAATGCCCGCAGGTGATTCTGCTACCACACCATCCATCATCTCCTCGGTCAAGTCCTCCACCTGGTACAGGTTACCCACTTTGTAATTTCATTTCATATCAGCGATATTCTCCATTGCACCTTGCCTATGTTGCAGCTCTTAGTAGGGATAAAGAACCATCTTCCTATGATCAAACATCTTCTGATCCTAATTGGCAGACTGCTATGCATGAGGAACTTGTAGTCTTTACAGCCAATAATACTTGGTCATTAGTTCATCTTCCTCCTGGTAAACGACCAATTGCTTGTAAATAGGTAGATCGAATTAAGCGCAAGGCCGATGATTCTATTGAGCGTTACAGGGCTCGCCTTGTGGCCAAGGGTTTTACACAGACTGCAGGTATTGATTACCATGATACTTTTTCTCCTACTACCAAGATGATTATAGTTCGCTGTGTTCTTGCCATTGCAGCTTGTCAGCATTGGTCCCTTCATCAGCTTGACGTTAATAATACTTTTCTTCATAGTGATTTATATGAAGAGATATATATGTCCCCTCCTCCAGGTCTTCAGCGACAGGGGTATAATTATGTGTGTCGCGTTCACAAATCACTATATGGTCTGAAGCAAGCTTCTCGACAATGGTTCTCTAAGTTCACTGAAGCTATACTTGTTGCTGGTTTTATTCAATCTAAAGATGATTATTTCCTTTTCGTACAAAAGGTTGGTGATTCTCTTACAGTGTTATTGATTTATGTTGATGATATTCTTATTACTGAGAATAACCTAGACCTATTCGTGCTTCCAAGGAATTTCTGCATTCTCGTTTTCGTATTAAGGATTTGGGTGACCTTAAGTTTTTCCTTGGCATTGAGATTGCACATTCATAAAAGGGCATATTACTTTCTCAACGAAAGTATGCATTGGAGATTATTAAGGACACCATTCTCTTAGGTGTCAAACTTGTTGACTTTCCCATGGATGATTCAAAATTGTCAAATAAGGAGGAGTTGCTTAAGGATCCTGCTGTGTATCGGCGTTTGGTTAGACGACTCATTTATCTCACAATCACCAGATCTGACATCACTTATTCAGTTCATGTTCTTAGCAGGTTTATGTATGAGCCTCGCCTACATCATACGACAGCAGCTCTTCGAGTTGCACTACCAGATCGGACAGAATAGCCGACGAAAATTTTTTCGTCTACTATGCCAAATTTTCGTCGGTTATTCCTTCTACCGATGAAACTTTCGTCGCTATAATTCGTCTGTAAAAGGGCGTCGGTAAAACGAATGGCCGACGAAAATAACGAAATCGTCGGCCATTCCAAAATTATCACCGACGAAAATTCATTTTGTTGACCAAACCTTGGCAAAATATCCGACGAAATTCGTCAGATATTTTCGCGTATGGCCGACGATATCGTAAACTATAGCCGACGAATATTTGTTCTGAAATTTAGCCGACGATTTCATCTATTTCGTCGGTTATCTCTTCAGAATATATTAATATTTTAATAGGCATTAATTAGTTATAGCCGACGAAATAATGTCATTTTCGTCGGCTATAACGATTATAGCCGACGAAATTTGGTAAAAATCGTCGGCTATAGCACTTATAGCTGACGAAATAATGCCAATATCGTCGGCTATTCTTACATTCTGGGGAAAAAAATTAAATTAATTTCTAAATTACAATTCCAAGCAACCTGCAATTCACAATGACAATCCATGCATTTACACCAACAAGAAACACGTCTAAATGACTTATTATTTAATTTGTTCCAATATACATAAAATATAACCCTAATCATCACCTAAAGCACTAAAGTCCACCACGTCATCCCCAACATCCTGCTGTCCATCATGCTCGTCATCCTGCTGAATGAACTCGGGAGGTTGAGGCATTGGAGGTTCATCTAACGGCTCAAACGGGGGCGGGGGTTCAAGGCCTTGTTGTTGTGCCGCGAACATAGCATACCACCAGTTTTGTTGACCGGCGTAGTTCTGTCGCCGAATTCTCTCGCATTCAGCATGCCAACTGGACATTTCCAAATGATACTGTTGTGTTCTGCGTTGTTGCTCCTGTGATCTTTGGAACTCGGCCGCCAATCTTGCATTTTCTTATGTCAATCTCTGCATTTCCCCCCTCATCTGTTGGGTGTCCCCGCCTCCCTTCTTTTGAGCTCCCTTAGTGGTCTTCAGGACCCCTATTCCAGAACTTCCCAAACCCCGGCAGTAGTAGTCGTTTGACCGTTGTGGGAAGGCTGCGTCGAATATCCGCGCTGCAGTTTGGACATTCGATCGATCGACCTGGCTCAGAGCTTCTTGCAGATCTGCCTCTGAAATGTTCGGTTGTGTCTCCCGAACTACTTCCTGCAACACTTCTTCTTCGGCCCGGTTCACCCTCTCCTTATTGAACGGGAAAAAAAAAATTTAATATTCTAACAAATATATAATTAAGTAAAATTAATAATTAAAATTTTAAAATCGTAATCAACGACTTACAAGTTGTTCTGTCGCTAATGGATAAGCGTTCTTGAACGTCTCTACGTACGGGTTGCTATCAGGATGATCTCTAAGCGCCTCCTCCTGATATTGTGAAAATGGCATAGAACCACCATGATGGGGGATTGTGTTACGGCGGCGGTTCGCATAGTTTATCCGAGGCCGTTCCTTCAAACAAATAATAAAATATTAGAAAAATGCATCAAAAAATATTTGTGTAATAATTATAAAATAATTAAACTAATAATTAAAATATTAACAAAATAAACATTTATAGTTAAGTTTAGTATTTACCTGCATAAGTGGGTTGTTGAAGTCTACTGTCTTCAACCAACGTCACTCGTACTCCCTGAACATGAACTCTCTTGGAGTACCCATACGACCATGTTTGTCGTATTCGGTAAAGTGGGTACGGAGCTCGTTCTTCCACTCTTTGAACCTACGGAAAAAACAAAAGTGCATTAGAAATATTATTAATATCATAAAATATTTCAAATTATAAGATGAGGAATTCTCAACGTACCTCGAGTTCTGCATCGCGATTGTGTTCGGCAATCTCGAAGTATGCCTGAAAGATAATATTTTATTAGTTTTACAATTATAACAATACCGAAAATTATTAAATATTACGATAAAGAAATTAAGTTTTTTAAATTACTCACCGACGCCGCGTTGTTGACCTCCCTCTTGATCTCTTCCGGCACATCAGCCCACCGTGTCCACAACATAGGGACTTTATCCCTAATTAGTGCCCCCACGCAACCCGCGTAATCGCGGCGTTTTTTCCCCTGAACATCCTGATTAGGGGGTTCGTTGATCTGGATCCTCCCCCTGCTCTCAACAGTTTTTCTGAGCGTATCAAAACATATGACACCTCTCGTATTCCTGCTTGAACTGCTAGCGGCTGTCCCTATCACAGAAACGATTATTGGTTAATAAAATTAAATATTAGTGCATTAATTTTAATAAAATATTTAATTAATAAAATCAAATGTTACCTGAACTCGATGACCCGTCTGTCGACTTTCCTTTTAATCTCGCCGAAATCAGGAGCTCAGGTCTTTCAAACGGCTCGTAATGGTATGCCTCCGCAACACTTACGTACTGAGGCCTAGCAGGCCATATGGGCACACCACTATCGTCGACCTCGGGTATCGCAGGAATGTTGTACGGGAGGTAGAGCTGATTTGGGAGAGTAGGCCCCTCAGTCGAGTCAGCAGTAGACGGCGCCGGACTCGTCATCGGCTCCCGATGAACCTCAGGCATACGGACCTGATGAATGTCTGGTGCTATCTCGTCCTGAAATAGCTGCCTACTCGACCTCGGAGCATCTGACCGGAGAGGGGGTCGTGAACTGCTCGACGGCCGCCCCGCCGATAAAAGGGTCTGGTGCCGAGAACTCACACTCCTCCGCGGCTGGGATGAATCCATCCTCTGAGGCTGGCTGGTGGTCCTCTCAGGCTGGCTAAGGGTCCTCTCGGAGTCTCCGGAACCGGCAGAACTTCCAGAACCCCTAGATCTGGAAGAACGACGGCCTCCGAATAACTATCTGAATGCATCGGCCATCTGGAGCTTGAGGCATTAATACATTAATTAACATTAAATTATATTACATTAAATAACAAATTCTAATTAATATAATAACCAATAATACTAACATATTTTAAAACATACTAACAAATTAATATTTAAATTTTAAATAATATTAACCATTAACATAAATATAACCATTTATATACAAATATAACTATATTTCATCATTAACATATATATACATACAAATAACCATTTATATATTAATATAAATATAACCATTTATATAATTAGGCTACCAATTTATATATATAATTAATTTAACAATTTATATATAACAATTAAAATGTACATTAACATATAACCAATATTAACAAATATATAACAATTTATATAATTAATCTACAAATTTATATATATAATTAATCTAACAATTTATACATATAACCAATATATATAACAATTTAACACACACTTAAACATCTAAATTATATACCTAAATTATAAAATTAAAATACATTGAAAAAAAAAAACAAAAAAAAAACCTTCGGGATCTGTTTTGGCGGAGGAGGAGGAGGGGAAGGAGGAGGCCGGATGGAGGAGGAGGGGATCTTGCCGGCGCCGATTTGAGGAGGAGGAGGAGGAGAGTGGCGGATTGGAGGAGGAGAGCGGCCGATTTGAGGAGCGGAGGAGGAGTTTTTGCGGATTTAGGGTTAAAAAAAGTCGGGCTGACTGCGGCTTTCAACTTTTATAGCAGAGAGAATAGCCGACGAATTAAAAGATTTCGTCGGCTATTCTTTGAGAATAGCCGACGATTTAGAATATGTCGTCGGCTATTCTTTGAATCTCGTCGGCTATTCTATGAACATCGTAGGCTATACTTTGGAAGATCAACAGCCGTCTGATCTGAGCCATCCAACGGCGGACAATAAAAAGGCGGGGATCGCAAGAGTTTAGCCGACGACATATAATTTTCGTTAGCTAAACTGTAGGTCAAACCACTAAGTCAAACATCTAAACGCTTAAAAACGGAAATTAGTCTAGTTAAACGACGGTTTCTGGCCTCACCTTCAACAGATAATAGTTTCAAATCAATGAGACGCAACTAATCATATAAAAATTTTACAAAATTGATTTAATGAACGTCAGACTACCCATAGGAAAACGAAAGTAAAAAACAGTTAACCGCAACATTCGGCACATAGATTTTATCGGAATCTTGTCATTTTTCAACCGTAGACGTATTTCATTATTTCGGTCATATCTTATTTCACAATATTTTTACATTTGAAGAGTCTACGTATAGTAACTATTTGAAACTATACATTCACTTAAACACTTAGTAAACAAGTTAAAGAACATTAGTGCATATGTTCTGATTTTGAATCTAAAAGTTTAGAAAATCTATTCCAACCGTCAGATATCACCGTCAAGATTAAATATATGTATGGAAAAAAAATCCAACTTCAGCTGACAACGTTAAAGGTTCGATCGGAACGGTCAACCTGGTGAGTCAAACCTCTAAACGCTTAGAAATGGTAATTAGACTGTCTAAATAATGTTTTTTGGCCTGACCTTCAACAAATAATAGTTTCAAATCAATGAGACGCAACTAATCATGTAAAAATTTTACAAAATTGATTTAACGAACGTCAGGCTACCCATAGGAAAACGAAAGTAAAAAACAGTTAACCGCAACATTCGGCACACAGATTTTATCGGAATCTTGTCATTTTTCAACCGTAGACTAATTTCATTATTTCGGTCATATCTTATTTCACAACATTTTTGCATTTGAAGATTCTACGTATAGTAACTATTTGAAACTATACATTCACTTAAACACTTAGTAAACAAGTTCAGGAACATTAGTGCATATGTTCTGATTTTGAATTTAAAAGTTTAGAAAATCTATTCCAACCGTCAGATATCACTGTTAAGATTAAATACATGTATAGAAAAAAATCCAACTTCAGCTAACAACGTTAAAGGCTCGATCGGAAATGTCAACCGGGTGAGTCAAACCTCTAAACGCTTAAAAATGGAAATTGGACTGTCTAAATGATGTTTTTTGGCCTGACCTTCAACAGATAATAGTTTCAAATTGATGAGATGCAACTAATCGTATAAAAATTTTCCTCAAAATATTTACCGAAGGTAACGCTACCATTAGGGAAACGAAGGAATAAAACCTTTGACCGCATCTTTCGACACTCAGATTTTATCGGAATCTTGTCATTTTTCAACCGTAGACGTATTTCATTATTTCGGTCATATCTTATTTCACAACATTTTTGCATTTGAAGGATGAAGCAATGGTTTATCATTAGTGATAGAAAATGGAATATCGTCATTTTTTTTTTAAATCATAGCCGACAAGAGACACGTACTCGTCGACTATTCTTTTGTCGTTTTCTGTCTAAAATAAAATATGTATTTTTCAATATAGTTATAGCCGACGAAATAATGAATTTTTCGTCGGCTATTATGAGTATAGCCGACGAAATAACAAATTTTCGTCGGCTATTATATGAAAAAGGTAAAAAAATCAGTAGGTTTACACTTCTCGTATTCCTATTTCCTGTTCAAATATAACCAAAATTGAACATCAAGAAAACAGAAACCCAGCAGTCAACATATTTCAAATTTTTTTTAAGGGGTTTGGAACCCAGCCAAGCTGGGAGGCTCATCCACACGCCTGTTCATTACAAATTAGTGGATTACAAATGAAAGGATTACATCATCTAAATTACTTAATCCGTCGGATTGTAATCGGAATCATCGGATGAGTCTTCTTCGGTTTCAGAATTGCTCGATAGGGGTAATCTATGTCATTCCTCACCACTAGAATTCTCGTTAGTTTCTTCATTTGGATCAACATCAACAAGCTGGGCTCTTCACGTCGAATTCGCACCGGCGTGTCTAGACGAATAAAAGAGGAGTCAGGAACACCGTTTGAGTTGGGCTCTTGATACGCGGTGCCACCTTCCTCGTTCTCTTCAGCCACTCCAAGTGTAGACGCCCGGTAAATGTTGAGATGGTGGATAGTGTTGACTACTTTCCACGAGTCACCCTTGGCGAGATCATCAAGATAAAACACTGGTTTCACCCATGTGGCTAAAACGAACGAGTCATCCTCATACCATGATGTACTAGTGTTCACAGAAGTTATGCCGTATTGATCGGTTTTCATACTCTGCGGCCGTGTGTCAAACCATCTACACTTGAAAATGTGCACTTTCATGTCTTCCCCATAATGCAGTTCCACAACTGAATGGAGAACACCGTAATAGTCAACTCCATCATCCCCACCATGTGCCATAACCCCTAAATTTTGTGTTTTCAGTCTGACGTCTCTCTCTTCACATTGAAATAACACACCATTCACCTTGCACGTCGCATAAAATTTTGAATAGACCGGCTTCATCGCTAGAAGTCTGAGTTCGTGCGACCAATTTGGGTGATTATCATTTTTAATAAGGTCCATCTGCAACCATTAGAATCAACTATAAATATGAATAATTATACACAATAATATATAAATACGTATAGAATAATGTTAAAGTTACGTACCCAGCTGCCGAAATACTCTGCGAATGTCCGGTTGTGGTAATCGAGATCAACTCCTACTTGTTCACAGTTTAGATGCATGTTCTTCCAAAACTGAACTTCTAAACAGTTAATTAGTACCCACCAATGTGCAATGACTACCTCATAATCTTTCAACTTGTAGGAAACTGGCATTTTTCCACCGAGTACAACATCGTCGGAGAGTATGGAAAGATTGAACTGTGAAGGTAAATCTTCCGGTATGCTTTCCTGTAACGCTCCTAAATACAGCTTCATGTAGGTGACGCACTCGTGCGCAATATATACTTCAGTTATACATCCTTTAGGTGCGGATATGTTTTGGACAAAATCACCGTATTGTCCAAGTTGCCTATAAATCAAGTTTTTAAAGTGTTATGATAATACATTAATACTAAATCACATATATTGATGAGGAAATTAACATAAGGTGTAAAATACGTACCTTTCCATCGGATACATCCAAGTGAAGTGCACAGGACTGGTAAGCAACAACTGCCGAGGAAGATGGATCATGAGGTGAGGCATGATGTCGAAAAAATTTGGAGGAAATATCATCTCAAATTTACACATGATATGAACGATGTCTTGTTGCATTTCCCGGAGGTCAGATTTTCTCAGTTCCCGTGTGCATATATACCTTTTGGAAAAATCTTGCCAACGCTACTAACGGCTCCACAACGTGACGGGGAAGGAACGGTCGAATGAAAACAGGGAAGAGACGTTGTAGCAGGATATGATTGTCATGACTTTTCAACCCATACAGATTGTTGAATTGTCTGTTGACACACTTGGCTATATTTCCAGCAAAGCCTGAAGGATACTTGGCCCGACTTATCCAATGGAAAATTTCTGATTTATGCTCAGGCTTGACGGTGTAAGGAACTTGAGGCATTTTTCTCTTCCCTTGTTTCAACCACAGTTGTTTTCTGATATTCATGTTTTGCATATCAGTGTGAGCCTTAGGACCGTCTTTCATCTTCCCCTCTAAGTTCAGCGTTGTGCCCACCACACTTTCAGAAACATTTTTTTCTATGTGCATAACGTCTAGGAAGTGACGGATCAACAACTCACACTAGTACGGGAGTTCCCACAATATGCTCTTATGTGTCCAGAATTTGTACTCCTCAGGTCTTTCAGGTATTTCCGCTACAATATCGGGATGATTGCTGAGGGGCCCAAAATCGTACTCATTAAGCACTGCTAAAATTTCTCTTCCCGTCCATCTTCTGGGAGGACCACCGTGTTCTTCGGTTCCATCAAATGCGGCAGACTCGTAACGCCAGTGGTGATCCGCCGGAAGGAACTCACGATGACCCATTCTGCATATCTTGTTGCAATGAGGGGTGCTCTCATAATCGCTGAGGCACTATGGACAAGCCTTGTATCCCCTAACAACGCTGCCCGACAACATCCCATAAGCAGGAAAATCACTGATGGTACCAATAACCATGACATGCATCTGGAACATCTCCTCCTTGTACTTGTCAAAAGTGGGATGACCAACATCCCACAATACCTTAAGCTCTTCAATCAATGGTCTCATATACACATCGAGACATTTCCCTGGGTAACCAGGCCCCGGAATCAACAACGTCAACATATTATATTCCTTCTTCATGCACATCCACGGAGGAAGGTTGTAAGGTACCAAAACCACCGGCCATATACTGTATGAAAGACTCATGGTGCCGAAAGGGTTGAACCCGTCGGTTGAGAGCCCGAGCCTGACGTTTCTGACATCTGACGCAAAATGAGGAAACTCATTGTTTATATGCTTCCAATCTGCTCCGTCAGAAATGTGTGTCATGATATCTGCGTCTCCCGCGTTCCGCTCACCGTGCCATCTCATAGCTTTTGCGGTGGTTTCTGACATGTACAACCGCTCAAGCCTATCTCTCAATGGAAAATACCGAAGCACTTTCACAGGTTTCCTATTGTCTGCTTCCGTCAACTTATATCGGTCAGAATGACATATCGGACATGCGTCAAGGCAGGTAAGGTCATTCCCTTCTGCATCTTTACCCCAGAAGAGAACGCAGTCAAATGCGCATGCATGGATCTTAATGTAGGAAAGCCCTACATCTTTGAGGATACTTCGGACCTTACAGTGATTGGTAGGATTACGATGACCCTCCTCCAACAACGAAGAAGTGTACTGTAGATATTCATCCACTTGCCTGATAGTCGATTTTGTCTCGACTTTAATCCTCATTACCTCCATCACACTTTCAAGAACTGTCTTCTCAGAACTTGAAGACACAGGGGTCTGTTGCAATGCAATCAGTTTGTTGTACTTGTCAAAGGCAGCAGTGTTGACAACTTGTGGGAAGGACTGCACCGGGTCATGCATATATTGTTCCCCACGTACACCGCTTTCAAAAGGAAACTCGTCATTGACGAATGCTATTGTTGGATCGTTGGATGTACTACTACTGCCCGCCTAAAAAAACTGCCCATGATCATGCGATCCATCTAATGATGGCTCACCGTGATATATCCAACGTGTGTACTTCGACCAAAACCCATTACTCTTTAGGTGCTTCCATACTGTCCTAATCGGAAATCGACACATATCACTGCGACACATACATTTATTGCACGAGCAATAATGGTATTCATTCCCGTTTGCATTTTCCTCGACGAACTGCAAAAAATTCACAACTCCTGTAGTTTATCGTCGGTCATGCCTTGGAAGCGAAATCCAACTCTTATCCGGATCCATATATAGCCTGAAAATAATATATATATATATATATATATATATAACTTTAATTAATAAGAAATTAATTAACACATACAGATATATATGTATATATATATATAAATCTTTAATAATTAATTACATTACAATATATATTATTATCAACATCAACTCATATATATATATACCATTAACAACCATTATTTAAGTTACACTATATTTCAACCATTATTTAAGTTAATTATACTATCAACAACCATTAATTAACATATATATATATATATATATATATATATATAATTAAACTCCACACACACACACACACATATATATATATATTAACACTAATTAAAATAACATCAAATTAAAACACATAATTAAACTCTAACTTAAAATCAACTCAACTACAACTCAAAATCAACATATATACATACATTCTAACACTAAAACAACAACAAAACAAAAAATCACTTACTAACTCAAAATCACTAAAACTCAAAATCAACTCAACTAAAACTCAAAATCAACATATATACACATATATGTACCTATATATAGCTTCACAATATAAGAGATGACGGATTTCAACAATACCCACAGATTTTTCACTCTTTCTCCCGTTTTTTTCGTTTTTTTTTTAAATGAGCAGCTGCTGTCTAGATCTGAAAATATATAGACTTATAGCCGACGAAAATGTCAATTTCGTCGGCCAAAATTTCAAAAGTTTTCGTCGGCTAATGTTTCAGAGAAAGGCCGACGAAAATCTAAAATCGTCTACTGAAATATGAATATAGCCAACGATTTTTGTTTATACCAACGAAAAAACAGTATCGTCGGCTATGGTTAAACTATGGCCGACGATTTTCTTTTTCCACCGACGAAAAATAAAATCGTCGGCTATTCTATGGAATTACCGACGAAAATTTTTAGTCGTCGGCCGTTTTTTTTTATTTCGTCGGGAAAAACTTTTTTTCTGGTAGTGTTGTCAGATATTTGAAATCTTGTGCTGGGCAAGGTTTGCTTTTGAGTTCTAACAATGACCTTAGTTTGAAAGCATTCTGTGATTCTGATTGGGCAGGTTGTCCTATCACTCGTCGTTCTACGACTGGATATTGTGTCTTTTTAAGAAATTTCTTAATATCATGGCGCACTAAGAGGCAGAGGACAGTTTCATTATCAAGTGCAGAGACACAGTATTCAATTATGGCTGGTACATGTTGTGAACTTACTTGGCTCTAGTATTTATTTGTTGATTTGCATATATTTATTCGTAGACCAGCTATTTTGCATTGTGATAATCAGGCAGCTCTTCACATAGCTGCAAATCCAGTTTCGAATGAAAGAACTCGCCACATTGAGATGGATTAACACTTCATTTGAGATAAGATACTAGATGGCTCAGTCAGAACTCGATTTGTTGGTACTTTGCAACAACTTAAGGATGCGTTCGCGAAAGCATTAGGCAAAGACAAGTTGAAGTCTTTATTGAATAAGTTGGGGATTCTTGACATAAACTCTCCAACTTGAGAGGAAGTGTTAGAAAGTAAATCATATTATTGAATTAGGAATGATTTAGATAATATTCTGTATTGAAATAAATCTGTAATTTTGTTATACTTGCCTTATTAATCTCTTGTCTTGTTGGAGATCACTGACTTGTACAAGACATGACATATGTATATATTTTTCTATAATATCAATGTAAAGTATTCATTCAACCATAACATACTTTTCTATAGTTATCATCTACAATGTCCTCCCTGCTCTAGTTGGCCATGCGTCTTTCCGGCTTTTTAAGATGTAGATGTTCACCAGGACACGAGATTGTTTTTAACTATCTATAATATGTTACTTGACTAGTTGTGAAATAAAATGCGCTCCTAAGAGGATTCTTAGTTCTTTTTTTTTTTCGGATGACTATGAAGGAATAGAGGAAGCAATAACAATATTTAACAAATAGTAACACAAATAAATTGTTCGGAATAAAAAATAAATTAAATTACTTGGGGAATATCAACTAAACAAAATATATGGCTTTTTGACATGCAAATTGTTCACAAATAATTAATTTGCATGCCAATAAGTAATATCTTGTTTGGTAGACTCATTGGCGGTGGCGTCATGGTTGGGTCGGGTATGACTGACTACTTGTGATCTTCAGATCCCAAAGATTCCTGCTTGGGTTTGGGCAATTTTTTTGGGCCAAGAACATAAGCCCATTTAAGGAAATTATATTTTTTGTTTTTATAGATGTTAGTAGTCTATTGCTTACGATAAGAAGAAGAGATGGGTGTTGTCCCGGTGGTGTTGGCGAGTTACTTGGTTTGTCTAAATCAGGTGGCGAGTTACTTGGTTTGTCAAATGCTCGCAACCTCTTAGTGACACTACAGTAGGAAAGCTGCACTAATATTTTTCATGATGTTTGTCGTTAATTAGTATAATTAGTACTATTAGTATAGTAACTATAGTTGTTTTTCTGTTATATCACCGTTTTGTCAAAGAAAATAGAGAGCTAATGTAATATTCTTTGCTAGAGCAAATAGAGTAGGTAATGTAATATTCTTTGTTAGTTGGTGCATGTTAGAATACATTACAATATGCATTGTAATTTTTTTTATGTCTTGAGATATATAAATTAGAAAAAATACCCACAAGCTCAGATTTTGAGGGAATTTTTCTCACTAACAAAATAAAGTTTGAGAAATTCCGACCCACACAAAAGGCTGTAAAAGCATCTCCAACCATGAAGTCTCATAATGGGGTCTCATACCTATTATAAGATTTCATTTGGACACTATTCATATAAGACTTCAACCATCTCTAATTGTAAGGTTTTAACTAAAAGTCTGAAATTTATATATTTAATTTTTCTTTATTTTGTGTTGTAATTAATAATAACTTATATTTGTAAACTATTCTTGTACATGATAAATAAATATAATATTGAATTGAAAAAAAAAATTTGAGTGTTTGGGACCAAGCCAAATTTATAAGACCAGGTCTCAACCCAAGTCTCAAAATAAGACTTGGGATGAGACCAAGTCCTAAAAATATAGGGTTTAGGACATTCCCAATTAACCATTAGAGCCCAGATTTTTTTAGGACCCCAAATTTATAGGGTTTGGGACCTTGGGCTGGAGATGCCCTAAGAGAGTGTTCTCACTTGCCCACTTTTCACTTTTTTTTTCTTCATATTTTTCATGTCCAAAATACCCCTCTCAATTTTTCATCTCACTTCTCTCCCTAATGGGTCAACGGTCAACAATCAATGGTCCACGGTCAACTGTTGCCGGAATCCGGTCTCGGTCGCGTGGAATTCGGTCAACGGTCAACAGTCAACCCTCTATTACTCTAATAGATATCTATTTTAGATTTATTGAGAGTTTAGGGTTATCAAGGTTTTATTGGGAGACAGTATGAGTCTATTGGGAGGCACTATGGTTCCATTGGGGGCTGTATGGTCTTATTGAAGCTGGAGGACAATAATGGTCTATTGAGGGGCAGTATGGTCTTATTGGAATTAGGGGGCAGTAAGGGAGACAATAACGGTCTATTGGGGGGCGGTAGGGGTTTATTGAGGGGCAATATAGGCTATATGATTTCTATTAGGGGTACGAGGAGGTTTGTAGGGGGTCAACTGTCACTAGTGGCCGGAGTCTGGTCACTTTTTATCGGAATTCGATCTCGGTCGCCGGTCAACGGTTAATAGTTAACCCGGCCACTATTACCCTAATATATGTCTATTTTGAATTATTTAATTGATTGAGGGTATATACGTTTTTTTTTTGTTTCTCTTTTTTGGGTTAATGAGAATTTTTCCAATCTTATTTTGCTAGTTGGAAAAAAAGTTACAAAATCTGGGCTAGTGCAGCTCATTGACCCTTTAAATTATGTACTCTTTGCTAACTGCTGCATGTTAGAATACATTACAATATGTATTAAGTAAATAAATTATATATATTTTTTTTAGAAAAAGAGCTATGTAAATCTAAAATAACGCTTTAGAATTAACTGGTTAGTTTTATAATATGAAGTTTAACAACGTTTAGATCAACTTTTCAATCACATATCAACATTTTAACCGTTCGATATACGATTAATGTTTGGATATTCATATATGTGATTTAATAATCATGAGCACGAATGGTTCATGTTGAAAATTTTTAGTTCGTCCACTAATTTGATCTTCATGTTACAAGCTACCACTACCAGAAAAAACACTTTTCCCAACGAGAAAAAAAAAAACGGCCGACGACCTAAAATTTTCGTCGGTAAAAAAAAACAAGGGTAAAGTACAAATAAATACCCAAACTTTGAACCTCATTTCAATTAAATACCCCATCTATAAATTATTTCAAATAAATACACGAACTATACAAAATCCTACAAAGTTTCAACTCCGTTAGACATTCCGTTAAAAAAACCGTTAACTTGTTTATGAGGGGTGTTTGACTTATTGACTGGACCCGCCATCAAGGGTATTTTAGGTAACACAAACTTCTTCACACTCAGTGTCTCTTATAACCCTAAACTTTCAACCATTTCTCTTAATATTTAAGAATAAACGAAAGTACTACATTGCAAACTGCAAAATAGAAATCAACTTAATTGTATGTAAATAAATTTTTGCACGTAGCTAATTTGTTTTGACAACATAATAACTGAAATTGATATACATTCAACCAACAGAATCAAAAAAAAAAATGCAAAAGAAAATGACGTGATGCCAAGGTTCATCATAAGTCATAACATGATGCCAAGGTTCATCATAACTGAAAACAGGCCTTCCCATTGCATGTGAGCTCTAAACGTGTTGTACTCAATTTGTTAAAGGAAATTGCTGAAAGTTTAGGGTTATAAGAGACACTGAGCGTGAAGAAATTTGTGTTGCTTAAAATACCCTCGATGGCGGGTCCAGTCAATAAGTCAAACACCCCTCATAAACAAGTTAACGGTTTTTTTAACGGAATGTCTAACGGAGTTGAAACTTTGTAGGATTTTGTATAGTTCGTGTATTTATTTGAAATAATTTATAGATAGGGTATTTAATTGAAATGAGGTTCAAAGTTCGGGTATTTATTTGTACTTTACCCAAAAAACAATCGTCGGCTATTCCCATAGCATGGCCGACGATTTTTTTTTCGTTGGTAAACAAAAAAAATCGTCGGCTATTCCCATGGAATAGTCGACGATTTGTATTTTCGTCGGCCTTTCTCTGAAACTTTAGCCGACGAAAACTTTTGAAAGTTTGGCCGACGAAATTGGCATTTTCGTCGGCTATAAGTCTATATAGCCGACGAGTACTAGGTTTGATTTCGTCGGCTATGATTAAAATTAAATTTTATTTAAGTGAATATATAGTTTCAAATAGTTACTATACGTACACTCTTCAAATGTAAATATGTCGTCAAATAAGATATGACCGAAATAATGAAATACGTCTACGGTTGAAAAATGATGAGATTCTGACAAAATCTGTGTGCCGAATGTTGCGGTTAACTGTTTTTTATTTCCGTTTTCCTATAGGTAGCCTGATGTTGGGTAAAAATTTTGAGGAAAATTTTTATACGATTAGTTGCGTCTAATCGATTTGAAACTATTATCTGTTGAAGGTCAGGCAAAAAAACGTCATTTAGACAGGCCAATTACCATTTCTAAGCGTTTAAAGGGTTGACTCACCCGGTTGACCGTCCCGATCGAGCCTTTAACGTTGTCAGATGTAGTTGGATTTTTTTTCATACATGTATTTAATCTAAACGGTGATATTTGACGGTTGGAATAGATTTTCTAAACTTTTAGATTCAAAATCGGAACATATGCACTAATGTTCCTTAACTTGTTTACTAAGTGTTTAAGTGAATGTATAGTTTCAAATAGTTACTATACGTACACTCTTCAAATACAAATATGTCGTCAAATAAGATATGACCGAAATAATGAAATACGGCTACGGTTGAAAAATGACAAGATTCCGACAAAATTGAAGAGCAGATTGACCGTTCCAAGTGAAAACCCGGTTTACTGCAGATTTGGCGTCCGCCGTCTGAATGACGATTGTGATACCATTCCGGAAAGGGAACGACGCCAGGAATCAAACACGTAGCTTTGCTACGATGTGTGGGCCTTTTCGGGCTTTCGAGTTCGTTTAGGGCCTCAAAACGGCAGTTTAATATGTTTTCATAGAATAGCCGACGAAATATTGTAAATCGTCGGCTATTCTCTAAGTTTAGCCGACGAAAATGGTATGTCGTTGGCTAAATTCCTTCGATCCGCTTATTGTCCGCCGTTGGATGGCTCAGATCCAACGGCTGCTGATTTTCCAAAGCATAGCCGACGAAATATAATTTTCGTCGGCTAAACTCTTGCGATCCGCGCCTTTTTATTGTCCGCCGTTGGATGGCTCAGATCCGACGGCTGTTGATCTTCCAAAGTATAGCCGACGAAATCTTTTAAATCGTCGGCTATTCTCTGTTCTTTAAATATTTCAGCCCGCCTTTTTTCTCTCCTCCTCCGCTCTCCTCCTCAAATCGGCGCCGGCGTCCTCCTCCTCCGGCATCCTCCTCCTTCCGCCTCTTCCTCCTCTTCCTCCTCCTCCTCCTCCTCCTCCTCCTCCATCCTCCTCCTCCATCATCCTGAACCAAAGAAAAATTTTATTTTTTTTCCCCAAAAATTAAGAATAGCCGACGAAATAGACAAAATCGTCGGCTATATTTAAGAACAAATAGCCGACGAAATTGATTTTCTTCGTCGGCTATAGTTGCCAAAATCGTCGGCCATACTCGAAAATACCCGACGAAATTCGTCGGCTATTTCTCCCACGTTTGGCCGACAAAATAAATTTTCGTCGGTAAATTCGTCGGCCATACTCTACTATAGCCGACGAATTGGTTATTTTCGTCGGCCATTGGTATTACCGACGGGGTTTTCCGACGAATTATAGCCGACAAAAATTTCGTCGGCAAAAGGTATAGCCGACGAAAAATTGGCATAGCCGACGAAATTTTTTTCGTCGGCTATTTACTCCGATCTGGTAGTGTACATTGTTATATTAAAATGAGAATTCTTGCTCTCCATAATTAAAAAGTGTTTACTAATGTAACCTATATATATATATATAAATAAATAACGTGAATTATAATTGATCAAGTTAGATGATATGATAAATTGAAATCAAGAATAAAAAATGATAGATTAAGTGGTAGTTATATACTTATATGAAACACTGCTGCATTACCTCTATTTACCTCTATTTTTTTCTCTACACACGTAATGAGTGGAACCAGCTAGACTATACAAAAAATATTACAGTTTTCCAAACTAAATATGAATTTAGGTGCCCTTTCTTTCGTTCCATACGTCCTCAAGATCAGTGATGGTATCATTAATAGGGAAAGGATGATAACAGAAACTCTCTGCTCTTGATTGTTGCATATCCCGAACATCAGGAAGGGTTGCGATGATGGGGGAATGGTTACTGTAAAAATCATCATCTACATCTTCTGCTGGTGCCACAATGTTGTTGAATAGGTTCAACTTGAGCTTCAGCTTCAGGGAAAGTGCCCTCATCAACGGCTTCTTCTTACCTATTCTTCCCGTAACGTACAAATTTGACTACCTGACGTATTGATCGCAAATATGTCTTGGATTTCCTGTGATAATAATACTGCACAAAACATTTATTTTTCATATAAGAAATTAATGAGCCATCAAATTATATTCTATTATGATGAGCTAAATCTATATATTTTATAAGCTATAAATATAGGGTTTTTAGAAGAAAATAGAGAATCTAATTAGATCATTTTCAATTTTGAGGTCAAGAGACTTGAGGGTGAACAAATTAAAAAAAAAAAGAAAAGAGAAAATAAAAATGTTTCCAAGTAAATGCATCCCATACATGTTAAGCCGTAAAGGAAAACAAATTAATCAAATATTACCTTATCACAGAGTTTAAATCCATAAGGCACACCATCAGTACTGGTACTCGATGTCTCCCTCGACAGTAACTGGAATGCATCCACAAAATAAGTATACATATCATGGTTCAAACACACGTACATGTACATCATGAATATCGATAGCATACTATCAACTTGGCCTTGCCATAACATATAGGGAGTGATGGTAAATTTTCCTCGTAGAGATTTTGTATGAGTTAATAAAGTCTCTGAACCCTTTTGCAAAACTTCTCTCTCTGGAGGAAACCCCTAAGGCCGACTTCTCTCCAACCTAAAATTTCAACCTCGTCCGGTGGCACCTGAACGCCCCGGCCGGCCTTTGGCTGTGCTGCCGTCTCGGGTCTGCTAGCGGACGAGGTTTTGAGGTTATTGGGTTGGTTTTGTCTCTCGGGTTTTTGGTTCTAGCTCGGGAATGGTGGTGTCGTTTGAAGCATTCGTACCCTGCGGTGGTGGTGGTTGTCTTCTGGGATTTACAAGTCCTGTGATGGCGGCGATGTTTAGAACTGTTTTGCGAATCGGCATGGCGGAGGAGCTTGGGTGGTCTGAGAGATTTTTGGGTGACGCTTTGTTTGATTTAGTAAGAACGTTGTAGCGGGGTGGCTGGTCAGGTTTTTGTGGGTTCATGAGAGTCGCGACAACCGTTGGTTGGAAAGTAGAACGACGGCGCCGGAGGTTAGAAATGGTGGCGATGGGCGGGGTTAACCTTCTAATGTGCTTTGGACTGGGCCCTTTCTCTTAAGGTTAGGGCTAGGTGGTTTGTTGGGTTGGGTTTGGACCCAATTCAATAATCACGTATCCTAAGCTAGGCTCATTAGTTTATGTTTTTGTCTAGTTTTTTAGCTAGCTCTGCTTGCAGAGCGGGTTGGGCATGCTCTTCCCTTCTTTTTGGTTACTTTTGGGGAGCTGGTTTGCAAATATAGAGATTGTCCTGGATTAATTATGTCTTATTGTTGAGAATATACATTTCACATGGGAGAATAAGACTTAACATATAGGTTTATAAGAGTTTGAGTTACTCGATCTATTGCCAATTTAGTTTCTCATAATATCATAGGCATGTTACTCATGTCTACGTGTTAAGCCAAAATGGCCAGACGTGCGCTTTGGTCACCATGAAAATAAAACTGGTTAGTAGGTTATGTCACTGAGCACAATCATGTATTGCTAATCATTGTGTTTTTGATTGTTTTATCTTTTGATCCCCTTTCATGGCATTCCCTTTTTTCGGTCTCAGTTTAGTATACTTCATTTTCATATCACCTCTACTATGTCAGGCTAACAGATTTTGCATATTGAGGATCTGTGCTTTTCTGGTTATTAGACTTATAAAAAATATCTAACAAATCAGAGCTTTGCTTCTTATCATTCTTCCAATTTTTAAATAATTATTAATATGCCATTTCTTCAACTTGGGTTGTCCTAGGCCATACTTAATAGTGGTCCACTCAACTTAATTGTCATAGTCGCATATGCTTTGGTGGGAAAAGCACAATAGTGCTACCAATCATCATCATCATCATTTATATTTGATTATAGGTTCCTGCAAGAGGAAAGAATAAACACTACATGGAAAGATTATTCTAGCGTGGATTTGTTTGGCTATGGTTTTTGCTTTATTATGAGAGTAGTAGTAATATAGTTCTGATTTTTTTTTATATTATTATTATTTTTTGTTTTTGTTTTTATAGTTCTGATTGGTTTAACCTCCATAACTGGTATCATTTTTGACATAGCATATACTATATACATGCTATGTGTTTATACTAGTTTCTCGTTGTAAATTTTCAGTTTTATCAGAATCTTGTACGAATCATCACCTATGATGAATGGCGACTTGTTGCTTAAGAGATGCTAATTGGAACTCGCATAATCTAGCTATGTTTTTCTAGTGAGGATACCACTTTCAAATCCAACTGGCTACTTGTTCTTCTCCATTACAATGAAGAATGTAAGAGATCCTATGGTGTTTGAAAGATATATTTCTCAGTCGTCATAAGTTATAATTAAATGACAAAAGCATCTAAATTTTTGTACAGAAGTTACAATGTTGATGCTAATCGTCGTCTAGGGTAGTCGACGAGATTCCTAATGAAGAGGCAAATGTTGCAGTTGTATCCCCACCGAGATATCTCTTCAGCCGATCCAAATCATCTGCTGCATCGACCATTGTAGGCCTAGTGGAAGGGGATTCCTGAGTGCAGAGTATACCCAATTCTATCATTTCTCCTATGGCAACATCCCACATCTTTTTTACCTCAGGTGACTGATCTCTAGAAGCTCTCACTAAGGAAGAGTCTACCACTTTTTCAATCCTTCCTTGATAATGGTTCTTTACCCAGCTGTGCAGGCTTAGTCCCCCAACAAACATGTCATCTATTGGCCTTTTCCTTGTTACCATCTCTAGAACCAGAATGCCGAAGCTATAAACATCACCTTTTGTAGATGTGTTTGATCCAAACCCATACTCTGCATATATACAAGGAATTGAGTATATGATAACTTTATCCATGAGAAATGGGATGTGACTATCACAGAGCTTCATTTGGACCCCATTTAGTAGTCGGATTAAAAACTCTAACTTGGTTAGAAACTTACATTGCCTGCTTAAACAGAGGAAGGATAGATATTTACCTGGTGCTATGTACCCAATAGATCCACATAATATATTTGCAGTAGAGTTTCCCATGTTCTCAAGACCTGCATTTCCCCCTCCTCCTCCGGCTATTACTAATCGCGCAATCCCAAAGTCAGAAACTAAAGCAGTCATGTCATCATTGAGAAGAACATTGCTTGGTTTCAGGTCACAGTGTATAACTCTGATAGGAGAGTAGTGATGAAGATAGGCCATTCCTTCTGCAATGTCACTACAAATATTGACCCTCTGAATGAGACTCAGATCAGAAGAGCCTGAACCTAGACCGGCCTGTGAATGTGGATAGAGACGGCTATCCAAGCTACCATTTGCTAAATAAGGAAGAACAATAGCCTTGAAATCTGGTAGACTGCAAGCTGTTATGATCCTTATAAGGTTCCTGTGCCTTATTCTCCTTAAGACTTGGCATTCTCTGTTAAAACTCTTTGTTGAATTTCCAGATTGTAACTGTAATACCTTGACCGCTATGGTTGTCCCATCTGGAAGAACTCCCCTGTATACACGTCCATAGCTCCCCGTCCCAATTAGTCTCTGATCATCAAATCCACAGGTTGCCTCTGACAGATCACGGTATGTAACTCTTGGGAAATTCAGAATCACTTCAGGCTGTGTTGGATTCCTTACAGTTACAGCCTTCTGGGATGAAACCAATACCTTAATCCGGCGGAATGCAATCACACAACATATGATAGACAAGGAAGTTGATATGAATATCATTATGATGAACATTATTATGAATATGTGAGAACGAAACAAATGACTTGTCTGAGGGCACCCATGTTTAGCAGCATTTTTTCCACAAAGATGCTTGTTGCCCAAGAAAGAGGTAATTGACACTGATTCAAAGATGCCACCAGAAGGAACCTTTCCTTCGAAGTCATTATAAGAAAGATTTAGATATGTGAGTGTCCGACTCTTGTTGAGGCTTACCGGAATCCTTCCAGACAGGTGGTTATCTGAAACATCAAAAGACACAAGGTTCTTTAGCTCACCTATGGAATCTGGAAGGCTCCCTTCCAAAGAATTGTGTGAGAAGTTTATCAGCGTCAGTGCGATGCAGCTTGATATCTGTGGAAAGATACTCCCACTCAGGTTATTTGATGAGAGATCTATCTCTTGAACATCTTCTAGCTTGCTGAGCTCAATTGGTATAGACCCTTCAAGATGATTGTGTGAGAGGTTTATGAAAATTCTGATCTCACTCAAACCTGATAATTCCGGGGGGATGGCTCCTGCCAATCTGTTGAATGATAAGTCAAGTCTGTACAGTTCTGAGCAGCGTCCTAATGATGGAGGAATGGTTCCAGATAGGAGGTTGTTGTTGAGGAACAGATAATTCAGCCTGGCCAAATTTCCTAGACTGCTTGGGATTTCCCCGAAAAACGAATTATGAGACAGATCAAGCAGGCCCAACTGAGGAAGATGGCCAAGTGCTTCAGGTATGGTGCTGGTGAAAAAGTTGTGAGATACGAAAAGCTGTTCCAAGTGTGACAACTGACTGATGTTCGCTGAAATTGTTCCATTCATAAGATTGGATGTCAAATTCAGGACCACAAGCTTAGATATATTACCTATATTTGAAGGAACTGAACCAAACAATTGGTTTTCTTGCAGCAACATATTTGTAAAGTTGACACCAAGTCCTCCAATGGAACTAGGTAATATTCCTCCAAGTCCCATACTTGCCAGTTCAAGCTCCTCTAGACTTGTGCAATTTGCAAGGGCAGTGAAGAATGGATCGAGATTGGTGTTTCCATCTTGGCTTACCATGTTATTATTTGATAAGTGGAGATATAGAATATCAGGCAAGTTTTCCACAAGCTTGACAGGCAATTCACCAGAAAGATGATTGAACTCAACATCTAAATTGACCAGTGAGGTATTAGTCAAAGAGAAAGGAATTTCTCCAGTGAATTGATTGTTGTATAAATTGAGGGTCCATAGTTTTGGACAATTTCCAATTTCTCTTGGAATTTTCCCCGAAAGGAAGTTTTTGGAAATGTCCAACACCCTTAACATAGAGCAGTTGGAGAAGAGTACAGGTGGAACTGCACCAGAGAAATTGTTTTGCAAAAGAGTAACAACAGTGAGTTGTGAAGGAAGGACTAAGGAATCTGGTATAGAACCATGAAAGTTGTTCCCCTCAATCCGTAGATGATGTAGGCGTCTGAGTAAGGAAATTTCAGGTGGGATAGTTCCGTAAAAGTGATTGCCTACCAGCTCCAAGTAACGAAGGCCGGTTAGATTTGAAATGATAGGTGAAAGCTGCCCCACAAGCTTATGATCATGCAGAGAGAGTTCTGTTACACGATGACGGCGTTTGTTGCAGCCAACACCAGTGAAGTTGCAAACATCAGTAGCTTCATTCCAGTTGGCTAGAGTGGAATTTGGATCATATGTAATGGCCTTCTTGAACTGTAGAAGAGCAGCCTTATCACTTAGCAAAGAGTGATGAGGATATTGGTGATGACCTGTAACTGCATTGCAAGATGTTACAACAAAATGCTGGAATAGAAGAAAGAAAACGGTTTTGATGCAGACCATACTGGTAAACTCAGAGCCTGACAATATTTTTCTTCTCTTCTACTGTCATTGTGATTCAGAACAAGAACTCGGGCAATATTAGAAAACTCGAGAACATTTTTACAGTGTTTCACAGAGTCATTGGAGATCAGAGACAGAAATTTTGTTGGATAGTGAAGGTTGAAGGTGATAATTTCGAAGGAGAATTCCAGGGGGTTGATTTGTGGAGGGACTGTTGAAAATCTCTATCCTTTGCTTAAAGGGGTAACATGACAACCATGACGGTAGATAATCAACTGGGCATATATAAATTGGTAGCCATACATAGAGCCATTTAGTAAGATAGTGCTAGATTCATGGAAGATTTTTTTATATTGGTAAGGCGTGCGCTGAAAAAAAATGTTAGAAGGTGAAACACATGCAGGAAAGCATAATAGAGAGGAGATAGAGGGGAGTTGACATAAAATATAGTCTCTTGCTATAGTGGCTGTTTTGTATGCCACTGAGTTTCAGGATTAGGGAGCTCTCATTACTAGTTTGAATAGATTGGAAGTGAAAGAAGATTCCACTTCCACTTCCACTTTGTGGCTCCAATTGCTGATCAAGCTAAACCTTAAATTATTTTCAGATACAAATTGGGTTTGGTAAATGAGCAGATTCAAATTGAGAAAAGCAACATTTGGGGAAAACACTTGAAGGGAGCCATATAACTGAAGTTCGATTCTGTACTTTAAACTGCAGTGGTTAAAACCAAGGTTTTAAAAGGCTAAGGCGTAGCCGAGGCGTTGCCAAGAGAGCCTTACCGCCTTAAGCTTTGAGGCGTATAAGGCGTGAGCCTCACGATATATATTAATAATCATTTATATGTGTATAAAATACATATATTATATCAATGATCAGTTCAAATTAACATGTATATGAATAATTTCCAATATTTGATAGTTATCATCTACTTAATAGTAGAGTTATTATCTATTAGTAATTCAAACGTTATCAAACGAGAAGAAACTATAGATGACATCTTCTTCTTCAACCATTCCACATCCTTCTTCAACCATTCCACATCCTGTTCTTTTCCCTCTCTATCACGACCAACTCGTACTTCCTTTCCTCCTCACTATCACCAACATATGTTTTGAAAATCAGTATCTGCAGGTCGGTTTGTCTTCCCTACAACGCCAGAATGCATGAGTGAGACGAGGAAGAGAAAGCTGGAGGAGCTTCCCAGCCGGTTGTTAATTCCTAGGTGCTCTTTGGTTGAATGAGCCTGTGTCAATTTAAGTAGTTTATGGTTCTGATACAATATATACTTGCACTAATGATCTTCTCAGAAGTTTTCTGCATCAAATGTGGATTGTCTTTGCAGTAAAAAAAAAAAAAAAAAACTTCGGGCGTAAGCCTAGAACGCCTTAAAACCCGCCTTTTGCGCCTTTGACGCCTTGAGCTGCGCCTTGGGCGCCTCTGCGCCTAGGCAGCCAAGGCTCAGGTTTTTTGAGTTACGCCTCGCGCCTTTTGCGCCTTGAGGCGCGCCTCAGGCGCGTTTTTTAAAACATTGGTTAAAACCATTCCACGACACAGTAGTAGGCAACTGTATGTCATTGGTATTTGACACATTACAAAATGCCACTTTTCATTACTCAATTTGATCACTTGAAGAGTTGCATTTGCCAACCAGATTCCTGAAACCACATTTGGTAATGAATTTAGAAAATGTTCCATGGTGATCTCCTTTCCGATGGATACAAAGAGCAGTGGAGATCTCCCAACACCTACTTGTTCTAAAAAAATGGCACAAATTGTTGCATGTTTACTTTCACATTTCCATTTAAGCAAGCTCCTAGAAGCCTTATGATCCAAAATTAATTATGTATTAAACTATCTTTTGGTATCTAGTTGATCTTAGCGCATTCACAATTACCTTTACTCAAAAAGAAAAAAGTTGAGCATGCTTTCTTTATATAATTAATTATAAAGAATTATGTATATAATGATTATCGTCGATAAAGGACCAAGAGTTGAATCCTACATAGGTGCCTACATCTATCTGGATCAGCAACTTGTAGATTTTCATACATGTACATTATGATAAGAACCTTCAATCATGCTGTATAAGTCTGGGTTCATTGTACTAGAATGATTAAGCTCACGTAATCGAATTTCTAATCTATCGATAACTACAGGTTTCACATCCTTAATCATACTGAAATTCACTGAAGTAGGAACATATACATTAGGGATTGCAGAAACTATTGGATTAAATATAAAACTATTATATATGTAGGGTTCAAGAACCTTTAAACAAAATCTCCATAATTATCTTTGACTCAACCAAAATGATTATCTTAGAGTTTAGAATTTAGGGTTTAGATTTTCAATTGGTAGACTTCATAATTTCTCCCAAATTATGTTTTATCAAGAGGAAAAACCCTAGCCGCTCTGTTTCTACTCTCTCCGAGGTGACGATCGGCGGCACACCTTCAGTAAAATCTCTTCTCGTCCAGCAGCGCTCGGGGCAGACCTCTGATCTCGCCTTCTCGGGTTCGCTATCAGGCGAGGATGTTGACTATATTGTTCCAAAAGCTCCGCCGGTGACTCGGTGAGGTTTTGCTTGCATTAGGTTTTTTCATATCTGAGTTGGCTGGGTTAGAGTTTTGAAAGGTGGGCGTGCGGAAGAAGTCGGCTATCGTTCATTTTGTTTTGGATTTTGCTGGTCGGGTTTGATGTCGTCACGGCGGCATAGGCATCACGAGCAGTAGGCAATATTCTTAAAATCCCCTCCTAGCTCCGCCCAGGCGCTAGGCTGAGCCAAGCTGCCCTGATTTCACACCATTAAGCGGAAAGCCGCTTAGGCGGTCTAAGGCGGGACTAGGCGATCCGAGGCAATTCGAGGTGGGCCTAGTTGGTCCGAGGCGCTCCTCTCAGCTTCCTATCAGCTTCGTTTGGAATCTCGGCTCACGTAACACTTACAAAAATTTCAATTCCAGTAGTGACCCAGAATCTGAAGAGCCTATCTTACTCTTTCTATTATTCTTATCTACACAAATCAACCAACTACCCCGAATCAGTTAGTACTTCAAAATTCAAATGTCTCTCTTTTCTCTAATTCCATTCCAACTGTTTATGTGCATTCTGCTGAATTTAAATTTTGAAGTTGTGATGTGGTTTGTTTAAATTTATAATGATCCTCCAAGAGTTAATAATGCTTTGATTTACAAATCATACTTGTTTGTAAATTTACAGGTTGGCTTGCTCACCTTTTAGATAAATGTCATTTTAAATTTTTTCAAGTTACTCATATTAAACTATTTTTAAATATAATATTTATTAAGTAAATGTGAAAAATATAAATCGCCTAGTCTCCTCCTAGTCCGTCCAGGCGCTAGGCTACGGATCACCCCTCACCTAGCGCCTAGCGCCTTTTAGAACATTGGTAGTAGGATTTGAACCGGAATGGATGGTCTCCGTCGTTTGCGGTGTTGTTGCTTGTGGTGTCTTTGGTCGCTGTGGGTGGTGATGGTGCAAGTTGAGGTTGTCGGTGGTGGCTGGAGGGTTTTGTACTGCGGAGGTTGCATAACAGGTGGTCTGGTCCAAATCAATGTGATGGCTTTGTGTATTGGTCTTTAGTGGGCTGCTTTTGGACATGCTAATTGGGCTAGGGAATTTCTTTTAGTTCATATTTATTTTTTTGTTTATCTTTTAGTAATAATTTTTTTATTAGGAACCAAACCACTTTGTGTGTAGTCATCGAGTCTAGTGTCTCGGCATATCTACTATGTAGTAGTTAATAGTCTCATGAGCGCAAAATCCTTCAAATTATTGGACCTATTTCTATGTATCGTTTGTGCAACTACCACAAACTCTTTATTTACCCAATGTCGGTAGAGGGAGGATCTGTAATGGCCCTTTTTGGCTTTTGATATCAATATATTGGCTAAGCCTTATTAATTTTTTTTTTCCCAAATTATTCCCTAAATATATAAAGATAATTTTTTTTTAATCAAGATGTGAACCAATTTTATTGCTCAGCGAACAGTATAAGGAATACCACACCCTTTAGGGCCTATATATATAAATAATTACTCCATATGACTACTAAAACACCTAACAGCTGCTAGAAATCAAATAACTTCAAATACACCCACTTTCTGAAGACCGTTTATAACACTTTTTTTTTCACATAATTAATTACTCACGTAAAAGCAGGAATAACATTGTAACAAACACGTGAGTTGAGTCTGCCCTTGATCTAAAATTAGATCTGACGATGGGCCATGAAGGCCCAATCCTTCCAAACCCATCCCGAAAGAAGATCCCACACCAACCAACTAACACATTTAGACTTGGTATAAGCCCAAGTCCTCATCAGCCCAACCATACCAAACCCTAAGGGCAATGACGTCAACCGCCACGCCGTCACCATCTCCGACCCTTCGACGCAGCCGCCGTTCTAACCAAAATCCCACCTGCAGAAACCAGTTTCTTCTAACTCCATAGGTCATTGGAAACCAGTCCAAAAACCTGCCCCAACTCAAAAACAAATCCATCAAAACCGGACACAACACCGGCTGAAACCCCATACTGTTGATGCACAGCCACATAAGGTGGATCAAGCCTTGAAGTCGTCGACCCATTCCATGCCGCAAGAACCATAGTGTAGGAAGACATGAAAGCCTCCCAATGACAGTAGCACCCTGTCACCAGCACCCCCCACCCCCCCCCCCACCCCCCCCCCCCCGAATTTCAGATAACAAAAATATAAATTCGACAATGTGAAAAATTCACAAATAAACTCAAATACTTAAAAGTTATCAAACAAATAACTAAGACAACATCAGAGTTCAAATCGTGGCGCATAACACTCAAAATATTACACCATTAAAAATATAGATGTAAAATAGAGTCTCACGCTATCACTCTCTAACCCAAAAATATACAAGCTAGACCACGAATCACCTACTAGCAGCGCGACTCATAAGCCGCCTTCTGGCTGCTGATCCTCACCTCCTGACTCACTCTCTAACCCCTACACCATCAATTAGTGCACTAGGTTGAAAACAACGAACCCGATAAGCTTTCAAAGCCCATGTGAGTAAAACAGACAAGCCC